>VHKM01000499.1:0-707477 GCA_007210695.1 Neogobius melanostomus | reverse complement strand
ACTGAGGGATACGACTTGTACATCCTATTCCCCCAAATCCAACCCTACAGGCAAAACTCATCTGACTCCTATCCTGATGGCAATCGCCGGTGTGGTGGATGTAGTCAGTGCAATTACACCTATCGGTGCACCAATTCAAGCATCCCCACACTGGTAAAGTTATACCCATCAAAGGAATTATATCCTGCAATACAAAATCTGTTATTTACATGATCACTTGTCCTTGTGGTAAAGCCTATGTAGGAAAAACCAGCAGGGCTTTAAAAACACGTATTGCAGAACATAGAAGCACTATCAGATGCAAAAACTTAAATTACCCTGTAGCAGCTCATTTTATAGAATTCAATCATCCAATCTCTTCATTAAGATATATTGGCATTGAACATGTAACGCTACCCCAAGAGGTGGAAACCTGGAAGTGCTTTTGTCTAAAAGAGAGCACTTTTGGATCCATCACTTAAAGACTTTAGCTCCTTATGGACTAAATGTGGACTTTGACCTCAGATGTTTCTTATGATTATCTGTATACATTTTATAAGTTGATTTCTTCTATGTATTAATTCTGCTTTTTGATTTTAGACTGGCTGAATTCACTGGGTGTCACCACACTGGGACCTCCCACTCGTTGGAAGGGGCTTATAGCACCTGGGTTGGCACCATTTTGTATATTGTGATCCAAATGAATAAGATAAAATGATCTGACGAAGGCTAAGGCCGAAACGTAATAAATACTAGATCTTTTGGACATCTATCCGAGTGTGCTGTGTATTTTCCAATACATTGAGCTCTAGAACTAACTCATAGATGTTTAATACTTTAAAGTGACATAGTCACTGGAGTGTACTAATATTCTCTAAGAGAAGGGATGATTATTTCATAGACTGATTATCCACATTTATGTTATTGGGGCTGGAGTGGAGAGTGGTGCTGCAGTGCAAGTCAAAGCTGAATGGGACAAACCCACAGTGATAACCAGCTCAATGAATGTTCTCAGAACAGTGTTACAGCCTACAGGCAATAGCAAAATCGCACAAGAGAGCTACTTTTGCTATAAAATTACAAATAAATTAAGATTTCTGATGCATTTGTGCACTTGTTTTTATTCTTTATCGCACCACTGGAAGAGGAGATTGAAATGTACAAGTTTGTGGTTTTAACTAATCACAGCATAACAAGGTGTGCACATGTTGTGATGTTCGAGCCTGTGTACTACAATACTGGCATTGTATTCTCTGGGATGGTACGTTTAGCTGTGGCTTTAGTGAATCCCTCTGGAGAATTTCTCTTGTTAGTAATTATGTCTCGACTGAACAGTTCAACAGTCGCATCACTGTGGCGTCCTTTGTGCATGTGTGGCCCATTGTCTGACAGAGGACACAGCAGTGAGGTCATCGCTGGCAGGAAACCTCTGGAGGGGACAACGTGACGGGACAGAGCCCCCTGCATGCAGTTTAAATAATTACAAAAACATGTTACTGAATAGGCCGAAATGTACCGTTACTTGCCGTTTATTTGCTTTAAATCCAATTTACATGGCAATATAGTTTAACAGGATTATTTTAAATGTTTTTTCCGGCTAAGGCCCCCCAAGTTAAATTTCTACTTCTGCAGGATATTGTATTTGACATTTTAATTATAAGTGAATGTGCAACTCTGTAGTCCAAGACGTGTACATTTAAAATCATCTCCAATAACGACCCCCTGATTGTACCCTCTTGAGGGTTGACCCCCACTGTAGGATGTTCTCTACTTGATAATGGCTTAGTGATTGTATGTTTTAATATGCTCACAGGAATAATGCATACCAAATCAATTATTTTAAACTTAAATTTAATACAAATTATTCATGTTATGGTAAAAAAGTGACGGGGTTTGTCTCTCCAATACAGTTAAACTTAAAACTCTGCAGGGTTAAAAATGACATTAGAAAGCATGTCCTGGTGTGGCCCTCACACAGAGGTGGTTGCGGCCCTGAGCGGAGCATTGTGCGGCTGAGAGCGCGCCTCTGCCCTGTCTGCGTGCCTCCGTTTTCTCTCCTGCAGGTAGCGCTTGACTCCTCTGATGGTCTGAATGGTCAGCACTGTCCCGGCCGTGTACAGGATGGCCGTGATGAGCCCGAACAGCGCCACTGCGGCATCTGCCCCGCTCACGTCACAGCTCATCCAGGTGTAGCCATTCCGGGCATAAAGCCGCTCACGCTGCTGGCACACGTCTGTGGAGTTCACCCTTATGATAAAATGTAAAAACAGTCCGACGGCCACCACATAGGCTACTGCTCCAACTGCTTGGAAGACCAGTGCTCCAACCAGAAGCTTCCGGGATATGAGGTGGGCCGGTTTATTCCCGGACACAACAAACAGGAGAGAGACCACCCCAAAGACCAAACTGAATGTGATGCCTCCGTAGATGCCTGGCGCCCTCATCTGGCTGTAATGCATGTCCAGCTCCCGCACCTTCTGCAGCTCGGTGCCCTGGAGGTTGAAGTTGGAGTTGATGTCGAACCCGCCCATTCCAGCTGCGGCGGACATGCCTGATGTCACCATGTGAGCAGCCACCACACAGATCAGCACGAGGGCGTTGGTCAGGACAGCACAGATTAGGACAATTCCTAAAAAACGGGGAAAAGTACATTTAAAATACAGCATATATGCCTATAGACACATGTACAATTGTGTCTATTATTCATAATAGACACAGTCTGATTATTCATAATCAGACTGAGCAAAGCGATTTATTATTAGTTCAATAATGGCAGCTCCTCAACATCTCCAGAGCATTTCCAAATCTGCTACTCTGATCTTATCTGCTCTCTACAGTGATTCGGATTTTCATACAGGCGGTAGGTGAAGTGTCTTGCCCAAGAACACAAGCACAATCGGCACCTACAGGAGCAAGGATTCTAACCTCCAACCTCTCGGGTTACTGGACAACCCGCACTTGCATCTGAGCCACTGTTGCTCTCGCACTCTGTACTGCACAAACCATGTGCTGGCACGTTTTACTTTTTGTAGCCATTAACATGTCTTTTAAATGTACACACTGTTTATTGGTGATCTTTCATTTTGCCTATAAATAATGTTAACATTAAATGAAAAAGGAAAACAAAATCTTACTTGCTTGAAATTGATATTCACATACGTATTCAATGACAAAGAAACTGAAACCTAAATTACAAGATTAAACTACAGTCAAACAGATACACAAAGGACTAACTCAAATGACAATGCACTGCAATCAGTTTAGGAGCAAACAGATAAAACATGTTATTCTTCAGGAGAATTTTTCTGGCGTAAATTCAGAACATGTTATTAATCCACTGACTGACCTAATCCACTGAGATTAGAGGTTATCAGCCTTCTCCAATAATGGGGTCGGATTACTTGAGTAAAGAGAGTGAGAACTGAATAGTGGAAAACCGGTTTACCCAGAAAGTGTTCTCCGAAAGAGGCAGGAGTGAGAATGAAACCAAAGTCCTCACTGACTGCACTGCCAGTGATAAAGGTATGCTTTTATTGGTGTCTGTGGCCCTACCTCTCCTGGAACATATGTGAGTGCATTTGGAGTCGTTTTCACGGTGATCCACTCGTGGGGCTTCCCTGCCATTCCGAGAAGAGTGAGCTGCCTCTCTGGGGTAGGAGGGTTGAGATGACCTAAACAACAGAGAAACTATGGTAACCATGAACACAGACAAATTAAATGAACTTTCCAGGCTACAGAAAGTATGATATGAGAGCACAATATAGACCCACATATAGTTCCCATATACTGAACAACAGGCTCATATGGAATTGATTATTGAAAATGAAATGCGTATTCACATAAACATAAACGTAAGGACATAGACTAATACTTTGCCACCAAATATGCTCTGAGTAGGTCAACACTATAGTGCACACCTGTCTGGTGATGAGCGTCTGTCCTCGTAGTATCGACCGTCTCCATTCCTGTCCCGGTGCCCCCGGTTGGAGCGCGGCTGACTGCTCATAATCTGCAAAAGATCATTCTTTGTCACAATGAACGCTGACCTCCTTTACGTAACATTTAATTGGTCGGTGGTTTAATCCTTTATTTTATTCACGTTGTCAGATTGTTTTTCTGTCGTCGCCATTGCGCAGAGGCGATCCCAAACTTTTCACATTCAAAGGAAGCATTTAAGTACAAAACAAACAGTGAATTAAATCCACTATAAGTAGATAACTTACTGTGAATTGATTTTGTGATTTATCTTAAAATTCCGACATTGTTGAGTAAAATCGGTCGACAGGTATACTGTAGGACAAAAACAACTCCACCCACCGTCGCGCAGCACAGCAAGCGGAAAAGGCAGGCAGTGATCAGGTGAGAAATGCAAGAGCAGTGCTAACTCCCAGAAGGATCGATCCCGGCTCTAGTGGTTAAAGCAGCTGCTCAAGACATAAAGAAGTGGGTCTTTGTAGAATCGTCAAATGTGATACTCAGAGTAGCAGCTTTGTGTGGGCCAAAGACGCCTCTGTTTGAGTGATTGCACAGTGGCATTTAGCCTGAGTGAGACTGTCTGTTGCTGCTGCTGTGCAGCCTGTGCCCATCAGGAATGCACTTATTTGCTTCTGTTCTGTTTGTAATATTATTCCCCTATTGTGGAGAGTGCCGATATGCATTATGAAAATATGGGCATTTTCTTTCCCGAAAAAAATAAAGTAATGTACAATATTTTTACATAAAAATCACCAGAACATGTTCAATACCCTCTTAGTATTACTACCAGTCATAAGGGACAGCTTGGGTATTTTTCATTTTTTTTATCATTTAAGATTTTTATTTTTTTGTCATTGATGTTACAACTATTATAATGACAAACATGAGGCAATAATGCAACAAAACATTTTGTCAATTTTGTGTAATTTTGTGTAAAATTTTGCATTTAGGAAATTAAACAATAGCCATTTTGTCTAAAAACAATATTTTATTAAAATAAGGGAGAATTATATGCTAACTTAAGCCCAGTGTTTTCATAACACCTATGACAAAAGTGTAACACCAGTGACTTTGCATCAGATGCCTCCATTCATTTAATGTGGGGCTGTAACACCAATGACGAAATTCAATCAATTGTCCCTTTTTTCTTAAGTATTTCTATGTCATTCCTGAACAAAGGTGGTGTATCACAGTACAGTTGTATAGTTTTAGCTGTGAACCTGTTTTTTTCCTCAGAGAAATTCTACTAACTGATGCAAACAGCCGTAACACCAATGACATTTCAAAATGACTTACTTTTTTGTTCTTAGTGAGGACAATATGTCCTCCTTTATATTTCCTAGGATTAGGCTTTCAACTTGGTCTCATCAGACCAGAAACATATTTCTTCACATCTTTTTTTAACATTACAAATCCTGGAAAGTAATGCTGATAACACCAATGACACAAAACTGAGAGACAGAAATTTTTCTTAATTATTTTAATTAATAGTTGTGATTTTTCATATGAGAGAGCTGCAGATTATTGTCTAATAATTAATAATTAATAATATAAGTCTATTCTCTGTTTGTTTGGAATTGGCAAGAACAATATTTATAGATTTATTGTAAATATTCCTTTTAACTGCACAAAGGTGTGAACATGTGGTCGGGGACATTGGGCTTTCAACATACACTGGATATTCAAAGTGAGATAAAAAGTAAAAACTGCAAAAATATGATCTGAAATTACCTGGCTCTTATCATGTGGCACTCAATTTAATATATTTTTTGTTTTACTGCATTGTTGATTTTTTTTAATATTTCATTTTCAGGGGTGGGAAGTGCAGGGACAGGTTATTGCCCATAATTTGGTCACACGATTGATATAGCGTAGTATAAATCGTGTGTGTTGATAGGCTAATATATATATATATATATATATATATATATATATATATATATATATATATAACTTTCTTTTAAACTTTTATTGAACCACAGTAACATTGCTGATGACGAGACTCAGCTAATTAAGTTGCCTATTAAGACATAAATGAAGTTTTTCTGAAAAGTGCCAGTCAGGTGCCTATTGCTCTACAAATCATTAATGACTTCTCAAAGGCTTCTGGATTGACTCTAAATTTAAACAAATACAAATTGCTACCAATAAAAGGTTGTAACGAATTAAGTATCTGTAATATAAGTGTCGTAGAAAAACTTACTTATTTAGATTTAGTCATTTGTAAAGACCCAAAACTTCGAACTTCAACACATTTTACCCCAATGATCAAGAAACACAAACTAAACTCAATCAGTGGTTACAAAGAGCCTTAACTCTCAGAGGGAGAGTTTTACTTTCTAAAGCAGAAGGTCTATCCCGGTTGACTTACGCTGCTCTCTCCCTCCATGTAGACAATAAAACTTGTAAGGATATTGACCAAATGCTCTTTAAATTTCTATGGAAGAATCGAACACACTATATCAGGAAAAGTGTTGTGATGAATAGTTATGAAAATGGAGGGTTTAATGTTTTAGACTTCACTACAATAAACAATACCTTTAAAATTAATTGGGCCAAACATTTTCTTAAAAATCCTGTTTTCAATATGGAATTTCATTCCACATCACATTTTTCCAGGTTTGGTGGCCTTAATTTAGTTTTAGGTTGTAATTATAATGTAGATAAACTCTCAGAAAAACTCTCATTATTCCACAAACAAGTATTATTAGCATGGACCTTAATATATAAACATAACGTCTCACCCCATAAATATATAATTTGGAACAATGAAAACATTCTATACAAAAATAAATCCTTATACTTTAATAATACTATAATTGGATAGAGAAACAGATTGTCTTGGTAACTCAACTTTTAACAGCAGTGGGCAACTGATGTCTTACTCAGAATTCTTATCCACTTATCAATTTCCAGTTACACCTAAACAATATGCTATACTTTTCGATGCAATTCCTGCTGGAGTTATCATGCTGTAGAAGTGTGTATTTACCTTTACAAGTATCTGTTTCTTTCCCCAATGCACTAAATTCTCAAATAGGAAAAATATGTTTTACACATCACAAAAATTGTAATAAGAATATTCGTGCTTTATTTCAGAAAGAGCTTGTATCTACTGCTCATGGCGATCATCCAGAGACAGTACAACACTTTTTTTTAGACATGTTCTTACTCCAAGAAATTCTGGAAAGACTTCTGCAGTTTTAATTGTTCTAATTGAACATCTATACAAGGACTTTACCATAAAATAGGAAAATGTTGTTTTTTGTTTCTTCAGAAAGCAAAAGAATGAAGACATTTATTTTGTTATTAATTTACTTATCCTTTTGTCCAAATTTTATACTCACAAATGTAAATATTCCAAGCAGAAACCCAACTTTACACATTTTTATAGTGATACTCTCTCTTATATGAAGATTCTGATAAGTTCTGATAACAAAAGGCTCTGAAAACTATCAGTATTTGTTCAAATACAATATATTTGTAAATGTATAACTGTACAATTATGTTATACCCCCTGGCATACTGTTTGTATACATATTGTACTTATTGCAGCAATAATATAATAATTTTAAAAAAAGAGACAAAAAATACATAAATGAAGACAATATGCTGTTTCACAAATGTCCACACGAGGGCAGCAACAAACCTCTGTGAGCCAAAGCTCTTCCGGGGCGGTATCCTTTGACATGTAAACATGACTGACATTAGGCGGCATTAACTGAGCACTAATGTTTTTCCTTCGTACCGCGGCTGTCAGCTGCAGGTCAGTGGCCGCTGTGCGCCGCCTGTGCACCGGCCACACCGCCTGCAGAAACACCGCTGCCTACACCCAGGGCCAGAGCCCCGAGCCCCGCATCCGCGAGTACTTCTACTACATCGACCACCAGGGCCAGGTGACACTGCCACATACTAGGCTACACACTCACATTATAGACCGTTCAATGGAATTCCTCATCACATGTCTTTGTTTTCAGCTTTTCCTTGATGACACTAAAGTGAAGAACTTCGTAACCTGCTTCAAAGGTTAAATTAGTTTTATTGTATTAATTGACTATTGATTTAGCCGTCTGTGTGTGTGATTATGTAATCAATTTGTTTTTCGAATGGTTTCAAAATTCTCATCTCCAAATGTCTGGCTGAATCATAGACATATTATTAATAGGCTGAATTGACCCTTTAACTGCTGACATCATCAGTGACATCAGCTGGAGGCAGGAAGTGATCAAGAGAAATAAGATTAAACTAAAACGAGCGATTTTAAGTGTAAAACTACAACTGAAAAATGTGGTCCTGTTTTGGCTTAAGGTGCAAGAACAAGGGGAATGACATTTGAGACGATAAAATAAGGTTTATCTGATATTTCCAAAAACAGTTAGACATTTGTTAATCGTTCCTATGACAACAGCTACAATGGAAATAGATAGGAATCGAGCTTCCCACCTCCAGCTAAGCCCGGAATGTTTACAAACAATTAAAGGGTCTATATTAAAAATTGTTTTCATGATGTGATATGGAGGTGCTCTTAAAATATTAAATATGATAGGGCACACTTCACACATGGGGGACATGTAGAAGAGGTCGAATACACAACATTCGCTTTTCAGAGGCCATGAATCCTTCCTGCCCCAAAATGTAGTCACTTCTTAAAAACATACTGTATGATTTCATGGATAAAACAAAAAAAGAGAGGCAATTATTCCATATTCAGCTGCCCAACCACAATTTATCAACTGGACACCATCATAGGCTTTTAGTATTTTTGGATTAAATGAAAATAATGTTCAAAAATATCACTATACAATACTATATCACACACTCAACTTAATATTTGATTCTGTGCACAGATAAACAGTTCCTGATATTCTTCTTCAGCCGGCTACGGTCCAATCAGAGTGGACGTTATGAGGAAGACTTCCCATTCCTGTCCCTTTGTGGCAGGGAGAGAAACTTCCTGAGGTGTGATGACCGGCCTGTTGTCTTTACGCACCTTATACAAGAGGCAGAGCTGCTGTCCTACTGCGGGGGGCCGAGAAGCTCACTGTCCCATTCCGTCCTGAGTCCCTGCATATGCACCCAGACAGTGGCCGACTGTACCACCCCTGCACACAGAGGGCAGGAGGAGTAGGACTGGTCCGTTCTGCTCTGGCCATTGAACTGAGCCCCCACTTTGTTTATGCAACAGATGAGAGCCATTCAGGACAACCTACACATTTCATTTGGAGTGGCAAACAACACAGACTGACCAATGAGCTGGCAGAATTTTTCACATCATCAGAGAAGGATGATGGTGGATACCGTGGAGGAGGAGATGGATAAAGCTGCATATTGTCTGAAGCTCTGGGCTGTGACGACTACATATTTCTGTTGAAAAGACCCTTCCAAACCACGGTCAATACATCCCTAAAGCATGAAAAATGTCCTTTCGTTTTGTTTATCTTACATTTTAAGCTCAATAAAACACCTTTTCTTCACTAAAATTATGTGTTGGTTTAGTACTTTTTATGAGTCATAGGCTATGTTGCTGAGTTATTATTGTGATAAGCCTATAGTCATTTGGACTTAATGGAGGAGACGTGTAAGCGCTTTATATGTAAAGGAGGTTAGGTTGTCAAAAGTCTACAGTTTATTATTCTTTATTATAGTGAGTGCCAAAGATTTAACAGGATTACCCAAAGGGTAATATGCTCCTCTGATACTGTTCTATTCTACAGTTCAGATGTTTGTTTTAAACAATTTGGACTCTTTATTTTAGGCTACACAACCTTGATACATTGTACCTAACTACATTTAGTACAATGTAATCTGCTTTGTAACAATCATACAATAATAACTAGTACCTAGTACATACACAATGGAACAATGTGTATTAGTACTTTGAAGGTACATAATGTTGTGACCCTTAGGGTTATGGTCTTATGTCTTATTACATTATGTCCCTGCAAACTACACATAGATATTACTCCATCGTGTATCTGACCCATCGGTAGGCTTATTACACATTGATACATAGCACTTTACATTGTACTACATTTGACAGGTATAATGTATCACGGGTAGAGCAAAAGAATTGTTACCAACAATTTCACAAATTAAAATCGTGTAATAAAGTGTAGATTTTTCTCACAATTTATTCGCGTATAATTTATGACGCTTCACGTGAGTCCATAATATCTAGGCTGCGTTCAGTTTATCTGTGCTACTCGTCAGTTCGCCTTCAATCCTTATCCACAGGCGGCTCTGTTGGACGGACTGCAAGTCCCAGACTGCTCGGCTTCAGTGAACCGCACAGGGAACATGGCAGCTTCGTGCAGCGATACACGCGGAGCTATGGAGCGCTCGATCCGGGAGCGGGTCCCTCCACTGCTCACGGACCTGTATCAGTTCACGATGGCATACGCGTACTGGCGGGCCGGTCGCCACCAAGAGCCTGCCGTCTTCGAGCTCTTTTTCCGGGACAACCCTTTCAGCGGCGGCTTCTCTCTACTCGCAGGATTACATGACTGTCTGCACTTCCTTCAAAGCTTTCGTTTCACAGATGAAGGTGAGGAAGACCGTGTAGTCCACGTTACTAATCAACTACAATGTTTCATTCCCTGTTTCAATGAAAGCCATCCTTTATTGATACAGTAATAACATCACCATGCCAGGGTCTCATAACTCTCCTTCATCCTGTTGCGCAACTCTGTGCGCGGACTACAGTGCCCTTTGAGGCGCATGAACTTTAGCACATACGCATGCGGGCCTTAGGAATGTTTACTACAGGTTACTAAGTGGTTATTATAATCAATTCAACTCAACTTTATTACGGACTCAAGGTCCAAAGAGACAACGACATCATGCAACACTAAACTACAAAAAAATAAAAAATTACACAGTCCCTTTAAAAAGACAGCTATACCAGTGCCTCCACATTTGCGACTGATAGCGAATGGCACCACAGGTGACATCAACCAATGAACCAATGATTGCGTTAACAGACTTATTCAAACGGCATATAAAACGGTACATAAGCGTCCGCAGCGTGGCTGTTTATTCCAGCAGTGACAAACATCTCACTCGCACTGGTCCATCTCGGCCTTCTGAGAAGCACACGCAGAGCGTCATTATAGGCCACCTGCAACCTTTGCAAAGTTCCTTTTTTATAGTTTGACCAAAGGTGCGCTGTGTACAGTGGTGTACAATATGATTTAAACAACATCATTTTCACTTATTTTCACATACAACGTTCTACATTGCCTGTTTATGTCAGCATCATCAGACAAGTCTTCTGTCAATATATGCCCAAGATATTTTATTTTGTTTGTAAAAATTAAGTCCAACTTATATTCATAAATAGAATTCAGGGCCGTAATGCTTTATAGAGGTTATGCAGAGTGAGAGTCAACATTGAGACTAAAGTCTAGAATAATGAGGGTACTGTGAAGAATGTAAATTATGCAAGTGCATGCCCTCTTCTAAATAGTAAAAGGCTATAGATAGACCCCGCACACTGGCGCAGTCAACATCACTGAACGAAGCTGTCAAAATTGGTCAGAGTTTGTGTGAAAAAATCAATAAAGCTTCATTTTTGGAAACACTTAACAGAATGTATTATGCTGATAGAAAGTCTTCAGGCAGACAGGAGATGATTAGATTACAAGTGCTCGTCATATAATTAGAATATCATGAAAAAGTCCATTCACTTCTGTTATTCAACTTAAACTGTGAAACCAGGGGCGGACTGGCCACATGTCCATTCTGAAAGAGCACAGAAGGGCCACTGGTCCTGGCCTCTCAATTTTCTCCTTAACCTCTTACCCAAATCTAAAAGCTTAAAAGAAAAGGATTGAAATAGCGACGAAAACGAGTTGAGAAATATGTCTTTGTGGAAGTGCTGGTCAGAGTCCAGGGTCGTTTTTCAGTCCCAGTCTACCCCTGTGTAAAACTAATATATGATAGGCTCATTACATGCAAAGTGAGATATGTATAGCCTGTTTTCTTATAAGTTTGATTATTATGGCTCAGCTTGTAAAAACCCTAAATTAAAAATCTCATAAAATTGGAATATTTTGAAAATGGACTGTAAGCCATAATCATCAAAATTATAACAAATAAAGGCTTGACATATGTCACTTTGCATGTAATGAGCCTATAATATATTAGTTTCACATTTCAAGTTGACTTACAGAAATAAATGAACTTTTTCATGATATTCTAATTATATGATGAGCACCTGTATAGTCCCAGTCGCAGTAGTTGAACTTGTGTGGAGAGACATGTGAGACAGAAGCCTGTAGGACACATGTTTTTTAACACCCGTGTAGTGATCTGAGCATGTTTTCCAGCTGTGAAGACTATTTCTAACTGTCTCCAGATGTGGAGTTTCTGCGCTCTGTGCTGCCCCCTGCCACTGACCCTGCCTTCTTCACATTTCTGAGGGGCTTGGACTGCTCTGGTGTCACTGTACACTCAGTGCCAGAAGGCACTGTGGTATTTGCCAGGGTAGGTTCAAATTAATGTCAAAAGTCTCGTGTGAGCAATGGGTTCACCTTTGACATCTGCAGATCCCAGTGATGGAAGTGGCAGGTCCACTGGCTGTTGTCCAACTGCTGGAGACCAGTTTACTCTGCCTGGTCAACTACGCCAGGTAAAAGATAGACTGTCTGCGCAAAGCCCATTAGTGGAGAGATGTAAAACATGTGAAATCTTTTCTCTTAGTCTTGTATGCAGTAATGCTGCTCGGTTCCGCCTGGCAGCTGGCCCCAGGAGGAGACTGCTGGAGATGGGTCTGCGTCGGGCTCAGGGACCAGATGGAGGACTCACTGCCTCTAGATACAGTTACATCGGAGGTGAGTTCTCCCATCTCTTGTCTCTACTTTCACTGTTACTTCCAAAGTCTGATAACATGTGTTTCTTTAGGCTTTGATATGACTAGTAATGTTCAGGCTGGCTTCCTGTTTGGTATCCCAGTGGCAGGGACCATGGCGCATTCATATGTGACCTCTTTCACCTCCCTGGAGGAGGTGTGGCCTCAGGTGAGTTTCTGTCTGAAGAATGAGGTGGTGTTTACAAGCCACAGGAGAATCTCACACATCTTCATTCCATGTATTATAGTTTACCTGTGATCAGACTGTCATGTATTAAGGATTTCAAAAGATCACGTTTTTTTTCCTTCAAATATTTCATACCTGGTTTACTAGTCCCAGAATATCAGTTCCCCACGTTTCCCCACGTTCACCGCTTCTCAGATTTCAATATTGTCCAGTTATGCTCTTCGTTGTTAAGGATCTCTGTATGTCCCTTAGTACAAAGGCTCAAGTGGTAGAATAGGCCTGTCTTCTAATCGAAAGTTCAAATCCTGGTCCCGCAGTGCAGACTGTTGTGTCCTTGGGCAAGACACTTCACCCACCTTGTCTGTGTGAATGTACTGTGTGACGGAGTGGTTGGTGGTGGTCAGAGGCGCCAACGGTACAGATTGGTCTCCTAACTTCAGTGAGCCACTACAGTAGAACCTTACCGTATTACAACAGCAGCAATGTTTGTGAGTCTAACAGTAGCTGGATTGCTTCTTTTTGATCAACCCCATGCAACAATATCACCATTTACTTTGTGTTGAATGATTACCAGACACTGAAGGCTGCAAATGGCGACCAAGTTGACTTCATCTCTCTGGCCAAAGGCTGGCTCAGCCGTGTCTGTACGCGGCTTGAAGCAGAATCTGTGAAGATCCATGAGGGCGAACTAGCTGCATTTCTCACCTACGCAGTTGCCTACCCACAAAACTTCCTGCCTGTGATTGACAGCTACAGTGTTGCCTGGTATGTAGCCTAGGGTGACCAGATTTTCCAACAAAAAAACTGGGACAATATTCGGGAATAGGCCGCTGGGGTTCTAAATCTAAACTGTCTTTACCCACGATGAATGGTTAAACTGTCGACGACTTATGACATGCACCAATCCGCATCCTGAATTGAGATTTTGAATTGGTTTACACTTGGTAATTGATACTCCCATGGGCCGAAGACATTAATTTTCAAGTGAAGTATGCTATTTCGGGGACTACATTGGCCAAAACCGGGACAACTGGGACAGATTACGAGTAAAACTGGGACAAATCAATGGTTTTGGAGAAATCTATTGGGACGTGGGACTAAGGACGAAATACAGTGACTGTCCCGGGTAAACTGGGACATCTGGTCACCCTAATGTAGCCACAACAAAAATAAATATTTATTTCAATGCAAAAGTTTCCGCAAAAGTCTGTTATGCCTCATTTGCGTATAGAGTTTAGTATATTAAGACATGTTTAAGTTGGGTCTTTGGTTAACTTGTGTCTTGTTTTCCATCACAGTAGTGGCCTTCTAAACTTCTGTGCTGTGGCACTGGCCTTGAGTGAGCTGGGGTACAGGCCGGTTGGGGTGCGCCTGGACAGTGGCGACCTCTGCAGACAGTCACTGGAAGTGCGGCATGTCTTCAGACTCTGCAGCCAGCAGTGAGTGACCTGTGTATGTCCGACACTTTACAAACGTATAAAACACATTTAAACCAGGATTTGTATCCTGGTTGCTTTTTGTTATTGTATAACAATAATTGCTTTTTGTTATTGTATAGTTTCTCCATGTCCTCGTTTGATTCACTAATAATTGTTGGGACTAATAACTTCTCAGAGAGCACCATGTCTGAGCTCAATAAGAAGGTATTATGGCAAAGAAAACATTTTGGCTGTTGTATCTGAGTTACTGACACTTTTAAGTTGCAGGAGAATGAGATCGATGTGGTTGGTGTTGGAACACATCTGGTAACCTGTACTAAACAGCCTTCTCTGGGTTGTGTTTACAAGGTATTATTGTGTACATCAAACCCATTCTTTCATTTAGCAATTTGTATTAATTAATTAAGTATTTGTGCATTTAGCTGGTGGAGGTCAGAGGAAGTCCTAGGATGAAGTTCAGCGAGGACCCAGAGAAGAGTACAGTGCCAGGAAAGAAGGCTGTGTACCGCCTGATGGACACAGAGGGTATGGAGGAGGGATATGCTCTATCTGGTATCTATCTGGAGAGTAAGAATGTGCCTCCATCCCTTTCTTTAGGTCATCCATTTTTGGATGTGGTTTGTCTGGCAGTGGAACCTGCCCCCACGGCTGGAAACCCTTTGACCTACTACCTCAGAGGAGAGGACACGTCCCGATCTGTTACTCCAACTCAGGTCATGTGTCTGCGCCAGGAAGTGTTCACTAAAGGACAGGTGACTAGCATACAAATTTCAATATTTACAATAATGTCCAACAAAATTTGATCTATTTGCTCATCCAGAAGAGGGCCACGATTTTAGAAATAATGTTGAAAGATTAATGTATTGAAATTTAGATTCAGTTCACAGAGCAGATCTTCTGTCTATCCAAGACATTTACCGGTATATTTGAGAGAGGACTGAAATGCAAACTGCAAAAGTAATACAATAAACAAATAGATTTCAGAAAATGTTTGTTGACGTCTAAACTACAGGGTTAACAGGTGTTAAACATAACCAGACTCCATGGACAAAGGATATATTGTTGCTTGCAAAGATGCAGTCTTTGTGATTTACTCATTTCAGCCATTCACATTGGGATTTTTGCTATTATTAGTTTAGCTCATAGTCATAGATATAATATAAGATAGAAGAAATAATCAGTGTTCCATATTAATGATCCCGAGTGGTCTGTGAAATTAACATGGATGCCTAGTCTCCTCCTACAAAACCTGTTCCTTAAAAGGGCAAAAAGGTGGGAAGCTCCTCCAAAGAGATTCAGAGCCTGTCAATCATAGCCTTAGGCTTCCACTTTTTATTGCCGATTTTTTTTTTTACCAGCGTGGTTGAAAATATCATACCTACGCCAGCGTTGACACATGGGTCATAGCAATTTTTAGAAAAAGAAAAACGCTTTGGAGCCAGGCTTTTAACCTCTTAACCCCCGCCTTAACCGAGCACATTTTCTCCAGTTCTACTTCAACCATTTCTAAAAGCTTCTTAAAATGAAAATGCAGCAAAAAAGCATCAAAAGAGCTACAAATCAGTGAGGAAAAAGCAACAATAAAGTGACAAAAAGGTGACAAAAATTTGACAAAACAGGCGACAAAAAAAGTGACATGCAAGCAGCAAAACAGGTGACGAAAAAGTGGGAAAAAAACGACAACACGCGGAAAAATCTTTTCAGTTTTGTAGGTCTTAGCTTAGTGTTACTCTGGCATGGAAGCTGTAAGAAGCTTTTAGATTTGGGTAAAGCTTAACTGGAGGAAATGTCCTTGGTTAAGACGGGGGTTAAGAGGTTAAGCAGTGAAGTCAAAGTCTTCATAGAAACGCTGATTACCAAGTGTCTTCTGGAGTCGCAGCACAGCAATGTCAGCTCCCCACCATGAGGACCAAATACCTCGCCCATTGGTGTAGCCCTATTCTAATAGCCTATATTTACTTAAGAGGTCTGTCGTGTCGCAGTAAAAACAAATAATACCTCTGTCAATTTGCAGGTCACATATTCTCTGTGCAATGCTAAAGAAAGCAGAGCAAAGGCCCAGAGTTCTCTTCAAACACTCGACTCTAAACACAAGAGGCTGCAGGACCCAGACACGTACCCCGTAGGTTGACTTAGAATCCTTTTAATAGTCCCCCAACGGACATACTGTCAGTGTCTAACCACGTGTGTGTGTGTGTGTGTGTGTGTGTCTTCAGGTGGCAGTGTCAGAGAAAGTCTATATGCTGGTGGCTGAAATCAGAAGAGGCAGCTCCACCAACTCCAACTTTCTTTTATCCAATTAATTTTGTGTTTGTGTCCGCGCTGTGGTTCTATTTATCTAATGTGCCTTGAATTACTTTTTCTTTATACTAATTTTAGAAGAAGTCAGTGAGATTACGCACCAAGAGGCCTGGAATGTGTATAGGATACACGGTGTGTTGCCATATTTTCCAAGCACCTCCGTTTTTTTTTTTTTATCCCGCTGGTTTTAACCAGGGGTTGCACGTATATGTTTGTTACCAGTAATTTTCTGAAATGCTTCATTATTTTCGGTGTACTGTGTGAACAAGATTATCAAACCAAGTGTAAAATGCCAAATAACATCAACGGCCTGTCTCCATCTGTGTCATGTCAGTTTGGCCGTGTAATAAAACTATTATATCAATGCAGCCCTGAAGTAAGCTTTATTTTCTTCCGGGATTGTATCATCCAGTCCTTTTACCTGAGTGAGTTTTAACACGTGTGCAAAGTAAATGTACACTATACTGAATCGTGATGAATGAATAGAACTGCTCTCGATGTCATTTTGTTAAATTTTGTTCTCCAAGTCAGAGGCAGAAAACTGTTTGGTAGCACTTTTTTTCTGAATCCATTGGAGGTCGCCTTTTTCCAACTCTCCATTACTCCCGTCTCCCCTCACACACTACTACAGCCAGCACTTGGAAGGGAAAAAAAAAAAAAAAAAATCTGATCAAGCTTTTCCGGTCTGCTAGCCCCAATTTCCTCTCAAGACCTCTGGCGTTGGGGCTGAAGGGGGAGAGCCACAGATCTGGGGAAAGGAGGGACGAGAGGAAGAATCAAAATCCTGACAGCTGGACAGCGTTGCGCCTGCACTTCCTCCCAGAGGCTTCCACCACGAACAAGAGACTGCGTATGGCATTCCCTGGTGTCGCAGGAGCGTAGCCCAGACGGTGTGATGTGCTAAGGTACCGATTGCAGGACAAAATGGTTTGGCTGATGGGGGCTCACTGGCGCTCTCATCCGCGCGCCTCTCCTCCGCGCTGCTGCACTCAGGCGTCCGTCAGGAGGGTCATTACATAACTTGGCGTCTTCCTCGCTTCTTGACGGCGCTTTTTGACTAATACAGGTTTCGCTTGTGCGTTCTGTGGCACAGGGGGAGCGGCAGCGCGGACTGGGAGCCGAGCTGGCCGCGCTGTCGTGGACTGAGGGTGGAAAGTCCAGCTGTGATGAGCAGGAGACCGAGAGCCGTGGTGGATTTCACTGGTGTGCTGCCAGAAGCATCTGGAAAGGATAACCCGCACTTCAGAGGACCTCAGCTCAGTCATGTCTTTTAGAGCGTGCCTTTACTCTTGTCAGTCTGCTTTGACAGCCTGCTTTTGACTGGCATCATTTCCATTACCCCCTGCACCAGTGGCTTAGGGGGAAGCATCCCACATTAGTTGTCAAGCTCCTGTGCCAGCAATGCAGTGCCAGTGAGGATGTGCGCTGCCAGGTTCCTAAACGGGTGTGCTGAGGAGGCCGGGGCCACAGGGGCGGCTGGTGGAGCAGCTGGCCCACTCATGGCCTTCAGGATGCTGGACTGGGCTGAGGCTGGTTCCCGCATCCTCCACAGCCTGGAGATGGGCACAGTCATGACCCTGTTCTACCAGAAGAAATCTCAGCGCCCAGAGAGGAGGACTTTCCAGATCAAACAGGACACCCGGCAGATAGTGTGGAGCCGCAGCCCAGACAAAATAGAGGGAGAAAGTGAGTGTCTTCCTTCAACATTCCCAATCAATGTTGAAGTCAATCAATACACATCGGCCAATAGGCTACACAATAAACCTGTTATACATGTTATACACTGTCATAACATCACATCACTATTCATCTTAAACAGCACCAGTGACCAGACACTATCAACATCAATGTGTCCAAACTGGTATTCAGGGACAGTGTTGGGGAGAATACATTGAAATTGTATTTAGTTACTAAATACTGAATACTTGCCTTAAAATGTATTTTGTAACATATTCCCTTACTTTGTCTAGTCAGAGTACTGTATTCTCAATACTTTGAATACTTTTAGAATACTTTCACATTGATTGTCATCATATTTATGTATATATATGGCATATAATTACAAAAATGAAGACTACGATTGTTGGAACACCTGTTATAAACTCACTTACTATTAATGAACCCTTAACTCTCTTGGCAAATGGAGCAGCAGATACAGCATCATGTGACACATGTGCAGTGTTTGTATGAACTGTGACATAAGGCGTTTTAAATCTTTAGTTTATTTTAGGAGGAAAAACAGGTCATCATTAAAAGTTATTTCTTAATAATGTTGTGCCATATGGAGCTAAAATGTAATGATTGGTACTGGGATGTATTCCCTTGATATGTGGAAAGTAACTGTATTCTAAATACTCTCAAAGGAAAATGTAACTTTACCAGAATACAGTTACTCAAAATGAGTATTGTAAATATGTATTCTAAATATTATTTAGTTACTCCCCAACACTGTTCAGGGATAATATTAGGTTGCAACAACTTAAATTTATAATTGAACAGCCAGCAATCTTCACTGTATACAGTCTACAGTTATAATTTAATACTGAGGAATTTAAGTTCACTTTACTTTCATCACTTAGAATAAATAAAGGTACAAAGGTATAACGGTATAAAGGTAATACTTTGTTTCCAAAGGTGCAGAAGTGCCTGCACAAGCTAAACAATCCATGAGCTGCTAAGCTATGCAGAACTAAAACACTGCGGACAGTTTCTTAGTCCCTGAGGCAGTGTTTGGTCCTCTCTCTAAGGCAATATTTCAAAATAGGCTGTTTCATTATTTATCTGTGTTGACTTAGGAGTTGGTCTCACCCTTATGTATTCTATCAGTTCATAACAATTGTGCTGTTGTTGTAGTCCTGTTTGAGGCTGTCGGTTGTAGTGGCCAACATGGAGCTGAAGGGAATCTGAAATCCCTTGGGTATTACTCCTTGTTTAGGAAATACTTTCATTAATAACTTTAGCAGGGAAAGTGGAGCAAGAATGGGTTTCCTGAATTTTTAAATGTTTTTTCCACTCCCCTTAACAATAAGAAGATAGGGTCAACAGAAAAGTGAATTGTTGGCGGTATTGTTAGTCACTCTATGGTAACCTGACAACACACAACAAAAGCAGCTATACAAACACATATGCTCCTGCTCAGAGTGTGTTTTGCAATATTGTTCTGGATGTATGGATGATCATATATGGGGAAAATGATACGTTCCTCAGCTCTCCGAGGAGTGGCTGACCAAAGACTGTATAGAGATAGCTTGTAGTTTAAATAATGGTCTGTGGTCAACACAAAAACACAGCATAAATCTATCTGTTTAAGATCCCCTTCAAAAACCTTGTCATCTCTGAGTGAGCAACAGGAGATTAGAGCAATCACAGTAATGTGTGAACTCTCAGAAGAAGCAGTTGGCTTAAGCTGTTTCTAAAAGGCAATGATTCAATTTCAATCAGCTTTATTGCAAATTCTGCTGCACGTAATACACATTCAGAGAATATAAATATTTGTTTCTCTCAATCCATTGATATTGGCAATAGGGGTGGGATATATCGTATTGGATCGGATCGCAATACTTTTTGCTGCAATACCAAGTATTGATACTTTATCAAGTATCGCAATACTTTCAATACTCCTTTTTTTTTTTTTTCCAGTAACAGCTCTTTGTTACATTTTGTGTTAATGCACTTTTCAATCTTAACACTTCAATAAATGTCTAATGGCATTTGGTTTATAAACTTTGGACACATGAATGTTTTCTTTTTACACATTTTAAAGTAAACATATCACTCATCATAATGACTTACTCTGTATCGCAATACATATCGGCCCCTGAGTATCGTGATATGTATCGGAACGTGACAAAAGTGGATCGATCCAGCCCTAATTGACAGAAATAACACAAATCAAAGTTGTGATTGAGGCCAAGACATACAGTAACTTTAAACCTGTATGATGCGAAGAATTCACTGTATGTGAATGCAACCACAAACTTTGCTATCTTCTTTGGATCTCATTTTATAAGAATAAATTCAAGTCAAAGAACAAAAATGGCAGCATATATCCCAACATTGAAATGAACTGTGGTTATAGTTTACATTTATTTTTTGCAGGCTGGTTTATATTACCCCAGTGACCCCTCTCCTCCCCGAATATAGTTTGCTATACCCACCCCCATCCACATAGCTCAGACAGTCGACTACACACTACTGCTAGATGGAGCGTCCAGCCTTTCCCCCAGCCTTGGAGCTTCCTGCCGTGCCGCCTCACTAACTCAACCCACTGTGGGCTGCTGCGGCCACTGCTGGAGCCCAGTCAAGTGGCAGTGGTGCATTTAAAAGCAGCACGTTAGGCTTTGGGCTCTTGGCTTCTGGGTTGCTATACTCCGGACTGCGCCGCTTGTCTGGTCCTGGGTGTGGAGCCTATTGTTTAACCGTGTCCTGGATTCTGTGGCCTAAGGGAGGATTTGTTACAGTGTCTGCTAGAACCAAGAAAATTTCACAACTGGCACGATAGAGTTACCCTTCTGTCTGCTGCGTGTTATACTAACTCTGTTTTTATTGTGCTCCATTGTTCACAAAACAATCTGAGATTCCTTCTTTTGTCCATTATGTATGGATACTGTATGTGTGGTTGTTTTCGCACAATTTGTAGAGATTTGTTTTGGCAGATATTCAAAAAGTAAGTTTTTCAGCAGAATACCAGGTTAAGACAGTTAAGAACAATCAAAGTACATTTTATATTTGAATGATTGCGATTATTACTGTAAATACTGCAGTTATTTAGGCAGTAAAATAACATTTTAGGCATTTTAGGCATTTTAGGCATTAGACATTTTTTATTATTTTAGGCCTGACTGGAATGGAGTGTATATTTGAAATTTTCATTTTTTTTATTTTTATGAAACTTATTAATTTCCTAATGCATTTCTAGTGTCCATATTCTCCACAGGTATGAGTATATAGGTACATTTCACAACTTTCTAACAACTAACTGCCAGTTCATCTTTATAATTAGATGCACAGTGCACAAAGGTCATTGAAGGGCAAAACTAAATGTAATTAAAAAAACTTCCCTCAGCCATTCTACTGACAGTTCCAAATTGGCCCCTGTGTGATGAACATGACTTAAATGTCTCTTTATCAAGACATACTGTATAGTCATTATGACCTCCAACTCCAAATGATCATAAAACATATTATTGGACTAGGCATACACACATGTATCAATACTTTTTCGACCGTTTTCCCCATTTCCTTTCAATGTTTTTTTATTATGGTGTTGCCACATTACTAAATAAATTCTTGTGTCAGATGCCCTACACACACAGACACCTTGGTATTTTCTGATTTAGTGGCACACCACTTCTTTCTTATAACTGACACCAATATAGGGCGTCTCCACAATGGAAAGCAAATAAACAAGGACATACGCCAAGACAGATGTTTATTATATGACATCTAATATTACTGTATGAAGTACATTGCAAGTCTATCAGAACATTTGATCTATTTTATATGAGGAAGTCTCTCATTAATTTATTCTAACAACACCCTACCTCCTCCACCCTGGGCCCTTTAGAGTAGAGTTGCCACAACACACTGTGTCCTTATGTGCTAGTATTAATTTTTTTATGCTAGCACATAATCATAAAACACATAAACGGTGCCATGGCTAATACTCTGGTCAGTTATATGGCATATCGTCGTCTCCCGGGACATTGGATATATAAAAAAAAAAACACCAATGCGCTTTCATAACCCCCCCCACCCCCCCTCCTTCCATCCCACCCCCACAGTACATTCCTGGAACTCTGCTTCTCCCCTGACTTTATCTCTCCACTGTCCTCCAGCTCTCCTCTCCCACCTCACAGCCCACTCACTCCTCTCCTGTTTCAAGCTCTTTCACTTTTTTTCTTCTTTTTTTTCCTTTTTTCCGGCTCTGCAGTTGGCCGCCTTTTTTTAATTTTTTATTTGCTCAATTCTTGTCTTTTAGTGTAATCGCAGCTTTTGTTGTGTGCTGGGTGTTTTCTTTTTTCCCTGTGAGGCAAAAGAAGTGAGTGTTGTTCTTTGGGATGAGCGCTGGCACACACCGGGGGTATTAAATCCTGAGGCGGAGGAAGCGAGGGGTTATCAGGGAGGGCCTCTTCCTGTCTGTAACACTGGCTGGCTCCAGGCAAACAAAACATTCAACATCTTGATGAGGAAGCGCAACCGTGAATGGCAAATTAGGCGCAGTAAGCACTAGGGCTGCTCGACTTTGGGAAAAATAGGCCTACCTAATGAGGATTTTTATGACGGTTAGTAGAGCACATTTCCAAGGATTTTAGTTTACTGATTCATCTATTGATTAATGCCAGGTTGCATTCATGTGACATCACGATATTCAAAAGAGCCTATTGTTTATCCTCTGAACCGAGCACATTTTCTCCCGTTTGGCATTACCCAAATTAAAAAACTTCTTGAACAAAGCGTCAAAACAGCGACAAAAACAAGGATGAAAAAATACAACCAAAGAAGCAACAAAGAAGCAACAAAAGAGCAACAAAATCATGCCAGAAAAGCAACAATAAAACAATTTTAAAAAGTGACAAAAACGTGATGAAAAGCGATGAAGAAAGCAGCCAAAAAGTCACGATCAGTTTTGTAGGGCTTAGTCTAGTTACACTAGACACTAGGCTGTAAACTCCAGTCGAGAAGCTTTTAGATTTGGGTAAAGCTGAACTGGAGAAAATGCGCTCTGTTAAGGCGGGGGGTCAGAAGTTAACTCTGAGATGGTGGGCAGGGAAGAGTAACCAGCAAATACTGTATAATCTCTGTATATCTCTAATATCTCTGTAATTACTGATCCTATCCACTTGAAACAGAAACTGACACAAAGCTCAACGTCTGCTCTGTCCGGTCTAATAATATTCTTATAAAGGTAACAATTAAAAAAAAAGATGTGCTTGATTTTGGACCATTAATATGGCAGGTTTGTAAATCACTACCAAATAATGATCAGGTCCAGCATTTTGGGATTTTCTATTTTGAAATTTCTTTCAAAAACGGCACCTCTTACATTAAGTTACATCTATACCTGCCCTCTATCAGAGATCATAACATCATCCAATTCTAAAACGTGAACACAACCCGTTAGGTTAAGGTACTGTATGCCCCAGAAACAGAAATCTGTAATACAAACTCCACAAAACTCCACTCCGCCCCTTATACAGTGCCTTGCGATTCGAAAGTACTAATACACCTTGAACTTTTGCACATTTTGTCATGTTTACAACCCTAAACGTAAAGATTTTATTTTGAATTTTTTACTGAAGGTTCACACACAAGTAACAGACAACTGTGAAGTGAAATCAAAATGATACATGATTCTGTTATTTTACAAAAAATAGAAAAGTGAAAAGTGGGGCGTGCATAAGTATTCATACAGCATTTTCTGAGTGCATTAAATTGCCTTTATAACATTCCTAATGACTGCAGAATGTTCACACCTTGCCCTAACCATTAAATAGAGTCTACCAGTGTGTAATCTACTCTCAGTATAATTCCAGCTGTTCTGTGAGGGCCTCAGAGCTATGGTCAGAGTGTATTGGTCATTAAACAACATCATGAAGGCCAAGGAGCACACCAGAGAGGTCAGGGATAAAGTTGTGGAGAAGTTTAAAGCAGCGTTAAGTTATACAAAGATTTCCCAAGATTTGAACATCTCACGGAGCACTGTTCAATCCATCATTCGGAAATGGTATCATTTTGCTTTCACTTCACAGTTGTCTGTTACTTGTGTGTGAACTTTCAGTAAAAAATTCAAAATAAAATCTTTACGTTTAGAGTTGTAAACACGACAAAATGTGCAAACGTTCAAGGTGTATTAGTACTTTCGCAAGGCACTGTATATTATTACTGTTTATTATGGCTGGGACGATCCACTTTTGTCATGATCCAATACGTATCACAATACAGTAAGTAATTATGATACATAATATGTTTAACCTTAAACTGTGTAAAAAGTCATGTGTCCAGAGTTTATAAACCAAATGCCATTTCACATTTATTGAAGTGTTAAGATTGAAAAGTGCATTAACTTACAATGTAACAAAGTGCTATATAACAGTTACTGGAAAACAAAGGAGTGCATGATAAAAATGCCTTCAAACACAAGTATTGAAAGTATTGCGATACTTGATAAAGTATAGATACTTATTGCAGCACAAAGTATTGCGATCCGAGCCGATATTTTGTCCCAGCCCTACTATTTATACTGTATTACTATATTATATTATTACTTGTTATGTGAAAATGCTCAATACTTTATCCCCATGATCATATTAATTTACAACGAGAAGTTGTAAGAGAAAAAGACAAACGTTTTTTTTTATATATGTTATTTTTATAATTAAAACATAATTGTCATTGGAAGGAGATTTCCATATTCCAAGGACAGAACTGGGACTTGCTCCTGGTCCATTGGTACAGTATGGTTGGACAGTATGGTTGAATCATCCGGCCAGTTGTTTCTGTCCATTAGCCTGGTTCCACATCTGGAGATGGCGCTGGCCCACGCTGGCAGCTCACTGCTCCTACAAGTCGCCCCAGTGGCATTGAGGATGGGTCAAATGCAGAGACAATTTTCTCTACAGAGCTTAATGGACTTTAACTTAACTTAACTTAACAACAATTATCAAACCTGGGAAAATGATTGGTAAAACTTAAAATAATATTATGTAAATAACATAATATAACATTCGGGCTCATCTCACAATATACCCCAATGAACATTAGGCCTTGTACATGCAAGTGACTAAACTTTTGAAAGCATGCAAGTCTATTGTTTATATCCTGCCACATCAGCGTACAGAAATGCGTAAGCTAACGTGTTTACCATCTCAGTCTGCCCTCGGCACGCTCTTTCTTTTTTCGTTTTTGCTACTGACCTGAAACCGGCAGCTGCCCATAATCACCATGGACTTCCAGCAAAACCAAATTCTCCTCATACAGCTGTTGACTTCGCTCACACAGATGTCTCCACAAACAGCGATGCATGTGAAAAATAGAAAAGTATTTTCATGCCTGACATCTCCAACTCATTTTTGTTCATAGTGTTTTATGCCGTTTTAATCTGTTTTCCATACTTTACTTTTTATTCCTGCGCTGACAGCTTCTGACTGTGAAGTGGCTCCAGTTCTTATTTTGTTCGAGCTTTATCATAACCATGTTTACAACCTGGACTGGGATTAAAGGCCGCGGTGGGCCGGGCTGACTGTCCTGCCCTAAGGAATGTGGAACTATCGAGCGTCCCATTAGTGAATCATTAGTTAATCAAATTATAAAAGTTACTGGCATTGGCAAGATACATTGTAACGAGGGGTAATGAATGAAAAAAGGATGAAACATTATTTTTATTCAAACAAGGGGCTTTTGTCATAAGTTGATTTACGGTTGTCTTTAATCTCGTTCCAAACTCTCGGATGTCTCCACATGTACAAGACTGTGCCCAGACTTTTCTCATTTTAAACAATTTTATGCTACAATATGCTATACTCTACTGTCATGCTAGTGCTGATGTGAGACAGTTGAGTTTTAATGATAGACAGGAGGAAGTGAAGGAACAGAGGTGGGCTATCTGAGGTGGCTGATTGTTTTGCTGCCGGGGTGGGAACAATTTTACACAACTTTCTTCGTTCTTTCTGTGCTATGATTTACTTAAGCAGGAAAGTCCCACTGAGATCCAGAATCCATTTTTCAGCAGAGTCCTGGCCCCAGAGTGGACCCTATTGTACATGTTTCAACACGTTTTGAAGACCCAATTATAAAACGTGCATTTCTCCCCCCCCCCCACATGTTTTAAGATCGTCCCATCCCTGTGCCAGTAGAGGCTGGGTATGCAGTTGTGCGTCCCACAGTACAGCACACATGTATCAGTGTTTGCTGAGGACATCTGCTGTGTCAATATAAGCCCTGGTTTCTTTGTGGGTGTGTCTCAGACTGGACTTCGGCTGCAACTGTTAGAGGTGGAGTCCAAAGTTGACATCATCACTGTGTGGTCAACAGTTGGCCGTGCAGTGACTTCGATGTTGATGCTGCACTTAAGTATTGATACTACGCTAAAATTGAGTCACCTGTCAAATACCATTATAATCTGTCTGTCTGTCTGTCTGTCTGTCTGTCTGTCTGTCTATTGGAATCTCTCTACTGGCTAAATACATACATTGCTATACATTCCTTGCCATAATATTTCACAACATTTTGAAATTAAACCTTTCAAGCTAGTTATAAGAAAAATAACATATGTCAATTTCAGAGACATAACCGTTTCCACAATATTGAAAGTATTAGACCTGCTTAAACCTATAGTGTCCACCACAGGCTGCGTGTGTGTGTGTGTGTGTGAACGTGGGTGTCTCAGTCTGCGCACTCTTGAACGCATAATATGTTTCAGGCCAGGGGAAAAGCTGTGATTTATGGTCCATGCATGTTTGTCTTCACGCAACTTGAGCCTTCCCATTTTTTTTTTTGTCTCTTCCAGTCGACATCCGAGAAATCTGGGAGCTGCGGTTGGGGAAGGGATCCCGGGATTTTGAGCGCTACCCGGAGGAGGCTCGTAAAATGGACTCCGCCCACTGCTTCATCGTCCTGTACGGCCTGGAGTTCCGCCTGCGCACTCTCAGCGTGGCCGGTCAGTGCATGCACAGCACATGTGGCTTTAACAGATCAAATTCATGGGCATATTTTGATCCTCGTATTTCTTCTCACTACTCTGCTGCACGGCTGGAATTATATTGCATCTTTGCTGAGTTTGTGCATGGGAATGTCAGGAATAATCCGTTTTACAATTAATTAACAGTATCCCCTTTTTCCAAGAATATCCATAAGCCTATATTTTATTATTCTCTGCCTTTTTTTGGCAGCTCAGTCAGTAGAATCACATTAGCCAAATATAATGAAACATGGATAATCCTCCATACTGTAGGTACTACTGACCCAGATCCTGGTTTGCCACCTGACCTCAGCCTCTGTACTGAGAGGACAAATGACACTTCTAAATGTCTCTAATAAAGTCTGCAAATAAATATACAAACATAGGTACTATCATTGTCAGTGCATTGTTTGAAAATGTACTGATGAAAATGAATACATTGTACTGACGATTTCAAACAATGTGTATTCTCCCCTGAACCACTGGCTCATCATGTACCGTGTTTCTTGTATCCAGCAGTTTTAAGTGCACATATTGTGCCGTAAGTCCAAGGCCTGACACTTGTCTTTGTGTTTCTGCTGCAGCCTTCAGTGAAGAGGAGGTGAACATGTGGATCACTGGTTTGAACTGGCTCATGGCTGATAGTCAGAGACCTCCAGCCCCGCAGCAGACAGACAGGTGTGGGTTTATGCGTGCTGTTATGAAAACATGTCTTGCTTTTCACAATTCTGGAGTTTTATACACTGCAACAACAAAAAAAGCAATCTTGAAATGAGTAAAATTTGTCCTTGATCTGAGTAAATATGGGGCAACTTTTGGATTATTTCTAGCAAAGTAAGACTTTTAATGTAATTTTGAGGGTGAGAAATCTTTTGTCGTTATTAAAGTGTCAAATCTTGCACCATCGACAGATTTCTTGAAATTAGTTACTTACTAAAAGTTAACTTATTTCAAGAAGTTCTTTCTAGATATTTTTTTGCATATATAACCTATAATTATATTTTCATCAATGATTCCAACCAAAACTTTGAGTACTGTCTGACTCTGCAACTTTACAGCCACGCTGGAATATAGTCTCCGAAAATGCAATTTTTTGCGAGGGGTTATCAAGAGGAGGAGCAAACACAAGAAAGACTATAACAGTATCACCCAAAATGAAATGCAGTTTATTCTATTTATTGGGTGGAAAAACTTTGCAGATGGCTTTGAGTTAAGGGTTATTAATGCTCATCAAGCTTCCGACTGGAGATGTGTCTATGGCCAAGAGACTAGACAGAGGACAAATACTTGTTTCAAGATTAAAGTATTTACTCTACATTAGTGTGCAGATGCAAATTTAGCTCATAGACGACAGAGAAACTAATGCGAAAGATGTTAAGTGGGATATCATAAAGCAATAGCACAACACAGATCAGAGTTTTTTTTTATTATTTGCAGCAAGGAATTTCATTTTCCCTCTAAATTACATGATTTAACCTGCACCAGCTGCTTTTGAAATCAAATTACAGATTTTTGACCCGAGCCGTTTCCTGTGTGCGTAGGTGGCTGAGGAAGCAGTTTGAGATGATGGACAGGAATCGTGAAGGCAGGTGAGTGCTGTGCTAACAAACATGTCATCAGCCCTCACTCACTTATACAGCAGCAGCTGATTGGCCGGGCGCCGCGGCGGGGGCGCGGTGGGTGTGAATCAGATCCAGATGTGATCAAAGAGTCCTGCCACAACCTTTAACCCCTCCAAATCCTCATCACCGTTTTCACATGTGAAATGCATCCATAACCAAAACAAAACGTACTGTTGGGGTTGATAAGAATATTAACCATGATATAAAATGTATATTTGCATGTTCTATTTGGGCCCTTAGGCAAAAACTAGACGGGTAACCTCACTTATTACAGCAACACAGATTGTTGTCAGTGGGATGGGGCAGTCAGACTGGTTAGAAGAAAACCCCACTTAAGGACCTTTTTTATTACCAAATCTAAAGGTTACTTTTTAAAAATGGCCTTTCAGTACAAAGATAAATAAGTTCATGAAATAGGTAAATCATTTAGCTCTCGAGTGTTGAGCAGCAAGATATAGAAAAACGAAATAGAATAGACAATAAAAATATGGTTATGTCTTTGAGTTAAAACATCAAAACAGATCATGAGATTACATTAGACATTTGATTTTGTTCATTTTCAATTATTTATTTATTTTTTACTTGAGTGGTGTATGAATGAGCGCTTTGGGCCTGATGAAGGTAGAAAAGCGTTATGGTAGAGTAGAGACCATTTACCATTTCACCATTTACTTTGCCAAAACTGCTCACACATCGTTCCCATCCATTCACTGGTTCACGCCGCTCTGCACTGGGTCATTCTGGGATATCGTGTACTCAAGGACAAACAGTCCCAGATAACAGACAGGACATGATGCAAACAGCTCAGGCAAGGTATCTTCCTGTCTCCTTTGAAAATAGTAACAGTGGCAGTGGAGGAGTGTCAGCAGGAAGCGGACCCATGAACAGATTGGACACTGTATGATCCGCTGGTCCACAGGAGAGACTTATGTCACCCTTTGTCTGCTCAAAAACCGATGCATCGAACACCTGTCGTGTTCTGCCTTAGGCGCTAGAGAGGCATAGCTCCAAGGAAAAAGACAATAAATCTGTACAAACATCAGTCTACTAGTACCATTAAAATACACTTCTTTCAACCTCTATAGCTCCCCCTTTTGGTGATGCAGGAAATGTTATATCTTATAAGTTGTTTCTTTTTTTTTTACCAGCATTACAGTGAAGGATGTGAAGACTCTCCTGCCTCAAATCAACTACAGAGTCCCAAACACACGCTTTCTCAAAGACAAACTGCAGGTCAGACTTGAGCATACACTTTTTTTTTCAGATATTTAATAAACAAATTCTAACATACATGTTTTCTCCATTTATTGCTTCTCGTTCAGGAGGTGGAGGCCAGGAACGACTTGTCATATTCCAACTTTGCACAGCTGTACCGAACGCTGATGTTTGACGACGCACAGAGGAGTGTGAGTAGTCTAAATATGCTCACAAAGGCTTTGAATGTGAAATAGATTGAGCTCTTTTTATGGATAAGGCGATGAATTTCTTTGGCAGCAGATCGGATCAGTATAGCAGCCGTTATAGAGCCCATGCTGTTGGTGTCACAGCATGGGCTCTATAAAGAAGCCAAATGAGTGTCAACTTTGAGTTATGAAATTTGTTTTAGATTGTTTATCCCCCTAGTCCAGAGCATTGCATTGGAAAGTATTATGCAAGTATTTGAGTTGTCGTGAAGTTCTTGTTACAGAGCTCAGAAGAAGAAAATGTATGTAAGATACCGACTTTCTGTATAGTTTTGTCCCTTTAGGAATTAATATATTTTGACATGAGATTTTGTCCTATAATAATTTGAAATAATTGACTATTCAAGGTTGGAATAGTCAATTATTTCTTTTTTTCTATGATTTTTTCTAAATAATATAATTTTAAAAATGGTTACAATTGAAATAATTTTTGCATAGAATAAATAATCTTATCATCTAAAGCACTGGTTCCCAAAGTGGGGGTCGGGACCCCTCGGGGGGTCGCGAGGCCTTGGGTGGGGGTCCCCAGATGATTGTAGGATGAAAGAAAAAAGAAAAAGGCAACTGTTTTTGATATATTTTGGAGTGTAAAACAGCATATCATTCCTGAAATCCATTTATATAATCAAAATAAACGGTTTAAATACATGTTAACTTGATTTTAAAATGTTTTTCTTCCCTAAAGTAGCGTAAGAGGCGATAACTTTATACAAGGAGGGTCCCGAGTTGTTTACGTGTCAGTTTTTGGGGTCCCAGCCAAAAAAGTTTGGGAACCCCTGATCTAAAGCAAGGGTGCCCAACCAGTCCATTGCAGCTACTGGTAGACCGCCGACTGATCCCAAGTCGACCGCAAGGAGTGTAGGAAAAGAGAAAGGACAGGATTTTGCGACGTTGCAATCGCAAATACTAATGCAAAATCAAGCAAAATCAGTGCACCACTGTGACTGTTTGCAAAGTGGCGCTGTGCACCTCCGCGTGAGCTGCAGCCCCTGTCCCCCAGCCACCTCCTACTCAGCCCTGGGTCTGACTTCAGCGAGTGCCCTGCTCCGTGCTCCTTCTGCCCTCTGTCCATCTGTCTGAGTCTCATTCCTCTACAACTGGACCTTATTTGGCTTTTATCTGACAGATAAACTGCGTGTGCATTTAGATTTAGCTTCTTTTCTGCTGTGACGTGGTGCACGTTCGTGTGCTGCTTGTGAGGCGCTTTCTTTTCCACGCGGACTTTTAGGAGTCATGTTGCTGAACCAGGAGCCGAAGCTCATTTCATGGAGTGAAATAACTGAGCATCATCTCCTCCGCAGAGCAACTTGTTCTGGCCAGTGTTTTATCAGACTTGTGTGGACTCAGAGGTGCTACAGCGACCTGTCTGCTCCGCCCACTTTTCAGATATGTTTTACAGATGATACAACTACTTAAAAGCAACTCCTACTTGAGTTCTTTTCATATTCCCAAAATCCTCTATTGCTGTAAAGTGAAAAGAAATGTATGAATTTAATGCAATGATTTATTTTCTGTTTGGTTCATATTAAGGACAGTTATGGCTGTGGCCCATCATGCAGATTGGTGGGAGGGAAGTTTGTCTGCGTGCGTTTGAGAGAGGAAGTGTGATGTGATTATGGTTGTGGTTGTGGTTGTGTGACAATAAGAAAACTTGTTGTATGGTTAGTTACTGCAGGATGTAAACGATGTGTGCGGGTTTACAATGTTGACACTGAACTGGTAGCTCTCGGGAGGTTGGCTACTTGAAAAGTAGATCTTGGGTTGAAAAGGTTGGGCACCCCTAATCTAAAGAATGTTGTTCACTTATTATGAGGATGATGATAAGGTACTGTATAGGACTGTTTTATACAGTGCTAGTTTAGCTGACTGAAGTGACATTATTTAGATTTATAGCAGGTTGCATGCTTGTGGCCAGCCTCGCCCGCACTTAAAATCAGCCAACCGGTAACGCGCCTGCTATATTTGACTTCTGTTGGAAACGTAGATAAATATGCACTCAGTAGGTCATGTGGGATGTCGACACTGCTCCCCTCACAGCGCTCACTAGAACCTTTATGCTTCACCCACTCCCCCCCTTCTCTCTCCTCCACTCTCACACCCCTCGTCACCCCTGTGTTCCCAGATTATTGAGCAGCTGGACCTCTCCTTTCCTCTCCGGTGAGTCCCTGCACCTCTCTCCTCCCTCACGTCTGGTCCTTTGCCTTCCTGTATTCACCATAATGCCATTACACTGAGAAGTCACAGTGTTTTGAGAAAAGCTCTGGGTCTGACGTCTCGCACTTTGTCAATAGGAATGTTGACCGACCCGAGCTCTGCCAGATCTCGCTGTACGACTTTCAGAAGTTTCTGCAGATGGACCAAAAGGTACAACAGCTGACGTGGTCCCGGGTTCGATTCCCACCTGGCCGGGGCCTTTCTGTGTGGAGTTTGCATGTTCTCCCTGTGTCTGGGGCCAGGACTCCCCTGTAAAAGAGATTCTTAATCAGTGGGTTAAATAAAGGTAAAAAAAAAAAAAAGCAGGAACAATTGTTGAAAGACGCTCGTTCTTGTCCAAATTTAGTACAAATGTAGAGAAATTTGTGTTTAGAAAGTGTTTAGAATATACATAACACATAACAACATACTGTATTTGTAAAGAATTGGTAAATACTTATTTATCACATTTATAACACATAAAAAAAACAAACTTGTATGTTAAATCATTATTTTTGTGCTCATAAATGATCCAATCCACTTTAATTCTGTAGCACCATTTAAACAACATGACAGATCCAAAGTGCTGCACAAAATGTACCTTAAGAAAAAAAAAACTGTAAATGAAAACATCCCAATGTAGCTTCGCGATTCTATAGAGTAGGAGCAAACACTAAAAGAATAGATAAAGATAGATAGATAAAAACAATACAAATAAATAGTCTATTTAAAATCAATAAAATTAATAGAACAATAAAATACAATTAAACAAAAATTGTAATAATTAAAAAGCAGTAAAATATAGTAAAAGTCACATGGTTAACAAATGATGAGGAATGATCATTTGTTGATGGCATGTAATTATTGCAGTGTTGACCAAATGAGAGATACAAAATGCAATAAAATAATTTGTCATATCGATAAGCTGAACATACCATAAATGTCAGTCCATAGTCAAAATATTCATCGTAAAGATGTGTGTAGTATATGATATACTTTATAACCTGTTGTGAAGGTGAATCGATGAGTCTGTTGATTGGGTTCCATGCAGGAGTCCTGGGCGTGTGACTTGGGTCGCGTGAGAGAGTTTCTGATGAGCTACATGAGGGGCAGTCCGACGCTCGAGCCCCTGCTACAACTGGATGAGGTCAGTCAAAAGCCAGTATGGATTCAAACAAAATGTGAAGACTTTTTATAACCATGTTTTTTTAATCTTTTTTTTATTTTATTTTTTTAGTTTCTGACGTACCTGTTCTCTAAAGAAAACTCCGTGTGCGACCCTCGACTTTCTCCCCTTGTCGCTGACGACATGAAAAGGCCGCTGTCCCAATACTGGATCTCATCATCCCACAACACGTATGTCATGGCAATGCTTCATAATATCCCACAGTTCTTTGTCAGCGCATCAACAAAACATCTGCAACATCTGTTTGCCAAATTCCCTTCCCTTGTTGCGTCCTCTAGCTACCTGACAGGTGACCAGTTTTCGAGCGAGTCATCTCTGGAAGCCTACGCACGCTGCCTGAGGATGGGCTGCCGCTGCATTGAGTGTACGTCACAGAAAGCGCTATTCGAGCTCCCTTACATAATGCATGTTGTCTCAATGATCAAGGATTTTTCTGTATTGATATTAGTGGACTGCTGGGACGGACCGGACGACCTGCCCATCATCTACCACGGACACACGCTCACCTCAAAGATCAAGTTCCTGGATGTGCTGCACACCATCAAAGAACACGCCTTTGTCACATCTGAGTAAGACATACGTTAATATAAATTCACGCCATAATCTATATGAATGAAGGTACAATACCAGTCTATGGGGGAGTAACTGCTTCAGAAAGAAATGTCAGAGATTTAAAAAAAAGAGAGAATCTCGACCAACAAGCACGCATATTGTACGATACTGTCTGTAAGGTGATCTCTGAAAATGCCCGCGCAGGTATCCGGTCATCTTGTCCATAGAAGACCACTGCAGTGTTGTCCAGCAGAGGAACATGGCGACTCACTTTAAGAAGGTCTTTGGGGATTTGCTGCTCACTAAACCTGTCGACAACAACGCAGAGGAGCTGCCCTCGCCGTACCAGCTCCGACGCAAGATCCTCATAAAGGTATTGTTCATTATTAATAAGATATAAACCACTGTTCAATCTCTAATGAGTATGTACATAAGCTGTGTCATGGCAACGTGAAAACAGAAGACACCTCTCTCTCTCTTGGTACAGCTGCATTTTTGCCTTTTTCTGCGATTTGCATGTGTGTTTTTTGTGTTGCACATTGTTTTACTGGATACTTTTGTACGTCTTTGCCGTGTTTTTGTGGGGTTTGTGGATTTTTTTTACTGTCGAGAGTCCATAATGGTCCTGAAGAATGCAGCTTTTTAAAAGACAAACAAACAGCTAGCTTATCAGTTAAACCCATTTGAGACCTACCAAGAGACACCAAGAGCCCCCACACCTGCAGCACAGTGGAGGCATCACAAGAGGAGCTAAAGGAAACAAGAAAAGGCACAAACGAGGAGGTATCCGGGCGAGAGACTCACAGCTAAGCCACACATGCTTTCTATTGTTCTGGCTAATGAACGTTCACTGGAGAATGAAACAGATGAACACTGACCAGCTTTACAAGAAAATACAGTGCAGACTCTACTTTCTGAGGAGGCTTGCTTCTTTTAAGATCTGCAGAAAAGTGCTTCAACTGTTCTACCAGGCAGTAGTGGCTAGTGCCCTTTTCTATGGTGTTGTGTGTTGGGGGGGAAACATCAGGCAGAGGGACACTCAGAGACTGGACAAACTAATTAGAAAGGCCTCCTCCGTGATTGGGGCCGATCAGGACTCTGTAGTGTCGATCTCGGAGAAGAGAACCCTGGAGAAGCTGCTCTCTGTGATAGACAACAGCGACCACCCCCTGCATGAGCTGGTGATGAGGCAGAAGAGCTCCTTCAGTGAGAGGCTGCTCTCGCTCTCCTGTTCAAAGGATAGGCTTAGGAAATCTTTCTTGCCCAGAGCGATCAGGCTTTATAACAAATCCGTGGGGGGGAGGGACTAATGGGAATGATGGTTTTTATAGTACTTTTATATTTATTCTCTGCACTGTTTTATTTATTGAAATTTTCTCTAGCTTTTTAAATCTGATGTTTTTATGTATGACTTGTCTGTGCAGCTGATAAACTGAATTTCCTTCGGGATTAATAAAGTATATCGTATCGTATCGTATCGTATCGTATCGTATCGTATCGTAGATTAACTGCTAAGCCCTTCCCAGAAGATGGTGAAACACCAATGGCCGCTGGCTGCTCTGCTTTGCGACGACGACACTGGCGGCCGCCATTGCTCCGCCATTGTGTCGCCAATGCTGTAGTACTGCCATATAGCCGCTAGTCCCCATTGGAATGCATTGCACTTTAGACACGTTAAAAACAACTTTAATGCCCGGTGCCTAATTTTTTGGAACTGTCTACAGCTAGATATTCCTCCTGCGATTACGCTGGGTTAGACACAATCAGAGGCACCGGGCTGGTTATCAAATCTCGTACTTAATGAGGGTCGGACTGTTAGCATTGGAGCTGCGCAAGCTACACGTTACGCAAAGGCCGAGTCTACAGTGAAGATCCCGCCCTTATGCCCTTATTAGGAACATGCTTCATCAGAGCTGGGGAGGAGGAGCCTGTAAATCCGCCATGATTTCCCCTCGAACGTGGTCATTATGGTAAACGGGGAGGAGTGAGGAGTTGTCTATTATTTGTACAGTCTATGTGAAAGACTACACAGGAGGAAGAAAAAGGAGGAGGAGCTGACCAGTGCAGGACACCACGCTCTGAAACGGGGCAAACCCAGGAAGCGCTGGACCGTTTCAGAGGATCAGACGAGACCTGAAGGCAGCCAGCCAGGTTTCCTCCAGGTGCTACGGTTTCCCCAACCTCCAAAATATGCTGGTCTGGTTGACCCACAATGGCAGCGCGGCTCAGGACTAACACCTGAACACTATTTCGTTGTACACTTGTACAATGACAAATAAAGCACTTACTTACTTACTTGAGAAGGTGAAAACTATTTACTGTTTTATTCATTTGATATATGCACAGTAAGAAACATAACCATAACCTATTCTAAAGATATTTTATAATAAGAAACAAAAATATAAGCACTTGGTTGATTTTTTCCTATTAAATGTTAAAACAAAATCTCTTTGTTTCATTTGACAGCACAAGAAACTGGTGGAGGGCACAGTGTATGAAGAAGTGTCTACAGCCAGTTACTCTGAGAATGACATCAGCAACTCATTGAAAAATGGCATTCTTTACCTGGAGGACCCGGTTGATCACGTAGGATTTAGAAATGACTCTGATTAGTGATATTTCTCCGTTTTAGCAGCATCAGATTAACTTCTTTTGCTTATGTTTGTTACGCAGACATGGACTCCGCACTATTTTGTCCTGACCACAAACAAGATCTACTATTCAGAGGAGACGTCCCACTACCAGACGACTGATGAAGAGGAGGAGGACGAAGGAAAAGAGGTATTCGTTGATAATAAAAAATGCCTTTAACAAAGCCACGTATTACTGTCCAACGGTGCTTTGCTCATCGCTGAAGTCAAAGGACTTCAGCAGGTTCAAGTTCCTTTCTCCTTTGACTCGGCAGGAGTGCAACAACAATGAGCAGCACTGTGCCGAGCGCTGGTTCCACGGAAAGCTGGGCGGGGGGAGAGACGGGCGGCAGGTGGCAGAGAAGCTGCTGCAGGACTACTGTGAGGGAGGGGGCAAAGACGGCACCTTCCTGGTCCGAGAGAGCGAGACCTTCGTAGGGGACTACACCCTCTCCTTCTGGTCAGTAGCATTCAGGGATGTCACATTTTAGTGTCATTATTGGGAGATTAAATGTTGCAATTTTTTGATACTTTGTTTACCATACCAATACCGGAGCAATACGTTTTTCGATACCTAGGTATACCAAAATCTAGAACCAGAAAACAGAACAATACCATTTGGAAGATGTGCAAATTTACAATATCAGGTTCATCTCCAATGTCAAGAAATGTGTGAAAAATTGGGAATAATTTTGAAAAAAAATGGGAGAAAATTGGAAGACACTGTGGCAAAAAATTAGGAATTAAAATTTTGTTGGGGAAAAATGGGGCAAAAACTCTGAAAAAAATGTCAGTGGTGAAGATTGGGGGAAAATGTGTGTGGGGGGGATGGGAAGATAATATTAGTAATTAAAATTGCCAAAAAATAAGGAAAAATGTGTAAATAAAAAATATAGGGCGAACCGACCAACTGAGTCACTTCCTTTAATGCTGTCCCTGTACCAACAGCATCAAATGTCACGGTTTTTACGGGACCCAAAAACAGAACACAGCATGTAAGTGCATTGTGATTTATTCACACAAAAGGTAGGTGTAAATCTTTAAGATCGAAGGTAAGTAGTGGCTGGCAGGTAAGTAGGCACCTGGACAAATAAAGTAAGTGTATGTATCAACAAACAATACACAAAACTAGTGTTGAGCCAAAGTCGCTAACAAGGATGTAGTAACAACGAACTGGCAACGAAGGATTGAAAAGTCAGGCTTGTATACACAGCTGCTGATGACGGTGGAATGGGATACAGGTGTGCCATCTGCCAAACAAGGTCTGGCCATGCCCACATCATGCCCAGGAAAGGAGGAGCTGGCCTGCACAGAAGGGAGACAACACGAAAACCAGGAGATCTCCAAATCCAGGACTGGGTCTTGACATCAAAACTGTTATTATATTTCAGTACCTGCTTTTCGATACTTTTACTTGTTCAATACCAGTTGTACCTAAAATGTTTTTTTTCCTCATACCGTACTGGTATTGTTTAAAGGTACCCAGCCCTACCTCTCAATAACACAAGATTGAAAAAAGCAGTATTTTTTTTTCTTTCTGTGGTAGGAGGCTGGGTCGTGTGCAGCACTGCAGGATCCACTCTCGTCAGGAGTCGGGCTGTACGCGCTTCTACCTGACAGACAACCTGGTGTTCGACAGCCTGTACCGCCTCATCTGCCACTACAGGGATACTCCGCTGCGCTGCAACGAGTTTGAGATGAGGCTGGGGAACCCGGTACCGCAGCCCAACGCTCACGAGAGCAGAGAGTGAGTCGACCGACCACTGGCTTATTATAATGGACATATTCGCTACATTTTCTGTCTTTTCAAAGGTCAAAATATACAGATACGCAATCTTCCAGAGTCGTTTTCAGTCTGATGGCGCTAGATTCTTTTGATGAAGCCTTTTTGCTTCATATTCTAATCCTTTTTGTCCGATAATAATGGCTTACATTTGTTGGTGTTACCGTATTTTCCGGACTACGAGTCACACTTTTTTTCATTCATTTGGCTGGAGGTGCAATTTATACTCAGGTGCGACTTATATATCAAAACATATCATTTCACATGTTTGTTATTTTCTCACTGACAGCTGCTAGAGGGAGCGCTAGGCTAATGTACCAGTATTTGCTACTCTTGTACCACTGAAAATGATAAAAAAACGGTAATCGAGCAGCAGAAAAAAAGTGTGGAGTGAGCGAGAAACTTGTAAGGGACTGACGAAGCTGAGGTTACTCTTACTGCAATGAAGAAAACAAAAAATCTAATCGCTGGCTAAAAGCTGGATGGCCACAGCTAGAGGAACGAGTTCGCAAATGTGTGCTTGAACAGCGTGCTGCCGGGAGAGGCTTGTCAATGGTGCAGTTGCGCCTCTATGCCCAGGTAGTTGCCAAGGCTGGTGCGGCTTATAATCCGGAAAATACGGTACTCATTCTCCACACTCAGCGATGGTAAGCTACTATTGCTGACACAGTAGCAATAGTAAAGCTGTTTTGTGTTATTTTGAAGGTGGTACCACTCGAGCTTGTCCCGCGTCCAGGCTGAACACATGCTCATGCGCGTTCCCAGAGACGGGGCCTTCTTAGTGCGGAAACGCAGCGAGCACTGTTCCTATGCCATTTCCTTCAGGTAAAAGATCACTCAATGTTTAGATGTGGTAAAAGACTCGAGTGTTCACTGTAAAGGTTTGTGCTGTTCTCATTCCAGGGCTGAGGGGAAAATCAAGCACTGCCGTATCCAACAGGAAGGCCGCCTGTTCATGCTGGGCAGTTCGGCTGAGTTCGAGAGCTTGGTGGATCTAGTGAGCTACTATGAGAAGCATCCTCTTTATAGGAAATGAAGCTGCGATACCCATCAATGAAGACACACTAGATCGAATGGGCACCACTGTAAGCCGGCCACACCTGCTCTCAACAGCAATTCATAAATGTGCAGGCAAACTATATACATATATTTAAATATTATTAACAGGAACTTGATTATGGAGCTCTGTATGAAGTTCGAACTCCTCATTTCTATGTGGAAGCTAATAAAATGCCAACAGCCAGAGTAAGTTTTCCTACATGCTCAATGATAACCTTTACGATTTATTTACATTTTTGAATGTAGCATTTCTACCACTTTTCCCCCCAGTGTACAGTGAAAGCACTATTTGACTACAGAGCCCAGCGAGAGGATGAGCTGTGCTTCCCGAAACAGGCCCTCATCCTAAATGTGGACAAACAGGAGGGGGGTTGGTGAGTACAGACTCCTGAGAAGAGCGTCATTCTAAAAGATGAGAAAGAGTTATTCACGACATGTGCATGCGCTGCTTAGGTGGAGAGGGGACTATGGAGGGAAAAAGCAGCTTTGGTTTCCTGCAAACTACGTCGAAGAAGTGCCTAGTTCTCCAACCAGGGAGTTGGATGAAGCAGGGGGTCGTCTCTCTATTAAAACAGTATGAAAAGATCATTTCAGTTTCTATTTTCGTATGCAGTGAAATGTATTTTTAACATACAGTATCTGTGTTGTGTATTTGTGACCCAGTCAACAGAAAACAGTCCTCTTGGAGCATTTCTCAAAGGCTTTATTGACATTCCCACCTGCCATGTTGGTAAGAGGTTCCTTTAGCTTTGTGTAAATGATAGTACAGAAAAGCCATTGATAAAATCATTATTTTGATTAGTCAGGCCACAGTAACTACACAGAACAATCCTTCACTGTCCATTATTAACATAACTGTTAATAAAATACTATTATTACTACAGCTTTTTTCATCTTAATTATTGACTTCATGTATTGTTTCTTTTAGAATAAAATAAAAGGTTTAGAAAGTACAGTTCAGTAGAAATAATTATTTAAAAGATTACTTTCACCAAGTCCTATGTTTCCTTTCTGTCATTGTCTTGGTACTAAATAACACCTGTTTGTGTCTTGTTTTCCGTGTTCAGTCGTGCACAAAGACGGTAAGAACCTGCGTCCATACGTGTTCACCATCCACTCCCAGCACCTGTCCTCTCAGCCGGTGCAGACTCTGGACGTGGCCGCAGACAGCCTGGAGGACCTGAGCAGCTGGGTCAGCCGCATCCGAGAGGCCGCGCAGAACGCAGACGCACGGGTCAGTTGTATACCAGCCAACAACCAGGACATCAGCACTGACAGGATATAGCAAACGTGGATAGTGCTTTCTTAGGACCCTTATTATGGGGATGCCTGTATTGTTCTAAATAACGATTACAGTAACCACGCATTTTATTATATATAGCATCGATTACACAAAGGCACAAACATGCAATGATACTGGTCTCTTTGATGACAGATGCAAGAGGAGAAGCAGATGGAGAGAAGAAAGAAGATTGCAGTGGAGTTGTCCGACCTGGTGGTTTACTGCAGACCGGTTCCATTCAACGAAGACAGTAGGCTCACATCTTTTACAGCAAATGCAACCACTGACACTGCATATTCACCGTCACTTAACTTGGCAGAGATTGGGACAGAAAGAGCGTGCTACCGGGACATGTCCTCATTCCCGGAGACCAAAGCGGAGAAGTTTGCGACTCGTGGGAGAGGGAAGCGCTTTCTGCAGTACAACCGTCGGCAACTGTCCAGAGTTTATCCCCGAGGACAAAGACTGGACTCCTCCAACTATGACCCTCTGCCCATGTGGCTCTGCGGCTCACAACTGGTGGCCCTCAACTTCCAAACGCCAGGTAAGAATACTGTGCTAGCATCCTGCCCACATGTGTACCAAATGTGTCCTTCTGTGCGCAGACAAACCCATGCAGCTGAACCAGTCCTTGTTCATGCTCAGCGGGGGGTGTGGCTTTGTGCCTCAGCCTGACATCATGAGGGACGACGCCTTTGACCCTTTTGACAAGGACACGCTGCACGTAGAGCCCATCACCATCCAACTGCAGGTCAGGCAGTCTGTTACGACACATCTATGTGCGTAAATGAAACGTGAAACGAATCAGGCTGACCTGTGCTGTATGGTTACCAATGAACCAGGTGCTGGGGGCTCGTCATCTGCCCAAAAACGGCCGCAGTATTGTGTGTCCCTTTGTGGAGGTGGAGATCTGTGGGGCGGACTACGACAGCTGCAAGTGCAAGACCGATGTTGTAGGTGAGTTTGTGTTTGTGGTGAGAATATGAGGCAACACTCTGGTCACACTTGGAGAGTACGATTATGTCTGATTTGCTCACAACTCTGTAATCCTCCTGCAAATGTCCGTTCCCTATTCTGCAAAACATGTGTTTCAGTCATGTTTCAAACTCATACACCTTCCTCAACCCCATAAAGCACAATTCAGCAACTTCAGCTTTTATTGTTTTTTATCTTGCTTAGGAACAGATTGTCTTCTTATAATCAGTAGATGAGGGTCTTGCACTTTCTACTTGCGCATTTTATGAACACTTAGTCCTGGTGTTATAAGTTATACTACAATGTAACGCTGAGGTGTCCAAAGTAGACTAAAATGCTGGAACACCATGTGATATAGATGAATAATTCTCTCAAGCACTAGTTACAAGTAAAAAGTAAAATGACTTTCTCCTCATCTCCAGCGGACAACGGTCTGAACCCTGTGTGGCTCCAAAAGCAGTTTGTGTTTGACGTCCATAACCCCACCTTCACCTTCCTGCGCTTCACCGTCTATGAGGAGGACATGTTCAGTGACCCCAACTTCCTGGCTCAGGCCACATATCCCGTCCGCCTACTGCGAACAGGTAAATCAGCTCCACTTTAACAATACGAAAAAAGAAATAAGAGAACAGGTGTTTTATTCATGGCCACAAGAGACAGTTCTAAATAATGATCATGGGACTTGGACAAGTACAATGGAAGATGATGCTGGAGTGGAAAACATTAGTGTTTAGTTTAAGCTGAGGCTATAATCCTATAATGGTGGTGATTTTGTGTTTTAGGCTATCGCAGTGTTCCCCTAAAGAACAGCTACAGTGAAGAACTAGAGTTGGCGTCTCTCCTTGTCCACATAGAAATGGTCAATGCAAAGGTATTTTTTAAAATAAATTCTTACTCCGTATTCATACTCACGTTAACAGAGTTCAATTTGAAATACCTCTCTCTATTGTTTCCTGTAGGAGGAGGATGATGATAACTTGTACACGTCCATCCAGAGATTGCGGGACAGGACCAGTGAACTGTCCACTCAGGTGTCTCTGCTGGAGCACTCGGGCTCAGCAGAACTCAGCTACCAGCAGAGCCTGGAGGAGCTGCGGGCCGCTCAGGACCAGCTCAGCGAACTGGTGGAGGCTCGCAACCGCAGGTCAGATTTTTGTGCTTGTGTTAAATAAAATCAATAACCAAATGCAGTTTCATTTTAAAATAAGGTTTTGTAAGACGATACAATAAATACGTTGGGTCTTATTTATGCAGCCATTAAGGAAATGACTGTTCAAATCTATCTATTACTATCATAGGGTTAAAAATCTCCTTTAAAAGTGGCATTAGGCTGTTCATGGACCATGAACAGAAATTACATTCTCAAAACAACATGGACAAGTCTCCAAACCACTTGGCAATTGTTCACAACAGAATTGAATTTCTCATTAATTTAATCAATTTGCAAATGCCTAAGTCCATGTCTCAATGTCTTAGTACATCTTGCAAATGGTTAAGTACATGTAGCCTACAATTAGCTCAATTTCCAAGTGAGTAGATCTAAACTGATTGTTGATTCTCAGTCTAATGCAGGGGTCACCAACGTGGTGCCCGCGGGCACCCAGGTGCCCTTTGGGGCATGCCCAGTAGCCCTTGAGACTTTTTCTAAGGTGTAAAACTCTTCATTTTCTTGCATCTGATTCTTAAAAATACAAATATTTCTGTTCTTGTGACTCAGTACGACTTTAAAATAAAGCTATTGATATAATATGGGGTCAATATCCTATAAGTAAACAGTGTACGTTTAAGTCTTTAGGATTTGTTTTTAACTGGTAGCTCTCGAACAACTCAATGCTCTTGAAGTAGCCCTCGGCCGAAAAGAGGTTGGTGACCCCTGGTCTAATGGTTATTCGCTCCAAAACATGTCAGCGTCATTTCATTGTATAAGTCATCACATGCACAATAGTCTGTTCAGTTGTCAAAATGAGTCAAGAACACAATACCATGAATACCATATATGAATCCCTTGGAACATTTGATACATTTCTTACAGCAATTAAGGCTGGGGTACCTGATTTGTTGGTGTTGTGGAATACATTTATTTTTGCCACCTCAGAGTATGTTGCAAACACAGCAAAACACAGAGCCTGCTGTATTGTCTTCACCTAAAGTTTTATTGAGCAATGGACGATAGAAGTCTAATCTAGTGGAATTTATCTTGGGGGTGGCCGCCCCTGCTTCACTTTGTCACCACTCAATGCTGTATATGGGTGTGAAATGTGCATGTAATTACATGAAGAATTTGAATACACAGGAGAGACTGTGAGTGCTAGAAACCAGTTTGGGCCAAAACAAAAAATGTCACTGTTTGAACAGGAAAAATCAGGTACCCAGCTTTAACAGTCAGGTGAAACTAGTCTTGACTAATGAAGCACTGCATATAATTAGGCCCGAGCGCCATCAGGGCTGGCGAAGGGGCTCTTGTAATCGTATAGAGAGCGCGGAGCGAAGCAGGGCGCACTCCCCCAAAGTGCGCGGAGCGCACAAAACGAGCGCGAAGCGCTCGCCTCCTCTCAAACATGCACTAACGCACTCCTCTCGTCATGCACGTTCCGTGCACGTGTACATGTATCAGAAAACGAACATTGTAATTGGACGGTGCGCGGAGCGAAGCGGAGCGCACTCCCCAAAGTGCGAACAAAACGCACAAAATGAGCGCGAAGCGCTCCCCTCCTCTCAAACACTCACTAACACACTCCTCTTGTCGTGCACGTCCCGTGCACATCCATATATAATGCAAAAATCAACATTGTAATTGTACAGAGCCCATTAAAGTCAATGGACGACTGAGAGACCTCTACCATGAGGTAGGAATGTGCGAGCGCTTTCCGAAAATATATAGTTTATGGTACCCGCGTAAGCGGGAACATTGTTTTCGTATGGGAATATTATTAGGCCCGAGCGGCCTGCCGTCGCAAGGGCCTATTGTAATCGCAACGCAGTGCGCGGAGCGCACTGTACCTAAGTGCGCGGAGCGCACGAAAACAGCGCGAAGCGCTGTCCCCATGTCAACCGTAAACTCACCGTGTAAAACAGTGACTGCCCACACCTCTGGTGTGGGCCCTTTATACTTGTTATTGCAGGAAAGTGAATGGGGGTATATGGCCAACTGACATACGGAATCATCCACCTCGGACCCCCACGGCTGCGTGGGGGTCGTTAAGAGCTTTCCAAATATGTATAATATGTTGTCGTCGCGAAAGCGACTATATTGTTTTTGCAAGAAATATTATTATTATTAGGCCCGAGCGGCCTGCCGTCGCAAGGGCCTATTGTAATCGCAACGCAGTGCGCGCAGCGCACTCTACCTAGGTGCGCGGAGCGCACGAAAACAGCGCGAAGCGCTGTCCCCATGTCAACCGTAAACTCACCGTGTAAAACAGTGACTGCCCACACCTCTGGTGTGGGCCCTTTATACTTGTTATTGCATGAAAGTGAATGGGGGTATATGGCCAACTGACATACGGAAGTGGATGACGAGCGCGAAGCGCTCGTCATCCACCTCGGACCCCCACGGCTGCGTGGGGGTCGTTAAGAGCTTTCCAAATATGTATAATATGTTGTTGTCGCGAAAGCGACTATATTGTTTTTGCAAGAAATATTATTATTTTTCTTTATTCTTTATTCTTTCTTCTTCTGCTCTTTGAGCAGCAATTTGACCCCCTGAACATAGTCGAAAACTCACCAAACTTTGCCCAAAATTCAGGTCCGGTGAAAAATTAATTTAAATATGTGTTTCGTATTGGGGAAATAAAAATGGCGCGATAGCGCCACCTACAAAAGTGAAAATACATTGCGCCTATGGAGGAGGGGCCAACGTCAACTTTGTCATAGAGCGACGGGATTCGGTACAGACATTCGTCATGTGACGACAAACAAAAAATATTATTGTGGCCACGCCCCCAGACAAACCGGAAGTCCGCCATTTTGACAGGAAGGTGGGAAAATGCTGAGTCAGCGTTTTCGCTGACATCGCATTTTAACGAACTCCTCCTAGGGCGTTTGACCAAATGAGCTCCAAATCGCTCCAGCTCATCTCGAGATGTGGGGCATCAAAAGTTATCCAAATTTTTTGGCTAAGTTTTACGGTTTGTGTGCGGCGAAGCCGCAATCTTTACGAAGAATTTTGCGACTTATCGTAAACAACAAAATGCTCCCATTCGCACAAACAAACTCCGATTAAAAATCGGAAATATACATTTTATTGACCTTTCACCCCCGGACACAACAAATGTGAAAACGTGACATTGGGCGCGACAGCGCCCCCTCTAGGCTGAGAACAAAAAATGCATTATCTGAAAAAAATTAGTTTCTCGGAAATGGATGAAATTCGGCACAAAAATAGTTGATGGCGTCCCGATCAAAAAAGCCAATGAGACCCATACCGTATTTTGTACGGTGTTGCCATGGTGACGCCCAGGGCCCCCCATGTTATCCTAATGGGACTGACACATAAATCTCACATTATACACAATCACAGCGCGTTAGCGCCCTCTGTAAGGAGCTTGTGGACAGTTGTCATGGAAGTACGGCCCGTCAGGGCCGTCCGATGCTGCTTGTGAAATAAAAAGGATTTGGGGCGCGCTAGCGCCCTCTGCAGGTTGGAGCCATTATTCACATGGAGAGGCTAAAAATGTACTTTTGATGTTTACTGACAAAGATTAATGGAATATCAGGGCAATAAAATGCAGTGTGGCCACGCTAGCGCTCTCGGTAGGGTTATGGCGCGGCAATGTAGGTGCTAAAGGAGGCACGGCCCGCGAGGGCCGTTCGATGCCGCTTGCGGCTTTAATTCTTTATTCTTTCTTTCTTCTTCTTCTTCTTCTTCTTCTTCTTCTGCTCTTTGAGCAGCAATTTGACCCCCTGAACATAGTCGAAAACTCACCAAACTTTGCCCAAAATTCAGGTCCGGTGAAAAATTAATTTAAATGTGTGTTTCGTATTGGGGAAATAAAAAAAGGCGCGACAGCGCCACCTACAAAAGTGAAAATACATTGCGCCTATGGAGGAGGGGTCAACGTCAACTTTGTCGTAGAGCGACGGGATTCGGTACAGACATTCGTCATGTGACGACAAACAAAAAATATTATTGTGGCCACGCCCCCTGACAAACCGGAAGTCCGCCATTTTGACAGGAAGTCTGGGAAATGCCGAGTCAGCGTTTTCGCTGACGTCGCATTTTAACGAACTCCTCCTAGGGCGTTTGACCAAATGAGCTCCAAATCGCTCCAGCTCATCTAGAGATGTGGGGCATCAAAAGTTATCCACATTTTTTGGCTAAGTTTTACGGTTTGTGTGCGGCGAAGCCGCAATCTTTACGAAGAATTTTGCGACTTAATGTAAACAACAAAATGCTCCCATTCGCACAAACAAACTCCGATTAAAAATCGGAAATATACATTTTATTGACCTTTCACCCCCGGACACAACAAATGTCAAAAAGTGACATTGGGCGCGACAGCGCCCCCTCTAGGCTAAGAAGAAAAAATGCATTATCGGAAAAAAATTAGTTTCTCGGAAATGGATAAAATTCGGCACACAAATAGTTGATGGCATCCCGATCAAAAAAGCCAATGAGACCCATACCGTATTTTGTACGGTGTTGCCATGGAGACCACCGAGGCCCCCCATGTTATCCTAATGGGACGGACACATAAATCTCATATTATACACAATTACAGCGCGTTACCGCCCTCTGTAAGGAGCTGGTGGACAGTGGTCATGGAAGTACGGCCCGTTAGGGCCGTCCAATGCTGCTTGTGAAATAAAAAGATTTGGGGCGCGCTAGCGCCCTCTGCAGGTTAGAGCCATTATTTACATGGAGAGGCTAAAAATGTAGTTTTGATGTTTACTGACAAAGATTTATGGCACATCAGGGCAATAAATGTAGTGAGCACGTTAGCGCCCTCGGTACTGTTACAAAGGCGCTAAAGGAGGCACGGCCCGCGAGGGCCGTTCGATGCCGCTTGCGGCTTTAATTCTTTCTTTCTTTCTTTCTTTCTTTCTTTCTTTCTTTCTTTCTTTCTTTCTTTCGCACCGTCGCAATTTTCACCCAGTGAACATTGACGAAAAGTCACCGATTTTGGCCCAAAATTCAAACCCGATCCGACGCAACTTTTGACTATTTTCAAATTTTGAATTTCAAAATAGTGGCGCGACAGCGCCACCTCCGTTTTTTTTTAACATTGCGAGATAGGACTTGGCCAAAAATGAAGTTTGTCGTAGAATCCTAAAAATCGGTACAGACGTGCATCATGACAAGTTGAGCAAAAAATATTATTACGGCAACGCCGTCCGCCATATTGGGTGTCGGCCATTTTGGATGACAGCCCGCGAAGCGGGAATCTGCCTTTATTTTTCACTTCGTACAAAATCTATCTCCTCCTAGAGCGTTTATCGGAACGACCTAATTTTGGGTGGAAAATAATCTTGAGAAGTAGAACTTTAAAAGTTATCCAAATTACTTTTCTAAGTTTTACGGTTTTTATGCGGCGAAGCCGCAAACTGTACGAAGTATTTTGAGATTTTTCGCAAACAAAAAATGGCTCCCATTCGCACATATGGAGCCCGATTTCGCTCATTTTGTTATCAGTTGTTAAAGTCACAGTCCTAAACACTTTCATTTGGCAAAATTCAAATTGGGCGCGATAGCGCCCCCTATAGGAATTATATGGAGAGTACAAATTTTAGTTTTACGAAAATTAAAATAATTTGGCACAAAATTCTATTTGGTCGTTCCGATCAGAAAAGTCAATCACACCTATGCCATATTTTTCACGGTGTTGCTGTAGCGATGACCAGAACGTCCCATTTTAGTCTGATGGAAAAATGTTAAACTCCATAATTCAACGAGAAGTGAGGAACCAAAGGTTATTCAAAGTACTTGGATAACCTTTGTGGATGATCTGCGGCACAGCCGCAGCCCTAAGTAATAATGTCAAAATTGAGCGTGGAGTGCGCGTTAGCGCATTCCAATAATCCTAAAACTAAGACCCTTGGGAAAAAAGTTAAAAACAAACATAAAGGGAGTAGCAATACCATAATTTTAGATTGAGGGAGACAAAAGGGCGCGAAGCGCCCCCTTGTTTTAGGCAGGGCGGTCGGCGAGGGCCGATAATCGCCGCTTGCGGCTATATTTCTCATTGTTTTTGTTTGTGTTTTATGTTACAGTATGTTATGCTGAATACATTTTCTTTTTACTCTGATGTATGGAAGTTACTTTATTTGTGTGAATGTTAATGGTTACAATTTCCTTGGCAGTATGAGTGCAATGTGTGATGTCAAACCTTGGAGGCGACTCTTACCCTCAAATCCTATTTCTTTGTTGTTGTGGTTGTTTTTTCTTCAGTTTTATACACAATTGTATTCTGTTAGCTAGACAAAAAAAAGTTACAGTAACCATTGTCAATAAAGGATTGGGCTAAGACTGAAAGGTGGACACGAGGGAAATTTCAATGGTCCTCTGCCATAGTGGCAAAACATCTAAACATTTAGACTTGCAGTGCTTACACAATGCCAAAGGGACAAAGCATTTTAGGGGCACTGACTGTTTAAATGAGAAGGAAATTTAGTTTTGAAGCATGAGTGAACTGTTTTGGGAGAGGTATGATCTTTTGCTGAGTGAGCTATAGTGTTGTGCTGAACTGTAAGACTGATTTGCCAAATGATCTTAGAGTTTTGAGAATGTAATTTCTGTTTCAAGAAATGAGCCAAACCAATGGAGAAAAACTGTAAAAAGCGGTATCAAAATTCTAACAGAGAGCAGGAGAGCAGTCCTGCCATTAAATTTCAAATGAAAAAAAATAAAAAAATAAATAAATATACTGCCTAATTTATTTTATTTTTTATTTTTTTCCCCCCAGGCTGATTGAGAAGAAAAGGAGAGAGAAGCGGAGGCAACAGGTAGCAGCAAAGCGCAGCTAATTCTTCTTGGCCAGTAGGGGCGCTAAAGTCATCGTTTTTGCAAAACACAGAGTATACACAGTGTATTCGCTATTGTCCGGCAGACTTGACAGAACTGGAAGATCATTATTTTCTCCTCATGTTAAAATGTGAAACTTTTTATAGAGGGAAATATCAAAACAAACGTATCTCATGGACTTTATAATGATAAGCTGAAAACAATCATAGTCTGAGGATTGAAACAAAAGAGCAAAGTTGGGAGAAAGGCCTCTTCCCTAGTTACTTTTGTAGTTTGTTCTGCAGTAACTTATGACATTTTATTTTAAAATGAAAACTTTATGAACTATTTAATAACAGCTGGTAAAATTTCCGTGTTTCACATATTTAAACTGCTTACATTATGTCACTTGTTAATTGTTTTGATTTAGGCAAAATAATAATTGTTAGAAAGGAGTAGGGCTGAGCTAATACCTTTGTAATAAAGGTATACTTTAAAATGACTGTGATTGGGCAATCAGCCTCAAGTACATTTATAGATAACCTCTTGAAAAAGCTGAAAGTCAAATGTAACAGTGGAAGTCGGCTCGGACCGTCCACTTGGCTCAGCAGTGTTTCAGGCCTTGGTCAGACACAAGACTAACTCAGGTCAATAAGAACTAAGAAGGCGAGAGACGGGAGCGGCGTGCACATGTAGCTAAGCAAAATCTCATGTTTGTGCCTTCTGTGGGGACTGTAGACACTGCGGGACTTTAGCAGGTGAACTATGAAGCCAATATCATCTCTAAACAACTGGGAAAACAAGGAAAACAAAATACAAAATGGGGCTAAAGGGATTCAAAGACTGATCATGTGTTATTTTTGTGAACTCTAAAGACTGATATGACTTCTTACCGCGGAGAGCACAAGCTGGTGGAACCTTGTCAAACACACCATCGCCAAACTTCTCCAGAAGGTCTTACACTACTTCTCCTAAGGGCTCAAATCTTTTACTACCTTCAGAGAGGGGAGTGGAGAGCGCCCCCCGGCTGTCAGCTGTGCAGGGGCGGTGCTGTGCTAAGATAATACAAAATAACAAAAAACACCTTTAAGGGCTAAACAAAGACAAGCAAAGCACTCTCTCACACATTTCTCCCAACCAGAGGCAGTGCCGTCATCTGACTTTAATCAACAGGTGTGGAACAACTGGTCTGGGATCAGCCAAACGCAGCTGCAGTAGGTTGCGTTCACGACATTCTTGAATGTGGAATCATTTCAGATGTAGAGTTGGGGCCTATGTAACTCTATGGACTCCATGGATTCATTGTGAGCGTTTTATTACTGATTGGTTCCACAAATTTGCCATACTAAACTTGTGTTCACTCAGCTGACTTCAGTGACTTTGTGATTGAGTTATGCCACAACCTTTTATTACAATAGTACGTAAGCATTATGACAAAAGGCAAGGGGACTTCGTTTTTTGTCTGATCTCTATAATAATCTATTCGAGCTCTTTTGAAGGGTATGATCTATGATGTCACGTGAACGCAACCTAATGTATTCCTTGCTCGACTTCATACAGAATAAACCCCTCTTCTGTAGCTATATACACACAACCTGTCTAATTTAAAGTTGTACATATGTTTTATTTATCGGACCGCTGTTCGCTTACATTTAAAACATACAAAGAATGATGCTATGGACTTCAGATTGAAGATTTTTTTTCTGTAAAAATCTTGTGTGTGAGCTCCCTTTAAATGTCCCATTGATTCAGTCCTGTGTTTACCTGCACCGTGGAGCAGGGATCTCTATGCAAATCTCATCTCTGGGCCTAAAGCCATTGTGTGTAGTGGGCCTTTGGACATTAAGTTGTGTTTTCTTTATATCTATGCTAACTGTTCGATATTATTACTCTGCATTACAGATCTGCAAGTTTTCATCTAATAAAGTGCTCTCATGTGCCACTGTCTGATTGTTTTGATGAGCAATACTCACCATAACTTTACCAGAGCCTTTTGATAGATAGATAGATAGATAGATAGATAGATAGATAGATAGATAGATAGATAGATAGATAGATAGATAGATAGTGTATTCAAACCCTTAATGCATTGCTAGAGGTGGTTACTGGTTCACTCAGTTAACTTGCAGCAGAGCATACCTTTGGTTATTCATCAAACTGACCCTGGAGAAAATAGATTACTCCTGCTCCTCAACACAGATGGCAATAGTTGGTGACTGACCTCTCTACATGATGTGCTCACAGGTAAGTGCCTATAACCTTGTCATCTCACTTTTATCATAAATGATCATTTGTTTGATTTAAATTATTATTATTTTTAATTTGCCCTAGAAAACCGTGATAGACCTGCACTCTGGAGATCCTCAAAAAGCAGGAATGAAACCTATCTCATTCATTCGCCAGGTTTGTTGAAAGTTTCTTTTAATATAAAATGCTGTGTGACCCTACCAAATATTCAGGTACAGATAAACTGTGTTAGCGGGTCAGGATGCAATATCGCACAGCCCTGTAACACATTGTTTTCTTTCAACCCAGTCTCTCTCGAACGTGTACGCAATGCACGGGTTCAGAAATACAGAGCAGTTTCTAAAGTGCCGAACACAGTGATGGAAAGTAACAAAGAAAATACAAATTTAGAGTAGTTTACACATGTCAATCTTATGATTACATTCTTTTTATGTTTTACTCCAGCCTGTTTCTACGTTACATTTTTGAACTGGAGTAAAAGAAATAGTAGGTTCACTACCCCATTTTGCCTTTCTAATGTAGTCCAATGTAATGTATGTAACAATGTTTCATAACTTGTTCTTACATGTAGTACATACATAATGGAAATATGTTTATTAGTAGTCGGGAGGTGGTACACAATGTAATAAGACATAAGACTCTAACACTAACCCTAATCTTAACCCCTAAGTGTGCCTTTCTACATTATGTTCTAAACTATTAATGGACATTAATCTAGTAAAGTTATTACAGATTGTTATAAAGATAAATAATGTGAAACCAAAAAGTATTTCCAAAAATGTGTAAACGCCTTTATTTTTGCAGTGACCTCGTAGACGCGCCAAAGGTGAATCTAATGGTGCGTACAGACCAAACGCTGACACGCCACCAACTTCCATGTTAACCCTATGTAGACGTGCTTCGACGCGCGTCGAAATGTAACGCCAGTAAGGCCTGTTTCAGACTGCACGCGGACCCCAGAGCCAAGCGCCCTTTCCAGCCGAACTACCTCGCGGTGAGCGCTTGTATTCAGACTGCCACGGAGCGCGGGCGAAGAGCCTGGAGTAGTATTGGACTCAAAACAACTCCTCGTGGTTCATTCTAAAGCAGCACTATTAAATATAAGATAGGAATACAACTGATATGTCTCCTTAAAGTGCAACATGTGTTTTATGCATATGAAAAAAAAAATCTAAATTTAGTAGTACCTGGAAAATGATGTTATTAATACGCCTAAAGTTATATTTCCTTATGTATTCCAAGAACACGATTGGATAGACGTGAAATTGCTTCATAAAAGTGATTTTTGCACATTTGGTGCTGAAAGTCGCTTCGCTGCGCAGCCTACACGCGGAAAAAATGCGGAGGCGGCAGCGGCGCGCGCCGCCTCGGCGCCAGTCTGTACACACAAGAGCTTTCTCATTTGCACAACAGGACGCGACTTGGAGCACGGCTTGCGAATGCACGCGGAGAGGGATTCGAAGACGAATTCGTCACGAATTCGTGTGTGGTGTGAAACAGGCCTAATACACCGGACGCGTTTTTGTAGCCGAATTCGTCCTCAAGTGCCTCTCCGCGTGCATTTGCAAAGCTCGCTTCAGTTGGCTCCCTGTTAATCAGATGAGCGCGCTCTCGTGTGTGTACACTGCAGCCGAGGCAGCGCGCAGCTGAGCGCCTCAGCCCGCAGTCGTTTCTGCTCCTAAAGTAACGCCAGTAATACACCGGACGCGTTTTTGTAGCCGAATTCGTCCTGAAGTGCCTCTCCGCGTGCATTCGCAAGGCTCGCTTCAGTTGGCTCCCTGTTTATCAGATGAGCGAGCTCTCGTGTGTGTACACTGCAGCCGAGGCAGCGCGCAGCTGAGCGCCTCAGCCCGCAGTCGTTTCCGCTCCTAAAGTCAAAAATGCGCTCCAAGCGCATTTTCCTCGTCTGCGGCTCGCGGTGCGAAACCGATTTCTGTCCGAAAATGTATGAAAAACATTATTACTAAAGAAATAAACGATTGTCCTACATTGTATGATTATTTGTATGAGTGTATAAAAGTTAATGTGATAATCATTGAAGTGGAGGCACTATGGATGGCCCACTGTGGTAATTTAACTGGTTGAGCGCGGGGACAGTAAGGTGAAGGAATCCAGAGGAGAGTGTCTTTAATGATGTTTATTGATATTGTTGGGTGACATAGGGTTAAATTGGTTAAAGGTGTGTGTGGTTAAAGGTGTGGTCTGAAACACATAACAGACAGAAGGAATCATGAGTATCTAACTCAGGTAACATAGGTATACGGTGTACATATGCTATAAACAAGTATGCAATTAAATGAATCAACAATTAACACTGAAAACATCTATAAACATACTAATTAGGCAGAAAATATTACTAAAAAGGGACATAAAGCAGGAATAAATATTGGTTACATAACTAAAATCACATTGCAAAACTGAATATGACTTAATTAAACAAACAGGAAAATACAGAGGTGCACATGCCAATTTAGCTTCAAAACATAAAACTAACAACATAAAATTGCACCTACATAAGTCAAATAAAGATACAATTACCTTATATTCACAAACGCACGGTAAAACAAAGGTATAAAACTGCAACGGTCCTTAATTGGTCCAGCATGCGTCTCCTCCATGCCATGCGGCCGCTCTCCCCCTGGTCCCACAGCATGAAGATAACGAAACCTAACACCAGGGGGAGCACTGCTCGGCTTGGCTTTCTAACACAGCCGCCCCAAATGTCAGGTCTGACATTTGTATTCACTGAGAAAGACGAGCAGGGGTGTCCTCTTCCTCGGCGATCTTCGGCAGTGAGATCAAGCGAGCCACAGGTCGGATGTATGTCTTGTCTTTGACCTTTATGGACGCTGTGCGAACACGTCCGTCCGGTCCTCTGAAGGTCTCTGTCACAGACCCCACTGGCCAGAGCGCACGTGGGAGCTGTGGGTCCACGATGAGAACGACTTGACTTGTGTCCAGTTCCTTGGACTCGGTTCTCCACTTCTAACGTTCCTGAAGACTTGGGAGATAGTTCCGAGTGAAGGCTGTCCAGAAGTTATCCGCCAGTATCTGACTATGTCTCCATCTTCTCCTACCCAATAGATTGTGCTGATCGTAAAACACCTGAGGAAGTGAGGAGTCTCGCCGGCCCATCAAAAGTATGTTCGGGGTAATTGGGTCCGGATCCGCGATGTCCGAGGAGACATAACCCAGGCTTGGCATTGAGGATACCTTCAATTTCCACAAGCAGGGTGTACAGGACTGGCTCGGGAACGGATTGCTCCTTGAGAATAACCTTCAGAGCGGTCTTCACTGATTTTACCTCTCGCTCCCATGTTCCTCCGAAATGGGGAGTGCTCGGCGGATTGAAGCAGAAGCGAATCCTTTGCTTGGCTAACTGCTCCTGTAGTTGAGGGACCATACCTTCAAACGCTTCCTGTAGCTCTCGACTGGCTCCAACAAAGTTAGTGCCGTTGTCACACAGGACTTCATAGGGTTGACCACGCCGGGCGATGAAACGGCGGAGAGATAGCAGGAAGGCATCTGAGTCCAAACTTTCCAGGAGGTCTAAATGTACACACCTGGTGGTCATACACTTGTACAAGATCCCCCACCTTTTCTCCTGTCGACGTCCAATCTTGACCAAGAATGGGCCAAAACAGTCCACTCCAGTAGAATAGAAAGGAGGTTTGTACAGACGTAGTCGGCAGGGTGGCAGGTCTGCCATCTTTGGGATGTTGGGTTTGGCACGCCAATGTTGGCAGTCTCGACAGGAGTGTTGCAGCTTCTTGATGGCTTCTCGTCCTCTAAGCACCCAATATTGGTGCCGAATCTCTGCCAAAACTCTTTCTGGACCCGGATGAAGAAGCTCTTGGTCAAACTTCTGAATTAGTAGTCTGGTAACTGGGTGACTTGGTTCGAGAACGATCGGATGGATAGATTCAGGATCCAGATCTTCTGCCCGTCTCAGTCGTCCACCGACTCTAACTAGACCGGTGACCTCATCGTACTCGGGTGCGAGGGAAGCGAGACGGCTGTCGGCTGGGATAGGTCTCTTGGCCTTTAGAGCCTTTATCTCGTCGGGAAATGAGTGTAGCTGGGACTGAGCTAGAATCAGCTTCTCTGCATTGATGACGTCAGCAGCGTTGTGCGGCTTGTCGACGTTTGAGTCAGCCGCCCCATCAAGGACTCTGATAGTAGCTTGGACAAGGTCTTGCCAGGACTGGAACTGAGCAGCGTCGGGTATCTGATTACAGATGTTGGTCATGACTGTTCCGATGAGTGTCGATTTCTTGAACTCACTCGTGTCGGAATCCTCCAATGACACAGGAGTTTTAGGCCATTGGTCTGGTGGTTCCAGCAGGAATGCAGGGCCTGAGATCCATCGATGAGGTTGGGTTAATGCTGCAAGGTTCAAACCTCTGGTCAGGTCGTCTGCCGGGTTCTGGGTGGTGTCCACATACCTCCAATCAGCCACATTGGTCAAGCTCTGAATCTCAGCCACTCTGGTTCCAACAAAAACCTTGTACCTGCAAGATTCGGATTGTAGCCATTGAAGGACAGTTGTGGAGTCCGACCACAGGAAGACCTTGTTCACTGGAATGGTCAGCTCAGTGAGGATGACTTGAGCCACTTGAGCACCTGTAAGGGCTGCACTCAGCTCCAAGCGCGGGATAGAAAGTTTCTTCCGTGGTGCTACACGGGACTTGGCCATGACGAAGGCAGTGTGGATATCTCCATTCTTATCGATGGTACGGATGTAGGCCACTGCTCCATATGCCCTCTCGGATGCATCGCTGAAAACATGAAGCTCTCTGGTGGAGGTGTCCGAATCAGCACATGTCGGAGCATACGGTCGTGGGAAGTGCAGCTGTGGGAGATTGGACAGTTCTTGTTGCCATGTGTCCCATTCCTCACGCAGGTGTTCTGGTTCAATTGGGTCATCCCATCCGAGTTCCTCTCTCCAAAGGTCCTGGATGAGAATCTTGGCCCGGGTCGTGAAGGGGATCATGAAGCCGAGTGGGTCGTACTGACTGGCTAGCTTCTTGTACAGGTTGCGGAGCGTGGGAGGAAGTGGCTCTGTGGAACGATGTTTATATCCCAGGGTGTCCGTGAGGCAATTCCACTGCATGCCGAGGGTCAGCTCTTGAAGATCTGAACTTCCCTTGGAGAGCCACAACTCACTCGCTGTTGACCTGGCTTCAGATGGAAGATGCTCAATGACTGCAGGAAGGTTACACGCCCATTGCCTTAACTCAAATCCTCCTTCGGAGAGTAACTCACGGAGGGTGTCCACCAAGCTCAGAGCCTCAGCTGACGTTTGGGTACTGTGGAGACAATTGTCCACGTAGAAGGACTGCTCAATGGTCTCCAAAGCCGGGATTCCTTTGCTGCTGTTCTCTTTGAGATGGTGCTGAAGTGCGTAGATGGCACAGCACGGACTGCACGTGGTCCCAAACGGCAGCACTTGCCACTCAAAGATGGATGGGTCTTCATCTTTCTGCAGATTCCTCCACAGAAATCGTAGCAAAGGTCGGTCAGAAGGCAGAAGGCGCACTTGGTGGAACATACCTTTAATGTCTCCACTCACACTGCAATGCTGTGCTGGCGAAATCGGAGTAGGACACCAAGGAGAGATGGTTCAAGTGTCGGCCCTGGCAGTAACTGATCGTTCAGGGAATGTCCCGGTACTGAAAGGAACAGTTAAAGACAATCCTGTCTTTGCCGTTATGGTGTACCATATGGTGTGGAATAAACCATGACTCTTCGGATTGGTAAGATTCTTGTGGGGTGATCCGCGCCACATAGCCTGCTTCTTCGAGCTTCTTGACTTCCGCACAGTATGATTCAGCTTTCTTGGGATCTTTAGCCAGCCTGCGCTCTGTGTTACGTAGGTTAGGGAGCACCGCTTCTTGAGGAGCATGTAATTTGACTACTGGAGTGCGTCGGAGCAACGGGGTAGCGTAGTGTTCCACTCCTTCCACATTGACTCTGGTAGTTGCTGACTGCAGGAGGTCAAATGCCTGTTGATCTTGTTTAGACCTGGTGTACACTTTCTCGCTCTGGGGGAGGACGTCAAGTTGCCACAATTGTTCCACATTGCGAGCAAGCTCCTGGCGATCCTCAGCTGTAGCAAGGTGAAGGCACTGTTGTTCCCTGTGGGGACTCTGGAAAGGACTCATTGGACCCTGCAATGTCCATCCTAGGAGTGTGCAGACGGCGATGGGTCCACCTTCAGGTCCTTTAGGTTGGATTGGAGTCAACAGGTGTGGTGCGTCCGACCCTATCAGAATCAGCGGCTGGACTTGGTTCAGCGGTCGTAGTGGGAGACCTTTAAGGTGCTTGTAGCGCTGTTGAAGAGCTCCTATGGGGTAGGTCACTTCCGCAAGACTAAGTTCTGAAGCTGTGAAGGCATTGCGGATGTGGTACCTCTCTGAGGGTTTCTCCAGGGACGATATGTCGAAGGAAACAGATGAACCAGTTAGGTGATTGATGCTGTGATGCACAGTCCGTAGAGCTAGGGTCTCTGGGTCACCCTTGAGGTTCAGCTGTTGGACCACTTGAGGAAGAATGACAGTCCTCTCTGATCCATCATCCAACATAGCATGGACTTCCATTGCTTGGTCGCCATTGTGGACTAGGACACTCACGATCTTTAACATGACCCGTTGAGAGCGGTTTGGACGGTCAAAGTAGATCTGCGTAGAGGGAACGTTGACCATGAGAACAGCACCGGAAGTGGCTTGGACGGAGTCATGAAGGCTGGTGAGGTGAGTCTCCTTACAGAGCTTGCATGGGCGTTTCAAGTTACAGGTATCTGCTGAGTGATTCCTCGCACATTTCCAACATCGCTTGCCATCCTTTATCCACTGCACTATCTCGTTGGTGCTAAGTTTCTTTAACTCATTGCAGGAGTTGAGATAATGGTCTCTGTTATCGCATCGAGGGCAATATGGCTTTGGCTTAGGAGTGGTTTTAGGTGGAGCGGAGGTTGTAGAAGGTGGTTTCTCATCGAGAGTCAGCAGAACTGGTGTGGACTTGTCCTTCACAGGCGTGCTCTGACTGGGCCTAACAGGCTTGTGAGGCTCTGGACTGAAGAGTGAGGCTGCACGACTGGAGATCCGTTTTGCTTGGGACTTAATCTGCAACCAGTCAGCAAGATCCGGGAGTGTGTACGTTCTGTCCGTACCTGTCTGCAGGATACTCCGGTTCAGGCAGTATTCTACAAAGCTATCGCGGAGGTTTGGTGGCATCTTGCTCAGTAAACGATCAACGTGAGATCCACACATTAGCTCATAACCGTTCTGGCCTTCCAGTGTTCTCAGCATCCCAACCAATGACTGTACAGCAAGGGCGAAGGTGTCAAAAGCCGCTGCATCTACTGGTCTGAAAGCTGACATACTTAAGATGGCGCCTAGCTCAGATTGGACAAGCTGACGTGGCTGACCATACTTGTCTTGGAGTGCTTGGAGTGCACTGGTGTATGGCTGCTGGTGGTACATGAAAGCTTTGGCTAGTTGAAGTGCGCTAGCGTGCTTGACCTGGCCGAGCAAAACCTGATACTTGTACTGTTCACTAAGGTGAGCGTGAGTACTCAGGAGGTTATCAAGGGCCATCTTGAGCAATGCAAAGTCACTTTCGCGTCCACTTTCGAAGTATGGCAGTGTAGGCCTGGGAATCCCATAAGCTGATGCAATCAGTAGATCTGCTCCGAATGGTGGCACAGAAGTGGGTTGAGGAGCTGCTTGATATGGCTGAGAAAATGTAGCGACGGATGGTGCTTGGAATGGTGGCTGGTATGCAAGCAGTGGTGGAGGCTGGCTGAACACAGGTGCTGTCACAATTTGAGTCACAGGTTGTGGCTGTTGCACTACATTGAGCGGAGTGGCCATAACAACAGGTGCTGGTGCCGAGGCAGGTGGAAAGCTGTAGCTTGACGGTCCAGTAGGTACACTCACACTGGATGTGGATACAGGTGGAAGAAGGTACTGCGACGGCAAGGTAACTTGAGGAAGGCTAGGAGATGTAAAGTTATTGGATGGCACGGTTGCAAGCTGCTTTGGTACTGGAGGCGGTGCAGCCGAGGAAACTGTGGAGATATTTGGCACAGTAGTGGGCTGAGCGGTACTCACAACTGGTTGGGCGAAGACTGGCGGGTTACTCTTTTGCGTTGATGGTGGAGGTGGCTGAAGGTAACTCTCGGGAGTTAACGGTCGGGAGTCCAGTGAAGCATTTTCCCCATCGGTGGCGAGGAGCGAGGTGACCAGCTTAGCCATCTTTAACTTTTTCTCTGCTTCCTGTATGCGGCGATTCCTGTCAAGTTGTTTGTTTAGGGCCTCTTTAGCAAGCAGTGCTTCTTCTTGTGCACGCTGTGCTTCCTTGGCTTGGATTTGTAAACGCTCATACTCCAGTTCAGCTTTGGAGTCCTCTGCAACTTGCTGCTTCAGATCATCAAGCTCGATTTGTCTAATTCCTTCCTCCAGAAGAGCAGACTGCATGGTGTTGAACTCTGACGCTGGATAGTAGCCCTTGCTTGATCTTGAGGAAATGCTGCCGGATGTGGTACTACGGGATTTCCTAGATTGGCTTCTATGGTGGCTGCTAGAGCGATGCGAAGCGACTTTAGGATTGGTGAGTAGCAGTGGATATCCGACTTCATAATCCCCTAGATACTGAGGAAGACGGCGTTCTCGTTGTGGCCTTTCCTGGGGCTCTGTAACATCTGCAGTTGCTTGCTCCATACTGTAGGGGGCGCTCAATCCGGCTCGAAGGACCAAATGAAGTGGAGGCACTATGGATGGCCCACTGTGGTAATTTAACTGGTTGAGCGCGGGGACAGTACGGTGAAGGAATCCAGAGGAGAGTGTCTTTAATGATGTTTATTGATATTGTTGGGTGACATAGGGTTAAATTGGTTAAAGGTGTGTGTGGTTAAAGGTGTGGTCTGAAACACATAACAGACAGAAGGAATCATGAGTATCTAACTCAGGTAACATAGGTATACGGTGTACATATGCTATAAACAAGTATGCAATTAAATGAATCAACAATTAACACCGAAAACATCTATAAACATACTAATTAGGCAGAAAATATTACTAAAAAGGGACATAAAGCAGGAATAAATATTGGTTACATAACTAAAATCACATTGCAAAACTGAATATGACTTAATTAAACAAACAGGAAAATACAGAGGTGCACATGCCAATTTAGCTTCAAAACATAAAACTAACAACATAAAATTGCACCTAAGTCAAATAAAGATACAATTACCTTATATTCACAAACGCACGGTAAAACAAAGGTCCTTAATTGGTCCAGCATGCGTCTCCTCCATGCCATGCGGCCGCTCTCCCCCTGGTCCCACAGCATGAAGATAACGAAACCTAACACCAGGGGGAGCACTGCTCGGCTTGGCTTTCTAACAATCATTATTACTACTACTAGTATTAGTAGTATTGGGTGCTTATTGCATAAAGAGAGGAATATCGCCTGACATATGGCAGTATAGCTACACTACCTTGTAATTTTTCCACATCAAGACTCTCCCTCATGTCACTCTGCTGCTCTTTTTTGTGGGCCTCGTCACTTTTCCCAAAAGGAAAGCAGTGAAGGTGGATGACATCAAGTTGAGGCCATTGAGCAATTTCTAGAGTTGTAGGCTTCACAAAACAACATCCTCATTACAAGGATCCTCGAAGAGCAGAACGAGACTGGCAGTCAATTGCGGGCTATAGTTGGATGTAATGGACGCAAGACTAGGGTGACCAGATTTTCTGATTAAAAAACTGGGACACTATTTGGGCTTTAGTTGCATGGTCAACCAGGGAGCCATTTATTGACCGTTTTTCCCACGCTAAATGGTAAATCTGCTTGTTACTATCTTACACCATGCACCAATCAGCATTAACATGATAGACTTGATATTTTTATTGGTTTCTACTTTGTAATGGACATTTGCATGGCCCAAAGACATGAATTTTCAAGCAAAGTTTGTTACTTTGTGGATCATATTGGCCAAAAACTGGGACACTTGGGACAGATCCTGTGTAAAACTGGGACAAATGAATGGTTTTGGAGGAATGTGTGGGGACATGGGACAGAGGACTCAAAAGTGGGACTGTCCCGGGTAAACTGGGACGTCTGGTCACCCTACGCAAGACATGCGTTCAGTTCAACTGTTAAACAAAGAAACAGGTGGAGCTAACAGCGTGGCGCTTCTCAGCGCTCGCCTGCAGTGTACATGTACGCGCTCTGCGCGAGAGAGCTCGGCCGCTCAGGGCGCTCGGCTCTGAAAGGCGCGTCCGGTGTATTATTGGCGTTACGCCAATAGACGAGGAAAATGCGCAGACGAGGAAAATGCGCTTGGAGCGCATTTTTGACTTTAGGAGCGGAAACGACTGCGGGCTGAGGCGCTCAGCTGCGCGCTGCCTCGGCTGCAGTGTACACACACGAGAGCTCGCTCATCTGATAAACAGGGAGCCAACTGAAGCGAGCCTTGCGAATGCACGCGGAGAGGCACTTCAGGACGAATTCGGCTACAAAAACGCGTCCGGTGTATTACTGGCGTTAAGGCTGATTTATAGTCGAGCGTCCGGTCCCGCCCACCGCAGCCCCGTCTGCTTCACGCAAGCCAGAATCGTTCGAACTTCCGCGTACCTCCTCTGCCTTCACGTTGTGATGTATATTTTAAATATTTTTTTTTAATAGCATAAAAAGTGAAAACACAAAAGCACTAAATCATAGGAATAATATATTCATGAAAAATAACCTCAAAGAGGGAGACTGAAGGAGTTTGTTGTGTGTTTCCTTGTTTTGCGAAAGGATCAACCAATCACCTCACTTGCGTTCTGCAGCACTGGCCGCGGAGTCACCTTGTGCGGCAGGTGCACGTCAGCGGCAGGTGCAGCTGTCGCGAACTCCCTGATTGGCTCCCACGTGCGTTCAGCACGTAAACGCGGAGCTGACGCTGAAGTATAAATTGGCCTTTACTGGCGTGACGGAGCGTGGACGCACGTTCGGTCTGAACGCACCTTAAAGCTGCAGTAAACTAGTTTTGGTCAGAAACATGAAAACACCAGCCTCACAGCACAATTCTTCACAAAAATGACCCACACGTTTACAAAATCTGTGTTGGATACTTTAATACAAATTAAAGTGCAAACTTTTAAACGTCTACTTAAGAGGAAATTTCATATTTTCATCAAAAACATAGGCTAACAATTTGAGTACCTTTTCCTCAACTGACGTGCACATCGCCAAATACAAAAACTCCATTTATGATGTACAGGTATTGTCTGCCTGTATCTACCCTGAGTTGCTGAAGAACCAAACCTTCCCCGTGGATGTCCGGCAGCGAGCTCAGACTCTCCTAGATGCATGTGGCGAGCGCAGTGTGGGTAAGGGCCACACAGCAAAAGAAAGACAAAACAACTGTATCAAATTATTTATAATCGCTTTATTTGCCCAAATTATTAGATGTTTGAGTGGCTCTGTACTTTGAGCCGCAGATCCAAAGGTTGCCCGTTTATACCACGCTCTGACAGGTACTATTATTGTGACTATGGGCAAGACAATTTACCTACTTGACCATGTGTGAATGTACGTATATAGGGTGTGGTCAGTGGTTGGTGCTGAACCTCAGTTCTTAAAGACAAACCAAAGGCAGTTCGGACAACATACTCTACATAGCTTGCAATTACACAGTAAAAAATGTAAACTCATATTTCTGACAAAGAGATACAAAAAAAACACTAAGGCGTGATTGCTGTTTTGATCATTTGTGTGTGTCATTTGTTGTCATTATTATTTCTGTATTTGCCTTTAGGTTCCTATACAGACTCCTCAGGCCTGAACCATGTCCGGCAAAGTGTAGCTGAATTCATCACAAGGCGAGATGGAGTTCCGTGCTCGGCTAGTAACGTTTTTATCTCTTCAGGATCACAGAGGGCTTTGATGGTAAGAACAATATGGGTTTGTCTGCCAACACAGCAACTAAACACAAGCCGAGGGGACTAATACTCCATTGTCTTATCTCAATCGTTTCATGACAAGACAAGTTTGTCTGGCTCATAAGATGAAAGGAAGTAAACTGTAAAGTAATGATTCTTTGTAATTATGAAACTGGTTACGATCAATATTTTTTAATGTGCTGTAGTGTATGTGTGTTCTATTCTTCCTGAAAAGGTTATTAAAAATATATAGTATTTTAGATAGTCATATTCACCAGGCCTATTATAGAGTGTAATGTTATGGTGTTTGCTGTAGGTAATGGTGAAGCTGATAGCCAGTGGAGAAGGGGATGTCCCAACAGGCGTATTGACCCCTGTGCCCTGCCGCCACACTCTGCCCATGATGCTGGACTTTACCGGAGTCACTCTGGAGCCCTACATGTTAGATAAGGACCGGGGGTGGGCTGTGGACATGAACGAGCTGCACCGTGCCGTGAATACCGCTAGAGGTCGATGTCAACCTAAAGCCATCTTCATAAGTAACCCTGGGAACCCCACAGGTGCACTCCGGCTTCTTTACATTCCCCTGTGTTGCTTGACTTGTCCTCCCACCTGTTGAACCCCATCCCGGTCTCTGATTTATACAGCTTTATTCATCTTAATTAAAGGTGCGTTATGGAACTATTATGTATGAGTGTGGCGCCTTTACTTTCCATGACGGTGGTTCCAGGATCAATTGTATTTAGAGTTTCTGGTAGGTCAGAAACCAGAAAATCTACAAAACAATTGATCCTGGAGCATTGTAGAGGCCTCTGTAATCGAAAGTAAAAGTGCCATGCTAACAACCCATACAGCTACAGAATGTCAATTATACACAAATATCAAATGTTCCATAATGCACCTTTAACCTTTATTTAACCAGGAAAGTTTCTTTGAGATAAAACAAACAAACCGAAACATCTTTTTTCACGGGAGTCTTGGACAAAAGCTTGCAAAAAAAAAAAAATCATAGCAGTTAATTACAGTTACATAGAGGCACGCAATTAAAATGTCAAATAACAAATGATGAAAGACAATGTAATCTCAAGTGCCATTTGTACACGTGAGCCCCCTCTATAGAGTGGACACTGCGGTGGTAGTAGTCTAGTCTTGACTGTATGGGTACATTCATCATTAATGAATACATTGATTTTACTGTTAGGACTTGGTTCTTTTGTATCACGCGAGAACAGTTATTTGGATATAGCCAAAGCATACACTGGAGATAGAAGTTGTCCCCAAGAAAAGGCTTTTATTGCTGTTGTTCCTAGTTACAAAGCAGTATAACCAGCTGGTGACTTCAGAGAAAGAGAAGAAGTGAAGTCCAGGCCTCCGTTGACAGTTGCCTTTTATCCTTGTCTTGCACTTCTCTACGCAGAGAGGGTGACTCCCTACCAGTGAATCAGTTGTTTGTATCCATGTGTTTTTACTTTATCTGTACTTCACGTTATGTTCAGAATGATTACAGTGTTGACTGTTTTTTATCAGCTAATCTCACTGACTGGTCTTCTTGTTCTATAGCGTGTGAGCAAAGCATGAGTCAGGACCTTGTTCAGATTTCGTTACAATCCTTACATTACACCATTTAGTAAAACAAAATCTCACTTTTATGTGCAAAATTCAAGATTACATGAAATCTTGACTGAATGGACAATGACTACATTGTTTCAGAAATTTGATACACCTGTGTGTCCCCAGGTCACGTTCAGGGCAGGAAGTCAATCCAGGACGTGATTCGATTTGCAGCCGCTGAACGTCTTCTCCTATTGGTCGATGAGGTGGCCATCTTTGTTTTATTTCTTTATGACTTACTACAACAGCATATACTGTATATCAGTATTGTGCTCCTGCCAAAAGTTTTTGTTTGTTTTGATTTGGATTGGATTGAGAAAAATATTACAGTATTTCATTGAGAATATTGTTTGTAACTACACAAGGCTACACAAGCAAGGGAGTGTCCAGCACTTACGATCTTCACAATTAAAATATACGATACGATACGATATACTTTATTAATCCCGAAGGAAATTCAGTTTATCAGCTGCACAGACAAGTCATACATAAAAACATATTGATATAGGCCATATGGCAAAAACAACGTTCATAAGGTTATTGACCTGAGGGTGTGGGAGGTCGACTCAACCTAACTCCTGCCTGTTCTCGTTACTTTATTATGAGCTTATCTTTTGTTATCAGCACTTTCTTATCCTGTACAGTAACTGCTATAAAGAAGCTCCAGAGTAATTGGTTGGTCCCGACTTATATGATGCCTTTCTACCTACATTAGGCACTCAAAGCGCTTTACAGCAAGGAACCACTCACACATTCACTCTCTCATTCATGCACCCATGTACGCAGACCCTGGAGGCAAGGAGGGGTGAAGTGTCTTGCCCAAGGACACAATGACAGTGTGCACCTTGAGGAAGCGGGATTCGTAACCCCGACCTTCCGATCATGAGACGACCCGCTTTACCATACAGGCCACCATACAGGCCACTGTCGGCCTGTATTGACAGCATTGCAACATGTATATGCTTTAAATAATGCAAATGAATATGTCTTTATGACAGGACCCTAGAATAAGGAACAATAAACAGCGCTAAATCAAATTCTTTCAAAAATTGCTTGGTCTTACTTTTTTCTCTTCAGGTCTATCAGGAATATGTCTTTGAAGATGCAGCTGAGTTTATTTCCTACAAGAAGATACTGTTTGAGATGGGCCCTATGTACTCTGACACATTTGAGATGGCGTCCTTTCATTCAATATCAAGTCTTGGAGAGTGAGTATGTTCATGACTAACCACAAAAAGTGAAATGGCATAAACTGCACTGGAAAAAAGTGCCATCTTGCCTTTGATAAAGATGACTTAAAAGTGCCTGAAATAATGGGATTTGCGCTGATTTTGAGCAGGTTTGGACAGTCTAATCGCCAATAGAACAAGAATGATTTTTCTTACCTTTGACATTTTGTCTCATTTCAAATATTTGCCGAATTATACGTGTACAATTTAAGTTATCTCATTATAAGCTAAATAATGCTTGTTTTGACAATTGACAATCTTATTTCAAAATGGTCTCAAAATCAGCATAGCATGTCCTAATTCAAGCACATTTTGTCCAGTGCGCAGTTATGGTTCTAACAATGGGTGTGTGCAATATTCTATAGAATTGAGAATTGACAAGGGTTGTGTGCTAACAACAGAATGTAAAAACAAATTGGTTTCACCTACGGGTTCGAGGAAGCTCAGCTCTTCAAAGAAATCTCCAAGCTCAACATCCACAAATGTTTTCCCATATTACTGTATTGTCAAACTTGCAATGAAACAATCTTTCGTCCAGGAATCATGCCTAGGTGATAGACTATTGCCACCATTTTATTCGGAAAAATACTGAGAAGATTGTGAACGAACTTTTGTGTCATTGGGATAAGAACACTAAATGCAGAGACAAACTGGGTCAATATATACCTCCTGATGGTTAAAAAGCTAATTATAGAATTCTAGCAATGCTCTACCTAGATGTAACACTCCTTGGGCTCCTAGGTCTGGTAAAATGTCACATGAATGCAACCTATCAGCACGGGTTAGGGCCTTACCGGTTTCCTTTGCGTCTCAGGTGTGGTCTAAGGGCTGGATACATGGAACTTGTAAACATAGAACCGGGAGTTACGCATTTCGTGGATACCATGCTCTGCACAGACATCAGCACTCCAGTGACGGGACAGCTGGCTATAGATGTCATGATCAACCCACCAAAACCCGGGGACTCCTCCTATCACACATACACAAAGGTACGACCATACTAATGAATGTGCACTTATCAACGTTGTAACCATGTGCTTCGGTTCCTACGACAGGAGAAAGAGCATGTTAAAGACACACTTAAGTGGAACTGCCAGAAAGCGTGTGAAGTGCTAAACAATCTGCCGGGGGTGAGCTGTCAGCCGGTGATGGGGGGGATTTATCTTTACCCATGTGTGACTTTGCCGGAAGAAACGATGAAGCAGGCCAAGGTAGGCTGCATCAGTTTTTGTAATAAACCGATCCACACACAAAATTGAAAATGCGCCCACACGTCTGGTTTCGTCTGCATTGCTACATGAAACCTTAATGTTGTAATAAGTGCATGCCATGTCACAAAAACACAGAGAGCCTACGTGTGAGATTGAGATGGATTAAAGGAAATACAATAGTAATATTTGTAAACACATTTTGTTTTTTGCACTATTTTGTAAGGTTTGACCTTCCCTTCACTTGCCGCTTCATCAGGTCAACACCTCAGGTCATTTTCTAAGAATAACTATCTCTAAACTAACGTCAGACTTTGGTGCCCTGACCTACACTGCTGTTCTCACTGACATGCTTTTTTCATATAGTTTGACATATTACTGTCTAGCTTGAAATTGGCCCATGTATAATCCCAATGTGACCCATGGGTAATAAAGTTTGCCCATACCCGCATGAGATAATAAAAATGTTCTTATTTTCTTGTCTTACAATTCATTTAGAGTTTCTAAGCCTACTGTCATGAACGAAGTGTGACATAGAATAACATGAACATAACATAAAGCCACACTGTGTACAATTTTATCCAGTATATTGAATAAAATACAGGCATTTATTTTATTACAGGTATTTTTATTGTTGTAAAATACCGAGACAAATGTTCAAACAAACATGTGTGTTGACTGTAACTTTACTGGGAGCTTGAACGTCTCAGGCTCGTCTCCATGGAGATGTTGAATAAAGGCAAACAAATGTGACATTTAAATTGATTAGGTCCTACTCCAAATCTATTCTTTGAAAAAAAAAAAAAAAAAAAATCTGTGTCTAGTTGGCCATTAGAAGCATATTTTGTATTGCTGGAAACGGTGTAGTCCAAAATGTTACGCTGTTTGCCTTTAACTAAAATAAAGCTGGGGTGATAGGATTGATAAACAACTGATATCAGGGTGTTGTTTTCAGGAGTTGCAGGTGGAGGCAGGCCCTCTGTACTGTGAGCAGCTGATGCAGGGACAGGCCGTGCTGATAGGTCCTGGCTGCACTCGTGGACTTCCTGCTGGAACTCACCACTTCAGGTAAGAACTATCAGTGCTCTGTCGGAAACATAGGAACAGCTGGATAAAAGAAAATATTGTAGTATGTATAATTTAGGGTAAACAAACATCTTCTCCAACACTCTGGTAAATAATGTTTTGGTGCCTTGTCTCTGCACGACCCTGATTGTAGCATTGAAGCAATGTGGTAGATTTATTTCAGTTGTAGGTTTTTGCGGCAGACTTAAACTTGACTTTTCTGATGTCATTCTGTGCCCCAGGCTGTGCATCATGGTTCCATCAGACGTACTGGAAGAAGGTTTGAGGCGGATAGAGATGTTCCACTACTCCACTATCAAGACATCTGCGCCTGCCTCTGAAATCAACACCTAATCGTCTTCAGAAATGTAATTCAATGACAAACTGATGTATTTTCCAAAAGTAAGTTGATTTATAAAATGTTAACTAATAAATGATTAAACATTTGCACAAAGTCTGTTCTTTTGACGATTTTTCAGTTTAAACAGGTGAAACCAAATGTATCAATTTTGAATACAGTCTCAGTATGATAGGTCATAATGGCAAGAAAAAGGCATTAATTATGGCGTAAGAGACAATTTTCCCCATTGATTATATAGCCTAGATCAGGGGTGCCCAAAGTGGGGCCCGCGGGCCAAATTTGGCCCGCTGGAACAATTAAGTTGGCCTGTCAGAGGGTGATCTACTTTTGTGTCGCGTATGGTTATACTAAGGCTGCATCCGAAACCATTAAATTGTAGCCTCTAAGTACTAACACTAGCAACTAATCCTTAACCTTTCATGGGGTCAACTGTTAGATCTCTATGCAGTTAGTGAACTAGAGCTTCAGCAGCATTTGCCCAATTCCGTCCTTACCCAGGGGAAGGGACATCACCAACAGCTGTTTTTCTTCTCAAATCCAAAAGTGGATTTGAGGGTGAGGGTGAGTTTTCCTTTAAAGTTCCGTGCAGGCCAAACAAAAGCGCATACCGCTACCTGGGCCATTATCAAAATATGGTCATTTTCTGTCCCGAAAAAATTAAAATAATGAAGTGCAATATTTTTACATAAAAATCACCAGAACATGTTCAATACCCTCTTAGCATTACTACCAGTCATAAGGGACAGCTTGGGTATTTTTCTTTTTTTTACCATTTAAGATTTTTATTTTAAGTTTTTTGTCATTGGTGTTACAACTATTAGAATGACAAACATAAGGCAATAATGCAACAAAACATTTTGTCAATTGTGTAAAATTTTGCATTTAGGAAATTAAACAATAGCCATTTTGTCTAGAAACAGTATTTTATTCAAATAAGGGAGAATTATATGTTTAATTAAGCTCAATGTTTTCATAAAACCAATGACAAAAGTGTAACACCAGTGACTTTGCATCAGATGCCTCCATTCATTTAATGTGGGGCTGTAACACCAATGACGAATTTCAATCAATTGTTCTTTTTTTTTTTTTTTTTTTGGCCACCTAGCATAGCGCTGTAGTTAGCTCCGTGCATAACCAATCCCATCTCTGAGGAATTATTATAAAGGAGTGCTAATACCCCAGGACAAAGAACTGAAAATTGAACAATCTCCGCGTTAGTTTTTATCTAAATTTGTGTTTCAGGTCGGACCTTAATGTGAACTGTACAGCCGAACTTCCGGCTATAAGCAAATCGATAAAACAAAATAATGACGCTCTGAGGCTGTGATTTCAATTTTCATTTTTCCGTTTTTGTATCATATTGAAATATGAAAATACGTGCCAATTTGAGTGATTTCGTTTCATTTTATGAAATGAAAAATGCTGATAGCACACATTTCTTGGTAATTTCATTGTTGTTTTCAAATTGAAAATTGATTGAACGAAAGGTACACGGACCCAACAAGCCACGTCATTACTCACTCATCCCCTTGCGTGACGTGTAGCTCGCGCAGCTCCAACAGTCCGACCCTCATTAAGTACGAGATTTCTAAAATGTATCCTACGATTGTGTCTAACCCAGCGTAATCACAGGAGGAATATCTTGCTGTAGACACTTCCAAAAAATTAGGCACCGGGCATTAAAGTTGTTTTTAACGTGTCTAAAGTGCAATGGATTCCAATGGGGGATTAGCGGCTATATGGCGGTACTACAGCAATGGCGGAGCAATGGCGGCCTCCAGTGTTGTGGTCGCAAAGCAGAGCAGCCAGCGGCCATTGGTTAGCATCAGAGGTCACTATGCTAAAGTGGCTATTATAGTTAGCATACAGGCCACTTTCCCTAACTCCTTCCTAACCAACAATCCAATTCGGACGCTTCTTATCATGGCGGACGCTGACGCACATCCGGTTTGGCTTAAGAGCTCTTATCAATTTACTGGTTTCGGATGGAGCAGAACTCTCTCCCATTCATTCTCAATGGTAAATATGGATGAAGTACCCTCTTGGGCCACCAGCGTCAAATTGAAGACGCTGTTTCACTCCTATGGCAAAGTTAAGGAAACACTTGTAGTGTCTTGTTAATCACAGAGCGTTGTAGCACATCAACTTTCCAATTTTTCCAACTTTTATTGCAAAGGTTTTGACATCAACATGTTAAAAATGACTTATAAAAGAATGTATGCTGAACAGACACTTTCAAAACGATCTAATGTCATTGTCTTTGAATTAACAAATGAATGAGGTGAAGTCACTGTTGGTAGTGTAGCAGGTGTTGTTGTTTACATTTTACACTATATTGCTACAATAGTTGATTTTGTTCTACTAAAACTAGGCTTTTGCCATAGTTAACATTTGTTTTAATATAGCATGTTATTTGCATAGATATAATCAAATGCAAATGTATACCAAAACATATAATAAAGTAACTATTATTAATTGCAGTTATATGTGTTTCACGCTTGACATCGCCGTGAATGGCCCGCGACCCACAGGCACTTTTTCATTTTGGCCTTTTAGGCGAGTCCTATTCTTATTTATGTTGAAGTCTAATGCAAGATCTGCCATAAAAATAAATAACCTCTTTGACTCGGTGCCAACCCTTGCCCCGGTAATTCCTCTCGAACCCGTTTCGACTGATTAGCCGTCGTTCCACATAGCGCGAACCGGCCGCGCACGCCACGATCTACGTGCACGTATTGACACTAGCCCGCAGACCTTTCTGTTTCCGGGCCTTTATAGGGGGCGCAAGATGGCGCTGCTGTGATCGGTCGGTGTTTTCCGAGCTGAGGAAAGAACTCTGGACAAATCTCACAAATGACTGGTAAATTCCTTCAGAGTTGCTAAACAGACATTTTAACGTATGTAGAACAAGGAAACAACGTTATATCATACCACGCAGTTTAAATTTAAGTCAGCAACTGTCAAAAGAAGCTAACGGTAGCCAAGATGCAAGCCCGATTCCCGCCACTGAGGAGTCCGTCGTATCCACGGACATGGATATTGAAATTGGGAGAGAAAAACGGCACCTGGACGTCACCCACTCGTATGCCTGTAACTCAAAAAACAACGGTGAATGTGACTCTGGTCCAGAAACACCGACTAAAACCGGCACCTCTAAGAAGAAAGCAAAGGTGAACATGGAAAACGAGCCGCAGTTGTCACTACTTGAAGTGCAGGAGAACATAATTCGTGTTCTAACTTCGAAGACAGACGAAATCAACAGCCACATGAATGACATCAAGAATCTTGTGAACAAAAACACCATGGCGATTGAAGGCTTAAAGAAGTCTGTTGACTACTGCTTTCTGGAAGTTGCTGACCTGAAAACAGAAAATGCCGCTCTCAAGAGTGGATGCCAAGCTCTGGAGGGTAAAATGCAAAAAATGGAGAAGAAAGTCAACGAGATGGATGCTTACAGCAGAAGGATGAATTTGAAAATGTATGGCATTTCTGAAAGTCAAGGGGAAGATATTCGCTCTAAAGTCGCACATTTTATTTGCTGTCCTGCCAGACAAAAACAGAGTGGAGGCTGCAGTGGATGTTGTTCACCGTCTTGGGCGACACAGTGACGTGAATGGCGGGAACACTACAAAACCAAGGCCAGTCATAATCAGATTCTCCAAACGGGATACAAGGGATGCAATCTGGAGTGCATCAAGGAATCACGGCTACCTCAAGGCACACCACCTGCGGTTCAAGCAGGATTTGACAACAGTTGACAAGGAGAAGCGAAAGCAGCTATGGCCAATTGTGGATAAGGCAAGGAAGGAGGGCAAGGTTGCTTACTTCGTTGGATCCCATACTTTCGTGAACAAGAAAGAGGTTTTTGCTGACTGACTGAAACTGCATCTATTCCAACAGAAGATGAGTATATTCTTCCCACAGTAATGTTCAAAGATGTAGAAAGCAACTCAAAGCTAATCTGAGTGAGTTGTCTGTTCTGATTAGAATCTGGTTTGTTTATGTCTATTTCACTGTTCTCTTGTAATGCCAGGGGTTTACGTAATATGTTGAAGAGGAAGTCAGTTTTTTGTATTGTTCAAACAAACGCTCTGATTTTTACTTTGTTCAGGAAACACACTCAAATGTTGAAGATGTTACATTTTGGAGGAGCCAGTGGGGTAAAGACATTTGGTTTTCGCATGGAAATAACAAGTCTGCAGGAGTAGCTATTTTACTCGGTGAGTTCAAAGGACAAATTATTACTTCTGAAAAAGATGATGAAGGTAGATGGATCATTTTGGTTGTAGAAATAGCTGATACACATTTCATACTAATTAATATTTATGCCAGCAACAATAAACAGCAAAATTCTGCCATTTTTTTAAATATTGAAATGAAAATTCATCAGTATTTATGCAAATTTCCATTTGCTAAAACAATCTGGGGAGGAGATTTTAATACATCACTAAATGACACAGTTGACAGATTTCCACCCAAACCAAATAACGTAGGTAATGACTTGCACAATCTATGCTTAAGACTTGAGCTGATAGACATATGGAGAAAAAATAATCCAGATGAAAAAATATATACATGGAGTAATTCTAGCTTCTCTCAACAATCAAGAATTGATTATTGGTTGATTTCTAGTGATATAGGTGAAAAGGTTCAAAATGTTTCCATCGACCCCCTTGTTTTATCTGATCACAAAGCTATCTCTATAAAGATAAATTTAAGTAATGTTTGTTATGATAAAACATCAAAAAACTATTGGAAATTTAACAAATGTCTCCTAGAAGATGAAAACTTTATAAGGGAAACCAAAGATATCATAAAAAATTCTGGAGGCAAGCATGCGCGAATAAAAATGTAGGTCTGAGTTGGGAATTGATGAAATTTGAAATAAGAAAACTGGCTATATGCATGAGTAAAATGATAGCTAGAATGAGACAAAAATCAGAGCTAGAAATCGTTACAAAAATAATAAATCTCTCCAAACAAACACAGTTATCTCCGCAAGATGCTATGGAGTTGTCTAAGTTGCAAATCCATTTAGACACCATTTATGAATCTAAAGCTAAAGGTGCCTTCATAAGGTCAAGACTTAGATGGATGGAATATGGTGAAAAAAATTCTAAATATTTATTTAACTTGGAGAAGAGGAGGAAGGAAATGTCTTCAATAAAAAAGCTTATTATCAATGATACAACAACAGAAGATCCTGCAATTATATCAAAAATATTTAGTGGACTTCTATCAAAATCTTTACTCTTCTTCTAATCCATGCTTAGATGACATTCAAACATTTCTAAATACAATATCTCATAAAGTTAAGAGAATAGATGACAATTTTAAAACAGTATGTGATGATCCATTTACTCTGGGAGAAATTGAAAATTGCATTAACAACCTTAAGGATAACCGGGCTCCAGGAAATGATGGCTTGACCACAGAATTTTATAAGTTTTTTAGTCATCTTTTAGCACCTTTTATTCTTCTTTTATTTCAAGAAGCCGTAAACAAGCAGGAATTTCCTGCATCCCTTAAGCAAGGGGTAATCACCCTCATACCCAAACCTAGTAAAAACAAATTACATATTGACAACTGGAGACCCATCACCTTATTAAACAATGACTGTAAAATTTTCTCTCTTATTCTTGCCAAAAGGTTAAAAACTGGACTTGAAGATATAATAGATGAGGAACAATCAGGATTTATGCCGGGTAGAAATATTCATAATAATATCAGGCTTATACTGGACATGATTGATTATAATTACCTGATACCAACTGAGAGTTTCATACTATTTATCGATTATTATAAAGCCTTCGACACTGTCGAACACATTTTTTTGTTCAAGGTAATGGAATTTTTAGGTTTTGGTCCAAATTTCTTGAAAGCAGTTCAAACACTGTACAATGGCTGCAACAGCTCAATAAAATTACATTATGGCACTACACAAAGATTTCAACTTCACCGTGGTTTGAAACAGGGCTGCCCGTGCTCTCCCTTTTTATTCCTTTTAGTAGCACAAATGTTGGCTTCATATATCAAAATGGATCATTTTAGAGGTATTTCAGCTTTAGGTACTGAATTTAAAATTTGTCAACTAGCTGATGACACTTCATTGTTTCTAAAGGATAAAGAAGAAGTCTCAAAAGCTGTGCAATGTGTTAGCCAATTTTCTCATGTCTCTGGCCTAAAAATAAATCTTAAAAAATCTGTTCTCTTCCCACTCAAAGAGTGCATGCTGACTCATGTTGATGGAATTCAAGTCAAAGAAACTGTTACCTATTTAGGCATAACTATTTGTAAAGATGAAAAGTTATGAACCAAACTTAATTTTGACCCAATAATAAGTAATACTCAAAATAGATTCAATTTATGGTTATCACGTGATTTATCCTTACATGGGAGAGTGCTCTTGTCTAAAGCTGAGGGCATATCTAGATCGGTTTATGCCTCACTCTCCTTGGAAATGCCCATAGAATTATCAAAATCACTGAACTCACTTATGTATAACTTTATCTGGAGGAATAAACCACATTATCTCAGGAAGGAAATTTTAACAAACAGTAAAAATAAAGGTGGTTTAGAAGTGTTGGATTATGATTCATTAAACAAAAGCTTCAAAGTCAACTGGATTATTAAATTAATAAAAAACAAAAAAACAAGCATATGGAACATTTTCCCTGATTTTATTTTCAAGAATGTGGGAGGAATTGATTTTCTTCTCAAATGCAACTATTCTGTTGATAAACTACCTATTAAACTGGCAAACTTTCACAGACAAGCATTCTTGGCATGGACTTTAGCATTTAAACATAATTTTTCACCCCACAGATATTATATCTGGAATAATCAAGATATTCAGTTTAAACATAAATCTCTTTTCATTCAAAGGTGGTTTGATTGTAACATCTTTCTTGTAAAGCAACTAATCAATGAGAAGGGTATATTACTATCTTATGATGAATTTCTCAAAAAATACGAACTGCCTGTCACGCCTAAGGAATATGCTGTGGTGTTTGATGCCATCCCGCAAGGTGCTCTACGGCTTCTCAAAGACTGCTCCAAAGACACTACTTGTAATACCAACATAGGACAATGGAGAGATGGTATTTTTCTAGGGGACATAGACATTCTCAACAAAAGATGCAGCAACAAGGACATACGGAATATTATTGTTGGAAACACTACTCCTCCATCTCAACATGTCTGGGTGTCTCTATATGGCAGTGTTAATTGGAAGAAAGCATGGAACGTCACAAACACATACTGCCTAATCAACAAGATAAAGGAAGTGACTTTCAAGATTCTTCACAGAATATACCCCGCAAAACATGTTCTGGAACGGTTTAAACTGAATATTGACTTTTCGTGCGTTTTCTGTGGACTACACAAGGAAACAATTATTCACTTGTTTTTTGAATGCATGTACTGTAAAATATTTTGGATTGATGTTCAAAACTATCTCTCCCGGAAAATTGGACAATTAATTATTTTAAACGGCAAAGATGTATGTATCTACTTTGATCGAAAAATTGATAGAGATGTGAAATTTGTTATTCAGCTTTACATTTTAATAGGAAAATATCACCTACATAAAATGAAATGGGCTGACAAAAAAACAAACTTTTACTTTTTACTTTTCTTGCAGACATGAACCTATATATTTCTACTATTAATTCAATACAAAATAAAAAAGCAGGTAAAACAATGTATATACTAGAAAAGTACAATCTTACCCCTGGCTCCTCTTAATATTTTTGGTATGAGTGGTGTTGTGTTTGTTTGTTTTTTTCGTATGTAATGTATCCCCTGGCACTATTTCCTCTTTGTTTGTAACATTTTGTATAAAAGTGAATAAATAGACTATTCAAAAAAAAAAAAAAAAAAAAAAAAAAAGACCTTTCTGTTTCCACCACACACCAGGGTTGCCAGGTCCGCGGTTAAACCGCGGAATTGGGCGGTTTTTTAAGCCATTCCGCGGGTGAAAAAAACTGTCCGCGGTTTTTGGCCTTGCTGTTTTCAATGTAAAATTGGCTATTTCTATCTTATTTTTTGATCAAAATCACTATTTCGAATGACAGAATCTCAAATCCAAGGCTCTTTGAGCTGCTTTTTCAATAAGAGGGGGAGAAAGGGACGGTTTCTCGTCATCGCGGGAGCACATGGGCTCTGTTTACTGGTAAACAATATTGAACATTCCAGCCGCGCCGTATGTCCGCGGGTTTTCCGCGGTTTTTCTAATACATCCATGGGTTTTTCAGATATTTTTGGGCGGGTTTGGCTGCCCAGACCTGGCAACCCTGCCACACACGCACATGCATTTGTTGTAGGCGGGCCGCACAGAGCAGCACACTGTACAGATCGTCATTAAAAGTTTTGTAAGCTGCGATGAGAACAAATGTGGACAAATGCTGTCATCTGGTGGGAGTTATGGAATCATTCAGAGGTGCCAAGCTGTATTAAAACAAAAAAGGTGTAGGTAGGTAGTAGGTAGGTAATGAAGATAAGCTACATGCAAATGTTATGCTAACACCAGCTAAAGCTGCGCTAACAGCGGCTAAATGTTATTATCGGCAAAATCCCTTTTTAGCACAGCCGTATACATCTTTTCGCGGTGACATCAGCATCCGGGACACTTGACCTAGCAACGCCCGCCGCCATTTTAAGAGGGGTATGCTTTTACTTGACCGCTATTTACCACGGACATTGGACAACACGAATGTTTTAGTCAATGTCTTACGAATATTTCAGCAGAGTAGAGCCAAAGGCCAAGCGCCGGTATGAAGAAAAGTTACATCTGGTTGGTTTGGAATCCTGTCCATACCAAGCACCTCAAGGTTCATGGCAAAACGACCCAACAACATGGCCAGATCTTCAATGGCCTTCCATTTATGAGTACCTCATTAACAGCCCTGGCGTCTACACAATGGAGAAGATAAGGACTTACAAAAGCTTGGATGCATATATTTTCTTTGAGGTATGCTTATGTATGTGTTTTTTGTGCCTATATAGGCCTATGTCATCATGATATTGGCTCGTTGCGTGATTTAGCTATGCTAGGCTAGCGCCGCTAACCTGAAAGGTTGAGCACTCGTTACGTTCTATTAAAATTCCCACGAAGTTTTCTTAGACTTGTTTGAAAAATAATTTCTACAAAATTGTGTGATGGACAGGGATTTTTCTTCTAGTGGATCACTTACTGTGTGTCAAAAACTTGCTGTTGTAGAAGGCTAACAATTTTATGCATTAGAATTTATGTTTTTATAATCTGCACGAAAACAATTCTCATTTGTAGTTCTGATTTTATTTAGCCTTTTATTTAATTATTTTTCCCTTTTAGCCTTTAGCTTCAAGATATACTCAGACTTCTCCACTGAAGTTTTTTTCATCCTACAGCAATGAGCCAATTGAATGATTGACATGTTGGTTGTTGACATTTGTAGCCATTTTTGGGGCAACTTGCTAATGACAACCCACTGTCATGTCATTTCAGTGCATTCCCTTGTGCTCTGTTGAGTTTATTTATTATCAATAATAATGCATTTTCTTAATTTTATTTTCAGTCTGGATGGGTGGAGACTGTCTACTCAAGGAAGAGTGAGCTGAAACAGCATATGATGACGTTTAGAGCTGCTGTCCGTCCGTCCGTCCGAGTAACTCAGTGCCCACATCAACCTTGGGTTGCTCTGAATAATGAGGATTCAGCCTTCCCGACAGTTGTTGCAACACTCTGCACATGCATGGCAGGGTAAGGTTTTCCTAATAAAAATAGCTAAATAATCGCATTGAATCATGTATGTACAATAAATCCTAGTAAGTTATTATTGTGTGGAAGATTTATAATATTGTTGAAGTGAAGTCTTTATTCAGCTCGATCTCAGAATGAATAAGATAATCCACACTATTGTTGACTTGTTTTGGAGATTAGTACATAGTCTTAAAATGAGTCATTGGAAATATAATAGGAGATTAATAAGTTTTAATGTGTTTTAATTGACAAATAATTTTAATTTTCTTTACAGATTAGGGAAAAGTTGTTCTCATGTTGGTGCTTTGATGTTAAAGATCGAAGCTGCGGTTCGATTGGGTTACACAAAGCTGCCATGCACATCGAAACCCTGTGCCTGGAACAACGACTTTGTCAAGTCAGTAGTACCAAAAATGGTATCAGAAATTCAGTTTTACAAAAAGACTATAACTCCTACTCCTACAACTTCTAACTCCGAAGTTGGAAAGCGAAAGCTGGACCTTTCACCATCTACAAACACATCGCGCCATCTTGCCACACAAACGAAGGTGGCAAGATGGCGCCAGCAGTGTGCACGGCGCTCCGTCTCCCTGCTCTATTCTGCATAATACTCATTGTATGGATCTGTTTTTGCTGTTCTAATGGATCTGCGATGCTTGTGTATGACCGTCAAACATTGTTGAACATTCGAGCATCTCACGAAGCTTTCTTGAAGAACTGTACAGCTAGACAGTCTGCGTACACTGGTGTATGAATGAGAGTGTGAATGGGTGACTGGTTCCTTGATGTAAAGCGCTTTGAGTGCCTAAAGCAGGTAGAAAGGCGCTATATAAAATGTGACCATTTACCATTTACAGTCTTCATGTCCTCCACCGCCACTCCTCACGTCTCTACCGGGCGTTCTGCGCACACCTTTTGGTGTGCCCCGGAGGAGACGCTCCCGCAGAAGAAGTAAGCGTGGAGGTATTTTGATTAAAATCAGAGCTTACCTTCGATCCGGACAGAAAGGCGGCTATGGAAACCCAGCTACATCTCGGGGAAGTGAGCGTTGTCTCGTCTCCGTATTGCCCAGTGGTATCCAGGAGGGGCATCAGCTGATGCCGTCGCAATTCTCTGAGCGGCTCCGCACCCGGCGTCCCAGAGCTGCTAACCACCGCGGCGTCAACCAGGAAAACCTTCGCTTGCTAGCACGAACTTCTTCACCGAAAAACGTGGATACACTTCGCATGGCACTGCTTAATGTCAGGTCGCTGGCAAACAAGACCTTCGTACTCAACGATTTCTTCGTTTCCCAGCATTTGGATATCATGTTTTTGACAGAGACATGGTTACGTCCTGGTGAGTCTTCAGCTTTCTCTGAACTCCTTCCTCCTGGCGGTTCGTTTTTTAGCTCTCCCCGTACCTCTGGAAAGGGTGGAGGGCTAGCCTCTGTGTTTAAATCCAGTCTTAAATGCCGACAATGTCCAGCAACAACGTTCTCAAGCTTTGAACTGCAGTTGATTGAAATACAGAGCACTGTGCCTGTCCTATGCGCGCTGGTATATCGACCTCCAAAGTTTAACAAAGACTTCATTGCAGACTTTTCCGACTTTGTAGCAGGAACTGTTCTTAAATATGATCATTTTTTAATTGTGGGTGATTTTAACATACATGTTTGCTGTAACTCAAAGCTTCTGGTAAAGGACTTTTTAAGTGCCATCGATTCTTTTAATCTTACACAGTGGGTTAATGGCCCTACACATGAAAAGGGGCATACACTTGATCTCGTGTTGTCTCATGGTTTAAATGTAGGCATTGATAATCTTTGTAGTACGCAGATATCGGACCATTTGCCAGTTTTGTTTTCACTAACACTTCCGTGCGCTCCAGCTAAACCGTGCGCCTTGGCGCGTATGCGGCACGTCATGAGCCCGTCGACAGCAGAAGAATTCTCAAATGCTTTCACTCATCTTGTGCCCACACTGGACTTATCACCTTGTTCTGTTGAAGAGGCCACTAGCATGTTTAATTATACATGCTCCTCCATTTTAGACCTGCTTGCTCCTTTGAAAATGGTTAAATCTAAGTCTGTGTCTGAGCCATGGTTGAATGACTCTACTCGTGCACTTAGCCGTGAATGTAGACGCGCAGAGAGGAGGTGGAAAAAGGACAGGCTTCACGTTTCTTTGGGCATTTTGCGAGACTGTTTATCAAATTATCAGAAAGCTGTGAAGTGTGCTAAAGCTGAGTACATGTCAAACTTGATTTCTACAAATCATAACAGACCCCAAGTTCTGTTTAATGTTTTAAATAGACTTGTGAATCCTATTGACTCAAACTATGTTGTACATTCTCAAACTTTGTGTGAAAATTTTCTGAAATTTTTTGTTGACAAGATAACTGCTATTAGGGACTCAACCTCTTCTTTCAAAGTGGTTGATCCCTCTGTTACTTCTGTGTGTTCTGTGGCTTTTGAGCATTTTGAACCTGTGTCCCTTAGCGACCTCTCCGATGTTGTGCATAAATTAAGAACTTCTAATTGTCCGCTTGATTGTCTCCCTCCTAAACTGCTCAAAGATGCTTTGGGCGCGATTGGGCCTCATATACTGGCAATTATAAATTCCTCACTGACATCAGGCTGCGTTCCAAGTTCCTTTAAACATGCTGTTGTTCAGCCTCTGCTTAAGAAGCAAAACCTGGACTCTGAAGTCCTGGCAAACTACAGACCAATTTCTAAATTGCCTTTCTTATCAAAAATCTTGGAAAAACTGTTTTTTGCTCAAATACAAACTTATCTGGATGCAAATGGCATTTTAGAAAATTTCAATCTGGCTTTAAGTTACGTCACAGCACTGAGACTGCACTCTTAAGAGTTTTTAATGACCTTATTTTAACTGTTGAGTCAGGCTGCTCCACTGTTTTGGTGCTTTTAGATTTAACTGCAGCATTTGACACTGTCAACCATGAAATATTGCTTTCACGCCTCAAAAATCATGTTGGCATTATAGGTACTGCCTTAAGTTGGTTTAGATCGTACCTTGAAAATCGATCTTTTGCCGTCCACCTGGGTCCTTACGCTTCTGGAGCTGCCCCACTCAGCTGTGGTGTGCCGCAGGGCTCCATTTTGGGCCCCTTATTGTTTTCAATGTATATGCTGCCCATTGGGTCAATTTTCAGAAAATATAAAATTGACTTTCATTGTTTTGCAGACGACCTGCAAATTTATCTGCCTTTGAAGGCAGGCACAAACAATGTTCAAGTTTTGTTTGATTGTTTACAGGAAGTGAAGGACTGGATGGCTCAAAATTGTTTAAAGCTTAATGACTCCAAAACTGAAATTGTTGTATTTGGTAACTCATGTGATGCTACTGCTCTGGGCCCTTTGAATATCTATTGTCACGAGTCGGCTAGGAATCTTGGGGTTGTTTTGGACAGTTCATTTAAATTTGACAGAAAAATAAGTTCAGTCGTCAAAAATAGCTTTTTTCAGCTGCGTTTGCTCAGCAAAATCAAACCCTGTTTGCCTCATGGTGACCTGGAGCGTGTCATTCATGCTTTTATTACGTGTCGTTTAGATTATTGTAACTCTCTGTACTTTGGGCTCGATCAAACCTCCATCCGTCGTCTGCAGTTGGTTCAAAACGCAGCGGCGCGTTTGCTCACAGGAACGAGGAAACGTGAGCACATAACTCCTGTGTTGGCCTCTCTGCACTGGCTTCCAGTCAGCTTTAGGATTCAATTCAAGATACTGTTGATGGTTTTTAAATGCCTGAATGGGTTGGCTCCATCTTACCTTTCGGAGCTTTTGTTGATCCGTGATCCAGGTCGTACATTGAGATCCTCCAATCAAATGACTCTGGAGGTGCCAAAATCTAAGCGTAAAACCAGAGGAGACCGGGCTTTTGCCGTAGAGGCTCCGAGACTCTGGAACAGCCTTCCGCTGAATGTCAAAATGGCCCAGTCCATTCATGTTTTTAAGTCGTTGTTGAAAACTCATCTTTTGCTTTGGCCTTCAACACAAGCTGAGCAGATCCCATGTATTTTATTTTTATTGTTTCATGTTGTATATTTTGTGACTGCTTTTACTCTTCAATTGTACTTTATGTTTGTTGTACAGCACTTTGGGCGGTTGTGGCTGTTTTAAGTGTGCTATATAAATAAAGTTGACATTGACATTGACATAGTGAAGATAAAGGAAAGGTGTTGCGAGCTCTATCGCTGGCCTGTCCAAAAGCTGTAGGTCTGAGCCTGTTTGAAGAAACCTGCCAGCCCTTCATAACACAAGGAACAGCATCTAAACCAAAACTCCCTATGTGTCTTAGGGAGATGTATGTGCCTGAATCTAAATCCTTGTCAGAGAAAGAGTTAGAACACTTGTTCAAGGAAAAAATTGACAGTATTACACCTCTATCCAAAGACGATGTTTCCTTTGTGAACAAATGTACGGAGAGGCAGTTGTCATCAATGACCTGGCATCAGATGAGGCTTGGCAGAGTGACAGCCTCATCTGTTCACGACATCCTTCACACGAGCCTTGACACACCAGCACAGTCACTCATTAAGAAATTGTGTTGCCCCAAAACGTTCAAAAGTCAAGCAACAGACTGGGGTATTCAGCATGAAAATGAGGCATTGGACTTGTATAAGAACACTGTTGAGCAGCAGCATGAGTGTTTCACCATAGCCAAATCCGGGCTTCTCTTAGATATGTCTCATCCATTTCTTGGTGCCTCTCCAGATTCAATTGTCAGTTGTAAATGCCATTGAAATGGAGGAATTGACTAATTGAAGGACCAAATAGTTAAGGTGGGGTGGACTGTATGAAGGGTTAGCTCTTTAGGGTTTAACAGGGTGACAAGATGGTGCATCGGTCAGAATGCAGGAGGGATGGAAGAGACTGGAGTCCAGGTTCACGTTCCAGCAGGTTTATTAGGCTGAAGTGATTGTATTTAAACAAGTCTGTAACAACAGAACAATAAGGATATTAGGACTAACAAGGTTACCAGAGCAATCACAAAAAGGAAATGATAAATAAATACATAAAAGTGATGATCTGATTTACTATAAATGCTAATACCCTGAAAGGATAATAATTTACTGAGTTCTGCCCACTAAACGCAATTCTCGATTACAGAAAAGCACTCAGAATGAGGGCAGAAAAATACGTGGAGTAATGGCACCATCTAGTGGCGAACATGAACACAGCGCCAACGGCAACTGAAGCTACATAAATACAGGCTAATGTTACCTGTAGCAGCCCGTTTTAACTTAGCAGTAGATTATATTGGCAAAGTCCACAGTACACAAATATTAACGTAGAAATGACACATTAAAACGGCCGTTGGCAACAGCTAAAGGGCCGCGGAGCGCAGCAGAAAAAACGTTAACCCAAGGGTAACTGCCGCTAATGTTATTAGGATCTGAACTACGGTAAAATGTGTAACAGCAACAAACACAGATATGAAAGAACACTTACATATCGTCAGTGACTAAAAATACATCAATCATCAGCAGCTGGAGTCGTCTAAAAAGGTTGTTGGACTCAACAAAATCATGACACTGCTGAACAAAACGGTAACTCGCTTCTCTCGTTGCCATAGTAACCGCAGCTGCGCGAGCCACAATGTAACGCAGCAGCACGTAACTTCTCAGGGGCTGAGCCTTTTTAACAGCCGCCCCCAAATGTGCAAGGCACATTTGCTCTAAATAAAGGCGAGAGCTAACTCAAGTGTGCAGTCTAATGTGAACATGTATCCATCTCTACTATAGTCTGTGACCGCTGTGACTTTCTCTGGATGAATGGCATAGGCAGTGGTTTGAATGGCCGCCCCATCAGGAAGCTGTCAAGTGTCACAGGTTCTGTGTCAGCAACGTCACCAGAGACGTAGCTCAGGAGTTCAGAGTAGAAGCGGTAATCTCCTTCCAGGAACATGCTGAGAAGGATGTCCTCTGGGCTTCTAGCGAGGTGTGAATCGAAGGGGGATAGAAGTGGAACTTGATCTTCCCGCGGAGGAGCTGTTGCTGAAGAGAGGGAAGCGTGTCAGCGAAGTCCTCTTGTAGCTCACGTCCCCCTCCCTTGAAGTTGGTCCACTGGTCACTGGCTCTGATGTGGTCCATGGACTGGGTGAGTAGGTGGCCGGTGGATGGAACGGGCTTCTTTCCTACTATCTGCTGGATGGCCTCAGGAAATGACAGTTGCGGTGCTTGCAGCAGCTCCACGGTCTCTGCTTGTAGGTTGTTTGAGGGGTCCTGTTCATGGAGCTCACTGTTGTTCCTTAGCCGGGGACAGAAGGTGGAGTCACTTTGGTCTTCAGGAAAGGTGACTGATGGTGTACAGGAGATGGCCGTCCGCAGCTCTGCGATATCCTCCAGCAGCACCGGGCAGGATGGGTCTGGCCTGAAGTCTTCCCCTCGTCGGTGCAGCATGGCTCTGGGAGGTTGCTCGGCAGGCTCTGTGCAGATGTGGACTTGATGAGTGGCACTCTCCGGATCTGCACCTGCAAAGACTGAGGGATAGAGAGGAGAGAGAGAGAGAAACTGGAGCTCTTCTTCCCTACTGGACCAGGCCTGCTGGAGTTCAAAGGACAGGTTGTCCCACCCTCACTGCTTGTCTGACCATGAATGGAGGATGAGCTTGGTATTGGAGCCGGAGGGCCAAGGGCAGCTGGGGGATCATACGGAGGTACCAGGACTTCGTGTGTGTTTATAAAGTTAGTTAGATCTGACTTGTCCTCACTAACTGCAACAGGTTCAGTGGGCTCTTGCATCTTTTGCTTACAGATCTCAGCTGGTCCAAGATTCTTCAGGAGGTTCCTCTCTGCACTGTACAGGAGGGGCTTGTCTGCTTGGCACAGGACAGGGGTGACATGTCTGAGAGGAGCACTTACTTTAGTACAGGCATGTATCGGTAGCTGGGGTGGGGCTGAGGTTAACAGGCACTGCACAGAGTTGGTGGGCCGCCCCGTAAACTGGACAGGGCCTTGCAGAGTCCACCCCAGTCTTGTGTGGACTGCTGCTGGGCTTCCAGGCGGGCCTAGCCTGAGGATAGTCTGAGCCGATGAGGAGAAATGGTTCTGCATTTCTAAGGGCAGGAATAGGAAGGTCACGTAGGTGTCTGTACTTCTTCTGTAGCTGCTCAACAGGGTAAGTGTGAGGGCCGAGGCTGAGGCGACTAGATGTGAAGGCCCTCTCAATCTTGTAGCCCATGTGAGGCTTTGACACTGGTGAGATGTGGACGGACACTGAATAGCCTTTAAGGACTTGGGTATCCTGCCTGACTGTGCGAAGAGGAAGGTCCTCAGGAGTGCCTTTTACACTGAGAGCTCTAGCTGCGGCAGGTAGCAACATGGACCTTTCAGACCCATCGTCCAGGATGGCAAAGGCATTTATGGTCTGGCCACCATAATGAATGAGGATGGGGACGACCTTCAGCAGAACTTGGTTTCCTGTACCTGACTTGTCTAGGTAGAGGGTGGTGGAGCCTGAGGAAGCTGAGCTGCTCTCGTCTTTGGGCTCTTCTTGGCTAATGCTCTCTGTCCTTGTATTTATGTCATGGAGGGCCTGGAGGTGCTTCCCATTACACAAGCTACATGGTTTCTTCAGAGTGCACTGAGCGGCGAAGTGAGCTCTTGCACACCGCCAACAACGCTTGTTCACCTGGATCCACTCCTTGAGCTGTTCCTTTGAGAGTTTAGCTACCTCACTGCACTGGCTAAGATGGTGGTGATCACTCTCACAGAAGGCACAGTATGTTCTCTTCTTGGTGTTCCCTGAACCGGCTTTGTGAGATGGAGTTGACTCACTGGTAGTGTGGAAGATGGAGACTGTCTGTTTGATAGCCCGACTATCACTCTTGGGATGCAGCCTATCATTTCCGGTCTTTACTGTGGCCTGAGTGTCGAACCCTTGACACCACGACTCGTAGCGGAGCCACTCTGACAGGTCAAGGAGGGTGTGGCTGGTACTTGGTTGTTTGTACTGATGTCGGCGGAAATCAGCCCGCTGTTCAGCTGGGAGCTTACTCAGCAAACGAGCAACATGTGAGCCACAGTGAAGTTCAACCTCCCCTTCAGAGCCTAAGGTCTGCAGAAGGCCCACCAGGGATTGTATCTGTAGGGAGAACCTTTGAAATGCCGCAGTGTCTCCCCGTCTTACTTCAGGGGCCTCCAGCACACTTGCTATTTTCCTTAGGGCGAGTTGATGGGGTTGGCCAAATTTATCATGCAGGGCCGCCATGGTGTCAGTGTATGGCGTTCTGGAGTTCAAGTAAGCGTCAGCTATAAGCCTAGCTTCCTCTAATCTAAGATGGTCTACAAGTACTTGGTATTTGAACAGTTCAGTGGTGTTGGTGGGGAGCAGGTTCTCTAATGATATACGAAGCCGGGCAAACTCACTGGGATCAGGGTTAATGAACTTCGGGATCGTGGGTTGAGGGCCTCTGTAGAACTGCTCAGACACAGGAGGTGGCGCACTACGATTAGGGGGCTGACATGGAGGTGGTGCTCTGGCAACTGGTGGGCGACGAGGTGTTGGAGCTGTGAACGGATGAGGGCCACTGCAACAATGCTCGGACACAGGAGGTGGCGCACTGCAGTTCAGTGTTGTTTTCGTCAACGAAGACGATAACGATATCATTTCGTTGACGCCCCTTTTTTTAATGACGATAACGTAACGATGACGAGCTAAAAATAGCTCTTTGGGGACTAAAACCTGACGAGACGTTTATGAGTTTACGTCAACGAGACGAGACGAGACTAAAATGGGAGAAAGTGGTTCGTCAGATCGTTCACAAACAGAGTTTATACGCGGAGCGGGAGAACACACCGGTAAACGTGACACAGAGCGGCGCCGTCAGCTCTCATGGTGCAGCCGGGCAGCGGCGCCTCTTCCTCTCTCTCTCTCTCTCTAGTCCTCTCTCCCCGTGGCGTGCAGTGCACTGCTAGCGTACATTCTCCACGGAGCGCGTCTGACATCGATGTAGCACAGTTTTAAATACCGTAGCGTATGAACGGAGAAAGCATGTTGGAGGTAAGCTACGTATGTGCAGGCAGCGCTGTTGATACAAAAAATCTGGAAGCGGTGATCAGAGGACGAGGAGAGCGGGCGCTTTTGGGGAAAGTCCTGTTCACAATGACACTTCTACTACTGCCTATTGTGGTGTAATCTGTTTGTCAAAAGCTATAAAGCCAATAGATAACTATTATTTATTCCAATTTCGGTCCACTTTGGTTGTTGTAAGGCGCTTTAGAAATAAAACTTGATTGATTTCCAATACTTATCGAAATTAATTATAACTTTTTATAATGAAACTGACGAAAACTTGACTAAAACCTTTGAAATTTTCGTCTGACTAAAACGTGACTAAAACTATCACATTTAGAAATGACTAAAATGTGACTAAAACTATAAGCATTTTCGTCCAAAAGACTAAGACTAAAACTAAAACTAAAAGGGCTGCCAAAAACAACACTGCTGCAGTTAGGAGGCAGACATGGAGGTGTTGCTCTGGCGACTGGTTGGCGGCGATGAGTTGGTTCAGGTGAAGCTGTGAGCGGATGAGGGCCACTGCAACAATGCTCGAACTCAGGAGGTGGCGCACTGCGGTTAGGAGGCAGACATGGAGGTGTTGCTATAACACCTGGTGGTTGGCGCTGGGTTGATGACGGTGCAACTGTGAGTGGATGAGGGGGAGGAGGTGGGGGCCACACAGGATCATAGGGCTGGCATCTGCCTCTTTGAATCTGTAGCTGCTGAAAGTTATATTGAAGGTCTTCTTCAGGTTCGGGCCAAGGTGGGGGATTAGGCCATTCATACTGCTCCTGTGGCTCTAAATTTGGTAGAGAGCAAATGGGAGCTGCAGCAGTGGTGAGGAGTGTGGGTTGCGTGGACTTGAGTGGGCCATCTCTGATTTCAGTGAGCGGGCAGCCTCTATGAGCTCTTTGATCTCAGTCCGGGCTTCATTCAGCTCCTTTAACACTGAATGGATCCACTGCCGAGATTGGAACAGCTTGGCATTTTCTTGCTGTATTGCGCTCATGTTTGAAAGGAAGCCGGGGTCTTGATATGGAGAAGAGTGGGAAGTGAATGCAGGAGGCGGAGATGTCTGGGTGTCCCATTCTCTGCTGGTTCTCTGGAAGCAAACTGGGGCTAGCTGAGGCGTCTCAGGGTGAGCAGCATCCCCGCTGAAGCTTCGGGAGAGGGTCGGGCTTGGAGGAGGTGGGCTGAATGGTGGTGGATCTCTCGTCTGCTGTCCCACGTAGGCCATTTCATAATCCTGCAGCTTGGGAGGAAGGCGAGGTTGTCTCTTGGGTCTCACAGCATGGTACATCTCTTCCACTGGTTCCATCTTGAATACTGTTATCCGGCTCGAAGGACCAAATGAAATGGAGGAATTGACTAATTGAAGGACCAAATAGTTAAGGTGGGGTGGACTGTATGAAGGGTTAGCTCTTTAGGGTTTAACAGGGTGACAAGATGGTGCATCGGTCAGAATGCAGGAGGGATGGAAGAGACTGGAGTCCAGGTTCACGTTCCAGCAGGTTTATTAGGCTGAAGTGATTGTATTTAAACAAGTCTGTAACAACAGAACAATAAGGATATTAGGACTAACAAGGTTACTAGAGCAATCACAAAAAGGAAATGATAAATAAATACATAAAAGTGATGATCTGATTTACTATAAATGCTAATACCCTGAAAGGATAATAATTTACTGAGTTCTGCCCACTAAACGCAGTTCTCGATTACAGAAAAGCACTCACAATGAGGGCAGAAAAATACGTGGAGTAATGGCACCATCTAGTGGCGAACATGAACACAGCGCCAACGGCAACTGAAGCTACATAAATACAGGCTAATGTTACCTGTAGCAGCCCGTTTTAACTTAGCAGTAGATTATATTGGCAAAGTCCACAGTACACAAATATTAACGTAGAAATGACACATTAAAACGGCCGTTGGCAACAGCTAAAGGGCCGCGGAGCGCAGCAGAAAAAACGTTAACCCAAGGGTAACTGCCGCTAATGTTATTAGGATCTGAACTACGGTAAAATGTGTAACAGCAACAAACACAGATATGAAAGAACACTTACATATCGTCAGTGACTAAAAATACATCAATCATCAGCAGCTGGAGTCGTCTAAAAAGGTTGTTGGACTCAACAAAATCATGACACTCTGCTGAACAAAACGGTAACTGGCTTCTCTCGTTGCCATAGTAACCGCAGCTGCGCGAGCCACAATGTAACGCAGCAGCACGTAACTTCTCAGGGGCTGAGCCTTTTTAACAGCCATGGTACAATTTGTGTTGAGGTTAAATGTCCTTTTAAGCACAGCTCATCATCAATACAAGATATGCTAAGTGATAAAGATTTTTGTCTTGATAATTCTCTCTGTCTCAAAAAGAACCACAGGTATTACAGTCAAGTACAAATGCAGATGTATATTCTAGACTATGTGTTATGTCACTTTGTTGTATGGGTGCCAACTCAAATGTTTATTATTACAGTCGAGAGGGATGATGTATTTGTGTCATCTATGGTAGATTGTTGTATGGCTTTCTTTTCTAAACACATCATCCCTGAGCTTGTCACCAGAAAACTTGAAGCTGCTGATGAAAGTGTCACTAGTACTGTTGAGTCTGATGAACCTTTGTTTTGTATATGCCAAATGCCAGATACTGGGAATCATACTATGATTGGTTGCGATAACCCAACTTGTAAATATAAATGGTTTCATTTGGATTGTCTGAAGAGGAAAACCACTCCAAAGGGTACATGGCTGTGTAAATATTGTAAAAAATCGAAGAAATGAGGGACATATCTTACAAAAGGTAATACAAGATGACAAGTCCTTAAGTCCTTCAGATACAGCCTCATTGTATAATGCTTGTTCTGCCATGAAATTAACAAATGATGAATAAATATGATTTATATAAAAGCTTTATTCCATTCACACTAAATTGAAATGTAATAAAAGTATTTGTAGAATAAGTTCATTAATAATTTACGCCATATAGTCTCAAATTCATATAACACTAACAATTCTCTTTAACAAGAACTGTTATACATTGTTTTTATAACATACAAAAATTATGTCCCCTAAGAGTTTTGTTATAACATTGTTTAACTGTGATCACTTAAGATCAGACATATATTTTTTCAAGAATAAGAATTATTGCTGCAGACATGAGAAAAGTCAGACAGAAATAACCCAACTCATTAGAAAGAATCTAGAAATAAGACGAGTCTGGATATTTATGTGTTATTGTATTGTAAAAGATAGTGTTCATAAAAGATTGGAAGTTAAATGCATCAATTAAATGTACACTGTATACTTCAAGTTTACATCACAGGCTACGCAATATCACATGGGTTTGAAATCAGTGAACCACAAGTCAAAATCTAATATACGGTTAGAACAAAGTGCATATCTCAGGATGTCACATTTACAATCATTGAATTGAATTTACAATCCTGCTGGGCAAGTTACAGTTTTTTCTTCGTCTTTTCTGAAAATGCCTGTATTCATATTGATCAAAGCAGCACAAACTCTCACAATAATGTCAATGCCAGTTACGCAATGTTGGTTACTCTCATCACTCTTTGACTTTATTAGATTGATAGGCATAATACCTTTGAGAATAGTGTACCGGTTTTTCAATAAACCTATAACCCTTTCGATTTCAATCCTCACAGCTGAATTTCTCCGAGACAGCTCAACATCTTTTGCTGCCAGTTGTGGCTTCCCCTTTGTGAAGCTAGGCACCAGAAGCTCGGCTCCACAGACAAGCGCAAATTCTTCCTTAAGTGTGAAACCTCTATCAGCAAGTATCTGGTCACCTGGGAAGTGGTAGTTAGGAGAAATAAAACCTGACTTACGGACTATTTCAATATCACTAGCTCTACCACCCCAAATTGGAGAAAGAAAAGTTATAGCACCATATGGGTTACAAGCAATTAAGAATTTGACAGTGCTATGTTTTTTGTAATTGGAGTACACCTCAGCTCGTGCTTTTAATTTGACAGGCCTGTAAATGAAAATCTCTGTACAGTCAATTATCGATGTCATCCTTGGAAAATGAGTCCGAAAAATCTTAGGGATGGCCTTATGAATCACCTCCCTGTCGGGCCAAGACAACAAAAAACCAATTGTGTCATACAATATATGCATCACAGTCCAAAATACCTTATTAATAGAACTCACAGCAATTCCTATTTGATCTGCCAAATACTTTGTCTTTATATTTTGTCTTAACCGTACTAAAGTGACAAATATTTGCTCTTTAGGGGAGAGTCCAGCGATCACTTTCAGTTTACAGGGTTCAACGCTAAGGATTTTTTCTACTGGCCCGATCGGGCCAGTGGTTGAGATTTTTACTTGCCCTGCCAAAATTCTCACTGGCCCCACCAAAAAAAAAAAAGAATGTGTCAAAAGCCAAACATAACTGTATACATACACTTTTTATTCAGCATAACTTTTCTTTAAATACAATTGAAAATTTAAAAAATTACAGTTGTAATGTAATTAAATTTATGCACAACAGTCTGTCCACGTCGATGGTCCCCGATCACTAGTTAACTATACATAAATGGAGGACTCCTATTAAAGTAATGTTGTTGCAAAGAAGAAAATTAAACATTAGTAAACAGTGTTATTACTACAGCACCTTCACTGGCTGCATTTGCTCCACACTGAGCAACCGGACTTGCAGCTTAACTACACTCAAACCCGCCGTTATCTCCTGGCGCAGGTCAATTCAATACTTGTCAAAACCTCCCTCTGTCCGTGTGCTGCGCTTTGGATAAGCCATTATTATGCGCTCCGCTCCGTCGAGGAAAACACAGGTTTTTACCCTTCTGCAGCAACACAGACGTCTCTATGGACTGTGACAAACAGGGAAACTTTGTTGGGAGTTACGAGAGCAGCAGCGGAAAAAGACAAACCATCGTCAGAACTCCACTCTGGGTAACTTACCTTGTAAACTTGTCAATACAAACAAACACTTTCCCACAGAGCTGGAAGATTGCTGTAATCACTCCAATTTATAAGTCAGGCGACAAAGACCAAGCCTGCAACTACAGGCCTATTTCCATTCTCCCTGTAGTTTCCAAAGTGCTGGGAAAAATTGTAGCTGGGCAATTAATAGAACATCTTGAAAATAACCAACTGTTGCATCCCCAGCAGTTTGGGTTCAGACAAAAATACAGCACAGAAACAGCCAACTGCTTTTTGTTGGAACAGATCAAAGGTTCACTGGATAAAGGGAATGTTGTAGGCGCTGTGTTTTTAGATCTGAAGAAGGCCTTCGACACAGTGGACCATTGCATCTTCTTGCAGAAATTACAGCAATTTCAATTTTCAGCTACAGCTCTGTCATGGTTTAAGTCCTACCTGGAGGGTAGAGAACAATGTGTGAAAGTAGGAAGCGTTAAATCCACCCTGAGTCCAAATGACTTAGGAGTGCCTCAAGGGTCAGTCCTAGGACCGTTGTTGTTTTCAATGTATATAAATGATCTCCCAGATTGCTGTCAGGGTGTAAACTGCCAGCTTTATGCTGATGACACAGTTATTCATGTGTCAGCAAAAACATCTGCACTGGCTGGGCACCAGTTAACACAGGCTTTACATAACATCTCAAGATGGCTTTAAATGTAAAGAAAACATTCTCAATATGTTTCTCTATCAGCCGGAGGTCCCCTGACAGCACCTTTGAGGTTCAATTAGAACATGAACCCATTCAGGAGGTTCATGAAACAAAATACTTGGGCATTATCTTAGATAAACACCTGAAGTTCCAAAGTCAAGTAAATAACGTCTGCAAGAAAGTCAAATCAAATCTGAACTGTTTTCGTTTTATAAGAGAGTTATCTCACCATGCGGCTTTATTGTATATGCATGTGTAGCGGACAGTAGGGGGCTCCCTTCCCAAACATGGATTTGCCGCTTCCTGCCTAATGGAGGAAGTGGCCTCTCCTTTAAATCTCCCCCGCGCCTGGTGATCAGTCTCGACTGCTGCTGGCTGGTGACAGGTGTGTTTTAACCTCCCTCGCTTTTAGCATTTTTTAAACATTTGTTAATTTATTCCTCTGTTTTTAGAGCTATTTTAGAACTCCGGTGGCGGCTATTTTCCCCCGTTTTTATTGCAATTTTAAGGTGGGACAAGCGTTTTAGTACTTTGTTTACATGTATTGCATTTGGGTTTTTAACGTTTGTTTCCATTTTAATTGCAGATTTTAGCCTGCTACTGTCTTGTTTTAGAGTTCGTTTTATGGGTTTCCTTTAGATTTTGCAACATTTAGAAACCCTTAGGATTTTAGCTCTGCACCAATTAGGTATAGCAGTCCCTGGGTCTTTAAGTTTTAGATTTGTTTGTCCCTTGGATGTGCTTGGGAGGGGGGTTTGGCCCGTGTTTTCCGTTTTGCACCTGGGATTTTTGTTATTTAGTGTGTGTGTGTGTGTGTATGTGGGTAGCACTTTCCGTTTTGTTTGGGGTGGGGCTACCTCCTCCCAAGTCATTCTTGTTAGGTTCTTTTTAATACTTATCTGTCTTTAGATTTCGATTGGTTCTGGCCCAGGGGCTGCAAGGTTTTAATTGGTCGTTTTTACTTTTGGCCATTTTAACTTGAATTTTAACCCTATAAATACATATTATTCTTCTAACCTTTTTTTATTGCTCCTGGTCTCTCAAATAAACTTTTAATTACATATTTTAAAAACACTGTCTCTGCCTATTTATTGTTACAAACTTATCTGTGTGTCCTTTGGTTTATCACTACTTTAGTTATTTTTGGTTATTTATTTTTAAGTACCTCAGGTCACACATGCAATGGTTTTTTCACATCTGTCATACTGCATTACAGCATGGTCACAAACATCGGCGTCCACTCTGAAACCAGTCACTTCTCTGTATAAACAGGTAATTAAGATATTCGACAAGAAACCTATGAAATGGCATCATTGTGATATCATACAAAAGCACAAGCTTTTTACTTTTGAAAACTTTGTAAATTTTAGTATAATGAAATTGACTTTTAAATGTCTGAACAACTGTGTGTCACCACTGTTCTCTGGCCTCATGGTGAGGTGTCAGGGCTCTCTCAGACCTTCCACCAGAGCCTCAGTTAGCGGGGATTGTGTGCTCCCAAAGTTTAGAAAATCTTTTGGACAGTCGAGCTTCTCCTTCAGAGGGGCTACACTGTGGAACTCTCTCCCCACTGCACTGAAACTGCAAACTAATATCAACATCTTTACCAGAGAGCTTAAACAGTGGCTCAAATCGGGCCAAACTTGTTCCCATGTGTAAAATGTGCCTTATCTTGTTTAATAATGTGTTTTATTGTAACCTTGTTTCATAATGTGTTTTATCTTTGTAACCTAAAAGCCCCCTATGGACAGGTGTTGAAAATTAGCACATGTGCTATAACACTTTAAACAATGCATCTGGTTCGTCCAATGTTAATTGCTATGTCCATATTAAATAAATAAATAAAATAAAAATAGGTAAGTGTTCCGTCGCCAACTCGCTGTTAACCTGCAAAAAGAGCCACGTTTGCTCTCTCTGTTACAACACCCATCTACGCTTTGCATTTCATTCATTCATTCATTCATTTTCTTCCACTCGTCCGTTGCCGGGTCGTGGGGGCAGCCGTTGGAGCTGCCCAGATCGCATAGCACCAGCCCCATGGCTCCTTCTGCAGGTGGTGGGTCCACGGAAGGACGGCCTCATGATTCAAACTGGGCCTGTTGGTCTCTCCTAGGGGGCTACCAGTGTACGCGGACACTGGAGGCAATGTGGGTGAAGTGTCTTGCCCAAGGACACAACGACAATGTGCACCTTCAGGAGGCGGGATTCGAACCCCTGACCTTCCGATCATGAGACGACCCGCTCTACCATCTGCGCCATTGACGCTTTGCATTTAATGTTTGATAATGTGTTTTATAATGTGTTTAAAACGCTGCACGGTTTGAGAAAAGCCTTTGAACTGCCGTTACGCAGCGCGCTCCAGTGTGTTGGCATTTGGCACATGGCGCTCTGTGTCCTAGTGCGTACTCGGCGCTGGCCTTTAAAAAAAACCTGGGACTTGCCGGGACCCGGGAGATTTCCCCGGGCGGACAGGGGTGGACACTCCCGCCGGGAGACTCGGGAGCGGGCAGGGGGGCGTCGGGAGTGGGCGGGAACGGGATTGAAATCCATTCCCGTGCAGGTCTAATATGGTGTTTACGACATCACAGAAAAGGTAGCATTTAAAGGCTTAAAAGCACAAACTGTTTCTCGATTCTAAGATTGTATTTGCACGCAATTGACAAACAGTCGCAGGCAAATTAAACTTTAGTGACAAGGCAGCACTGGCCCAATCGGGCCAGTGACGATCCTGTCTACTGTCCCGAGCGTCTCGTACTCTGGCCCGGGCCATCGGGCAGTCCTTATTGTCGAGCCCTGGTTTAGAATCACATAAATCAACTAATGCAACAAAAACAGCCCAAGGCAGTCCTGTATAATACATACATTTCTTATCATTTTTTATCAGTTCTGTGTTGAAATGGCAGGATTTCAAACTCTGTAATTCACGGAGCTCCTGCCTGAGGTTGTCAATCTCAGTATATAAGGATGTGTTTTCGATCTCAACTGTCTGTGTAGCCGGTTCCACCACTATATCGAGATCCTCCACGGTCTCTGGAATGGTGATGGGATTTTGTGATGTTGATGCAGGTGAAGCCGAAGGCAAGGGAGACCCGAATCTCGCCTCTTTTGAGGTGGATGGAGTTGTATTGTCCAACTGCAACACTCGCTTTGCAGTCCTTTTGAGTGTTCTGTTGAATCTGTCTAGTCCTTTCTCACTACCTCCACTTGTTGAAGAGTACACAAATACAGATGGTACAAAGTCAGGGTGATCTCGCTCGGTATGAGGTTTTCCTGGAAAAAAAAGAAGAAAAATAGCCATGTTTAATCCAACTAGTAGGCCTTTTGCAGACTATAGTATAATTATAAAAACAAAATCTAACAATACTAGGTACATTCAACAACCACTGTCACTGTTGAGTTAGTAAGTGGGCCTAACCTACTAAACATTCCAATGCTGGGTTTAAACATCCCCACAAGAATGCCTCTCGGGCGAGGATCACGAATTTAGTTGAATGTGATGATCAGGGACAGAAGTGTCACGCAAATAACCTACAAGCACTGTTCAGAACTATATTCCGATTCGTTAAGGGATGTTTAGTATGTCAAGAATGATGGCAAAAATGATATCCGTAAAGCATCATACGTAAACCCGGCATGAAAGCCCTCTAATTAGCCTAGCCCTAGCCAGCTAACTAGCCACAGGAATTGCAGTCATTACTGAATAAATTACGATTTAAATATAGGCTAATACATAATCTATGTCATCAAATCTGTCAGGAAGAAATTAGATACCCAAAATTCACAACCTACCATTAACGAAATGTCTACTGCAGACATACGACCACTTCGACTTTGGGCTCCATGTAGTTCCGTTGTCGTTCGTTCGCCTCAGTGCTTGGATCCACAGTTTCCGTTTCTGGCCTTTTTCTGTAGGTATTCTGTAAAATGATATCTTTTCGTTCTGCCAGGCGTGGTTATGGCAGCCAAATACTACACAGGATTTGGGCATTGTATAATAAAAATCTGCCAGACTGCAAGATCGTCTTCTTGTTGTCAGCGGCCATTGGCGGTATTGGCGGTTGTCAAGCAAAAGCATACCCCTCTTGAAATGGCAGCGCGAGTTGCTAGGTCAAGTGACAACACAGACACGGCTTCTTAAGAACGGGCGTTTTACTTAATGCCCTGAAAACTACAGGATATAAAATACAATACTTTAGACATAATCCAGACAGTCACAGGTAACACATGTGCTAAACAAAAATGGCTACCTCGTGATGATAGCGGAATAACAAAAAATAAAATTCCCATTTATAGCCAAAATAAACGTGGCTTATCTACAAAATGTAACATAAATTCACAACGTGAGAAATAATAATTTTCAGTAAACAATATTAATACCTTGAAACAAAATACTAAGTGTAAGTCCTTTCAACGACACTTAGCCTACAATCCGTATGACCTGCGTGTCAATACCCACATAGCACCTGACTCCGGGGCGGATCCGCCCTCGGTTCGCCAAATCCGCCCGGAGTCAGAACCGCTCGGCGGATTCGCCGCGCGGTTGCTGCAGATCCGCTTACATGACGCGCTCTTTTGAAACCCGCTGTCAAAGAGCGCCTCCGCAGCGGAACCGCTTCAACTTCGCCAAGCGGAGAAATGTGTCTGATGTTGTTGGTGTTATTTTTGACTGACGTTCTTTACTTTTGCGTAGGTAATATAGTTCAGCTACGAGGTGTTCGTGAAGAAACAACTCGGACAGTATCCGCACAGTTAGCTCTGCTGTAGCCCCATTTAACGCTACACGTCCGCGGCAAATCCGCCCTGCGGACGCGCCACCGGTGTTTCAGGTTCGCTACACGTCCGCGGCAAATCCGCCCTGCGGACGCGCCACCGGTGTTTCAGGTTCGCTACACGTCCGCGGCAAGTCCGCTCCGCGGATGCCTCATTAGCAAACCGTTATTATCACTCTGCAATGCAAAGACGGTTGTCTGCTCACGGTGAGTACAGAATTCCTCACAAATTACTGTATCAAAGTTGTGTAATGAACCAAAACGGCATTACTATAACAGTAGTAGTTAGTACTAGTTTTAAATGTTAGTAGGCCTATCGGATAATAATTCCCAAGTAAAGGAAGTAAACACGGTGCTAGCTACAGTGACTTTAGCCTACTTCTTGTGGTTGTTGGCTAAACAGATTTTATGAAGTTATTCTGAAACCATGTATGTGTTTATAGCGTTATAGTATTTAAATATAATGTACAAATATTTACTTGGGTTAAACCTTTAGACTGAAGTACAAAACATACAGCAACATCGTTAGTACTGAATTGAATAGAGAACAGCTTTGATACTCTAAAAGTATTCATTATATCCTAATTATCTAAACTACAAGATTTGTTCACTTATACAAACTACTAATATAGTTTTCTATTTAAGAATTGGTGGACCAATGCCATGAAACGACAGAGATAAGCCCTCTGGGATTCCTAATCAATGTTATCCATAATATTACATCATATAAACTACTGGTGTCCTATCAGGTGCTGTGAGCAGAGACCACTTCATTTGACTGGACAGACTGGATTCATCAGGAGGCTGGAGCTGTAAAGAACCAGGAAAACTTCTCATCAATCCTGAACTATGAGCTACTACTTCAGACTGAACCTACACATCTGCAGGTTGGTTTTGTTTGTTATTTGTTAGACTACCAGTGTTGTGTTGACATTCTATCTGTCCTAAATCTGTTGTTCATGTCACGATGTAGCTTCTGTTTCATTTAGTTATTGCTTGAATCTGTTTTTTGTTGTTGAAGTTTGGAATTTGGGTTTTGGGGTTTTGTTCTTGCAGTAAGACTTTTTAAGATCACATTGATCAGCATACAGTATGCTGCTGCTTTAAGGTAAATATTTTTTTTGTTAATAATTTTGTAAATCTAATTTGGTAAATACACCGATTATTAATAGATACCTGTTTTCTTTTATGTTTCCCAGTGTTTGTTGGTCGGAAAAGTCCAGTCCAAAGAAATAAATCCTGGCTAAACATAGTGCGGAGCTTTATCTGTAACACACTCTAATAATGTTTAAGTAAGCTATGGATCTTTGGTTGATCTTAAGTTGCATCCAAAATCCATTTTTTGATGTCACAAATGCCACTGACTGAACAGCCACAGTGATGTGTGGTCTCTATAAACCATCAACCCTTAGATTACAGAACAACAACAGTCATTGTCCATATTATTACATTCTAATGATCTGCTATTGTGCTTTCAGTTGCTGTGAAAAGAGGGTGTTCATTTTCTGGACACTGAGAGACTGGATATTCACCAGGACGAGAGGAACCAGGCTAACTGCTCCTCACTACTGACCCACAGCTTGATAATGAACCTAAACATTGACAGGTTGGTCAAGTTGTGTCTGTTATTTCTTTCTTGCACATAAAACACCCATTTACTTTGACTATACTAAAAAATGTAATTGGGCACTCGTGCTTCACAGCAAGAAGGTCCCGGATTCGATCCCTGGACGGGACCTTTATGTGCGCCGTTTGCATGTTTTCCCGTGTCTGTGTAGGTTTCCTTTGGGTACTCTGATTTCCACTAGATGTACAATTGGCTAAGATGAATGATGTGTGTGCGTGAATGAATGGTGGTGGTCAGAGAGACCCTTTGCACAGATGTGTGCAGTCGCGTGTCTGTCAGGCTACCCCAGGGGAAAATGTAGCTGCATAAGTAACTTACTGCCACTGTGTGTGGCAGGATGAAAGTACACTTTACTTCGTAAAGCGCTTTGACCAACTTGTCTCATGTGAAAAGAGCTTTACAAATAAGCGTTTAGTTTAGTTTAAACTAAAAACTAAACTAAACCAAATAAGCGTCCATTCCATGCATTATGCATTGACTATCATATGCAGCTGCACTGGGATAAAAGTCAACAAATGGTAATGAAACTTTATTCAATGCACAGCAGGTCAGAATTTCAGTTAGTATTTGCCAATGTGGTAATAATATGTATTGTCTTTTCTCTTTCAGCATTTCCTTCGGTGGTTTCGTGTTAAAATGAAAATGAAGAAGAGGAAAAAGTACTGTAAGTACCTGTATTGAAGACCTTTACATAATGGCATTATGAAACCTGACCTTTGCAAATAATATTCTTATTGTTTATTTCAGGTGGACCTCTGCTGGGCTGAGTGGCACACAGTGAAGTTGCAGTTAAATACAGTGTAAGCACATGGCTCTGTAGAATCATATCTAACAATCAGTCTCATCCATGTTTACGTTTTTTGCTCGCTGGTGTCATTTCAGATCCTGTCAGAGCCGAGGGGACTATATTTGACTGGACACAGACTGTATCTCCACCAGGTGGATGTAGCCGCAGAAGAGGAACCAGGCGAACTACTTCTACCCCTATCTACTGCTTCAGGCTGACCATACACATCTCAAACTCTGAACACCTAACTACTGTGTATAAGTACAACATTCAATCATCTATTTTATTGTGGTGAACGTTTTGGGGGATTGATCCCACATGGAAGAAACCTATATAAACATATATGTTTTGATATAGGTTTTGAATATATGTGACATATATAAAATTGGCCGTTTTCCTATATGTCATGTACATATATGTACATATATGTGTGCATATATGTGTACATATATGCACACATATATGCGTACATATATGTACACATATATGTACACATATATGCACACATATATGTACACATATATGTACACATATATGCACACATATATGCACGACATATATGCACGACATATAGGAAAACGGCCAATTTTATATATGTCACATAAATATGTGTACATATATGCACCTATATGTACATATATGTACATGACATATAGGAAAACGGCCAATTTTATATATGTCACATAAATATGTGTACATATATGCACCTATATAATTTTTTTTGTAAAATGATTAAAATCCATAATTACTAGGCAACATAAATAAAAGCCCAACATGTACAAATTTACATTATTTATTTACAATCAAATAGTACAAGAACAAAAATAAGAAAAAACTGAATAGAAAAAACAATATCTAAAATGGTAGTGTTTTAACCAAGATTAGTTAAAAACACTACCATTTTTAAGATTGGTTGTTTTAACCAATAGATCGGTTGGACACCAACCAGATTGGTCAAATGGAACCATTAATATTGGTTAATACTTCTGTGAATTTAATTCTAGTACCCAAATCAAATAATGTACCAACCAAGGTTATACCTCCAGTGCTGTTTGTCTTAAGTTTAGGTTTAGGTTTAGTTTATTTTCAAATAAGTCTTCCGACTGCAATTCAACAATAGTACACATATGTAAAACAATTTATAAGTGTAGTTAGGGTTGTTTGTTGGTTATAACACAAAAGGCAGTATCACAAACAGTTGTTTCAATAGACTCGTCATAGTTTGGCTTTAAGCAGTCAAAACAACCTCTGAACAATTTAAAGCAAACATCTTACATGTATGCAGTGACAATAAAATGTATTATTACTTGATTTGTCAATCTGGATGCTCATTGGTTGAAACGCTATCACGTAAAACATTGTATAAAGATTACATTAACCCGGAGGTGAATGTCACTTCTGCACCACTGGAAGTGCATATTGATCAAGCTTTTATGCACTTCTGCAAAATATTTTATTGTTTTAGTGTCTGAATACGAGAGAGTCCAGAATCTGGTCAAAACCTAAACTTGTGGAAAAGTTAATGCAAACATGTTGCCTGTATCCGACTTTTGGACTGTTTTTGGTACTTATTGCCACAGCATAAACTCCAATGCCACAATGTGATTTAAACAATCTCAACAACTTCCACAGTTCATTTACATATCAGGCAATCCCCTTTTTTGTTTGTTTTTTTCAAAATTGCTTTGATAAGTCCCAGGAGTTCTTTCACCCTTGCAGTCAACACATCATATGGTGTGGTGATGCCATACACACCCTTCTGTAGGAATGTCCGAAGCAGGGAGTCCAGCAGGTAGATTACCTCCTCATAGAGGTGGCATTAGTCCTTGGCTGCCATCACTGTCTCCAATACTTGGGGCTGGCAGGTGACCCCTCTCCACCGGTTTCCTTTGATTGGCAAAGGTCTGTCCCATGCTGGAATGAGAATAGAAGCAAACAATGTTTATTGCATTTCTGGGGAACAAACAATTATTTAAGCATGCTAGCTCTAATCTCCATGAAAGTATAAATCAGGACTTTTAAGTAAGGACACTAATGTTGTGTTTCTATTAAGCCCAGTGCCAGGTCAACCCTGATACAGACATGCCAACACAAACATGGTGAAAAAGGTTCCTTTCAGGTTCTGTACAACAGAAAATATACTGTCTTCTATAATAATGGATTTAAATGAAAACTAAGGTGGTTAAAGTATTATTATACTTTTGATTTTTAAATATAGATTTTAAATTCCATATCTATGGAAACGCTATGTACTGTAGTGCACTTCTATTCAGTGAACAAAGTACTCTGCTTCTCATTTGCTACATCGTACATGCAAGGGTTTTTACTTAATAAAGGACTGCAGTTGTTGTGGGCGGCATTCCCACAGATGTGGACGCTGGAATACACATTAGTGAAGGAACAACAGAACGACAGGTTTTTTCAGAGGTGCCAAGACAAATAATACAACAAAGAAGCAAATAAAAGACAACTATGAAGGACTCTCACCTCCATTCCCACCGTGCACATGGTCCTTCAGAGCCGTCCTTAAGGTCCTGCAACATACACAACACATCAACATCAGTAAAAATTATCAACCACAGAGTTTAAAACAATGCCATATTAACATATAACATTATTATTAAATGGATAGAGTAATACTCACATAGTATTATTTGTCATTATACAACTGTACAACAAAATTAAACGTACCAGATGTAGAATTAGTCCTAAGCCACTGCGTGGAAACCTGGCGGGCTGCCTTCAGTCTCCTTTGATCCTCTGAAACGGTAGCGCCTCCTGGGTTTGTCCCTATTACAGAGCGTTGTGTCCCGCAGTGGTCAGCTCCTCCACCTCCTCCATCCTCTTCCTCCTGCGCAGCTCCTTCCACGCCACATCTCGCTCCTTCTCCTCTGACACCATTATTCACCTGAGGGTCACAATATTTCTGTTTAATGTAAGAGTAAAATGTAAGAGGAATGGCACAACACAGCCACGCCATGAAAACATATATTAACTTGCATCAAAGGTTATTCAATTTCCTGATTGTGTAAACGCACCCATGACTCCTAGCTTTTCATTTTCTTATTTATTTCATTCAAAAGTGACATCATACAATCACAACAAATCCACCAAGCCAATACAGTATGAATGAAACGGAGCAGAGAAGAACATGTCTTATAATATCTGCCCCTTTAGTTACTTCACACTTTACATTTCATACTGTTGTCTTTTCTTTCACTACTGCCGCTCTTTTTTTGTACATTCACAATGCAGATACAATGGATGCTCATGACCAAATATACAAAAAGAAAAGTGGATCAAAATAAGAATTGCATATAATCTTACTAACAGGAGTAAAGTTACAAATAGTACAATTGGTTCAGGAGGCACACCCTTGATTTAATTCACTGTCATCTGATATGAAAAATTATAATTTTAACTATAACACTATAACAAAAATCAACACTCAGGCTTATAGAGAACCTGCACCTTTCTACATCTGTTATATATTAACATTACATTTTTTTAGCGGGCCTATAAGACTTCTATAATGATTCAAATGTGTCTAAAAACGTTCAGAACAGAAGCTGCTGTAATCGGCACTGTTAAAAACAAAACAAAAATGTAAGTAACTAACCCACAGACATTTAACCAAACCAACAGCAACTTTATTGGCGCATAATCACTGATGCTGTACACGCGCTTTCATGCATACTATTAACTAGCATAACAAGACAAAGATAGACAGTGTTGTGTTCAAAGCTCTAAGTTGTACCTGCATCTCTCTGCTCTGACCGCGGTCACACGGGTTCTCCTCTCGCCGCAGTTCCCTCCATTGTTTAGCCACATAACGTTAGCTCCTATCGCCTTTTCCTCTACCACAAGCAGCGCTGATATCGCCGCTATGCTATTCTGGCTGAAATCGCGGGTGGCTCGTGACTACAAAGACTTGGCGTGAGAATAGTACTACACTTAATAGACTCACCGTTCAAAGTTGTGTCCAGGACCAGATACGCCGGTGCCTTTCTCCTGTCGCCGCCTTCCGCCTGTTTGAATTCTTCTTCGTTTCTGACAATGGGACTAAACAGCGCCAATTTTAGGTGGTGGCCAAAATATACAGTCTATGGGCCAAACTCATTTCTGACATGTTTTAGCCATTAAAATTGACTCAAAACACAGTGTTAATGTTTTTCAGGGACACATAACAAATTCATTCTAGATTTATTTTATTATTACTATATGCATTTGTTTATTCAATAAATCAATTTATATTGAGTTTTTAATATCTTCTATTTTCCATTTTGATTTTTATTCTATTTTCAAAAACTATTTTCTTTATTTTTAAGTAGTCCCGACAGAACTCCATGTTCATGTTCCTTGGGACCAAGCTGGGTTTCTATCCTGGTCCAGCATTCTTGCAGAGCCATAGGCATGCTCTATCACCAAAGTCTTATTCTGACTGTGATCGAAATATTCTTTTTTTTTTTTTTTTTCAAACTAATTGAAATCAAACAATTCGTTGAACTTATAAATGTGTTAACGTTTTGGTGAAACACGTACTAACATAGTTCTATTTTAGTCTTGTTTTGGTCCTGATGTAGTCTTTTTTTTAAGTCTTCTTTTGACGCAATTTGCTGAAAAACAATTTGTGTTTAATTAGAATGGAACATATCGTGTTGAAATGGTTTAGTGAAATATTGCAATAATATAATTATCACAATATTGTACAATTTTACATAATTTGTTTAAGTTAGTTTTAGTTATTGCTTTGATAATAGAAAATATGAGCTAGGCATCATGTATGACAGTTGTTAAAGTGAGATAGGAGCTACAAATGACTAGATCCTGCCATGAGCAACATAGGAGACATATGTTGTATGTACATATAGGGCTTATATGTGGATATAAAGAAGCAATACAGGAGACCTATGTAGCCTGTATATGCACATATAAGCACCTCAATTTTGCCTATATGTGGCATACACACGCATATATATATTATCATATATGTGCATATATGCTGTATATATGCACATATATGCACCTCAATTTTGCCTATATGTGGCATATATACGCATATATATTATCATATATGTGCATATATGCTGTATATATGCAGCATATGTGTGCATATATGCTGCATATAGGATTCATGTATGCGCATATATCCTCATATAGGTTCTTTCCATGTGGGATTCTTTGGCCAGGCTAGTACTTTGAGATATATTGGTTTGAAATGAGGCTGCACTGAATAAATCTTTTGTTGGCCACTTGTTTTACTACGTCTTTATTTTATTTATTTTCACTGAGAAGCCAACTGTGACGTAAATAGTCTTCAAATTTTGAACCCTTTAGCTGATCATTTTGTTATTAAAAATGTCAATGTTAATATTTGTAATTGATGAATTAAATACAATTGTCCATCTTTAAGTTCTTCTCATTCGTTTGTATGATAAATGGGGTTTATTAGTCTAGAAGGCTGTAGCACTGATGCATATTTCAATGATTTAAGGTCTATTTATTAGACATGTTAAGTCTATTTAGTCTTTTTTTTTTTTTACAGTATGGTTTAGTATTGCCAAATTTGTTTATTAACAATTTCCTTTCAAATGCTAAGCTAGTTTGATAGTAGATGTTAGTCAAATCACAAAGTTATGAGTGGATAAAAAAAACTAGAAGGCAAATAATGACAAAATAGACACATACGCGGACCCGAAGCGGATCCTGAGCGGTACCGCGAGGTTGGCATCGGATCCGCAGCACCTTCGCCGCGGACCCGTGCTAAAATCCGCGGGTCCGCGGCGAAGGTGTCGCTGGTCCGCCCCGCCTCCGCGCTGCGGACCAGGAACAGTTCCGCCGCGATGTGCAAGTGGACTCCGATGCGGATCCGCTTTGCGGGTTCGCCGCGGATCCTGACACCTCCGCCCTGAGCCTCCGCCGCGGATCTGGGGCGGACACTTTTTGCTATCTGGGTAGTGAGGGCTGTCATTAACGTGAACCTGGCCCCCCATCATACTCAAAATTATATTAAAAAAATATGTCAGTCGTTTGTGCTACGTTTGTGCCGTTTTGTGCTGTAAACATTTTGGTTTGTGCCGTTATCGTTTTTGAGATATTAATGATTTATTGGTCAGATCTAAGGTCACCCTGCTCGTTATAAAGCTCCAAAACGGGTTAAAATGGTGTCAACCGCTTCCTCTACATCTATGCTGTTTGTGCTGTAAAGATTTCCGTTTGTGCTGGTTCGGTTTTTAAACTATTACAAACTTTAGAGCCTTCAGGCGTCCATGCTCGTCCTCATCTGAAGCGCGCACACGTGTCGGGAGTGCACGACAACACACATTGCATGCAAAAAACAATCATTAATATCTCAAAAACGATAGCACAAACAAAACTTTTTACAGCACAAAACAGCACAAACGTAGCCCAAACGACTAACATTTTTTATACAATTTTGAGTATGATGGGGGCCAGGTTCACGTTAATAGGGCTGTCCACTCTTTGAGGACGCGCACCTCTGGCGGGGCAGTGCCTCTGCGAGACCAAGGCACTATGGCAGCCGCGCGCACGACGCAGGAGACTAAACAGGTAAGCCAAGTTATAAGACTGTTTTAAATAAAGCCCTGTCTTGCATAGTTGTTTGTTTTTACTTTGAAGAACTGGAATTGTTGTAAGTTATAGCGACCGCAGAGATATATAGGCTTATTGTCAGAAATAAACTGCCTTAAAAGAGCGCACTTCGAAATGTAAGCCTTTCGACCTCAAAACACAATGATATAGCCTAGTGTCATTCCTGCTAAAAGGGATCATTTGTGTCCCCAAATAAGACATTTTATGTGTTTCATTGGCTACATAAATTGATTTTAACTAACATGTAATTCTCTGCACCAACATTGCTATTTATTTCACATATTTTACATTATGATTTTAGGGATAGCACCGTAGATAGTCTTTTGTCCTCAATCATGTTTGCTCATCTTTCCTGCGCCCGATTAGAATGAAAAAAAGAAGCATTTCTCCTCAGTCGGAAGACATGTGGATACCTACTCCTCATTCGGTGTTTATTTTATCAACAGGTCTTTAATCATAAAAAATATTTAAAGCCACACCGCATAATATTTCACCAGGTAAATGGAATCAAATACAAGCATTTATTTTGTTACAGACATTTTTATCGAAAAAAAATAGAAAACAATTGTGTGTGTTTTCCATGAGCGGCTCATTTCTCCTACAAACTGACTGAGACATTGCCGGGAGCGGGGACGTCTCCTGCTCGCCTCCATGGAGATGTTGACTAAAGGCAGCCAATTATGAGATTTAAATAGATTTGGTCCTCATCCAAATCCATTCTTTGATTACCCACTGGAAACATTTCTGTGTCACTAGGAGTAGGTTTTGTATTGATGAGAACAGTTTGATCCAAAATGTTAGGTCAGTGTCCCTTTAAATGAAGCCCATTAATGTCCAAACTGTTACTCTGATGAAAATCCGTCTAAAAACCCACCCTTTGTTTATTCTTTTGGTGCATAGTTCAAGGAATGACATACAACAGTAAGGAGTAGTAGCATATAAGAAAATAAGACAAGAAAACAGGCACTACTCATAACATTTTAGTGGCTTTCATTGCACACTTATTAATTGTGTGAATTTATTTTTGGGTAATTTTTTAGAAAAAGTCGAGTTTAACATGTGAAAAATGTACCATCATGTGGTACATACTGTTGACAATTTATTTGCATGAGGCCAGGGAGTAAGGAGTTTTTCAGGTTTAGATTATGTACTCCATTTACCTTCTTTAGGACCAGGACAGAAGGTGGGAATTTGTATATATATCATCTAGATAAGTGCAAGCTCTGCACACCTGAGTAGGCAACAGGTGCGTAAAAGAATAGAATACTTAACTTGAAAAAAAGGCTCCCGCAACTATCTCACTCTTTTACTTGGCTTTTATTGCAGCAACGTTTCGGTCACTCTGACCTTCATCAAACTTGAAGACAGCCCCTTCCGCTTGATCATTTATAGCTCAGGGACTGCCCCCAACAAGCAATATCCAATCACGAACAGTCACATATAGTACCTGATCATAGCATCCAATAATCACCAATATCAGAAAAAATCATGCCTTCACACCACATATAATTAGGCAATTAACTTCCATAATAATTACAAAATTATTAATATTAATATGAATTAATAAATTATCCAGATTATTTTAAAACCAATAACTTCAATAGGCTATCTGACATTTCTAGATGTCAGAAATAATTAAAAAAGGTTTCACGGTGCGGTCAAACATACCGCGGCACAATTACAACATTACACTCAACAACAGTTTGTCATTAAGTCCTTTAGGACTCAGAGTTTTTAATGTAGAGATCCAGAAGGCCTCGCGTCTCTTCAGAATGAGATTGTGGTCGCCTCCCCTGCAGGGACCGGCACCTGCTCTATCCCACAAAAGCGAAGAGATGACATGTCATGTTTGAGTTCGTTAAAATGTATTGCGACTGGAGATTCAGTGTCTTGACGTCTGATGGCGCTTTTGTGTAATTTCCGTTGAGTTTTTCCCACATAAGCAAGACCACACGGGCAGCGCAACATGTAAACCACATACGTGGATGCACACGTGATCACGCTGCGGATGGGGTATGTAGGAACCGATAACGTAATAACGGCCGATAACGTAATAACGGCCCATAACGTAATAAATTTGACCAGTTTCAAATGTAATAAGCCGATAACGTAATAACGGGCCGATAACGTAATAACAGTGGTGAGCCGATAACGTAATAACGATTGACCGATAACGTAATAAGTTATTACGTTATTGGCTGGTTATTACGTTAACGGCCTTCCAATGAGAAAATCCTTTGAAAATGTAATAACTACAGCCAATAATGTAATAACATTAATCAATTATTTGATGTATCAACACAATGTGGCTACTTTTTCATGTCTTCTTTTGGGTTTGTGCAATATGACACAGACTTGTTTTTCTTTAAAAGCATTTAATTATAACATCATGCAAGAATGGAACAAAATATATGGCTATGTAGAACTCGCACATTTATGTCAGTGTCACACCTCCTGTGAGCAATAATTGTTGAAATGCAAAGTAATAGCTACATTTACACACACTCGAATGCCTTCGAGCCATCGGGTTCGGGGTTTGCCTCGTGGTCGTCTCCAGCCTGCGGACCGCAGGTCAAACTGGAGAATGGCTCTAGTCGGAAGGTGAGGAGGGAGGCGGAGAACATGGCCGAACCAGCAGGTGCGACGTTGCGCAGCCAGGCAGGATGCCCTGGGCTGGCACGTGCAGGCTCTAAGCACCTCGTTGGAAACCTGCTGGGGCCATATGATGTTCTCGATGGTTCTGAGAGCCCTGCTATCAAAGCCATCTATTCTTGTAGCCAGAGTCTTGTATAAAGGCCAAGTCTCCGAGCCATATAGCAGGATGGAGAGTACTGCAGAGTTGTACATCCGAAGCTCCATCTTGCGTGAGATGGTCTGGTGCCGCCAGAGTGGTTTCCAAAGAGACTGCAGAGCTAATGCAGCCAGGGCTCTTCTGCGGATGATCTCTGGTTTAGGTGCCCGTTGTCTGTCACTACGGATCCCAGATACACAAAGTTCTTGACAGGCAATGTCATTACCAAGCCACAGGGAGGTGGATCCGGTCCGACACCGACATACATGAACTTGGTTTTCGTCCAGCTCACTTGGAGGCCAAGCTTCTCTGCCTCTTCACTGTAGATGCCCAGAGTGTCTCTTAGCTGGCTATAGGATGTGCTGAGCAGGATGGTGTCGTCAGCGTACTCCAGGTCAGTCAGGTGGTAGCTGCCGGAGGACACTCTGGAGACCCGTTCACAAACCCTGGACATCAGATGGTCAATGATGCAGTTGAAGAGGTCAGGAGCAGCCACACAGCCCTGGCGAACGCCACTGAAGATGGGAAACCAGTCGGAGTCTCTGCCGTTGATACACAGCCCAAAGGCAGCCTTCAGATCTATAACCCGATGTAGAGATGGCGGTCTTTACGGAATTCCTAGGTCTTCTCTATCAGCATACGAACGGCGGGGATGTGGTCTGTTGTGGAGCAGTTAGGCATGAAGCCAGCCTGCTGGGGACGGCGTCTGCTTCAGATGGCTGGGAAAGCGCAGGTGAGCAAGATCCTGGTGAAGAGCTTGCCGGGGATGGAGAAAAGGGAGCTGCCTCTGTGGTTGCCGCAGACTAGCCTGTCACCCTTACGTTTCCAGAAGGGCATGATGACCCCTCTGGTCCAGTCACTGGGAAGCCTCTCTGTCTCCCACACCTTATTGAATATGTGGGCAACCCACTCGACGATGCTATCACCGCCTGATTTCAGCATCTCAGCGGTTATTGCACAGATGCCGGGGGTTTTCCTGTTATTACGTTTTTTCAGAGCGGCTCTGACTTCCTCAGGTGTGACAGGGTCTGTACAGCAGACGTCACTAGGGGCTGCAGCGTTAGCAGCCGATAAGATGGTGGGATCATGGTAGCACAGCGGTTAGCGCTCTTGCTTCACAGCTAGAAGGTCCAGGTTCGATTCCCACCTGGACGGGGCCTTCCTTGCATGATGTTATAATTAAATGCTTTTAAAGAAAAAAAAAGTGTGTGTCTTCCTTGTTAGCATATTGCACAAAACCAAAAGAAGACATGAAAAAGTAGCCACATTGTGTTGATGCATCAAATAACTTGATTAATGTTGTTATTACATTATTGGCTGTAGTTATTACATTTTCAAAGGATTTTCTCATTGCAAGGCCGATAACGTAATAACCAGCCAATAACGTAATAACTTATTACGTTATCGGTCAATCGTTATTACGTTATCGGCTCACCACTGTTATTACGTTATCGGCCCGTTATTACGTTATTGGCTTATTACATTTGAAACTGGTCAAATTTATTACGTTATGGGTCGTTATTACGTTATCGGCCGTTATTACGTTATCGGTTCATACAGGGTACCTTTTTCCTGTGGATGGGTGATAAAAGTCAGACGTTTTCGTGGTGTTATGACACTGAGCGCAGTTGCCACATCTATAGTTCCCGTTCGGTATTGGAGGGTCTGTGCATTCAGCGAGCTCCTGCCCCGGGCAAAGTCTGAGTGAACAAGGGAGTCTTTTAAATTACGGCTCCTTCTGTGCTTCAATAAGGGCGGGTGTGCAAAAACTCCGGACAACTCTGGATCAGTCTTAAAGGAGCTGTATCATGCTATTTTAGCCATTCCAAAGTAAAGTATAGGCATATATATGATATATTGTACCTCTATCACTATGGAGTACTCATTTTTGAGAGAAATATAAGTATTTTTGGGGGGTATTTTCCCTACCCGGAAGACAAAACGCTTCGATTCAGTTAACTCCGCCCCTCTCTCCGCTCATTCCACATTCACAGTATTATAAATATAAATATTGCTGCAAAAAGTGAAGTTACTTCACATAATGCAGTTATAAGGAGTTGACATGTGCAAAGCAGTTTCATAAATGGCTAACACACACGCTAACATGCGTTTTGATTAACTCACAGCTCAGCATGGCCTCCCCATGAAATCGCGTTGGTTATAAAAGTTAATCCACTTTGATTCTGGCCAAGGTTCACCAAGCATCCATCAGGTTGGTTGATATAGTAGCTAGCTTAATCCCGGAAAGAAATTCCAACTTCTGGCGAGTGCACTCTTCTTTAGGAAGGTTGAATAGTCCTGTTCCTCTCGTAGCCAAACGCGCATCCGTGGCATTATCGTTCGGTAAGAAAAAGAACAGGCGTGTCCAGAGTATGTTCCGGGGCCGTGGGTGCGCTTGATTAGCGTCGCGGGACAGCACAGACGCGTCGGAGAGATGCTGTTTTTTTGTTTTTGTTGGTTTTTTTTCAAAAAAAAAAAAATTTAAATTAAAAAGCTGTTTTATAAATACAAATCAGGCCGTAAGGCATTACATTACAGACGTAGAGCACTTCCGTTCCGCTGTGACGACACAACTGAACAGCTCAGTCGTTTACCAGGAGAGGGCAGAACAGCTGCTCAGAGAGCAGGATTCAGGAGGATTACTTAGAACTGCGTGAATGAAGCCAAAAACCGCTCTGGGGGTGTTTTTGATAAGGAAATAGCATAACAACATGGCTAAAAACTCCAAAAAGTCGATTTTGCATGATATAGGACCTTTAAGTATGTGCCAATATTTTTGAAAAATGGGTTTTATTCTGTGACTCTGGTGGGAATAAACCGTGTTGAAAATTATTGAAAATTGTCTCTATCTATCCTCGCTGTGTGAATTTGTTCTTCATTTCCTTTGATTTGTCGATGAAGTCCTCTGTCGTTTGGCAGACCCTCTTAAAGGTCCTATATCATGCAAAATCGACTTTTTGGAGTTTTTAGCCATGTTGTTATGCTATTTCCTTATCAAAAACACCCCCAGAGCGGTTTTTGGCTTCATTCACGCAGTTCTAAGTAATCCTCCTGAATCCTGCTCTCTGAGCAGCTGCTCCGCCCTCTCCTGGTAAACGACTGAGCTGTTCAGTTGTGTCGTCACAAAGGAACGGAAGTGCTCTACGTCTGTAATGTAATGCCTTACGGCCTGATTTTTATTTATAAAACAGCTTTTTTTTTTTTTTTTTGAAAAAAAATAAACTAAAATAAAAAAATAGCAGCAACTCTCCGATGCGTCTGTGCTGTCCCGCGACGCTAATCAAGCGCACCCACGGCCAGAGGATCCATGGATCCGAGCAGAAGTGTTGTTTTGAAGACTTAGCTCTTTCTAACATACTCTGGACACCGCCTGTTCTTTTTTCTTACCGAACGATAATGTCACGAATGCGCGTTTGGCTACGAGAGGAACAGGACTATTCAACCTTCCTAAGAAGAGTGCACTCGCCAGAAGTTGGAATTTCTTTCCGGGATTAAGCTAGCTACTATATCAACCAATCTGATGGCTGCTTGGTGAACCTTGGCCAGAATCAAAGTGGATTAACTTTTACAACTTTTATAACTTTTATAACCAACGCATGTCCCATGGGGAGGCCAGACTGAGCGGTGAGTTAATCAAAATGTGTGTTAGCATGTGTGTTAGCCATTTATGAAACTGTTGCACATGTCAACTCCTTATAACTGCATTATGTGAAGTAACTTCACTTTTTGCAGCGATATTTATATTTATAATACTGCAAATGTGGAATGAGCGGAGAGAGGGGCGGAGTTAACTGAATCGAAGCGTCTTGTCTTCTGGGTAGGGAAAATACCCCCCAAAATACTTATATTTCTCTCAAAAATGAGTACTCCATAGTGATAGAGGTACAATATATCATATAAATGCCAATGGAATGGCCAAAATAGCATGATACAGATCCTTTAAGATGAAAAATTGGTGGTGGCCAATAAGAGGGTGTTTTTGTCCGTGGGTAAAGTGTTGTGGTGAGTGAGCTTTCTTCTGGACCCACATGTCCAAAAAACTGACCTTATTCTTGCTGAATTTTAAATTACTATTAAATTGATTCATCAGATTGATAAATCCCATCAATTGGCCATGGTCCCCCGAAAGACACAAAATATGTCGTCTATGTATCATCTAAAAAGTGAATTAGTAGGTAAAATATACTGTAGATGGTGTGGTGCAAAAAGTCACTTCCCTCTGTTTTTATTTTATTCCTTATGAACTGAACATGGAGAAGTCACAGACCATGATAGACTTGGCCTCTGGAAGTCCACACGGAGCAGGCATCGCTCCTATCTCATTTGTTCGGCAGGTACCTGATTTGTACCCAAAGAAATTAACTTTCACCTGTTTTTGACATGGTTTAAACAGACCATTTATAGTGAAACTTTAGACACCAGGTTAATTGCTATTCCTTGTCCTCTTGTGTCCCAGGTGTTGGCAGCCAGTCTGCACCCTGTTCTGCTCCAGGATGACACTTTTCCTCCGGACGTCCGGCAGAGGGCTCAGCAAGTTCTAGACACCTGCCCTGGAGGAAGTGTGGGTACGATAACTCCTGACACTTAATCTCCTTCTGTTTTTTTAATAATTCACACCCGTCCATGGATTTGCCTGTGCAAGGTGTATACTCCTCGTCTGCGGTCGGAATGCCTTATGTGTTGCAACAGATAGCAGCATTCATTTCAAGACGGGATGGGGGAGTACCAGCTCATCCAAGCAACATTCTTTTCCACTCTGGCTCTCAAAGCCTTTTGAAGGTGAGACTAAACAGATGAAGAGTGTCATTTGGGGCCTGCATGTCTATTGCTGGAAAATGTTTATTGATCATCTTTACGGGAACCTTAGACATGAACTCATTGTGCATGCCTGTCTATTTAAGTCTGGCATTTTTTCCACACGAAGACGGTTAAGTAACCTTGGTTGTGCGTCATATTGATAACAAGAGCAGAAGACACCCAAGAGCCAAGGTTATGGATATACTACACTGATATTATGGCAGTGTGACCCAATATAACATATACAAAAACAACTGCATTTATTATCTGGTAGCAACAATTCCTTGTGTATTTTTAAATTAGTATTTTGGATTTAGACAGTATATTTAGAGCAATCTTACAAGCCAGTAATGAAACATGCACTCCACAAGCTAAAACAGTATTTTTATTTTTTATTTTTAGAAAATACATACTACAATCTCATTCCTTTGTCCAGTTTGTTCTTAATCTGCTGTCCAGTGGAAGAGATGAAGTCCAGAATGGTGTGTTGACGCCCGTGCCGTACCCCCACACTCTGCCCCGTCTGCTGCAGTTCCACAGCCTGGCTTTAGTGCCTTACAAGCTGAAGCAGGAGCAGGACTGGGCTGTGGACATGGAGCAGCTGCACCGAGCTGTCACTGATGCCAGAGCACACTGCAACCCCCGAGCCCTGTTCATCTGCAACCCGGGCATGCCCACAGGTACAGGAGCCTATACATGCCACGCAATACAGTGTTTGTGGCTTCTAAAGTTTTATTCATGTATTTACGTTATTTGAAGAGAGACGAGTATATTTCATGAGGTAATGTTGACATGTCATATATTAGATTAGAACATTGACACAACATAACAACACAGTGCAAACGCCATAAAAACACAGCAGAAGGCCAGTGTCGGACTTTTGCTTGAAAAGGTTTGACTAGTCCTCCAGTTCCGTGGAGAGTTCCAGGCTTTTGTGCCGCCTAATGAAGTTACACGGTCAAACTGTGCAACCACTTGCAGAATGGTCCAAGTCTCGGGCTTACGTTTTATGATTGTGAAAAGATAAATATTTAACATGATCATTTACAATAGGGAAGTCTTTCTTAATCTCCATTCTTAAACTCAGTGGGACTTTCCTGGTTAAATAAAAGTCAAATAAAATAATAAAAAAACAAGTCATTTTGTCTGCCTGCATTTTAAATAATCACCCTGGACGTTGGAACTATCAGAATGTTGTGATGCTATCTGGAACATTGTCATAGTAATAGTCTGTTGATGTTTAACTGATATGGGCCAAGCTAAATTGCTATATCATTATTATGCTGATTTTTAAGTGTGATTGGATAAACATAGCGGCACAGTGAATCTATTTCCCAACTGACCAGATTAATAATTTGCAGCTGTCTTTTTGTTGCTTGTTGTTTTGGCCCATAGACTTTATTCAACATGACAGCACAGGGTGAAAGGGGATGAAGAGTGGGGGGGAACATTCAATGAATTGTCAGAGCCAGGACGACACCAAGGAGACAATTATTCTGATATACATGCAACAGCCTCATTCAGAGACCATCGGCTGGACTTTTGAATAGTTCTAGAACAAATAGAACACATATATATCTCTATCTGAGAGATGATTTTCATTGGAATCTGTGAATAACTACACGACCTTGCGTCCTTTCTTGACCATGCACTCTTTAATTATTATTATTTACTATAATGACAGGACAAGTACAAGACAGAAAAACTATTGAGCGGATTATTAGATTTGCTGCAGCTGAAGGCCTTCTTCTTTTGGTTCAAGAGGTAACTCCGAGTTTCCTCTTTATACTCACTTTATTTTCATTCGATGTACTAAAGTATAAACCTGTTGTATCTAGTTTTACCAGGACTGCGTGTATGGACCCGACATAGAGTTTTTGTCTTATAGGAAAGTTCTGTTTGAGATGGGCCAAGAGTACTCAGAACACATGGAGTTGATCTCTTTCAATTCTTTATCGAATGGCAGTTTGGGAGAGTGAGTACGCACCATCTTATAGGCCTATCATACATTACATACATGTCATTTTGATCTCTTTAGGTGTGGCCTGAGGGGAGGTTATATGGAGCTAGTCAACACGGACAAAGCGGTGTACGAGAGGCTAAACGTTTTGTCGGCTCTTATCGCCTCGCCAGTTCTAACACAGTTTGCGCTTGAGATTATGATCAACCCACCAATACCTGGGGAACCCTCTTATCAGAAGTACTCACAGGTAATGTGATTGGCTGCGTAAAGCCTATGTACCCAAGAGTCCTCATAGACTAATTTTAGAGGTCACTACATCTTCTCTCACTCACAATCCTCCAATTTATTATTGCTACATCCATCCTCATTCACTCTAATGTAAAAGAAGGCTGTGGATTGGCATCAAGGTGGACTCGCATTCGATTCCTATAACATATTGGGAATTTTTGTGCTTGTGTCTTAATGAATTCCCCTCCATCAACCTACAGCTACAGCATGTGAGCTAATCCTCAAAATCCCATTTCTGATCCCAAACTTGGCCCTATAATGGGTAAAGGGTCGTGTGTCATAATGCCGCGATTTATGTATTTTTCTTTTCTCTAGGAGATTTCTCTCATTCAGTCCACTCTGTCCCAAAATGCCCAGCGAGGCTATGAAGTCCTGAACAATCTCAAAGGCGTGAGGTGCCAACCAGTCATGGGGGGATTCTTCTTATATCCACGGATAGATTTTCCCACTCGGATGATAGAAGAAGCCAAGGTCATACATTTCAAACCCTTGATTAAAACGGTTCATGTGATAATTCTGGATAAAGAAATTAATGGAAGCAACTCTCAGACAGATAAAGACTAATATAGCACTAATAGCTAAAGCTTTCAAAGTCCTCCAATAAATAAGCTTTTTAAGCACTCGCTTAGTAACATTTTGTCCTTTTAAACACAGATGTTAGGGTTGCCGGCTGATGTGCTGTATTGTCAGATGTTACTGGATAAAACGGGCGTAGCTGTGGGAGCAGGCTATGAAAATGGATCCAACGATAATACTTGCTACTACATCAGGTAGGCCTAAGCCTTTGCAGCAATAGATTTTTAAATGTTACTGTTCAATACCATCTGCTTTCATCACTTCTTGTTGTAGGCTCAGCTTTGCAGCATCTTCTGACGTTTTCCAGGATGCCCTATCACGACTGTGCACCTTCCATCACCACCTTCATGAGACTTATGAGATCTAAACACGTCTACAAAACATGGACATCTAGTCATGAAGCCTTTTCTCCAAATGGTTTGCGGTGGGACACCCTTTTATTGGACATCTGAAAACAAGGTTACTTTAGATTGCCCAATAGTATGTGTAGCCTCCTATGGACATGTGTTGCAAATTAGCAGTTTTGCTATAATACTAAATAATATATCTGGTTTGTTCAATGCAGTTATGTCCATATCAAATAATATTAATAAACTTACAAAACAGCAGTTGATTGTGGGATGTTTTCTTTTTTATTAACAGCCAGCATTTAAAACCACTGAACAGAAATAAAAAAATAAAAATGATAATATGTAATACTGTCACTCCTTAAAGAATACATACATAAAAAGATTTGTTGAATATGTTTTGGAGGGGAGGTTCCTGGACAAGCATGTAACTTAAAAGTAAATGTCCCCGTTTTGTCAGACTTTAATACAAACAAAAATGAATTAATCATTTACATAAATATGTATTTTTCAAATGGACAAGCTGTTGAGACCAACTGTTACCTAAATCGTCCACCTCCAAAAATATTTAAAGGCATGATGCCACTTAAACACCTTTATCTGACAAGGCTTGTTAGGAGAAAATGAAACAGCAAACATTAACATAGCTGCAAATATTTACTAAATACATCCAAAACAGCACAAGAATAACACCAGGTGCATGAGAAGAGAAGTGACTGCACTCTACTAGAATCCCTTACTGGTTTTGAAGGACACCTGAAGGACTTTGTCTCCCATCCGGTATCCGTTGAGATTGTGTATGGCCATGGCGGCATCTTCGTAGTTGCTCATTGTGACGAAGCCGAAACCTTTGCACTTGTTTGTTTTGAAGTTGCGGATGATCTTCACATCAACGACGGCACCAAAGGGTCCAAACATCTGCCACAGCATGGACTCATCGGTTTCTGGAGTCAGGTTGTAGATGAAAATGCACCAGCCGTTTGAACCGTCCTCACTACCTCCATGGACATCCATGGGCGAGTACCTGTGGAAGAAGAATGATCAGTGTCTGTGGCCTGTGGGGTCTAAAACCTCACAACACTGAAAGAGCATGGTTTATGTGATAAACACACTTTATGCACTCAGAACTGACACAATGTTGGATAAAGGACTTTAAAGGAGCTATATCATGCAAAATCGACTTTTTGGAGCTTTTAGCCATGTTGTTATGCTATTTCCTTATCAAAAATACCCCAAGAGCGGTTTTTGGCTTCATTCAAGCAGTTCTAAGTAATCCTCCTGAATCCTGCTCTCTGAGCAGCTGCTCTGCCCTCTCCTGGTAAACGACTGAGTTGTTCAGGTTGTTCAGTTGTGTCGTCACAAAGGAACGGAAGTGCTCTACGTCTGTAATGTATTGCCTTACGGCCTGGTTTTAATTTATAAAACAGCTTTTTCATTATTTTTGTTGTAAGAGAGACATAAAGGAAAAAGAAAAGAAAAAAGGAACTCCGACACGTCTGTGCTGTCCCACGACGCTAATCAAGCGCACCCCCGGCCGGAGGATCCATGGATCCGAGCACAAGTCTTGTTTTTGAAGACTGAGCTCTTTCTAACCTACTCTGGACACCGCCTGTTCTTTTTTCTTACCGAACGATAATGTCACGGATGCGCGTTTGGCTACGAGGGGAACAGGACTATTCAACCTTCCTAAAGAAGAGTGCACTCGCCAGAAGTTGGAATTTCTTTCCGGGATTCAGCTACTATATCAACCAACCTGATGGCTGCTTTTATAACCATAACCCGATGGGGAGGCCAGGCTGAGCGGTGAGTTGATCAAAACGCTTGTTAGCGTGTGTGTTAGCCATTTATGAAACTGCGTTGCACATGTCAACTCCTTATAACTGCATTATGTGAAGTAACTTCACTTTTTGCAGTGATATTTATATTTATAATACTGCAAATGTGGAATGAGCGGAGAGAGGGGCGGAGTTAACTGAATCGAAGCGTCTTGTCTTCCGGGTAGGGAAAATACCCCCCCAAAATACTTATATTTCTCTCAAAAATGAGTACTCCATAGTGATAGAGGTACAATATATCATATAAATGCCTATACTTTACTTTGGAATGGCTAAAATAGCATGATACAGGTCCTTTAAAAATGTGGAGGACAGTTTTTGGTTTTAACAATAACGCAATTGTATCCAGGAAGTTCAAAACCATGTCCTGACACCGCAGAAGAAAGAGCAAAATTAAACAGGATTACTCAAAACAGTGTGCATGTCGTGAAATACTACAAGGTGCGTCTTGACACTGGAAACGTTATAACATGGTTTTAAACTCAAAGTCGATTTTGAATACATCTCCCTTCAGCAAAATTGGATGCAAAACATACATTATATTAATGAGAAATTATGAATTAATTTACCTGAAGCGTTGGGACTGGTGACGAACTGGTCCTCCAAATCGGCGCGACTGGTACGACTGGGAAGCCATTTGATTTCGTGTTTGATTTGGGGCGGCAGCAAACTTGACCGTGATTGGTTCAGAGGTGCCAGGTGGAGTTTGGCCATTGAGGCTTTCAATGGCATCTTCAGCCTCTGACCTCTTGTCAAAACGGATAAAGGCGACACCCCGGGAAAGACCTAGGCACAAAGCAGAGTCATAAGTATAATGACAATCCATCCCATTGTTTAATTATCTTTCGCTGCTTACCAGAAGCTTGATCCACAAGTATTCGGGAGGTAATGATGCGCCCAAAGCGAGAGAACAGATCCTCCAGGTCCTGCTGACCCATTGTCCTGGGCAGTCTGCTAATGTATAGATTAGCGTCTTTAATCAGGTCTGAACTTGGTCGGGCATAAGAAACCTATAGGGGCAGACAGACATACTTTAATAATATGTACTGTAAAAACAAACAAAAGTAAAAAGGAGGGGAAAAAAAAGACATGTACAGCCTTCAAGTTTACAATCGGCTTTCTAAAATAATGTTCCATTCAAATATATTTGACCAAAAAAACGTGTGACAAAAAGAAACGAAAAACCCCAAAAGAAAACCATATTCAATGTCAATTAATACAACATTATTATAAAAAAATAAATAAATTAAAAACTCATTTATTTCGGCACATTGACACTCTGAACAAACAAAAACAGATTCAGAGGAAACAATGACCGAAGACCAAACAATGTGACTTTTCCAATTTAAAAAATAAAATAAAAATAAAGACAAAACAGTCCTGAGAAAAAGAAAAAAAAGAAAAAAAAAAAGATACCTTTCTCCATTTAAGAGTGTTGAAGAGCGCCCTCTGTTGCTCAGAGGACATGGTTGAGACATGAAAATCAAAGAGCTCTATTGGCACTTTACCTTGAGAGTTTTAGACTGTAGCCTCAGGCCATTGAGGGTATTGATAGCCCTCTCTGCATCATTAGGGTTAACAAAGTTAACAAAGCCGTAACCTAAACTGTTGCCTAGAGAAAACAAAAAGAAAAAATAAAACAACGCTGTTTTCTTCACAGCTGCCAAACATCATAGGGATCATGTAAAAGAAATAATAGCATGACACGCGATAACATTTTCTGTTAAAATTTCACAGCTTTTAAAAGGAAAAAGAAAAATCACATATGATCTAACATAATTAACACATTTGTTCTTAGAAGTTTGTAGACCCATTTAACCAAAGAGAAAGACTATCAGTAGCATTTATCAAAACTAGTCATAATTTCATTAAAAATATAAAAGTAAAAATAAAATATCTTTCTAAAAAAGACACACAACTGTTTCACAACTTTAGAATTTAACATGGAAAAAAAAATCATCATAGTTAGCTTACAACACTTTGAAAACAACATTTACTTCAAATTGTAACCAACTGGATACAAGTGGAGACACACTAAACAATTTCATAAAAACAAAAACTGATACCTGTCACACCTTAAACCTGGCAGGAAAATAAAGATTACATTATTGCCATTAAGAAAAAGCATTGCATAAATGTGTGAGCCAAACCCAAATGTTCAAAGAAAAATACATTAACATATTGGACATAGCTTTGGTAAAAGCAACTAATACACGTCTCTTAAAGAAAAAGATGAGAAAGATTAGGAAAATAAACTAGAGTTTTCACTTGTTTTACGACATGAATTCCTTAATATTTTACAAAAGTGGAAACAAATAAAATTAAATAAAATTAACCAAACACAAAAGGGTGTTTTAGTGGTAATATGTTTTGTAGAACCAAAATCCAATGTAAACGATAAACAAAATATAAAATGCTACATTCGCCATAAAAAAGTAAATATCGAATATAAGCTGGGTCTAAGGTAATTTTCAAATAAAAAATTCTGTAGAATTTTTATTGTTGAAATGTAAATTACTTTTAGTAATAATAATAATAATATTTGGGAGGAACAGCTCACGTGGGTCATGTCTGTAATGTGGACAATAATACTGGCACTGCTGTAGTTACCTGCCACTTTGTCCCGGATGAGCTTGGCAGTCTGCACCTCGCCCACGCTGCTAAAAAGGCTGCACAGGTCTTCCTGGGACATGCTCTGAGGCAGATAGTTCACAATCAAGTTGGTTTGGCCATTTGAGTCGTCGTCCATCATCTGAAGCTCATCAAAGCCATTGTTGTGGTGCTGCAAAAATAAGAGTGACACCACAATTAGCTCACAATTAAACCCACATGTACGAAACATTCAACGCAAGCTATACATTTCCCCCCCAAAAACTTCTGTTATATAGTTTAGTGATGTTGGAAAATACCGTGTTAAGGGGTATTCTCAAATTGTCCATAGACTTACATTAGCTAAAACAATATCAAATTAAAGCCATGCACCTTTCCGGGGCTGTCTTCATTGCTGTCTTCGTCACCGTGGGTCGGCTGAACCTCGCACACCTAAAATAACAAAGTATACTTCAGATCACAATAATTTTCACGGGTAGCAGGACATGATATTGCGAAAATATATACCATCGACAACGGGCAACATTATAGTCAAAAACTCACCTTGAGGTATCTTTGCCTTTGTCTGTGAGCCATGAGACGTCCGTTTGCAATGTTATTCTAAAACGAATAAATGCATTAAAAACATGATTAGGAAAACTGTCACTATGAAACAAAAAGGTGAAAATGATCACACTGTTTCCTGCAAACATTTTGTATCAGTCGAAATCAGCTCGTTGTGTTAGCAATTGACGACACCAGTCTCACAACCAAGTGAGCGCTACAACACATATCAATGAACAACTAGTACTTGACAATCATCAAAATCTAAAATGGCAAATTATTTTAAATTAAAAATATAATCCTCCGGTAATATAACTTTCACGGATAATAGACAGTATGCGTTAGCTCATTTCTGTCATGCTTTCTGTACACAAAGGAAAGCTAGGTTAGCTTAATGTACGCTATCAATGCTGCTAACACAAGATAAACACGCAAAGATACACTCACACAATTTTGACGTTCTTCTAACTGGCGATTTCCAGATTCTCAATAGTAATAAGCTGTAGTAAGGTAACTAAGAGTTTGAGCAAAGCCAAAACGTAACGCTATAGTGCTACGACTCAAGCTAACGCTAAAGAGAAAACCAAAACCACACCGCAGGCGGCAGGAAACCAGACTCAAGTGGAATCTCGCGAGACGCGATATCTAGCGGAATATCATCATGGATGTAGAATATCATCCACATTTTTTTTTTTTTTTTTTGAAGACTAATCTTTTACTTTTGTCGTAAAAACATAAACTTAATTTTTTCAAATTAATGCAATACGTTTCTGTAAATCTAATCAACGGCAACGTATTGCATTCATTTGGAAAAAAAAATCTGTTTTCACGAGAATAGTTTCTGTTTTAACGAGAAAAGTTTCTGTTTTACGAGAAAAGTTATGTTTTTATGTGTAAAATAAATCCTGTTTTTACGAAACAAGTTCTGTTTTTATGAAGGCAAATAGGTTAACCCTTCTTTTTACCACGCCAGGCCTGCAAGTACAAACACTTATCACTTCCTTTACTGCGATGAGTGTGAGATCATCAGATCAACTCCGGTTCTTCTGTTTTATTTATTTATTTGTTTATGTACTTATTTTGGAACTGAGCTCGCTGGGAGGAAACATAAATCGGCGCCTAGCTGTCACCAACTTCCTGCGAACATGAAAGCACGGCAATTAGATAAATAGGCCTATACCGCGGCGAAAATACACATTAGTTATTTTAGCTCGCCGGCCGTGTTGAGGAATTTGCGAGAGCGTTTCTGACACCTATCCACAATGGCTTGCTTACAGCACTGGCGTGCGTCATTACGCCAATTGTGCCTTTTAGCAAAATAAGAACCCGACGGCAGCTTTTTGAAGACCGTGAGTTTTGTATTATTGATAATCACATATGCTAATAAAATATGCTTATATCTTGATTTGATTGATGTGTTTTCTTCATGAACTGAGTCTGACCCATAAGAGTCAGTCCATTTTATATTTTATCTATATAAACAGAGTTATTATTAAGATGAGGATTATTATAAAATTTGCTTTTATAATACATTTAATGTGGTTGTTATTTGTATTAATTTATTTCCCAGTTTTTAAAAATGTGTAGCACCATCCTGGGGCCTTTCCGAAACCGCTCCCTCCTCCCTCACCCTACCCCCTAACACTCAGTTTGCGCGTGCCCGCGGAGTGGAGTTTTGTCCGAAACGGGGCACTCGGTGAGGGAAAGTGTCTGATCAGCTCCTTCACAGCGAGTCTGCATCGATGCACCACTATGTAAAGAGATAGGAGCTGGGACAGCATGCCTCTTCCATCTATATAATTCAATGATGCAGACTTAACAGGTGTGTGTTACACCGGAGAGCAGTCCCACGAGCAACACGCACCAAACAACATCATTCCGCGTGTACTTAGGAGCACAAGCACCTGTGTCATTTGAACAACTTTATCGTCACATAGACATTTATTAATGAAAAAGAAATCAACAGTGAGACTTGATATGATTTTAGTGGGAGAGGAAAAGTTCTCACTTGCGAGTTTGAAGAAGCTAAAGTATATCATGTAAATACGACATATTTGAATCTGAATTACTTTGTAAACTCATAAGGGAACTTTTTTTTCACATTTAAAAGTATGATCAGTCGAACTTATGATTTTTGCAACATTATGGGCTGTGCAGTCCGTGGGGGAGTGCAGTCCGCGCCTGAAAGTCACAGCTCGAATTTCTCTGATGAGTGAACCTCTGAAGGTGCCCTAACTGACCACAAGATGTCACTAAAACCCCCTTCATTCCGTGAAACACAGTGTTGCCTCACCTTCAGATCTCTATCAATGAGTGATTTAGAGTGAATGTGATAAACTGCTGGGCGATCTTCAGACTCTCATCTCGTCTCTGTGGATTTCGTTGGGATTGCTTTACATTCTGAGTGTTTTTCTCATCAATCCAAACTCGAAGGGTTTTAGTGTCACACAACTCCATCTCAATGTACAGGAACATTTCTGGTGCATTTAGATCTGGAATACCAAAAAGTTAAATATTTTATAGACTGTCAGCTAACTCAAGGAAATGGCTAGCTCTAAGCATTTAAAATTAAGATATGGTCAAGAGAGGATTCTGAATGGTCTTGTAACTCAGATGTTAATAATATACAAAAAATCTTAATACAAGTGAGTAATAGCTACAGACAATTAACCTGAACTCTACAGCCTATTCAACATGACCTGGTACCCAATTCAAAGTGCTTTTTTTTTACCCCATGGAAACGGAAAGTGTACAATGCAATGTCAAAATCACTCATGAAACACTCACGTCTTGATGTGATCGGGTCCCGCAGAGCAAACATCTTCATACTTGAGCTCCCAGCGCTTTCTCTGCGTGAGTTCATCATTTTGCAACGTAGTTTACCGTGTCCATGATTAACTATACAACATTCATAATACTAACATTCACTAAAATGAATCAAAAAAGTAAACAAGCAAACACCCTTTCGTTTGTGTTGAAGCAGCAGCTCATTTCCCCTGCGTTTTACTTTCCATTCTGCCTTTAGTATTTTTGCTTTGGGACGTCTATGTATAGTCAGACCTGGAAGACAGTTTTATAATCTTGCTTGATTTTATTCAAGTAGGCATTTTTTGTCGCACAGTACTCTCACTACCATTTCACAGCACACCATGTAGTACAGTCGCTATCCGCTAGGGGCAGCAAATAGACATAAGAATTAAGTGTGACTATAAATGCAGAGTTTTCATAGATGTTGTCTCGTGCCATCGCAGATGTGTTCAGGGCAGCTGGATTATCTCATAGCTGTCAATACAGCACAGTAGGCCATATGAATGGATGACGTCTGTACCTGAAGAAAATAGCCTATGCCCTAGACCAGCCATTCCCTATCCCACGGCCCACCCTCAGTGATAATACTAGTTCACTCTGTTCAGAATAATTTGTGGTGTTTATAGCTTAAACTGCATATAAAATGACATAAAATAATCACTTATAATACTGATTATTTTATGTACATTTTATAATATATATATATAATTTCGCTGCAGGATTTCTGACAGTCTTTGAGGCCTTGACCCCACATTGGGAACCATTGGCCTAGAAACTTTGGTGTTTGTGGCAACATATTTTATCGCATCTGTAATCAATCTGTAAAATGTTCTACAAAACAAAATGTGCAAAATGTTAGATTTATAATAATTATATTATTTTTGTTTTCCATTTTCTTGACTTTCCGTAAAATGTATTCTTATGTAAGTAACATTCTTATGGATTTCCCCCCCCCTGAAATTACAATTCAATACTTACCTCTTGTCTTCTAAGGTGCTAGCTTTTTCTTCGCTACTACTGCCAATACTGTGTCCTGCCCCCCGAATTAGAGCAAGGTACTTGTACATTATGTAACAGGGAAAAAAGCTGCTAAATGTAGCTTTTGGTAATAAGAGTCAAGTTTGAAAATGGAGGATTTATTTTAATATTAAAATATAGTATAATAAGAGCTTAGCAGTATTTCTCTGAATTTGTGTGACTTAAATATAATGGAATACGGAGGATCATAGATTTTATTGGAAACTACACTTATTAAAACCTGAGTGCTTCAGAGAGACAATAAACAAACAACAAATACATTTTTGTATTCTCAAACAACCTGTGTCCATAAAAGCTTCCGTCTGCTGTCATCCCTTTTCATATCCACCTCAGTTTTGACCAAAAGTGCTGAGTCCGTCTGCCAGTGCAGTACTTCCTTAAGTCTGTCCACCATCAGATTCTACTGAAGATATCAACATGAACTAGAAAACCATCATCAATAAGATTTAGTCCACAATGAACAAAAACAAGACACAAGTTAAAAGTTGCCTGTTAAAATGTAGTGCCAGCATGGCTGTTTGTAACACCTTGTGCAAAAAGTCACGTGATTGCCCCAGAGAGCATCACCTCTTCTCATTGGACAGTCTGCTGGGGAAGGGGCGCACTTTGGACAGGACTTTGTGAGGGAGGTCTGTCATTGTGGTAACACATTTAGTGTTTGCTGGAAGAGGTGTTACCGTGGTGACGGTTGACACGGTGGACACCGTGGGGGCAGGACCACATGTTGTGGTCACTGGTGTGGTAGTAGTAGTAGTGGTGATTGTACTTGTAGTTGTATTTGTAGGTGCTGCAGAAGTAACTGGGGTATCTTTGGGTGTTGCTATGGGAGTAGGTTTGGCCAGTGTGGTCTGGATTTCAGCCCTTCGGGCCAGTGCTGTCTTTAGGCGTTCACGCATTTCATCAATTTGCCCTTGCAATTCCTCTAGTTCGCCAGGGCGGGGTGGATCCACAGCAGTTGGGGGTGTGGTTGCTGTAGAAGTGGGAGGAGCAGTTGCATTAGATGGAGGGGCACCTGTCCGAGGAGTTGACACGTTAGTACGAATAGAAGCGGAGGAGGTTGAGGAAGTGGTGGCTGATGTTTTAGGTAAAGACAGGATCAAGCTTGCCAAAGAGGGTGCGGGTCCCCCATTCTCACACACCCTGCCAAAGCTAGGCTTCAGTTTGTCAGTTGGCTCAGAGCGTGGGGGCCCGTCACCTTTACCTACTGCTGCTTTAGCATCAGAGGCAGCCAGACGAGCCAGCAGGCGACGGGTGTTAAGAGTCTCCAGGTGGAAGTGGACACGTTTAAAGTCTCGAGCATCTATGGGCGCAGCTGTGGCCTCTTCTTTGGGAGTCTCGTTGTTCCACTTGGCTGCAGCTCCAGCGGTGGGTGGGGCTGATCCTGGTGGGGGCTGTGACTTCTCTAGGTTACAACTGGACAGTCACCACATAAAAACAAAGAAAAAGATTTCTTCTAATATGTAACATTGTGTTTTAGTGGACAAAGCCACTGTGCCACAGTGGGCAAATTTAAAGGTGTGTTCAGACCAAACGTGTGTCCACGCCCCATCTGCTTCTAGTTGGACGCCAAACATTGTCGCTTTACGGCGCCCTCACACCAAGAGCGGCAAAAGAGAGGAGAGCGGCGAGCTTCCATTCATTCCCTATGCTGCCTGGCGACCTCCTGTGTATTTCCGGAGGCTTCTTTCCGGTCGCCAGGCAGCATAGGGAATGAATGGAAGCTCGCCGCTCTCTTCTCTTCCGCCGCTCTTGGTGTGAGGGCGCCGTCACACAACGCAAACGCCTGTTTGCTGGCGCGTGAAGTTCTGCAAGCGTCATAATTAGGAGGCGTGTCAGGCCTGTTTCACACCGCACGCCGACTGCAGAGCCGAGCGCCCTTTGCGGCCGAACTACCTCGCGGCGAGCGGCATGTATTCAGACTGCCACGGAGCGGGGGCGAAGCGCCTACAATAGTATTGGACTCAAAACAACTCCTCATGGTTCATTCTAAAGCAGCACTATTAATTATAAGATAGGAATACAACTGATATGTCTCCTTAAAGTTCAAAATGTGTTTTATGCATATAGAAAAATCTAAATGTAGTAGTACATGGAAAATGATGTTATTAATTAGGGGTGTAACGATTCATCTATTTAATCGATGTATCGATATGTTATGTCTTCGATCCGCTACATCGATCGGCGCTCGGCTAGTTTGCATCGATCCTGGCCACAAATCGATGTACATCGCTTTTAATTAATAATGATAGATTTGTATCGATATATTGGAGATAAACATTAAATCAAATACAATTACATTATTTTCGCTTAAAATATTGGGCTAAATGTTACTTTATTCAACTTTTAGCCCGTTTTTTGGTGACGTCAGGAGCAACCTATGGGCGCAACCATAACAGAAGCACGCTGTTTGCGCGTTCATCGAAGACGCGTTTATTTTTGCAAGAAAGATGATAATCATCAGACAACGGGTCGCTGGTGGTAGACTGTATAAATTCCAGGGGAAATATAACGGCAGCCTGACAATCATACGTTTACAAGAGCCTCCACATCGGCAGCATCGAAGGAAAGTAGAGCAGCGAAAAGCTTCTCACAGCAGCCAGGTGAGCGATAAAGTTCTGTTTCGGGTCTAAAGCTGAGTGTACACAGCAAGATATCCTTTTGTCTTATACGATTTTTAGATGTTACATTGCAAGACGTGGTGATTGTAAATTAACGAGCCTGCACGGGCCTGGGTATGGGTCAAAGTTTTTGAAGTCTGTCGTAATGCTACGGATGAACTGGTGGCGCTCGCTAACTAGGTTTATGAGAGAAACTTGTGGTAAAATGCAGTCTGTTAATAGCTGGGTATTGTTGCTTTTGGCTCTGGCAATGCGCTACTAGTGTTGTATTTTGTTGGCATTGCTGTTAACTAGCGTTGGGCGATGTCCCCTTAATTGGCAGTTGACGATGTTTACAGTGAACCATCGCGATGGACGATGATATCGTCCATCTCTCATTATAAGCATTTTTTAAAGACATTTACATAGCCTATATATAGGCTGCATTTTATTTATGTTAGAAAAATGTGTGATTGCAGGATAAATGTATCTAAACTAAACATGATCTGAACAGAGTCATGGAACACGAATTTTGCAATAGAAATGCGTTAAAACTCGTGCGTAAAAGTCTCAGAGAACGACTTATTCAGAGCGTCATCTGCTCCTCAATAACAAGGCTCTTATCACACTAATACAAATGTAAATCGGAGCTTATTATTTGCATTTGCTCAATTTTAACGTAATGTTTAAGAAACAGCGGGTGAACGGGACAATATTTAGAAGTTTGTATCGGAGCTTCAAAAACGAAGCTGCTCCACGCACCGCCCGGTTTAGTCTCGTACCTCCGCGCAGGGGTGCCGCCAGAAATTCTGGGCCCTATGGAAACAAAAAATTCTGGGCCCCCTACATTTTTTACAGATAAAATGTAACCCAATAAACATGCCCTGTATACTTTAAAAAAGATACTTAGCACATTGCATAGTTAAAATGTCTGATGAGTAAAAGCCTACAAAAACAAGAAAAAACTATGAAATATGTACTTGTTTACATAAAGGGAGAATATTTATTATCTCAATTGCAATTGCAAACACAACAGATCATAATGTACACATATTGACATATACTTTATGTGAACAAGCTTTAACTGGGTCCAACTGCTCAATCAGGAAACATCAGCTAGAACTGACCCATAACTAAATCAGTCCAAGACTAAAACTAGGCCAAAAGGGCTCAAAATCAAGACACACCAGGAGTAATGCCAGGCCTAAACCAGTCCAGGACTAAACAAGTACTGAACCAGACATAAACTGTTTGTTATCCAGGTCAGGGTTTCCGTTAGCCGGTGTGAAAAGCAAATGGCCGGTAAAAATGATTTCCATCAGCCAAATTGGCCGACGGTAAAAAAAATATGGAGAGAATATAGAAAAATATATTAACATTTGACCTAAGCCAGTGACTAACATGACACAGTGTTTTCGAGACAGGCCTAAATATTAAAAAATGTTCAATATTTCTATCTAAAAAAGTTTCGACTTACGCCCTAAGCCCATTTTACGAAGCGCAGTTGAAGCGCCTTCATCGCTCTCTGGATATGTTACGCTTTTTATTCGTGGTTCTTCACATTTTCCAAGAGAACGGCGAACTACAGGTACATTTACTTTTATAAAAGTGTGTTAAGAACTCAACAGCTAATACTTTTGATTAGGATATTCTTTAAACTCGTGTGTGTTCAGTCAGACTGACGCGCAGTCCCACAGCGGCTCTTCCTGGGAGAGTGGCCGGGTTTAGAGGCGCTTCCCTCGGTCAGTCTGCGCAGACGCCTCGGTTTAGTCACCGGTGTTGGAGCCGCTCTTGAGTGTGTCAGAGCTGGGTCCGGGGCGCATCGCTTGAGAGTGACTTTTGGTGACTTTAGCATTGTCGTTACTCGTTAGAGACGTTGCTAATGTTACACCTGAAGCCACGTTAAAGCGCGGAAAAGCATCTACAGCCCAGCCCTCGTGTGTGCAGCTGATGCGCGGTCAGATCTGGACAGCGTTCTTCTGTAAAGCGGGTACATCCGCGTGGCACCTGCTGCCTCTATCGTCTCCACGCGCACAACTTTATGTTTGGATTTGAGTTGTTGTTACATTTTTCTCCCGTCATTCTTTTATTAGAAATAGCCGTGTTTTGGACTCACTAAAGCACTCGTGTAGCGCTCGGTCTAAATAAATATTGTTATTGATAATAAGCCACATTCATTATAGGCTACTGTATATATTTTTAATGGCCGGTAATTCTTGTGAATGGCCGACATTTTACAACCCAGTCTAACGGAACCTCTGATCCAGGTATAACAAAGTTATGTTCAACATCACTTTATAATGGCCCAGCGGCGTGCCTTTCTGCTGGCAAAATCATGTATCAATCATCAAAGTTCAGCTTTCTTACCAGTTTGCTTTCAATGGATAGTATGGCAAGGTGACAAAGTCTGTCCTGCAACATAGCAGACCTAAGATCATTTGTAATCAGTTTCAGCTTACTGAATGCTCTCTCGCCCCCAGCAACGGTCACAGGCAATGTGCAAAATATTCGCAAAACTATGCAGACCTGCCCAAAAATACTCTGCAGCTGCATCTTGTAATTTTTGAAGCGTGTAGATTACTTTTTGTTTAGTAAAGTTTTCATCATGTGGAGAACACAGTAGATAAGACGTGCTTAGAGCCTTCAATCTTCGTGAAGTTTTACGCTCAGGCTCACCTTGTTTGGCTGAGACGGGGACGGGGGCCGCGGGGGAAGGAGGACGTGGGTGTGCAGCGGCCGCTGAATCTGTGTCTACGAGACATAACCCGGAGACAGCAGAGATGTTATTATTGTTGGATGTAAATCATAATTCAGTAATTATTTTACTAAGCTAGCTAGATAAAAGAAGGTCATGTAGCAACAAAAATAAGTAAGTCTGAAAGTTTTGGAATACAGGAATAGGGCAGGCTACCTTTCTTTTTGAAAAACTGTGACATACTGTCGACTTCGGCGTTCTCGGTCTTCTCTTTCCTTCTTTTCTTTCCGTTTTTGATGCCCTGACTTTTGATGTGACATGCCTGCGTGTGTCACTATCTGCACTGCATCATAACAAATGCAATAAGCAAGAGACGCTACGCTAGCGAGCGTAGCTCGGACAGCGCAGGTGGAATGAACCATTGTGAGGGGGAGGGGTGTGACTTAAACAGTAAATACATTATTTGTTTGTTAAATATTAAATCTATGGTCAAAACAGACAAAATACACATTAAGTGTATGAGGGGCCCTAGCACATTTAACGTATGTATAAAAAAGAGAAAAGAAATAAGAAAAGAAAAAGAGGGTCTGCTCTTCTGGGCCCTTCATCAGCCTGGGCCCTTAGAATCGTCCTAACCTTCCACCCCTTTACGGCGCCCTTGCCTCCGCGCGCCGCTTTCTCTCCTCTCTCTCCTCTCTCTGTCCTTCATGAGAACATCCAAACCCATGCGCGCTCAGCGCCGATGTGATATCCATCGCGGCATTATAAAACGGTTTAGTTTCCGTACGAAAAGCAAAGCGAAACCACGCGGTTAAACAGTAGCTGCTTTTAGAGAGAGAGAGAGAGAGAGAGAGAGCCCCGCGCGTCAGAAATAGAGCAGCGCTGCGTCTTTATTTTAATAATTACGGCTAACACATCATGTCTTGGGGCTTCTGGCAGGCTACTTAAACTAGCGTGCATATTAGCTATATTCAAGATTTAATTTACAGTGCAATCCCAGCAAAGTTTGTAGGTTTACAAGGCCCACAGAAGATCAGCGCGTGTTTCTGACAGGAGGGGGCGTGGCATCACGATGGTGGCTCTCCATCGTGATGTTGCTTATCCATCACGATGGACGATGATATCGTCCATCGTCCCAACCCTACTGTTAACAGAGGTTGTAGAGAGAGGATGAGGTGCTCTGCGTTCAGAGTCTATAATATAGACACTACAGTGTCTGTGTGCGAGACCTGACGGTCAAAATCGTGCAGTGTACACCCAGGTAACTTTGTAAGGTAACTTGTAATGTGACAGCGGCCCTTTTATTTTTCCTGTCCCACTCACTGAAAAGCTGTATACGCTGTATTTGTGGGCTTCACTCAAGAAGATGTAAAGCCAAAAGAGGGAGAGGTCTTAAGGTTAAAGGTATCCCACCAGCACTGGCTCTAACTGAAAATAAACTGGAGAAAAGATTATGCTGTAACTAAAAATATATGCAGCTCTTTATCTTAGCTGTTTATTGCACTTTTGTGAGTGTATTTTGTCCACTGTTGTTTGATTCAACAATCAGCAAATCTGAAGTGAATTTTGAAATAAAATGCCTAATGCCTTCTGTTGTATTTATGTTCAGTTACTTGTAATAATTATTGCTTAATTTGCAATGTTCAATGTTAAAAGTATCGAATATCATATCGAAAATCCACTGTATCGATGGTGTGAAAGAGGCCTATTTTGAAGCGTGTCGAAGCACGTCTACAGTGCGAAAGTACTAATACACCTTGAACTTTTGCACATTTTGTCATGTTTACAACCCTAAACGTAAAGATTTTATTTAGAATTTTTTACTGAAAGTTCACACACAAGTAACAGACAACTGTGAAGTGAAAGCAAAATGATACATGATTCTGTTATTTTTCAAAAAATAGAAAAGTGAAAAGTGGGGCGTGCAAAAGTATTCATACAGCATGAATTAATACTTTGTGGAACCCCCTTTTTCTGCAATAACAGCAGCAAGTCCTTTGGGGTATGACTTCAAGGTTTGCACATCTAGAGACTGACATTTTAGCCCATTCCTCTTTACAAAACAACTCAAGCTCTGTCAAATTAGAAGGAGAGCGTTTGTGAACAGCAGTTTTCAGGTCTTTCCACAGATTTTTAATAGGATTTAGGTCAGACTGGGCCATTCTAACACATTAATATGTTTGTTTTTAAACCATTCCATTGTAGATTTAGCTTTGTGTTTAGGGTCATTGTCCTGCTGGAAGGTGAATCTCCGCCCCAGCCTCAATTCTCTTGCTGACTCCAGCAGGTTTTCCTCCAAAATGTCTCTGTATTTGGCTCCGTCCATCTTCCCAACTATTCTTACAATCTTCCCAGTCCCCGCTGAGGAAAAGCAGCTCCATAGCATGATGCTCCCCCACCATATTTGACACTGGGGATGGTGCACTCAGGACGATGAGCAGTGTTAGGTGTGTGCCATACATAACGTTTTGCATTTGGGCCAAAAAGTTCAATTTTTGTCTCGTCTGACCAAAGCACCCTCTTCCACATGGTAGCTGTGTCCTCCATATGACTAATAGAAAACTTCAAACGGGATTTCTTATGGCCTCCTTTCAATAATGGCTTTCTTCTTGCCACTCGTCCATGAAGGCCAGATTTGTGTAGAGTACGACTTATAGTTGTCCCATGTACAGATTCCCCCAGCTCAGCGGCAGTACGTCGCAGCTCCTCCAGAGTTATCTTGGGGCACTTGGTTACATTTCTGACCAGTGCTCTCCTTGTTCAGTCTGTTAGTTTTGGTGGACGCCCATGTCTTGGTAAGTTCGCAGTGGTGCTATACTCTTTCCATTTCCAAATGATGGATTGAACAGTGCTCCGTGAGATGTTCAAATCTTGGGAAATCTTTGTATAACTTAACGCTGATTTAAACTTCTCCACAACTTTATCCCTGACCTCTCTGGTGTGCTCCTTGGCCTTGATGATGTTGCTTAGTGACCAATACACTCTGACCATAGCTCTGAGGTCCTCACAGAACAACTGGAATTATACTGAGAGTAGATTACGCATAGGTGGCCTCTATTTAATGGTTAGGGCAAGGTGTGAACATTCTGCAGTCATTAGGAATGTTATAAAGGCAATTTAATGCACTCCGAAAATGCTGTATGAATACTTTATGCACACCCCACTTTTCACTTTTCTATTTTTTGAAAAATAACAGAATCATGTATCATTTTACTTTCACTTCACAGTTGTCTGTTACTAGTGTGTCAACTTTCAGTAAAAAATTCAAAATAAAATATTTACGTTTAGGGTTGTAAACATGACAAAATGTGCAAAGGTTCAAGGTGTATTAGTACTTCTGCAAGGCACTGTACATAGGATTAACATGGAAGTTGGTGGTGTGGTCGTGTTTGGTGTGTACGCACCTTAAGAGTGTCATTATTTATTATATAATTTCACCCAATTGTCACTTAGTTTTTTGTTGTTGTATTTCTACCACTAAATAAAGCCACAACAAATCAGCATTTAGACATGAATCTTATCACAACACACCTTTTCTCTCGATCTGCGCGCTGTTTCTTCACATCTTCATAAGTCATGTTTAAAGCTCGGTGGATTTTCTGTTAAACCAATACACAGGAAAGTTAACAGGTTGTTAGGTCACAGAAGGCAACCATATGAACCATATGTGTCAAACCTGGGAGGTATGTAGCCAGTACTTAAAGTTCTGTCGCCTGCGGATGTGCGGTAGGACTAATCGGAAGAATCCGTGCTCACCAGCCAGAGTTAGCAAGGCCCCGGCCACTCCGACACACAGCAGCACGAAGAGACCCGAGAAGTGACTGATGCCCATCTGAAGAGTCTGCAATGACAAAATAGGTATTAATAGCCCAAGGTGAATGGGGGATGAGTGTCATTTGTGTCATTTTATGCATTCCTAATCTCAATTCTTACAGCAAACTTATAAAACATGGTAAGCTCCTTTTGTAATACTCAGTATTACAAACATTACAACACATTCATGCTGGATAGGGCCAAAAAACAGTGTAAGAAACTATTGCTTTACATTTTTTCAATTAAAGTATTTTGCTGACTTCAAATGTAGAAATATTCAGAAACAGAAAAACGTTTGCTACACCCATACCATGACTGTGGCACACTGTGTACAAAGAGTAGACTAAAAGTCCTTTATTGACAAGGACCACACCACCACGTTTCGACTATGGTCTTTATCAGTGCAGTCACTGCCTATTCCTCGAGAGCGCCTTTTTTGTCTAGATTTTTTCGATTACTCAAGAGCCATTTGAAGCACTCACCTCTCATGTAAAAATACTGTGAAAGTCGATGGTATTTTGGTAAGTTACCTCAGTGGCACCTGACCCTGGATCAGACTAAGAGAGACATATCTCTTTATATTATGTATCTAAGAATATAATAAATGCTATTACATATTAATATTACTCCTGGACTAAAAGGCTTTTTCAAATGATAAAAACTCTGTTTCTACCCTTGTAAATTTGACACCCATAGCCAATTACAAGAATCAATTTGAGTCATACTGAATGGGGGTAAGTTCTTGATCAAGGACACAACTGCTATATGAACCACCGGTCACTTGTTCTTATTGTTACAATATGACAACACGATTTTATTGAAATAATCAATAACAAGAGACAAATAGATTTATCACTTTGGAAAACCACCTTCATTGATCAACTAAATTACATACAATTCCCTTCTTCCTTCTAAAGAGTGGGATACATGAATGAGGACATCTACCGCTAGCTGGTGGAGCAGGTGTTTGAAATATCTGGGCACAGAGTTTGACACCTGCCTGTACTTTGCCCAGCACAGTCTCAGCAGAGACTTCACCTGCTCAGCAAGCTCAGGAGGTTTAATGTAGGCAAAGACATTTTAACTGTTGCCTACAGGTCACTAATCGAATCCATTCTCTCCTTCAATACCACATCCTGGCACAACTTTCTTACAGTTAAACACAAAACAAAACTCTCCCCGATTAATCAATCAATCTTTATTTATATAGCGCTTTTCATACATTTCATGTAACACAAAGTGCTTTACAGATTTAAGAATATTCTCTCACACCCACCTCCTCCCACAAATACAAACACATTGTCATATTCACACTCTCCCCTCCCACCTTCCCAGAGACACACCACACAAGCACACCACACACACTCAAGGTAAAACAATGGATGCAATGGACATAAGGCTGAGATAAGGCTGGGTACAGATAAACCAGGTAAGGAAACACCATCCAAGGAGCCGTCTGCATCAGGAGCGGCACATCGGCTGCAGCCACAGGGCACCAACACAGGACGCCCGGAGAAGGCGCGGTAGAAACACCACACCTCCATCCAGACACCCACAGGACAGCACCACAGCAGCCACAGCCAATGACTGCTCCCGAGGCAGAGGGCTCCTCCAGAGGAAACTGGGAGAGCATAAAAATTGTTAAAATAAATAAAAAGTCAAATCGAATAATAGGATCACTAAAATAAGACCGAGAGGTAAAATACATCAATACAAAATAAATATTAATAACAATTAAACATCAATTAACTTAATTATAAAGGTGCTGAGATAAATAAATAGACCTAGCAAGAATAAATATCAGTTAAAGGCTAAACTAAAAAGGTGGGTGTTGAGTCTGCTCTTAAAAACATGAACGTTCTCTGCAGCCCTGAGCTCCTCCGGCAGGTCGTTCCAGAGGCGAGGGAACGCTGCCTCACCGTGAGTCTTTCTGTTGACTTTAGGAATAACCAGGAGACCCCTGCCGGAGGAGCGAAGGGGCCGTGAAGGTTCATAAGGCAAAAGCAATTCTGAGAGATAAGAAGGACCAAGACCATTAAGACATTTAAAAACCATTAAAAGAACCTTAAAAATCGATCCTGAAACACACGGGGAGCCAATGCAGTGACTCTAAACCGGTGTAATGTGGTCCCGCCTCCTGGTCTTTGTCAGGACACGAGCTGCTGAATTTTTTAAAAGTTGTAAACCTGAGATACTCTTTTTGGAAAGACCAGAAAGCAGGGCATTACAGTTGTCGATACGACTGGTGATAAAAGCATTAGCGTCTCCGTGTTGGCCCGAGAGAGAATGGGGCGGACTCTGGCTATGTTCTTTAGATGGTAAAAACCTATCTTTGTGATATTCTTAATGTGTGGAATGTGTGGAACACATTAAACGCATTAACCTGGGCGTCAAATATCACGCCCAGGTTAAAAGACAATGACTGTAGTTTGGGTAAACGTTTCTCTCTTTGGGCCTCAAGACTAAAACTTAAGTTTTGTCCCGGTCTGTGGGATAGGATGTAAACCATTTGTGGACAGCACCAGAGAGGCCAATGTGTTTTAAACGAGTTAAAAGAATAGTGTGGTCGACTGTATCAAAGGCAGCACTCAGATCTACTAGAACCAACACTGTCAACTTTTTAGAATCATCATTTAATCTAATATTGTTTAAAATCTTTAAAAGGGCCGTCTCGGTGCTGTGGTTTACCCTAAAGCCAGACTGGAATTTTTCAAGGACATTATGTACATTAATAAAATCACTAAGTTGGATAAAAACAAGTTTTTCTAAAATTTTGCTTAAAAATGGTAAGTTAGATACTGGTCTAAAATTGTTAAAGAGGGGGTATTATGCTTTTTTCAATCACATAGCACCAGTCTATAGCATACTACAATGATGACGTAACCTTCTGTTGGTCTGTACATGCAGTAAATTAAAATAACTGCCTTGAATAAAATTGCTCTCTCAAAATGGCTGTACTGAACGTCTTGAAATAGGCCTCTGTCTCTTTAATGCTGGGTTTACACATAGGCACGATGCGTTACGAATGTCATTTTTCCGTCATTCGTGACGTTAGTGACATGACTTAACGCATCTCAATGGGATTCTTAACAGAACGCATCAGCTCGTGACATTCGTGGAGAACGTTTTTGGCTGTCAAAAAATCTTCCACGAATGTCACGATTCACCCTCTGTTCGTGGAGTTCGCAGCGGAGCGTGTCCTTTCGTGATGCGTAGGGGCGCTTCGTAATTCAGCGTGAGAGCATTCGTACAGCATTCGTAGTGTAGGGCGTTCCTAGGAGGACTGAGGCATAGGTACACCTAAAATGGCTGCCGTCTAAGTTTTTACTGATTGCTCAAAAATATGTGAATGAGCCAAGGCAACACTCCAGGCATGTGTTTAATGAGGGAATGACATAATAACATGATATAAAGCTTGAAAAAGTCGATTTTACATAATACCCCCCCTTTAAAATCATTAAAATCTAAATTGCTCTTCTTCAGTAGGGGCCTCACCACCGCCCCTTTAAAGGCAGCAGGGAAGACCCCCGTCTGAAGAGAGCAATTCATCATGTTTAGAAGCTCATCTCTAAAAGATCCATAAAATGACTTAGAAAACGGGGTTGGGACCGGGTCTAAAAGACATGTGGTGGGCCTCACTGAGGAGAAAACGTTATCAAGCATCTCAGCATTAACCATGACAAAACTGTGCAGTGTTTCCTCTGGAACAAATAGACAACCAGATGTATTTAAAACCGTATTACTTTGGGTAGATGAAATATTACATCTGATATTGTCTATCTTCCCCCTGAAGTGGTCTGCAAACTCCTCGCAAAGGGAATCTGGGGGAGTTTCATGGAATGCTCTGGGATCATGGTAAAGATGTCATGATCTGCATTCTCTTGCCCTGTTTTGGTTTGTTTTCTTGTGTTTATGTCCTTAGTGTTTTATTTTGACATGTTTTTAGGTCTTTGTGATTATCTGTTTGACTTCCCTCGTGTTGATTGCCTGCCCCACCCTAATGTACCTCATCTGTGCCACATTCCCTCATGTATTTCTACCCCTGTGTTTCATTTGTTCTTTGTCAGTCCATTGTCTCCTTGTCCGAGCCCTGTCTGTGAGTTGTTGTTGTTGTTTCAGTTGCTCCTGTTTTATTGTGGGTTTTTGTCAGTCTTGTTTTGATTTTTTTCACTTACCTTCATTAAATCAGTTTCGTTGCAGTCTGCATTTTGGGCCGTTCTTTCCATGTTTTACTTTAAATCGTGACAGAAGAAGGTTGTCAATGGTTAAAGAAAATAACTTTTGTATTTTTATTGTCTGATATGATTTTGGTGAAGTATGAATTTCTTGAGTTTCTAACAGCCAAGTCAACGACAAGAGGACACACCAGTGGACAGGCCATACGTGATGACCCGGTCCAGGGTGTGTCCTCTGTCGTGAGTCGGCTGTGTGACATGCTGAGTAAAAGCCATATAATTAAGAATGTTTAAAAATCAATTTGAAAGAGGATCTACATGCAAATTAAAATCACTGGCTAAAATTATTCGCTCATAGGAGTTGTGTATAATCGTTACAAACTCTGAAAACTCATGAATAAAAAGCGAGCACTTTTTTGGAGGTCTATAGATTGTGACACATAAAATTTCCGGGCTGCTAAAAACAATTGCACTGTATTCAAAGCTGGTAAAATCATCAAATAAAATCGGCTTGGCAGCAAGGGTTGCAGTATATACAAGAGCAGTGCTGCCTCACTTTTTGCCACTCCTTATAGAATAAGTGAAGTTAAAATTAGGTGGTGAGACCTCCTTTGAGAACAACTGCAGCATCTGCACCCACCTAAGTTTCTGTTAAAAATGGACAATCAAGTTTATGGTCTAAAATCAGGTCGTTCATAATAAAAGTCTTGTTCAGCAGAGAGCGGACATTAAAAAGTGTCATATTCAAGGTGACCGAAGGATGACTGGTTTTGCGGTAATGGGACTTTTGGTAATTAAGATTATTTGGGTTATGTATATGGATTGTACATATTTAGTCCGCTCTCTGCTGATAATGACAGGAATGGGTGAATTTTGTACAGAAAGGTGAGGTCCAAGTCCGTTATAATATGAATTACAGTTAAAATCAGATGTGAGTTTGGTAGAAAACGGGGTGGTTAAATGACTGTAGGGGCGAGGGCTGGTGATAACTGGGACAGTTTGCTGTGGTGGAGAGCATGGGGTTCCAAGAGGCAGGGACGAAGGTGTGGTGGGCTTGGGAGGGGTGGCAGGTGGGGAGGAATCAGTGGATGCAGGCAGTCAATACTTTTTTTGTGGGAATGAATGGCATACACTATGTTGGCTGTTAAATACGATTTCCAAGTGGGTTGATGTGAAGTCCATCAGAGTTGTAGCAGGAGGAGCGGAACCAGCAGTGGCGTAGCAAGGGTACCAGGGGGCCCCAAGCAGGAATGTCAGTAGAGGCATGCCAAGCAATGAAGGCTGCTAAAAGAAGGCATTTCAGAGACATACAACTCCATTAACTTATTACACTCCTGTCTTGCTCTCCTTCCTCTTCTTTCTCCTTATTTTCTTTCATTTTGCTGCCAGAGGCATAACTTCTCTTCATTGTGTTGGAGATGCTTAGCTGCTCTGTTTACACCAACACGTGGGTTTGCGCCATCTCTCTCTCTCTCTCCTTCCCCTCTGAGAAGCAGGTGGGGGAGGGGCGCTCATGGGGCCCTTTCAGGGAGTATGCGACGGCTAATTGTCGTTGCACCTTGTCACTGCTACTGCACTGACAGTATTCTATCGGTCGCAGGGCGACCGATAGCAAGGGCAGCGGCTGACAGGAGGACTCTGCGCCGGATCGGAGCGAAGAGCTCCCCTCGTAGCCAAGGCAGGGCTCTCCGCTGGTTTACAGCGAGGAAGCTCTTCCCTGGGGCGCCTACGGACGGCATCTTTTAGCAGTCTGTGGCAGAAGGAGGTCGTCACTGCTTTTCGGGCAGGGACTTGCTCCCTCCGCGTGCTGTCCCAAGTTGTTTCTCTGCGCTCGATGCCATTGCCCCGCGGAGCTGGAGTGTTGATATGGGAGAGGCGCACGGGAGCCGTCGGGGAGCTATAGCCGCTACAGCCTGGGGATCCGTGTCCTGACGGTCTGGAGCAATGGGACTGGCGGGGACGTCTTCATTCGTGAAGGCTGCGAAGCGGTTGGAGAGGACCGGCCCTGGAGCTGCGGCGGGGGGGCTTCTTTGTTTGCCCTGGACCACGATATCCACCCAGGAGGACTGGTTTCCAGGAGATGGGGTTGAGCAGGATGACGGGCGCGGGCAGGTAAGGGGGTCCCAGGCTAGCGTGCCTGCAGCGAGGCGCCCATTTTTGATATTTGTTGTGACTGTTGGTGAGCGATGTCCATGAATCAACTAAGGAGCTTTTCATTGTCTTTGAGCTGCTCTCTCTGAGTTCTGAAGTTTTAAGTCTGCAATAGTTTTGACCGGGTCATGGTCTTCTGAGGGGATGACGAGGACAGAGACAGCTAGCTAGCTGTTGGGACCATCCGGGTAGCAAGTTGTGCAAAGATTTGTAATCCAACCAGCCTGGATAAGCAGTTAGGATCGCAGATAAAATCCAATAAAATGTCACCATAATATGCTGGATAGAAACAATAAATGTGAAATAAAAATAAATAAGTGTGAGTAAAAGCTCAGCTCTAGGCAGCTACTGACAGACGACTTCACCAGCTCGCGCATTAAACAGGCCACCAAATCACAGGTTCACCGCATACCCTTCTTTGTGACCTAGCAGCGGGCAGTGAAAGCCATTGTCTACATTCACAATTCCAACTGCTCCCCGTAGGCAGACGATACAAGGTCCCATTGACAAATAAAAACACTCACAAAAAAAATCATCATCATCTGTAGCATCAGTAATACTGTATATTTGTATGTATTTGTAGTGTGCCCTATATCTCTACTGTAGTGTGCCTCTGCTGGGACACACAATAAAGATCTTGAAGAAAGTGTCATTCGTCATTCAAAACTGTATGTGTGAAAAGGCGCAGCATGCGAACAAAGACAACTAAAGTCCAGTAATTAACTTGGATGACAAACCTCAGTGACGGCAAAGCCCCTATTTCCACACGGAACCATCTTGTACCACTTGTCGTGTAGCAGGTCCATGTAGCCGTCCGACTTGTATCTGCTGATGAACTCAGACATGTTGGAAGTGAGCGGGGAGTTCTGAGGGAGGCCTACACCATAACCTGCAACCAACAAAGAATCAGAGTATAAGGCTGCATAATTAATTGAAATTGAATTGAAATGCCAATTTGAACGTTCTCAATGAGCACAGTTCTCAAAGACAGCAATTATGTTTAAAACCTACTGATTGTAATCCTGTCGTTTAGACTAATCCAAATATGTACAGGAATGTATGTGCTTCTTGTGTTCTAGTTCAGAAACTAATGTTGAAGTTCTTAAGGTGTTTAAAATGTGCACTGTGTTTATTCCAAAACATAAACTGCAAACCTCATCACTATCGCAATACTTGATTAGGTTTATTTCCAGAATCACGCAGAGACTTCAGACAAAAATTGCATCCATTTTAATCTTATGTTGTTTTGCTTCAGTTATATAATGTACACAGGACTATAATGACAACTGATAACTACCGAAAGGTGAAGAAAACATCATTAGTATCAGACAGACTTGAGGTAGCCTTACAAAATTAGAAATCACATCATGAATGTTTGATATCAAAGTCTAGACTTTAATTACACATGGATAGAGAGTGATAAAAATCTGATCAAAATGAATATTCCAGGAATGAAACTATGCACATGAATGAAAAGATTATTAAGCACTTAAAATCTATGCGGGTTGGGGGGGGGAAATTATCACCAATTATTGCCCTAGATTTTTTGACATATATGAAACATTCTTTTCCAACAAAGTGCCATGGGAATTATTGATATTCCTGTCACGTGTGTGCCAAGGAGTGATTAAGGCCTACTTTGTGTGAGCAGGTGAAAGTGATCCAAACTTTCAGCAGAAAACTGTCTGAGGGGACTTGGCTCAGCTCTGATGTGTGCGATGATGAAACACTATGAAACATTTTGTCAGTCAAAAATCGGTAAGAGGAAGTGAACGTCATGTAGTCAAGAGTAAACAAACACTTGTTGCACCAGAGACAGACAGGTAAAATGTCTGAGATTTCCATGGGTACTTTAGAACTCATGGGATGCAGAGATCTACGGTGCGATTGATAACAGCCTAATTACTCATTATCTGAGAGACTGATTTTTAGTCTTTGAAATAAATGTAAAGAATTAAAGAAAGAAGGCTCCACCGCGATATAATAATTTTAGTGTCTTTGCACATACTGAAAGAAAGAATTATCCATCTATTTTAATACGTTTGATCCATGTTAAAAAAAAACAGCAGGTCATGAACATCTCTCATTGTTCAGCTCTGAAAGTGCCACATAATGTTTTAGAAATAGAATGAATTAATAGCATCACCTCATACAGAGCGTTTTAGGTCATGTGGATGAAGTGTCTTGCACAAGGACACCACAACAGTATGACTACACACATGCAGCCTTACCTTCGATGGCAAACGGCTTTCCAACGGTGGCCAGTTTGCAGTCAGCGTCGATGGACACTTCGTAGTCGAGCAGGGCTTTGTCCATGATGAACGCATCGAGATGAGGAGGATCTGTCCTTCAACACAGAGACATGCACTTACTACAGACTGCCGCTAGAGGGCTCACCAGTCCACTCTGTCAGGGCCAGTCCTTTTTGCGAGCGGGGTTCCCAAAGTTCGGCCTGGACCTATCTTTGGTGGCCCTCAGGCTTCTTGTGGAATCGGCCCATATCGCAAGAGATGGTACTTTTAACTACAAGTTTCATAATTCTACACAATTATACCTCAAAATTTAACATTTCATTGTGCGAAAGAGATGGTTTTAAGGTTCCAAGCCTAAATAAACGTGTGGGGCACCTCTGCTAAAGGCACTCAGTTGACCACCTCACTATGTGGCCCTTCAATTAAAACAGTTTGGACACCCCATTCATATTACACATCTTGTTTACATGTAATAATAGTGATGTTCCGGAGAACTAATACAAACATGTTTTAACAATAGATATGACACCTGTGTATATTGCCTTTGTTTTCGACATAAACTAATGGCTCTGACACCATAGGTACTGTAACCTCCCGCGTCTAAGGTACCTGTGGTATGCGCTGGGGAACATCGGGATGCTCCAAAAAACATCCAATCATGATACAGTGGCACAGCAGTTTGCTATCTTGTCTCATAGTAAGAAGATAACGAAAGGGGCCTTTCTGTGTGAAGTTTGCATGTTCTCCCCTTTCATAGGCTTCCTCAGGTCACCCCTAACACAATTATCATGTGAAGTAGGGTCCCATTCTTCCAGAAAGTCAAATGAAATAGGCTTAATAGTAAAGTCTTAAGAAATACTGCGATTGGTACAAAATACTACTACAATGTGGTAACCTGTGAGGAGTCGTCCCACACCTGCAGACCTGAATTCAGATCCTCATAGATTTGGTCAGGACTATAAATGGAAGTTTTTTTTTTGCTTAATCTGCATGGTTTAGACCAGAACGGCCAATCATCCCTCTGCCTTGTTTGAGCCAGCTGACTGTGACCTCAGAGATTCAGGGTTTGTCACTATGAAAACCCAATTAAACACCACAGCCCCTCTGTGTTTGACGGCGGCACCAAAGACGCTCCCGACTCGTGTGATGATGAGGATGATGGGGTGAAATTGAGCAGAAAGTCCGGGCCTCAGATCATCTGAGAAAAGTCTCGTCAAATCTGAACAACAAACGAAAAAATACATCTACTGGAGAAAGTTGACCTCCATTTCTCCCGGTGGAGCACAGAGGATTGGTGGGTCATTGAGGTCATTGGTCCAAAGACTAAGTGGTTCTCAACATGTTCAAAATATACTGGATTTAGTTTTTGAATTAAAAAAAAAAATACAGTTCAAGTACAATGTCTTTTTGCTATTTTGACACATCTGTTGCCTCTGAATCTGCAAGATGCACACTTTTTGCATTTCGGCAAAATAATAATTATGACTGATTGTCTCATCATGCTGTTGTGTTGTACTTCACAGGGGGGGAAATGTGCTTCTAATCAAGCTGCTTATTTATCTGTAAACAATCTATTCAAACTGGACAAGTCTTGGCAAAATTAAATCAGTGGATGCCAATGTTATTGCCTATCTTTTGCTGATCTATCTAGACGGTCCAGGAAAAGTCTAATTTCTTGTTAATTATTTGACAGAAACTGTAATGATGATGAGCATTTTTTTCTTTTTTTTTTCTGGAAAGATTGAGTGCTGCAAAACAAAGTGCCACAAAATGTGCAGCGTGGCCAACAGCTTTATCTCGGCTCAGGCTTTCTCTGTCGCTTCAAACATCCCAGACAATAAAGCACACACACACAAGACGTGCACACCAACTGAGATGACAAACAGCTAAATAGGGCAGCAAGAGCAGCACACAAAGCTAAACTATTTCCTCTTTTTCTATTTTTTCACAGCACTATTACTAATAATACTCCAAATGGTGGCTGCGTGGTTAGTATTCTCACCTTTAGACTAAGCTATTCTGATTCTGCACAGCGGTCAGTCTGCTCCTGACAGGTTGCAACATACGTTTGTTAAGTGTGACATCACACACAATAATAAGCTACTTCTGGGTCCAAACAGTTGAGAGTTCCATAGACAACACTGCTGCTGAAATAACAACAGATGAAAGCCCAAACACTGTTTAATACCTAATTAGAATAATATAGCTCACCATTTCTCCAGGCAAAACGAAAAATATTTTTATATTAAAATAAGCCTTTATTGTGTATGAGAATAATAATTTGATAATTAATTTCAGAAAAGCATCACAAGAGGAAATCTAGAGTAAATGTGACATTTCTGTGCGATCAGATGTTTAAAAAAGAGCATTGTAGTCGGCCCTACAGCAGGTTGAAATCAGCTAAATCCCATTATAGTGAATAGGGCTAAAGTTCCGTTGGACCCGGAAATAGAACGATGACATCATCAACAAATGTATTGAAAGATGTGTGTCAACATACAGACGACATACTTCCCAACAGGAACAGTGGTGTGCCTTAACCTAAAAAAACAAAAAAGACTTGCGCACATCAGGAGAGTTATTAAGTTTACTTGGATTACTACCTATATTGTTAACCCTCTGCTTGGTATGTTGAATTGGCTAAATTGCAGTCTATCGTTTAGATTTATTTTCATTGTCTTTTCATTTGTTTGGTTTACCTCACCTAAACAATCCTTCACTGTAAAAATAAAAATGTTGAATCAACTTACAAGTAAGTACGTCTGTGGGACTGGGGACTGGTGTGAGCGCAATCACCTGTGCTTGAACATCAGTAAGACGAAGGAGATGGTGATCGACTTCAGGAGGAAGTCACCACCACAGACACTGCTGAACATCCAAGGGGAGGACATTGAGGTGGTGGACAGTTTCAAGTACCTGGGTGTTCACCTCAACAATAAACTGGACTGGTCCCACAACACCAACTCCCTGTACAAGAAGGGCCAAAGTCGCCTCCACATTCTGAGGAGACTGAGGTCCTTCAGAGTGAGCAGGCCTCAGCTCAGGACTTTTTCTGACTCTGTGGAAGCCTCTGCTATCCACTACGCTGCCGTGTGCAACTTGGTCTCTATATCAACCAACACTGCGTTACAGCCGCTTCAAAGCCTGTACAAACAGGCACTCAAAATATTAGATAAAAAACCTGTTTCGTACCACTACTGTAAAGTTGTGAAGAAATATAAATTATTAACATTTGAAAATTTCATTTTGTTTTCTAATGTCAGTTTAGTATTTAAAATTCTTCATGATTTGGCCCCTCAGCCCCTGAGAATGTTTGTGAAATCCTGTGACGAGGCAGGACGTAGAACAACACGAGCTTCCTCCAGAGGAGACTGTTCTGTGAACTTTAGATCCTCTACCTTTGGACAGAATTGCTTCTCTGTGAAAGCTGCAGGGATGTGGAACTCGTTGCCATTAACTGTTCGAGAGAGTAGTACCTTACAACAGTTTAAACTTGACCTGAAGAAGTGGTTGAAAGACAGTCAGATTTGTGATCATTAGCAAAACACGGGTTAATCGGGGGATTGTTAAGAATGTATGAAGGTACAATCTTTTTTTATAAACTGTAGATATTTGTAATAGCAAGTGTAAATATTGCATCTGAATGTTTGTTGAGGTGATCCTTTTGCTGGAGTTTTATCTGTATTTTATATTTTATACTGTGAATGGACTTAAGTAAGAATGCGTATTGGCCACTGTACAGTATAAACCTGCTGCCACTTTGCCTCTGCCCAGGGACTACAGATGAAAATTAGCTTGTAGCTATCTCTGGTCTGTACAACACATTTGTTGTGCAACGTCCCTGTCAAATAAATAAATAAATAAGTGTGCTGGGCCACGGGCAGCACAGAGCGGGACAAGAACAGACTGAACAAGCTGGTCAGGAGGGCCAGCTCCGTCCTGGGATGCCCCCCAGGACTCTGTGGAGGAGGTGAGGGACAGGAGGTTATTAGCCAAGCTCACTTCCATCATGGACAACACCTCCCACCCACTGCACGGGACTGTAGAGGAGCTGAGCAGCTCTTTCAGTGGAAGACTGAGACACCCTCAGCGCAAGACGCAACGCTACCGCAAGGCCTTCATCCCCACTGCTGTCAGACAAGACTGTAAAGTAACATGTGCAATAACCCCTTTGCAAAACAACGTGCAATAAACTTTGCAGCTCGATATTCTACTTTTATAGTCTGTTATAATCTTTATTATATTTTTTATCTATTCTTATTTCCTTATTGTTATAATTCCGCCCCTTAAGATTTCTGCTTTTACTTATTGTACATAAGATACTTGTTTTGTTTACTATTTAACTGTTTGCACATTTACTGTCTATTTTGCACACCCTGAGTGATCTTATTGAATGCTGAATGAAGTGAATTTCTCCGTTGTGAGATCAATAAAGGATTGAGATCAATAAAGGATCTTATCTTATCTTATCTTAAAAGTGGCTGCAGGTATAGGCAAGTGTACATCTCAACGAACCATCCGGGGCCAAATCTTGAAAAAATCTTGAAAATGGGTTGTTCAACAGGATTCTGAAATCTGATTAGATCATGTAATCCAATCCTAGTTTTAATCTGGATCAAACCTTCACTTTGTGTTGTTCAAACATTTCAGTAGGATCTGGAAAACGTCGATCCAAAACAAACAAGATTATCCAACAGGCGGTAGGATTTCAAGGTGGATTTCAGAAAGAAAATGTAGCAAAACTTAATAATAATCAATTTGTGTATATACTTTTATTTATATTTTGCACTTGATTTGTTCAACTGTTACAGTGATGAAGTAGATAAAGTAGACACAGGCTACCAATTAAGCCTTTCAGTTTAGTAAAGTAAAAATACTCGAAAGTCCCTTCAATACCAATCTACGAACGGTGCACAGGAGAGAGAAAAAGCGTGTCTCCAATCCACGATAAATTACCTAAAATACATCTACAGTAGGTGAGTTTCGTGATTCATATTACAGTACTGCATGAATATTAATGCAAAACCGCTAATAACACCGGTTATTAGCATCAGCGGCAGACGCCGTCCTTCGCTGATTGGTTCAATCTGCTTCCTGTTAGCTTACGTATGTAGCGCTGTGGGAAATGGAAATAGGCGTGTTTAAGAGGAGCCAGGTGGGCTTAGGCGCTGCAGGCGGGCGGTGCATGCCACAATACACACACGGCCTGATGCTCCCGCGAGAGCAAGGCGCCTGCAGCACCTGAGCCCACCTGGCTCATGTTAAACACACCTACTGCCACTGCCGTCACGAGTCTGCTGTCCAGGTGAGCTTAGAGTAACTTGTTGTCAAAAGTTGTCAAAAAACATTTAAGCGCGTAATTGTGTGCATGCAAACGGCTGTACCATAATTTAAAATGTAAAATATTAGACTACCCATTTCAAGAAAATAAAACACACTACACATTATTTTTAGATCTTGCAAACCATTTTTACTAGTTTCCCCTTATTTTACTCCCTTTTGAGATGTTTATTATTACTGGAAACTGGCACAGAAAGTGACACAAGAGGAGGTCACAACTGTCACCATGCAACCATACTGTACACAAGGGTCATTAGTTTTACTCCATCCTGCCCTCTTCCGAAGTCACTTGACACTATGTTTAATTTCGAATCGGTCAAAAAATTGTGTGTGTTAGCTACCGCTAAACGCAAGAGTGTGCAGTAAGAAAGTGGTGAGCAGTTGTCACGTGAAAGGCTGCTGTAGCAATTCGGACCAAAAAATACACTGAAACCTACGTCTGAAAGGGTTTTCTAGATGGAAAAGATGCCATGGAGGGCAGGTTGAGCAAATTAGCAGAGGACGCCAGTTAGCCTGGCTCTCAGCCTGTGGTGCACAATGACTGCCTTCTCTCCGTGCTGCAAACCAATCAACACCATGATTGACAGGTGTCATATGACACGCAGCCAAAATGGCGACCTCCAGTGGAGTCGTAGGTCACGTGTCATCATTTGACCGATATACAAAAACGTTTTTATTTTCTTTCTAATATTCCCAGTTCACTGTAAAACTATGGTCTATGATTTACCATTGGCATTACCATATTAAACAAGTAATAATTAGAAAAGATCTTTAAAAAAAGAATAATTTGGACTATGCAAGCATGTAGCAAAGTAATTGTTAAACGCACCACAAATTACCTATTGAGCAAAAATGGCATGTGGCCTGTTACTTACTTCAGAGTGGCGACCCCATCAGGTGTGGTGGGCTCATTGAAGCGCCTCATGTACTCGTGCATCTCTGGGAAACTCTTCTTCATGTAATCCTCGGCACTGCTCTCACGCACCGTGCCAAATCGGAATCCTCGGGATGGATGGTGCAGCTGAAGAGAAGAAGAAGGAGGAGAAGAAAAACTATCAACAGGACGAAAAGTGAGAATTGTTATCTCAGCCTTTAACTCGTCGGCTCTTTCCTTGTTGAAAATTTCACAGCGCAATCACAACACAGACTGACGACCAATTAAAATATGCCGTCGCGCTGCATAAACATCCGCAGACGTGCTTGATGGTCCAATCAGCAGCGGAATTAAAAAGCGTAATTAGGACGAAGCAGGTGATCCACGGAGCAAATTTAATCTTCAATTATTTTATGACAAGAAGCAGAAAGTTAATGAAAAACGAGTCAGGAGTTCAGCAGCTCAGACTGGAGTCACCGTGGGGCGCCGGGAAAAGTCAGGCTTTTATCAGCAACCTGGGATTTCTCCATTAACAGAGAGTAATGAATGTGCAGATAACAATCAATAATCATTAGAAAACATTGAGTTAGTATCTAAAAAAAACCCCATACTGCTTCATCAGAGGGACTATTCTTCGTGTCGCACAGGCACTGTAATACCATTTGTCACTAAATGATCTATGTCTAACAGCACATCTGGGAACTTAAGCAGTTTTAATAGGTGGCAATTACAGAGCAAAACAATAGCAGTTGTTAAATGTTTACTAAAGCGCTTGTTGCAGCTGGCAGTTACACGTAGTATTATTATTTATTTATTATTAAGCAGTGTTGGGAATAATGGCGTTAGTTACTGCGTTCGATTTTCCAGTAACAAGTCATTTAATTAATTCCTCCGTTAGAACAGCGGTCCCGTTACTGTCTAAGTATTTGGAAAGAGACGGGAGCTGGATCTGAGGGACGCAGAATAATAAAATAATTACCAGTTCAGTGTTTCAGCAAGTGAGAAAGAGCATGACCAGAGTAACAGTGATGTTGATTGGCTGACAGAGTGATGGAGAAGCGACCAATCAGAGCAGAGACCAATCATTCTAGCGATGAAAAGTGTGTCCTGATACGTTCATTGGCTTCAGCACCAAATGCAGCCTTGTCTTCTTTAAAACTGGAACATTTTCAATTTTACGGAATTATCTAAGGGCTTGTTTGGATGGGATTTAAAGCTAGCAACGACAGAAGTGAAGTGCGGGAGCTGTCGTGTGTTTACAGAGTTTATAGATGTTCACAGCAATGCTGGTAAGAGCAGAGATGTTTGTTTACTTTGCGCTTCATATATTATTAACAGTGACATGCGGCGGCGACATTAGCCTGGATATGTTCTGATATTGTGAGTTTAGTAAATGCATTGTTTGGCCATTGTCTGCTGTTTATAGTAGATGTCTGATCAGTTGTTTTACTGCAGTGTGTTCTTCTATCTTTTGATTTCCTGTTTGCTGTGTTGTGTCAGTGGCTGATCTCATAGACTGAAACTAAACGTTCTGAGAGTTTTGATAAACAGGCTTATGTTTACTCCAACATGCCAAATAAGCACTTATTCTTGCAGATTAGTTTGTAACTCAAAAATTACTTTGTCTAGTAGTAACGTTCCTAACACTGTTAATAAGTATTTCTAATTTGAAAAACAAAGCAATGCAAATGTACGCTTGAATGGTTGTTAGTTAGGACATAATCCCACATGATGACAAAGTACCTGTGGGTCTGCAGTGTGTGTCTCCTCACCTTAGCATCATGGATTCCTGTCACTTCCTCAAAGGTCTTCTCTCCGACCATGACAGCAGCTAGGTTGGCAGTGTAGCTGGACAGCACCAGCAGGCAGAAGATGGCCCATAGGTTCATCAGGAATCGACCCGTCCAACATTTAGGAGTCTTTGAAGAGACGGTCCGGCCAAACAAGATGGCGTAGCACAGGTTGAGTGCAGAGGAGTAAGAAAACACTCTCATTCGGTTACGTCCGTGTGGTGTCATTCCAAATGGGCTCTTCCACTCATAAAGTGTGAGGAACAGTGCAGTGATGTGGAGGGCCACAAAGATGCCCACCCACATGGACCAGTGCAGAGGCCACATGAAGGCACCTATGGGTGCGGCTGTATCCTTACTGCGAACCAGGATGCCCAGACTGGTGGAGAAGAAAGGGGAGGTGAAGTCAATGACCTGACTGCGAGCAGAGTTGATACTGAAGGAGGTGACAGCCATGTCTGCCAACCCATTCAGAAGATCCCCTACCAGGCCTGTCCAGCGGCCACCCTTCCACGCTCCATACTTGCCATCCCCCACAATGTACAAGTCAAACTCAAAGCCTAGATCCTCTGAAAGCTTCTCCAGCAGGTCAACACAGTATCCATAACAACACTTGGCTGCATCCTTGGGCAGGACACTAGCATTCCCACGACCAACCTCACGAAAATACCTCTCCAGAGTCTCTGTGTTATTGGTCCCAGCATCCAGGCAGAACTGACCAGCTGGACAGCTGCTGTCCTCGTCCACGTCCCGCGTGAACACAAATGGGTGCTCCACTAAAGTCACCACTCTCACCCTGCTCCCCACCACGGGCATGCCCGGTCTCCAGCGGCCCCTGGTCCTCCCTGTTCCATCGCCCCTGTAGCGGGTCTTGGGTCCCTGCCACACCCCTTGGTCCTCCACCTGCAGATGCCCCCCTCCCAGCTGCCCACGGTCACCCAGGTGGGCTGACCCAGGGCGTCCCGCCGCAGGCTCCAGATATGGAAACGTTGAGAAGTGAGCACCACAGAGCGGTTCTGGTCCACTTCCACTGGTCCAGTCAGGCCCATGAAGGACGTGTTGGGCAGGAAGCTGAAGAAAGAGGGAAACTGGTTGGAGCACTTTTGTTTGACATTGACAATTCTAAAGCAATGTAATTGTTCCCTTAGCACCCACCTTTATTCTGAGGATGACCTAATTATTTTTTATTTGTTTGACTTTTAAAAGTAAAGTCCCACTGATTTTCTTTATTTTACAGGGAAACCCTAAGCTAGAGGGGCCCTATTGGCGCCGCGCCTCCTCTTGCTCTTTTTCATCTTAGTCCTCCTCCTTCTCCCCTGGCTCTGACACTATTCTTCACTTGAGGGTCATTGAGTATCAGTAAACTGATGTTTTCATCAACGACCTGCATTTTGGTTTATTACAAAGCAGAACTAAGTTCAGATGTAGCTCAGATGCAGTTTGTCTCATCAAAAGTTTTAAAAGCAGATTGGAAGAAAAGGAAGATTTCTTTTCTCTTGCCTCTTGAAGCTTCAGATGTGATCTCTGCGAGTGAGCTCTCATCCTCACTTCAGAATCATGCTGATTAGATCAAACCTCTTAGTTCAGGATTAGAAATATAAGGAAAAGGAGCTGCAATCGCTTTGGTTTACTTCAAACAACGTGGCTGTTGCATATATATTATATATATATATATATATATATATATATATATATATATATATATATATATATATACTGTATATATACTGTGTATATACTGTATATATATGTATATAGGAAATGGAAGGTCCTTCTAGTTGAACTTTAGAAAATGTTGTAGCATCACAACATTTTGGTTTCTGTTCACGATTCGTGACTCATTTTTGTTCTTTCTTCTTCTGCAGGAAATAAGCCACCCTCTGACGGCTTCATCTGCTCTCACCGTCAGAGTATAATTTCATTTTGGGTGAAAATGTTTGATCTTTTCTTCCATCAGACAAGTGAATGCACCATCTGAACCTTTCATCCTGTTTTAAGCTCGCAGTTAAACGCTTGTGAGTGACCCTCTTTTTGGGTCACCATATTAAATGGCTGTTTAGCTCATTTAAAAGACCACAGGGCAGAACTTGGTCTCTCCTCTCTACACATTAAGGTGGATCTTGTCTTGTAAGGGAGTAATTGGGACTATAACTGAAAAAATGTCTTCAATAATTTTTTCCATAGACCGTCTCAGTGGCAGAATGCTGGGACAGTCTCATTATTCGCCAATGTCTGTGGGATGTGCAGATGATGAGAGAGAGGCTGCAGCTGGAGGTCAGAGCCAGCAAACGGGACATTTTTGGCTCTTTAATAAGTCAGCTCATGTATAAGTAACATTCAGACTTGTTTATATTCAGGGAGAGAAAAGTCTCTGTGTTGAAGAATATGAACACATCTGTGTGTGAGCTGGATATTTATCATGCATTTCTTGATCCTATGTTTTGTCGTCGAGATATTCAATGGAAAATAAGAAAATATCATGAAAAATACCTGGATGACTGAGAGCCAACACAAACATGCTCCTCACTAATTCCACAAGGCCCGCTGAGCTAACACAATTTAAATCATCACAGAGAAAAAGGGAAAAAACTGTCTGCACACATCATCCTGTCCTTTAAAATATCATTGTAATACTTTCAAAGGTAAGTGTAAATTGCAGGATAAACTAAAAACTTGAACTCTTGACAGTCAGTGTACGAGTGTCTCACCTGGACAGGTACTGTCCCGAAGACATCTCCTCCTGTTTGCTTGGCTTGTCGTCGCAGTTCACCATGGTCTGGATCAGAGCCAGGTCTGGCCGGATCATGGTTGCCTTGGTGATGGCCCGGGACACCAGCTGAAGGGCGTCCCGGATGTAGAAGTCTAGAGGTTTCTGCTCCACTTCTCCATAGGCCAGCAGGCCCAGGGGCAGCCCGATAGCATGCAGGGCGTCAGGGCTGAGCGGCTGCCCTAGGACCCAGTGCACCATGGGAAGGGTCAGGCCCAGGTCCTGTGCACTGTGAAGTACTGCCGCCGCACACTGAGGGTCTGCCCCAAACAGCAGCACTGAGGCGGGCGCGGGTGTGTTGTGTTTGAAGTGGCGGGACAGGAAGTCGTGGATCTGTGTGTCGTCATGCGCTGATTGGGTCAGGTTCAGCAGAGCCCGCAGATGCCAGCTGTTACTGCCGCCCCATGACACATCAGTCTGATCATTGAGCAGCTCCAGGAGGCCCCGCGCCTCTTCCCATCCACGGCACAGCACCACTGTCCCCTCCCTCCATCCTGAGCGCTTAAGCACCGTGAGCAACAGGTTAGATAGGCCTGACTCCGGGACTCCCTTCACCATCTGCAGGTGGAACCGGTTCTGTGGACAACACACAGGACAAAGGTTAAATAATAGGACTTCTTGTAGGAAATTTACATCTGTAACACAGTGACCTCTCTGTAACACCTTTGAAATCCTTCTGCTTCAAAGATACAAAGCAGATCCCAGTCCCTCTCAGTCGGTTTGCTTCATTATGTGGAGTCTGAAGGTCACATTAAAATGGCTGCCTCCAGTTGGCCTCGGTGGCACACAAACCGCAGCCTTCTATTTTGCGTAAATGAGATAGCGCCCCCCGTAGATGGAACCCTCACAATAACCATCAGTGACACCGCAATAACAGAGTGAACCGAACAAGGTGGAAACAAATTACACCTCGCCCCCCTCTGTCCGCCCTCCTCTGGCTCTCCTTCACTTTCCTTGTCCACCTCCTGCTTTCCACCATACCTCCTCCAACCCAAATTTAATCCCTCTTCCAAAAATAATACAAATTATATCCAAATTCTGCTCTTGTTTCTTCTAATCTCTACCTTGGCCTTTTTCTTTTCGCTGTTTCTCAGGAGATGAAGCGGAAACTACAGACCTGGGGTTGTGTGCAAACTTGCTGACTTCACATTAGTTACACTAAAAACAACTGTTGACACCCGCGGGGTCGGCTTGTCCTGCGGCATGCTGGGAAATGTAGAAAATCACTGAGTAAAGCAGATTTAGTGTAGTTAAAAATAAATGCTGCTTTGGTTTCGCACACATACGGTAATCCTCAGTGCCACGGGGTCATATCCCGCAGTGATTGGAAAAGCGGTTTAATCTGCCGCTGTCATTCACAAATAAAATGATAGGAAGGTGAAATCAACATGCACAGTGTTGTACAGCTTGTTTTTGTGGATTGGTGCACAACACTTATGAAACACTCATACTCATTGGTATTTATTTTCAGGAGAGAACAATCAAACACAGGGCTATGTGACATTCACATGATATAACATTCTAAAGAGCCCACAGATTAATACTGTGGGGGGACAAGAGACAATGGTAGAACCTTTTAACAGCAGATCTTTTGACCCGCATGGTTATAACCAAGGAAGTTGGTTATGGTTATGAAACGAAAAGTGCCTTCAGGTGTTGGGTTAGTCCTGCCATTGCGACTGAGCGCGCCACCATTGTGGGCCAACCTGACCAGCATGTTTTTGGAGGTAGAGGAAACCGGAGTACCCGGAGGAAACCTGGCTGGCTGCCTTCAGTGCTCCTCAAGTAAAGTGACAAAACCTCCGCAGTCGCCATATTCGTTCAATATTGTTGTAAATGTAAACACATTTCTGGTATTGGCTACAGCAGAAAGGTACCGAAAGCCCGGTGTAAGATATAAGGGGAAGTGAAAGGGTGCATCCTAAACAATAGGTAAGCCATAGTCTAAGCCAAAACCGGATGTGCGACAGCGTACGCCATGATAAGAAGTGTTTGCGACGTAACTTCCCCTGTTGTTTCCCGTGCTGGGTGAGGACGGTTGGATTGTCCAAACGCAGCTGAAGTTCTAGTTCCTAACTGCACAGGAACCTAACGGTTGACCTTATCACGTGACTGAGGAATTGGAGCTCGGATCAGGACTCAGGAGCTATGATTTAAGGAATTTCCATTGATTAGTTCAGTTTGTTGCACTATATGACCATTTGTTAAGCTTCAAAAACGGTGAACTTCAAAACTAAAACTCCTACACAGGCATCTCCTCAGGTGAAGTCATTGGTAACACTTTATAATAACTACACCTTATTTAGCCTTAACACATGATTAGTTCATCATGAACAATTCATTAGTTAAGTGTGACTAACACTTAATAACTACTTAACAATGAATAAGTCAAGTACGTGAATAACTATTCATTCTGAGTTAAGCATTCTCTGTAGTAGTTAATTAATGAATTATTCAGGTGTAGTTATTATAAAGTGTTACACATTAGAGTTATATCTGAGAATTTGACAAAATCAAATTGTAGAATATGACCCCAACCAGTTAACCTCCTAACCCCTGCCTGAACCGAGCACTCATTTCCTCAGTTTAGCTTTACCTAAATCTAAAAGCTTAAAAAATGCTTAAACAATGTGACAAAACAGTTAGGATCAGTTTTGTAGGTCTTAGCTTTCAAATGAGACGTTACTCTGTTGCTCTCCAGTCCAGAAGCTTTTAGATTTGGGTAACGCCAACCTGGAGAAAATGGGCTCGAGTAATAGTCATAATAATATTAATAATAATAATAATGCATTAGTTTTATATAGCGCTTTTCTGGACACTCAAAGACACTTTACATTGCATTATTCATTCACTTCATACTTGGTGGTGGTAAGCAACTATTGTAGCCACAGCTGCCCTGGGGTAGACTGATGGAAGCGAGGCTGCCAATCTGCGCCATCGGCCCCTCCGACCACCACCAACCACTCACTCGCTCACTGCAGTCACTAGGCTTCCTGGTGTTACCAAACGGTCTCCCATCCAAGTACCGACCAGGCCCTTCCCTGCTTAGCTTCCAAGGTCTGACGGGATTGGACATAGCAAAGGCAGTATGGCCAGGGCATGGGAGTAAAGCGGGGGTTAAGAGGTTAAGAGGTACTGACAGTACATATGCAAAGCCCAATAGTAGCTTGCCAACTAATCTATTGTTGCACCACTGAGAGGCCTATTATGTCAAAAGTATGTTACTCCAAATTCATGACATATACTGTACTAGCTCTGCCTCCAGTTTTCCGAATGGTTACATGTCTCCATAGTTGCACGGCTCACTGTTTCTAACCCATTTTGGCAGACGTCATATTTCTATTTTAGACCTAGAAAATTCCAGTTGCATGATGCTGATATTACTGGCTAAGTTTGCTCGGTGTTGTCAGAAAACTTTCCCAAGCTGAAGCCAGATCAAAGGATGGCCCCAAATGAAAGAACACTCCCGATAAAGTGTGAATAAAACATCAGGACAAGAACATGAAAAGACAGGAGAGGGATGTGCAGAAAATAAATAAAAACAGTTGAATCACAGGTTTGTGTTGGCTTACCAGGAAATATGAAGAGAAAGTTAAGGCCGACAAGACTCCGAGCTAAATGGAAATGTGTCAAGAACAAGCACAAAACAATCTAATTAGCTGCTTTTGACTCTCTCAAACTGTCTCCAGGCCTGTACTGTAACATACAGTATGTCCTTGTGGAAAGACAGATTGAGGAAGATTATGTAATGAGTCAACGGTGCAGCAGTAAAAGTAAAGTACTGTAGTGATTCCCAACCTGAATATATCGGAGCAGTGGCTCTACTCTGAGCTCCTGCTGGCTCACAAAGGTTCTCGCGCTTGTTACATACAGTGGGAAATAGACTGATGGACAGTTTTGTTTTTCGAGGACCATTTAAGAAAAATTTTGGAATTTCTTTGTGAGGATTTTTCTGTTAATGCAGTATTTTGAATTCAATTTGGATCTTATTGGACTGAAACACTTGATATACTATAATGTTCTACTTTACAACACATTATTTACTTATATATACAAATGAAGCTTCTGTGCAAATTCAACCTGGAAGACCTACCAGCTGCATTCATTCACCGCATCACCGGCTGCGCTCTCAATCATCCAATCACAGACCCCGCTCAAGCCGCACCTTCACGACAGCCAATCACCGCAACTGCTCATCCCCGCTCATCGCTCAGGATCCCCTTGTTTAAGCTCCGTGATCAATCACTCAGCCGTGTGCCAGCCGTGCTACGACCCTCCTCCACCCCTTTCTCCACCTGGCTTCTCCTCGGCTCTGCTCGTCGTCGACTGGCCAACCCAGGATTCCTCTTCCACCACCAAGGTCCAGGCTCAGGGGAAGATTCTGTCTATCATTCATCAATGCCATGATTATCTGAGCCCCAATAATGATTCATGTTCATTAATTAAACACTCATACCGCCATTCTGTCTCTGTGAGTCTTTTCTGGTTGAAATACAAACAGCAGAACTGAGGAGGCTTCTTGAATAAAAGATGGGATGTCTTCAACTCAAAACAATGTAACATTCCTGGATGACAGAGAGCTTACACAAGCATACTTTTACTAGTTAGAAAATAATGTGTAACTTACTATGCTCAAAAACAGAACACTTCACATTTGCATTTCAAAAACAGTTTATTTATCATGAAGCAATGAACCGCAGAGTGTGACATCATCACGCTCTTTCCGCTGATCTCAGTAAAACGCTGTGTAACAGGGCTCCAAATGTGTTATAATATTATGCGTCAGCAGCTGTGCCTGTGGCTGCTTTGAAATATTTACACAGGTTTGTCCCCATGTAATGAGCTTTCATTACAACACGCACAGACCTGACCTGGGACCAACACGGTTCACCACTGGCACACCTGGGACACAACCACGAAACCGGATCCAGGGCTAAGTCCAAAAGCAAGACTAAACCCAGTGGTCCGGGGCGACTCCTCAGGCCCAGAGGTTCTGCTCTGAATGCCGCTCTTCTCTCTGCTCTCTGTTTATCAGCAACGCTCAGAGCTGCTCCTCCTTTGTGCACTCAAACACATTGTGGCTCATACCCAGACACTGTCCCATGGGGAGATGGAACCGATCCACCCAGACTACACAAGCAACAAAGAGTGCAGCAGCACGTACCACAGATGTGAAGGGCGGGATGGAAGCGGAGAGGAACTCGGGACAAAAACACAGGAGCATAAGTGGAGTCGAAAGTGTTTTGGAAAGCCACTATTCACCGTTTATTATTTAGATTCACTCCTTGGCCTCAGTGGACCATTACTTAGCGACAATGGTCTAAGCAAGGGGTGTGAGACAATTTCAGACATTTTTTATTGGCCTTCTGGATTCCGTGGAATTGGCTCAAATTTAAGGTGGAGTTTTTTTTTTATTGCTCTAGTATAAATATCATATCACCATAATAAAACACATCTGCTGTGGCAGAATGGAACATGGTTAAACCTGTCCCAGACACACCAATTTGAATGCTTCACTTTTTTATTATTATTATTTTTTGATTACAACTTTTAAGTAAAAACATCGTGCCCGAAGGCATTGCCGACTGGGTTCTTGAATATTAAAACATAGTATCAAAAAACAGCCTCTGCTCAATATTCCATAATTTGTTCAGTCCAAAGTAGGACAGTCCCACAGTTCTGGAGTTTTATTCAATAACTTTGTTGCAAATAGGAATGGAGACCGGTCCAATGCTCGATTTGTGGGGTACTCTTACTGTATGCCCAGGTGGACAAGTGTTTTATTCCGTGTTTGGATAGAAGTTCTTTAAAAGATTGGACATAGGGACTGGAGAGCCTTCAGGAGTAATCCACGTAACAGCTTGTAACCATTGCACATCACTAAAAAGTTTCTCTTGTGTTTTAACAGAGCCATTTTGAGTTCTTCATAGTCCCCATCTGTAACTGGCTGTGTATAGGAGTAGTGTAGTATGACCATAATCGCCCAATGTTGGAGTTTTTCCAAGCGGTTGGTTTGTGTGACATTTACAGCAGCCCAGACAGGTAACGCCTATTCAAAGTGAGGCAGAACATAACATTTGTACAGTCTTGCTCATAGGTTTTTGTCATTTACAGAGAGAGAGAGTCTACAAAGGAGAAACATTTGAGATGCCACCTACTGTATCGGCAGGCGCAGTCCACTTGTTTGTCAAATCCTAAATGGAGATGTTCTTTAACCATTTCGACTGTACAGCCCATACATTTAATGTCAATATTTGTATTTTGGAAAGAAGTATTGCTTTGGTTTTGCTTGAGTTGAATTGCATAACCCCAAGTTACAGCCCAAGTTTCACTGACTCCTGAAGCCTCCAAATTTGGCGATGTGAGCTGAAACGAGTTACCACAAGTCTGCGTCCTTCCACCACAGATATTCTTTTTTCGCATCAAACATAATCAGAATTTAAAATCTATTTGCAGTAACACATCCGGTTTCCATAGTTTTAACCTAAGACCAACCTTGCCTGAATACAATGAATGCTGCTGGGAGTTTGGGGGGTTTGGGACATCGTGCACAATCTAATTTTGAATTATCTATATTTGGCCACTATGGCCGATTTTGATCACTTGGAACATAGGGTTTCATGTGAGATCAATTCAACTTGGATCTGTCATCACAACAAGAGACCAAGAGAGTTTTGGACGTCACAGTGCTTTCCCATCTAGCCCTTGCCAACATGGACTTTTTCATCCTAAAAATGGAAATAGAATGTGAAAGAGGACAATTATGAGTAATGTTCAAACAGTCTGAACGCTATACCCCACTTCTTCCAAAGATGCAATGAAAAAAGAACGGTCAAATCGACATTTTCTCTATATGGTTCAACATTTGTGACTTATCTGTATGTAATCAATACATATTTCCTGCCTCCATCTCCATCACACACGTTTTTAAAATAAATGGCCAGTAGCATTGCCTGTCGACATGCAGTTTTGTTTGTTTGGCCGTATCTGTCCAGACCAACCCACTTTGCAAAGCGGTCGTTGATGTTCATCTCGCTAAAAGCCCAGGCTCAGATTAACGAGATCAGACGGATCAATGAGTCTCGCTGGCATCCCCCCCTCCGGCCCGCATCCATCATATCAGGGTGGAGTACATTACACCGGCCCTGTTTACATCCAACATTTAGGTAATCACTGCTCCGGCCAATTAGATCCGAGCGCTGCCAACTGGAAACCCGCCCGGCACTAACCACCAGCCTCCGGGACAAGCTCATGTGTCAAGGGACACTGTGCTGTAGGCACTTCACACCTACAGCGGCGACTCCAGACACCCCAGCGAAGTGTGTGTGTGTGTGTGTGTGTGTGTGTGTGTGTGTGTGTGTGCGTGCTTTATTTAACTTTTAAATGCAGTGAAGTATGTTTAGATTTGGGTGGCAGTATATTTTCCATCTGAGCCATAAAATAATGATCTCTAATGACTTGGATGTGCTTGAAAAGACTTTAGGTTCTCCACACAACCACTCGTGGTATCAGTCACTTCTGTAGCCATCGCTGCCCTGGGGAAGACTGACTGAGATATGGCTTCCAATCAAACCTCCAATCACTTGAACACGACAATACAATGGGATTGGTGGCCATACCGCCTTTGCGATGCCCAATCCCGTCAGACCTTGGAAGCTAAGCAGGGAAGGGCCTGGTTAGTACTTGGATGGGAGACCGTTCAGTAACACCAGGAAGCCTAGCGAATGTAGTGAGTGAGTGAGTGGTTGGTGGTGGTGGCTGATGTGCGCAGACTGGTTGCCTCGCTTATCATCACCGAGTATGGAGTGAATGAATAATGCACCGAATTGTAAAGCGACTTTGAGCGTCTGGAAAAGCGCTATATAAGACTAATGCATTATTATTATTATTATTTAAACTGACGTCCTTCTATTTTTCACCTTCTAATCTTTTCATTCGTGTGTAATCATGTATTCTTAAGAGGTGCAGTTAAGTTTAATGAGACCAATAAACCAACCAAGTGTGTTTACAGACACTCTTTGTCAGTAAACGAAGAGTGAAAGGGGGCAATTGTAGGAGCTAGACTATCGGCTGCACTTCAAAGAACTTATTCTGATTGGGATCAGTTGCTATAGAAAACGTCTCTACCATCACTGAGTAAACATAGAGTTATTAAAAAGATCTAAAGATAGATCTAAAGTAAGAGCAATATACAGAAAGGCCTGGTGTTCAGGTTTTCTAGCACTTCTATCACAAACTACCGAACGTTTATCCCATTTCCTCCTGCCAGAAAACTTCCCCTCGAAGCATCATGGCACAAGTCTGTATTTTCAATGAGTTTCCGGTCAGGATTTAAGACAGGCTCTCAAAATGTTTACTTTGTTGGACTCACGCCACGCTCTTACCACTTTTTTGGGACCTTCTCTTGGAGCCGTGTCCAGCTAAAGCACCGATTTGCAGTGGCTCTGACTCAAGTCTTTAGACAGGGGGTTTTAAGATATTATTCCACTCCCTCACAATGCCATCAGTTTTTTGCCATTGGTAGTCTGCCTCATTGAAAAGAGAATGGGGGCTTATTTTTTTATTTTTTTCTCTCTCTCTTCCACAATGACAGAGGCAGGAACAAGGCTGGAAATTAGAGCAGGGGAAAATGAGCATGTCAAGAGTGCACTTGAAAAGCACTGATGAATTGTATATAGTTGACATAATGAGGTGTCTGCGCTCTCAAATTACATTACAGTGCAGTGAATATATTTCAAATAGAGGTTATAAATACATCTCACTCAATCCCAAATAATATTTACAAAAAAAGTTAGGAACCGTGGCAAAATGCGCACGCCTTCCCGAAGATGTGTTCAAATCCAGTTGGAAAAAAACTATCTGTTTTGCGGCGCATAACAGATCACTCTTTTCCTTTTTATTTAACTTTAATGATCATTTATGTTTTATAGATTTTTTTTCTACCTTTGATGTATAATTGTGTGCACTTTAATTCGCCCTTTGGAAAGAGCTTTGAATTGAGTCGGGTGTGAATTGTGCTCAACCAATCAACTTGCCTAACCGTGGGTCATCTGCTTTATCCATAATAACAATAGATCACTTCGTGTATAGACTTTAGTAGATTTAAGTGAAGCGTTTTTCTCCCGCTACACAAGTTTCGAAATAATGTAGATTGTGTGTGAATATAAAACACATATGCCAGGGCACATGGACTCGAATCTATCAGCAAATTGTGATTTTTGTGTGTGTAGAGAACGGCATTTGAGTGCTGAAATTATTGGGTGAAAGCGTATGAATACCCAAGGGGTGTTCCCGGGAGAACAAAGATCAAAACCTCAGTTGGAGTCTGCGTATTGAGTCCCTGAAAAGGAGGCCAAATATCCTGGATCAGTCAAACATGTGAACCAAACGAGTCACAACTCCTGGATTGTTGACTGAAAATCTAGGATTAAATCTCTAGTCAGTCGTGGAATAAGTCTTTCACGTAAACTGTGATCGCTGAACCAAGTTATAATATTGCATTCTGTGACAATATACCAGTGACAAATGTGTAGGTTTCATATCATTATCATCGTAACAAATCCAGACTGTCCACTTAACACTGTAATAACTCATACACAATAAGGTTAGAGCCAGATGATCATTGACGTCCAGTCTAAATGACTTGGATATTGGATACCAAATATGAATACATTTGCCCAAGGTGTCACTGAAAGTTTCCAAATAGTCGTTGATATATGCACGAACACCTATAATGTCAGCAGCAGGCAGAGTTTTTAATGGGCAAAACTTTGTCTGTTTTTTTTATATCCGAGCTCCCTCCACAGGGAGCAGTCTTTAAAGGTTATCACAACACTGAACTCTTCACTGCACTGAGAACGGTGGCGCCAGTCACTCACTCCTGCTACGGCATCTCCAGGTTGGCAAATACCGTTTAACTAAATGACCCAAAAGTGTTGCATGTTAAAGTTTTATTTTCGTGCAGCATCAGTGTATTTGTTGAGACTAAAGTGGGTAGCTTCAATCATTTAGAAATGTCTCCAAGGACAAATCGGACGGTGACAGACTCCTGCTTTCGTGACAAGCAAAAACACACCACAACACCGCTCTTTAGCCTTGTCCCAAACGGTTTAACAATAGATGCATAAAGAATACAAATCAACACGCATCAGTTATACAAACTGTCAAATTCCTCAAACACAAACCGGCAAAAAGCTTTCACTAAAGCCCGAGAATTAATTTGCTCATTTTGACATATTTATTACTTCTTTTCTTGCGCTTTCACTTCACCTGCCTTCATTGTTAACCAAAAACAGCTTGGTGTGCCTGACAACCAATCACCTTTCAAGCCAGACACTCCCAGTCTGACAGCTATATAAATGAAGCAACTACACTCAGGCATACAGTATGTCACAGCAGCAAAACTATAAGTTGCCTCAGTCTCTCCATCTCCTCCTTCAGTTATTAGATTCATGCATTTGTAATGTCACTACCTGCCAGGTTCTTGGCCACAAGTACTGTATATCTTCATTTATGTGTTGCACTTACTCATTCAGTTTTAGACACTAAGGTGAAATACGTCTTACATGAGTGCGTTTTTGAATCTCAAATAATGTTGATACAGTTTTTGAGAATGATACTTCCTCTAGCTCGGATACTTCACATACAGTACTATATGCTGGTGTGAAACAGCTGCTAAAATACGTTGTTTGAATGGATTCATCTAAGCCTTATGTAAACTCCCGACCTCTACTGAGGGCACCGCTCCAGCCAATCACAGTGTCCCGCTGTCAGCTGGACACAGCACCACCTCCCAGGCCCAGACGGCTTTAGCGCTTATGGACGCTCCGAGACCCAGGCATGACTTCTGCACAATGACTTTACTCGGCTTTATTAACATGCACCGCCTCTTTTTGATGATGTCACACATGCTGTGAAGAGTGAACGTGGAGAGGTTAAAGTTGAGCAGATGTAGATGGACTTTCAAAATTAAATGAAGCAGCTGAAGGTCACGCTCATTAGCTCCACAACGCATGCGGCTAATTTGGCAGTCGGCCATTTGGGAAAGTCTCTCCCTCACACACACTCACTCTCAAAGTTAATCACTGACCTGATTGGACACAAAGGGAGGACAATTCCTGGAACCAAAAGGTTACTGCCATTACAGCCCGGAGAGGGCGCTAACTGTGGGCTTGTAATGGCTCCATCCTGCAACTGCAATTCAGCACGATGTAGTATATTGCCTAAAGCTCAAAGAAGGAGTTAACTCCAGTCCAAAACCAATGTCATATAATTCAAATTGATATAGAAATTGACCATGCGGTGACCACTGCAGTGCAACAGGTGTTTGGGGTTGCACCGTGTCCAGGTAAATGATGTAAAACGATCTGCCAAACGTCCAGGATATTTTGTTTAAAATCCTGCGAAAACAAGCAGGCAAAATTGCACCTTTTGTTTTAACTTATCACAGACAATCTTCAGGACATATTGTTAGGCATATGGACCCACGTTCAATACCGCGTGTTCCCAATTAGTGGTTCCAAAACCTGTGGAAGGTGACAGTGACAGGTGGCAGTGCGGCACCAAAGTCACAGGAAACTTAAACTGAAGGTTGCAACAATTTTGACTAGTTGTGTTTTCCAGAACCTTTATAATTAACTGTTAACACATCTATTTATAGGAATGTTATATATTAAAGCAGAACTAAGTAACGTGTTTACCTTAATAAATCCTTTTCGTAGTCCCTCTGGGGTAATACAAGTGTTAATGGGATGATTGGAGGGTCTTTCATCTCCCCCTGGTGTCTCTGGCCAGAAAACCACGCTTGCAACTTGACTGCCACCGGGGCGGAGCAACCAATACACACTAATGTAATCACGAAGAAGAAGCTAACAGGCTAACGGGAAAAGCTAACTGCAGGATAGTGCCACTTTAAACAGTATTTACAGCCAAGTTTGAGTGAAAAAAAATATTCCCATTGTCTAACTGGATGTACAACATCCCTCTCTCCCTTCACCTTTTCTGTCAGCGTAGTATTTACTCTCCAAGACATTTAATAAGTTAAAAAAATCGTAACTTGCTACGACACCTGCAGTTGCGCTTATGGCCGCTAGGGGCAAGAGTTACTTAGTACTGCTTTAAGTACAAAATCAAAACATCTCCTTAACACAACTAAAACTTTGTATATTGTGCCCTACAGCACAATATACTTGTATGTGTCGCTGTAATAACAGTCATTTGAGTGCTTCTATTGAAAAGCTTTATGGAGAGGCTCATTTCATTATCCAACCAGACATGGCACTTGCCCACGCTAATGACCATGAGATTACTGACCAGCAAAGTCACCTGAACCCCACAGACAAACCGTAAAATGTGGCCAAAGACCAGATCCACCAAATATAAAGGAGTTTATGGTTACTGTCATAGCAATCAAAGTTTAGACAACTATCGATACAATTAAGGAAATATATGAACAAATCTCCACCTACTATCCATTATATATAGTTACATCATACCAAGACACACAAAATATCTTTTAATCATTCATCTGGCAGAGCAGGTAATGGAAAATGTGGTAGTAATCAGATAATGGGAATAAAGTCGTGGACATAGTTCATTTTCAAAATATAAATAGAATCAATAGTAAATGCAGTGAACTCCATCTCCAAAATAGCATCTAATCTCTCAGACAGCCATTATAAAATAGCCATTCTTGAGATAATCTCGTGTTAGCAAAAAAAAAAAAGAAGTGTCTTTGAAGCTATACAGCCGGCAAGTGAGCTGTCGCCCCACCTGCCACTGCTCTTTCATGTGGGGCAACTTTAGAGATCATTTGCAGTTTAAAACGACAAAAACGGGGATAAAATGGCACGTGCTTTCAGACGAAATTTCAATTCAAGTATCAGCAGTCTATAAACACACCATCAAGTGCATGGAAAAAACAAAATAATGGGCAAAGCTACGAAAGCGTAAAGGACACAAAGAACAGCTGCGAAGTGGAGATACAATGAAATCAGACCCGAGCAGTGAGACAGCCGAGATAGAAGGAAGACAGGCAGGCAGGCAGGCGGACACAGACCGACGAATGGAGGATTTTCGTCGGAGAATTGGTTCATTATTCTGTACTATAGGAGAGTACACCCCTCCAATCTAATCTACACACACACACACAGGTGGGCCTCTCTCGATTTGGGGCTTTAGGTCGATAATGGAATCTGTTCTGGTACCGCTGAACCGGAGCAACCTTCTCCTTCAAGTCCTTAGTTAAAGTGGACCGGTCATATTCTTTTGGACACATCGACATAGATATTTCATGTTGTGTTACATCAAATAAAGTCAGCGTATAGAAATGAGTGATGTCTGTGTTGGTCAGGATTTCCAATTGACCTGGAGCGCAGCAGCAGTGAGAAGGATAATTCGTAGAAGAGGAAATACAAGGTTTCATTTTTAGTTAAAGGCAAAGTAGCAAATCCATGGTGCCGTGATGATCATGGACCTTCGAAATTGTGGGGAAGAGTTCTGGGTACTTTCTGCCGTTATTTATGTATTTATAAACACATATAAAGACAGTCTGGAATTGTGGTAATAGGACGCAATCTCTAAATCGAGACTCGAGGCGGGGCTAACATTTGCAGCTTGAATGAGAGCCATGATTGTTTGTAGTCCGCACGTGCAGTCGAGTAAATGTTCCGGTGAAAGCCCTCAGAGCAGCTTCTTACTGTGGCTTTAAGGACAATCCAGCTCATTTAAAACAGAAGAAAGGGCACTGGTAAAAGCTTGATGCGTCGCAGCCGCCATCTTCACTGTTTTGGTTACGCCCGGAGGTGCACTGGTGTATCCCCATGTATCTCTTAACATGGAGGATCAGTCTGGCTCATACCAGGCTAATACAGTTGTGCCAGTAAACACCATAGACCGTTAAAAAGAATAGACAACTCCTCCTCACTCCTCCCCGTTTACCATAATGACCACGTTCGAGGGGGAAATCATGGCAGATTTACAGACGACTCCTCCCCAGCTCTGACGAAGCATGTTCCTAATAAGGGCATAAGGGCGGGATCTTCACTGTAGACTCGGCCCTTGCGTGACGTGTAGCTCGCGCAGCTCCAACGCTAATAGTCCGACCCTCATTAGTACGAGATTTCAAAAATGTTTCTTTCGAAAACCAGCCTGGTTTCTATTTTGTGACTAACCCAGCGTTATCTCAGGAGGCCATCTCATGTAGCCATAGAAAGTGTTTAAAAAATAGAAACCAGGCGTTAAAGTTGTTTTTAACGTGTCTAAAGTCCAATGCTTTTCAATGGGAGACTAGCGGCTATATGGAGGTACAGTACTACAGCAATGGCGGAGGAATGGCGGCCTCCAGTGTTGCGGTCATAAAGCAGAGCACTTTTTGATTTGTTGGCCATTTTTAAAAGAATATGAATAATCAGTGATATTGTGAATCCATTCATTGTAAAAAAATAATAATAATAAATAAAACCCTCAATGACAGTTTGGAGTCTTTTGTGGTAGTTTGGGAGAAGGTTCTGTATATAATAGCATGTTAAGCCTCCAGTTCCTGTAAGTTCCTGGGTTGTCTTGCATGAACAGCATGTTTGAGCTCTCCCCACAGCGGTTCAATGATATTGAGGTCAGGAGACTGAGATGGCCACTAACGGGACCTTCACTTTATTCTGCTGGAGCCAGTGGCCTCCTACTTTGGAATATGGAGGTGGTTCGCTGATGTTTTAGAAAAAATACTGGAAGAGAATTTGCACTCATCAGCCCGAGAGCTGCGCATGGGTCACACTTGGACGTTCCAACAAGACAATGATCCAAAACACAAGACCAAGTCGACCTGCGACTGGCTCCAGCAGAATAAAAAGGGGAAGGTTCTGGAGTGGCCATCTCAGTCTCCTGACTGACTATCAAAATCAAGTAATTTTACTTCTTGGAGTAGTTTTAACACTCAACTTTATTGTACTTGTACTTGGGTAAGATTATTTTGATTGCTGTTTCCCAGTGAGTAAATCTTTCCACATTATTTTGTTCATACCATTACATTGACACTAAATTAAAGCCTCAGCACTCAAGTAGTATTTCAACACTACTTCTTTTTAACTATACTTTTTACATCCACTCGGGCCTATAAATACTTAAAAGAACCGCTTCTCATACTTGACTAAATATTTCAGCCGCTCTCCCCTCATCTGTTGTTTGACTAAGGAACAATGTTGTAACACAAGCTCAATAAAGCCAACTTTGCTCATCGCAAAGCCCCCATATCTCCACACTAGCCCAGATACATGCATTCGTTTCATTAACTCATTCTAATTGCTGTAGAAATTAAACAGAAACTTCAAAGCATTCTGGGTTCTATGGGAAAAAAAAAAAAAACTGTTTGTACTTTTTATGTCTCCTCTGTTCAGGGCTCGGAGTGTGAGCGTTTTTTGCGTAAAATTGGTGGATTGGTGGTGTAAGAGGTCATGGACCGGACGACTAATAAATCGTTTTTAAGAAAAGTTTAACATTTTTTTGGCACTTCTTTCTGTAATTTTCAGGATAAATTAGACCAGAGGAGAGATTTTCTTGTAAAGGTTGAACGCAGATAGCAGTTAGTTCTAAGGTTAGTGTAATCAGCAAGTAATGGTGATGCTTTGGGGCTTGTCTTATCCTAAATTGAAGTGATAAAGTGTCCTGTAGAAGTGGGGATTTGTTTATTATCATTCATGTAAAAAGCAAATATACAGCATATAGAATACAAGACTTTTCAAATCAATTCTCACCTTAAACAACACACTTTCTATTCCACACCAAACACACACTACAGCAACCGGATTAGCTGGAAGACCTAATAGAGATCTGCGACTGATTAGTTTTAAAATCAAGATTCCATTAAAATTTGATTAATTGCTCCTATGATGTCCAATATAGGAAGAAAAGTGATACGAATATTAAAAAGAAACGATTGTTGTGACATCTTACAGAATAACACTTTTGGTTACATTTTAATATGGACCCCAATCCAGCCTGATGTACCACAATCCAGCCAGTTTGAGATGAAGACAGAATCCGCTCCATTTCTTATGCAGATAAGGTCTTGAAACGCGATCAGTAATGTTCCCGATCAAAGCCACGCATGAACTACCTCATTTCATTCCTTCGGAGGAGCACCTGGTGGAGGGAACATGTGATGTGTGATGCAAGAGGAGCTTAGAACGTGCAAAACCCCGGACTGATATCACTTCAATGCATTCCACAAAGCATGTGTGTGTGGGGTTCAACCCAACTGAGGCCATAGACTCCACCTTTGCCCAGGTCCCAGCTGGACTCTTCTGTAGCTTTGGTTTTGTAACGCACCTCTCAATATAAAGCAACTTGAACCTGGATTTAGCACCGTCCGGTGTATTATAACAGAGCAGGTACAGGCATAAGACAGACACATTTGGTGCAGTGGGGAAACAAAACCCCAATCAACAAATGTTTCTGCTCACACTCGGAACCAATTAATTTGGACTCACTCTGATTTTGTTTGGACTAGAATCAGACTCTTGGCTACTCATTAAGGCTTCCATATAATGCATTATCCAGGCTTTCTAAACCACATTTGGTCCAATTAGCTATAGTCGTTCGTGCTGTATAACTTGAAAGCCCTGTACCCAGTCTATTTTTTAAAATTATTTACTAAACAATGACATGGGCAGTGGGTAAAGTATGAACTGTTAGTTGTGGTCTCTGTCCCAACTTTCCAAACACTTTTCGCAATTCTTCACAGGGATGAGTTTCAAAACTGAGCTTTACTGTTACTGTAACCCTAACAAGAACAAGCCAGTGAGTTTTTGTCAATAAAATTGTTTTGTAAATACTGTAGTGATGCAGTGGTCTATTTTCCCCACTAATATCTGCTCTTACAATACATTTCTCTGCTCTACATGGCTATTTTGGGAGGACAAAACAAATTTAATTCCACTATTTGGGGAGAAGGGGTACAAGGCCTTCACAACAATGTGTAACCGTAGCTAATATAGCTGGAGCCGTGATAATATTAGTGAAGTAAAAGGGCATACGTTAAGGTTAAGGTTAAAGTATACTTTATTAATCCCCCTAAGGAAATTTGTTCTCTGCATTTGACCCATCCTCAATGCCGCTGGGGCAACTGTAGGCCGGAGCCCGGGGACCCATCTCCAAATGTGAAGCCAGACTAATTAACCTATTGTACATGTTCTCAGTGCATGACCAATTGCATAGTGTAGGCCATTTGAGCACTGAAGAAGTCAAGTGAATGCATATAGGCTTTGAAAACTCCTTTCCAGACCAAGTGGTTATATCATGCATGATTGTGGCTTATAAACCTGCTTTTTTGTGTTTGTATGGAAAAGACACTTGATGAGTAAATCAAGAAGTAAGTAAGTGCTTTATTTGTCATTGTTCAACTGTAAAACGAAATAGCGTTCAGGTGTTGGGCCATAGTCCTTGTGGGCCAACCTGTGCAGCACTTCCTCCTTTCTCTCCCGCCTGCGCAGCTCCCTCCGGGCCACAACAGTCTTTCATCCAGCACTGACCTTTTAAACATCTCATAAGATCCTTTGAATGCCCTCCACTGAATGCAGGGGGTGTTAACCGGAAATCACAAAGCATAGCCAATGCCAAGCTAACCAATCCAAAGCACTGTGATAAACCCATGCATCAGGCAATGGTTCATGAGCTTTCCAAATATATAGGACACTTCCAGGTTTTATCTAACAAATACAGACTGAAGCACTTTCTGCAGTTGAAAACAAAATAACCAAATTAAACAGGATTACTCAAATCTCAAAAAGTTGATTGTGCCAATGTCCCCTTTGTACCACTTTGCCTTCATTCTGGGACTCAAGACACAAGACTCATCTGGAGGGGACTACTATTCTGATTCAAAATGAGTCCTCCAGCTTTGGCAGATTATAGTGTAGATCCTACAGCAGACAAGTGTGCCTCGTTGACATTTTCTCATCTTGTGCTGTATGCATGAAAACATGAGCCCTGAAGAAGCCTGTCCATGTGCTCTGACAGCCCCGGAGGACATGGATGAGAGCGGCTCAGAAGTGTGGAGGAACTTGGCACCACTTACAGCAGCTGATCAATACCTGGAAGTGTCAGCTTGAACCACTGAGGGCTCACTTCCTGTTCCCCATTTTCCCGCCGAAAAAGTCTCCCTGAGAGAGATCTCACTGACAGGTACCACGGCGGTAACTCCGCACTCTCCTACCATCCAAACGCCATGTGGCGCCGTGAAAAGGTCCCAGGTTTGATTCCTGCAGGTGGGGCCTTAATGTGTGCAGTTTGCTTGTTCTTCCAATGTCTGCGTGGATTTCCTGAGTTTTCTGGTTCTCCAAAGCATACTGAATAGGCAAATATTCTTCTTGTAACTCCGGAACATAAAGCTTGCTTAAAAAGAAGAGAAGGTTCCCTGAATGCTGCACTGTAGCTTCCCTCCTAGCAGGTCAAATAGAACACAGACTTCTGTACTGGGACAAAAAAAAGTATAAATATATTCAACAAGTATGGTTGAAGTGCCTTGCCCAAGGAATAAAGTGTCCATACACATAAGTGAGGCTTTAAAATGTTTTAGCGTACCTGAGCTTTGATATTTGATATTTTCACAGTGATGTGTGGCAAAATGACTGGTTATGGGCTTTAAAATGCGGAGGACAGCTTTGTGTTCCCTCACAAAACCTAGGAAATCCAGATTTGAGCATTTGTGCATTTGGCGACGCATAAACAAGTGGCAAATTCCCGCTCTCTTGGTAACAGCAGCGTTTTTATTTATTTGTTTGCCTTTTTCTGTGAACTGCATTTGTAGTTTCTGTGTTCCGCATTGTTTCATTGGATACTTTTGTATATCTTTGCTGTGTTTTTGTGAGGCTCAGCTGACTTTTTACTACAGAGTCCATACTAGCCATGAGGTAAAAGTGTGTTGTTGTTTTTTTTTTAAAGTAAACAGATGGGTTTTGAGCTAAAGACATTTGAGACCTACACATTTCTTCCTCTGAAACACTGAAGAGGCTCCAAGAGCCCCCACAGCTGCAGCAGTGGAGGCATCACAAGAGGCGTTACAGGAAACAAACAGGGACAAACGAGAAGATGGTGAAAGACTGTTGTGGAGCGGAGGGAGCTGCACAGGAGGAAGGAGGAGGTGGAGGAGCTGACACAAATCACATTTTCACGGCCTCCATTTTTAATCGCGCAATTAATTTGTCTCACTTTGCCGATACACAAGACGCTGCATGAGCCGCTCTGCAGCTGGCTATCACTCACGTGACCGCAAGTTTACAGGAGGAGAAATAGCACTTTTTTGCTACTACTGCTGAGCACTATTTGAAATCGCTTATGGACTTATCAGGAAACGAGGAGAGGAAACTTTCACAAGGTTTTACTTTCACCACATCATGGACTCTTTTTGTCAAACAAAACAAAGTTTGGAACTATAGTCGAGCAACCTACTGACCTGACGCTACAAAGCTGCTCTCCTCAGGTCAGTAAGAAGCTGTTGCCTTGTTATTGTAGCTCTGCCTTTCTTGTTGCTGCATTATTTTCATCACAGGTGCTTAAGCACTGCTGTTGTGCAGGCATTTGGAGCAGAAGAGAGAACTCTTTTCTCTAAACTCGAGAAAACAAAACATGCAAATGATACATTTTCCTCATAAAACAGGACACAAAACAGTGCGTACTTTGAGTGGCATTTATGAATAAGAATGCACTTTGTGTTGTAAGCCAACAATGTAAGGAAAAAAATAATAATAAGTGTGTTTTCTAACCCAACCCGCCCCGCACCCTAGGTTTGCTGTATATTTGAGGTACCCGATAAGAGTATAAGAGTATTAAAATGATAATTCAAGGGACATTTAGAATAGATAAAAATGTGCGATTAATTTGCGATGTATCACAAGTTAACTATGACATTCATGAGATTAATCGCGATTAAATATTTTAATCAATTGTCCGCTTTTCATCACTAGAGCCACTGTCCTTCTCATCCAGATTTAGCTGAACAAAATTTCTGATACAAGCACATGCCTTTTTTAGCCTCCCAAATCCATTTCAATCTTTGCCAACACAGCTTGCTCAGCATTTTCTGTCAAATCACGTTTCACATCAAGACAACTAAATCTCCTGTTTGATAACCTCAGCTGAACCAATGTGCTTTGACCTTTTAAAGACGGATGGTGCGGAGAGACCCCTGCACAGTGACCCTACACAGTGAAAGACATGGGGTTTCCCTGCAGGGGCCCATTCTACCACACCTCCTCCATTATTAATCCATCATTGATCACAGCGGGGCCAATTAATCCTTCAGACAGATGACGAGTGACGAGTTGTTAATCAGAGCGACAGACGGCCGGCAGCAGTAAACAAACGAGACGCCAGCTCCATCCGTCACTGAGCCCACAGCTCAGGAGGAAACTGTTAAAGAGACACTTCACGCAAATCACACATCCTTATCGTGGCCTCCTCTGACTGCCCTGACCCCGCCCACTGATGGACAGCTTCAGTCTGGATGGTAAATATAGCCTCTTCGCAAACAGTGGACCCCGTCAGATCACGCATATTGTCAAGTCACTATAAGTCTAGGGATGGGTGGGGAATTTTGAAGGAAGGACTTTTTTTCTTCTTTATATACATATTGTTTCTATTCTAGGCTTTTTTATTTTGAAGTCAATGTTTACATAAGCCTCTCAGAGAAATGATGCTATAATAATAATGGAAACACACAAACAGAAGCAAGTAATCACATTACAGGCACAACCTCCTAACACCATTTTCAAACTCAGGTCCGGGACCTGTTCTGGTCCCAAACGTTTGGCAAGTCCTGGCCTAATGGGCATTTCAATGTATGTAATTCTGTTTGACGGCAGAGCTCTTCTTCATATATAAACAACTCAAAAAGCTAAGCCTTACAGACATGTGCAGCACAGTGCTCTGCAAAAGTAATCATGTTTTTCTCATCGTGGGATGTTTCCTCCCATCTGTGACGTTGATACACTGTATGCACTTATAATCCTAAACCTACAATAATCATTTTGTTTTACGTTTATTGCCCAGGGCACAAGTTAATGTCGGCAAATATAAAACCCACCCATGTGCATCAGTATTGCCACATTATTAAACCTCACTGATTCAAACTAAGGCATGTTAATGAATAAGTTACATCTGTGGTCAGGTTAGGACTCCCTCTCTCCCAAATATACAACAGTACTTGTATTTAAGTTGGATTTTGTGAATAGGCTACCCAGTACCTCTCTAGCACCCTGACAAACAGTCCCCTGTCTCCCGCATCCATCAGAGCGAGAGTTTAAAGAGAGCGCAGACAGAAAGACGACAGCAGACAGACGGCGGGATCATCCCTGGCCTGATCAAAGACTGTGCAAAGTGGAGGGGAGTGCTGCATGTTTGTTTACTTCAGCCACAGCAACAAAACGTGCGGATTTATATAGAACATCCCGGAAACTCTGTCAGGGGAGGCACAGGAGGAATCCTACAACCAGGGCACTCTTATGGATGGGATTAGAGACTCAAGTTATCGACGTAAGACATAAAACTATCAATCAATCAATCAATCAATCCATCAATGGTTTTGTATAGCTCAAAATCACAACAGGAGTTGCCTCATAGGGCTGCACCGAACATTAAGGCAATAAAACAGAGCAGTAAATAAGACAATGTAAAGTTCAGGCGAATTAAGTATCCAGGTAAACATAATGTCCAAAGAAGCGTCAGCAGTGGGTGGTGACGTGGGACAGGAGACATGAATAGTAATGAACAGACTACAGATAAAATAAATATTGTATCATAATAAGACAAAGTTTGCAGTAAGAAGAAGAAGAGGATAGCGCTCAGTGTACCGTACTTCCCACAGCAGTGTTTCTTCTAAGGCAGCTTTACTTCAGGCTGTGGGTTAGAGCTTTACCTAACTGACCTGATCATAAGCTAATTCGAAGAGGTACGTTTGGAGCCTAGTCTTAAATGTAGGCCCTGCTAGAGGCCCTGAGACTGCACTGACCTCAAATCTTCATATTAACTTCAATTAAAGCACAATTTTCTGACAATGACGATATTTGTAAGACTATTGACTACTCAAGAAATAGATGAGCATGGCATGTTTTGGAGTAAATGCTCAAGACAGCAATTTGAAAAACGTTTTGAGAGAGTGTTTCTCTTCTCAGAGAACCTGGGTTATAACGTAAGTATCCATTTTTAGTTCATGAGAGTGGGGGAAGCCAGACAGTTAAACATGAGTTTGCAAATGATTTGCTAATTGTAGAGTTCATGAACCAATACACCGTGAAGTCAATGTCTTGAGATGTTGCAATAATAAGAAAAACTTTTGGTGACCTCCTACTTTTCAGTCTTAGCCCTAATTAATTAGTATTCCAGTGGTGACGACAGTGCCATTTAGAACAGAGCCCCTGCAGCATTAACCACCCTGCTCTAGTGTAAGAAGTTCAGCTACTAACTATCGGAATATTATCGCAAGCAGTTTCCCCCTCACATTAGTGGCAGCTGTCTCGAGCGGCTTCAGGCCGGAGCCATTAGAAGAGCCTGAGAACAGAGCTGTGTGTGTGAGTGTCTCGGGTCCGCCAGGCCCAATTACGCCAGTGCAGGACCTCATTCCGGACCACTAAGCTGTTTGGATCACCTCTTACATTAAAGGCTGACACAACAAACAACAGGTAATTGTCTCTCAGGTATCTGTGTGATTGTATTGGAAATCTGTGTGGAAGGATTAAGATGACAGGGCAGTTTATTTATTAGAGTCGTTTGTACATGTGTTAGAAATAATCAGGTTTAATCCTATGCAGCACATCTCAAATGGACAGAGGAGGCTGGACCCCAAGCCCAACAACTATGGGCTTCTGAATGAGATGACTGCCATAACAACAGATACACATTTACTGTTTTCTTAAAATATGGTGCATGCAACAGGTTGTTAGGTGCAAAATAGCCATACTCAAATTCCAGCTAACGATTTCTGAAGTCTAATTTTTGTTTTATTGCTCTGGCCATTGAAGCAAAAGAGGAAGATATGTGCCCTCTACTGGCGTTATCTGTAACTACATATAACTACATTTGTATGAGTATTTTCTAGGGCTGGGATGATACACTTTTTTTCACACTCCAATGCGTATCCTAATACTCAGGGGCTGATCTGTTACGTACATTGACAGTATATTTAGAAAAATAAATTTATTGTCAATAGTTACATATTGTGATACAGTAAGTAATGATAAGTATAATGTTTACCTTAAAATTAGGGCTGAACGATTAATTGCATTTGCAATTTTATCGCGATATGACACAACGCGATTTCGTAATCGCAGGGCACGCGATTTGGGAAGTGAATGGAGCAGCGAGATATGGCAGCAAAGTCAGGTCCGCCGCGTGCTTTTGTTTACGTCTCAGTCTAGTTAAGGTGCGCGGTAGATTGTGGATGTACAGTGAAAATATCAGCGTTTATCATGCAACCACCGCGAAGGACTATTGCTTACTTCTCCGTTAGCTGCAGCGCTAATCACGCCATTCTCTCGCTGCTACTACACGCTCTGATGATCACAGAAACTACCTCACCTCCAGATTCACACGTCTCTGCCTCCGTAAGTGAGCCTATGCTGCTTGTAAAGAGTAAAGAGTCGTTTGTGGCTCAGTTTAGGAGGTTTATGTTTGGGAATGTTGTGGATAAAGAACTTATCTCAAAAGCATAATGACGTTCATGACCATAACGTATCCGCGGAGGCGATGTGCCATGTGCCTTTATTTACCTTTACATCTACCGCATATGCGCTCCGTAGGTAGTACAGACGCTAGATATAAACACTAAACTGCTGTATGAAAAGTGTTGGAAACTACAATCCGAGGCAGGACTCCGTGGCATGTCTTATTTTTCTGAGTAAATGTGCTGTTTACGCTGAAATGTCACTAAATGGCTGCGAGTCAAAGAAAGTAAAACGTGTCTGTGTTTGGCACCTCATGTCCCAGTCTCCTTGCGTCACTGTTTCTTCATATTGTCCAAAGTTACATCCCAAAACCAAAATGCTGCTCCCAGTTCCAGTGTGTTTTGGCGTGTGCTCCATCTGGCCTCTCCGTGTCCATCAATAACGCGCATCTGAAGCAACTACGAGTGCAGCTCAGACAGGGATTTGATGGCCGAAATAATAAATAATGTATTTTGTATTAATTGGGAGTTTGATTTCCTAAAACTTTTCCAACTAGTTAAAGCAGATGTTTGTTTGCAGACTTTTCCTGCACTTTAGTATGGGTGATGTTACTGACTGGATCAGTGAGTTTTATCTTCTTCTTTTTAAATATATTTAAATATTTAAGAAAAAAAATCGCAATTAGACTATTTTCCCAAATCGTTCAGCCCTACTTAAAATGTGTAAAAATAAAACCGTTGTGTGTCCAAAGTTTATAAATCAAAGGCCATTGGACATTTATTGAAATGTTAAGATACAATATTTTGTCCTAGCCCTAGTATTTTCTAGACACATACTGTTTCAAGGTATAATATAAATGAATTCCAAGGCTAATGTGTGAAGTAGTTGAGCCTGAGGGGGAAAAAAGATGGTTCCAAATCTGAAAGCCAATCAAAAGTTAATTAACAGCTCAATTAAGCACAAGTTTGAAATCCATCTTTTAAAGAAGAGTTGATATAGGACTTTATCTAACTTCCCTTTAGCAAAAAAATAAATAAAATAAAACTCATTCTGCATTCACCAAATATATAAATATTTTAGTTGACCGTTGACGTCTTCAGGCCCAGAGGCATCTGAGGCTCAGAGTGTTTTATGTGCTTGAATGTGAGTTTGTGAAAGGAATGAAGGTAAATACAAACGTAGCAGTAAAAAGGTGCTTTATCCCCATGTGTCAGAAGCACAGCACGCACTGGCCGCCAGCTGTTTGGTTATCAGCAAACTGTTTATCGCAGCACAGAAACCTAGCATCAACGGTTTAAGACTCCCTTGTGCACATCATCAAAATGATCCTTGATTTATCTCATACACATCACTGAAGTGGCCTTGGATGTTTGTGCCTCATACTACGGGTTCTGAGAGTTGTCAGTAACTTGAGTCATCAAACGCTCCAGCCGGATTTGCTCTACATACAAATGAACGGTGAAGTTACGATATGTGGATTTCACGACATTTATATGACAGCCCATATCAACGTTTACTCAAAACGCTTGAAATGGAGTCCCACTTCAGCGGGGGCTATGATTAAAAGTTCAAGGGTCAGGGAAAGTCAGGCGGAACTCCAAGTCTTCCAAAGCAGTTCAGTAATTAAAGAGTCATTTGTGTAATTATGAAGTCATTACAACAAACGACGGCACTAAATTAGAACAGTCATTATCAGCGAAACACAAAGTGTTTCTTGACTGGAAAAGGACCAGGTGAGTTCAGTTTATCGGGCGCACAAAGTTGGGCTAATTATTGTGACTTAAGGTCAGCTGAGAGTTTGGTATAAAGGCAGAGGAGTTCCATCTGGGCCACGCTCTCACTGAGCGGCTGAAATGTGAATATTGCTTTGAAATGGGATTTGGAACGAAGCGTAATATTTTCTCTCAACAACCAATTATAGGCAACACAAGAGAGGAAGCAAACACCAGCGGCTTCGTCTTTTGTTTCAATGATTTGAAGTAAATGGAACTGAACGGGAAGTGCACTCTGTTTGATCAAGGCTTTCAATGACACGGTATTGTTTTTGTGAGACAATAAATGTAATAATGTTCTCTGCGCGTTTTACTACACAGTCATAAGTTAAAGCCATATGACAAGTTTTCATGTTTTTCAAATTATTGCTTTGTTTGATTGGATGAGATAATTTTTTACTGATGTGACAATGGAGAAATTCCCTCCATGTTTTACGTCCGTGAAGTAGTGGGCAACACATCACCTTTGACACTTCCACTGGCTCTGCTTAGACAGATTTTGCGGGAACCCTCTTGAGGGACAGTTTCATATATTTGTTTTTTAGTCAATGCGAGTCAAATATTTGAACCAGATGTGTGGCTCGGGACATGTAACTTTTTGCTACATTTTGTTTGTATTCAACTCACAAGAGATAATGCTGACTCACCCAAAACATGGTACGTCCTAATACAAGATACAGAAACAAGCGCTTGTGGAACACGTTATCCGACACATTATCTTCCTAATTAGATTAATCAGACTGTTAAACCCTGAGCGCTGTCTCCCAGGCTCCGGAAAGTGCGTCTTATCAATGCGTGCCGACGTCTGATTGGTCTGCGCCCTTAATTTAAGACATAATATTTCAGTCAGGTGTGCAGCTATCTCGGCTGAGGTCAGAGTGAAACGCGTGATGGGAAACTAATCTGCCGCCGCACCTCCAAGGCTTTAGGAGATTACTGACCTGCCAGTCTGACTGAATAACAAAAAAGCAGTGGAGGCTGCCTAAGCCAGGCCTAATTGTGTACTGTTGATATTATCGATCATATCAGCCTGTGATTTTAGGATGTTTTTCCAACCGGGGGAAGGACACACACAATGATTCTCTCGCGGGCATGAACATGGAAAATCTATACGATGTTACGGTAACGCACCTTGAATGCAAATGAGATCCGCGTTGTGCCCTTGTTCCATTTCAAACAGTCATTACAAAAGCCTTCAGTTTTAGTTCAAAAAGGTATGAACAGGAGAGTACGGGATTACACAGGAGAAATGGTCTCCTTAAGACACATTGATTAGTTAGTCAAACATGCCCTATCAGCCGTTACCTTTCTTAAGCTTGTTTGCCTCTACCTTTCTATTTCTTTACTTTGTGCGGTAAATCTAAAGTAAAGGTTTGCGTGTGGATATAACGCCATATTGATCGAGGAAGTTGCGACATAACTTTCTAACCTTTCTAAGAGAGTGGTTAGCGGTTCCAACTTAAATGGTTCCCTTAGTCATGTGGAGAAAAAAGAATCATAAATAAATGCGTTCAAAGTGCTTCGGACAATGAAGTCAATTCTTTACACTGCAAAAAATGTATCTAGAAATAAGTTACATTTTCTTGAAATAAGTTAATTTTGCCCCTCATTTGAGTGGCTAATTTCAAGAAGGCTGTCCATGAGGCCAGTTTTTTACACTCAAATTAAGAAAAAGATCCCATCGCACTCAAAATGTGATTACATTTTCTTTATTTAAAGCCACACCACATAACGTTTCACCCAATGAATACGATAAAATACAAGCATTCATGTTTTTACTGATGTTTTTACCACTGAAAAATACAAACGTGTGTTTGCTGTGAGCCGCTCACCTCTCCTCAGATGTAACTGTACCTTTTCTGGGAGTGGGGACGTCTCCAGCTCGTCTCCGTGGAGATGAATATGAGATTTAAATAGGTTATTTCCTCATCCAAATCCATTCTTTGATATGGTGTTTTCTGTGTCAAGCTGGTCATTTGGAACATGTTTTATTGCTAACAACGGTATACTCCAAAAGTTACATAGTGTTCCTTTAAGTGTAAAAAAGACTTTTCCCATGGACAGAGTTTTGGGAATCAGTTATTCAGATCAAGAACAAATTGACTAATTTCAAGAAAATCTACTTATTTCTAATGGTCACTTTCTGCAGTTTCCTGAAAAAGGGCTTTTTGGTGCTAAATGTAATCAGTCTGTGAGAGTTTGAGCACTATCCCTTCTGAGACCAGATGCTCAGGGCTGCTCTGTAAGTGCATCTACTTTTTAGGGGTACTGTAACCATTATTGTAAGCAACTCCAGAGTGTTGCCATGGCAACAGACAGGTGTCAGTCAGGAGAGGACAGCGGAGACGCAAGTCATGAATCTGAAGCAGAGTGCAATTTGCTGTCATCTCAGTCCGCGGGCGCTGTCCACTGATAGGATCGGGCCCGAGGTACCTCAGCTCCACAACAGGTTGTCCATTATGTCTTGCTGCTATAGTATAGTCTCTGGTCTTAGCAATGCTGAGTGCAAGAATTGTAGCTCTTTAATTTTAATGTGGGTTCAGGAGGTAATCAAATTCAACTCCAGTTTGAGTAAAGTAAATGCCTCCTTCAACACTTCTTGCTCATGTGCGCGCTATATCTCAACGTCCAGCCAATGTTGTTTTGTTCCTGTCCTTTATTCACAGTCCCTCTGTGCACAAGGTGTTGTACAGCAGCTGTCAGTTATATTGCCAGGAGAAAAAAACCCACAAACAATAGGAAGTGACTTGTGTCAGAACAATTCAACCCTGTCTTCAAAAGTCTTAAAAGTCGAGTTTGAAAACACTGCCTCACCTGTCCACTCTCCAAGTTTATTTGCTCTTTCATTACACTCTGCTGTTGAAAAATACAGGGACTATACACTGGTGTGGACTGGACATCATTTAATGATTAAAAAACACTAAATTCTTTGATTTTCTGTCCACAAAAATGTCATTGAATATCAGGTTGGTGCAGAGTAAGTCAGTACTGGACAGATGATGATTTGGTGATTTAAATATATTTAATGAACAATTTTATTTGTTCACTAACAGTGTACCAAAGCAAACCGCCAGATGAACCATCTATTTAACTAATTACAGCAATGTCAGAAAAATATTGTTCCCTAAAAGTCATGTTAACCATTCCACATCTAGTCAAATGGAAGTCATTGCAGTCAGTCACCTATGCTTTACTCCACAGTTTGACTGTGATTTTACAAAGAACAGTAGGTAAATACATAAAGTGTTTGTAGAGCTGTTGTCCCTCGATGACCCGATCGACGAAATCAGCTGTGTAAACATCAAACAGCGCCTGTATCTGTGTCTGGCTCTCAGCAGATGTTAGCTCTCCTTCTGAGACTTTCCCAAATCAACAACGAAACGTGTACTGCAAAGTCACTTCAAACAGAGGCAGGCAGGCAACCAGACAGCCAAGGTAAAACTCTGACAACATTCCTGAAAAGAAGAAATGGCGTTCAACTAAATGGGTTCAACTTTAGTGTTTCATGGATCAGAAACAAAATATATTAAAAAAAAACACTACCTATAAACAACATAAACATTTCTTCATACGTATGCCTATACAACAGGAATAAACATGTTTTGTCCTATTTACTCCTCACCATTTCGATTTAGTGAATATTATGGAATATGTGACATTTAACAGGTTACATGAAGGTCTGCACCAAATTTCAGAATGAGGTTTTGTTTTGTTGTTGGAAAGAGGTGCTACACTTCTGCTACAAACTCAAAATCCTAAGCTCAAGGACAAGTTGTCCTGAAAATGCTCGTCCATTCCATTCATCAAACCGCACATACCGTTTACACTGCACTATTCTGAGGTGACACATTTGTTGCGTTCATTATGAATTGAAGGGTCACTGACATGGATTTTGAAACCCTTAAAAACATCGTAATGGGACTAAAAACAAGCTAACATTAGATTTATTACTATTTTAAAATAAAATCAGTCTATACCCCCATCCTAATTAGCAAGGCATGAGGCCAAAACTCATTCACTTTGTAATAATGATAGTGGCATTTCGAGAGAAGCGTCCTGAAAGCAGAGAGGGCTGTGTGCAACTCGTCGCGGATCACGCTGCTGTGAAGCGGTGGCGTGAGCCAGCAGTCAGCTCACGCTCGGGACCAGCACAGGCTGTGTTTGCCCGGTTCCACTCACACACTCAAATGAGATAAAGAAGATATAATTTGAATTTATTTGTATAAGGAGGTCTGCTGACTGCCGGAGATGCAAAAGCCTTTGAATATACATGTGGCAGTGTCAGGGGAAAATACAAGCATTGCATGAAAAGACAAGCAAAATTCCAACTGAGCAATAAAATAAAATATCACAAAATGGGTCTGACACCTGGTCTACTTATGATTTGAAGTTGGAAACTGTCTGGACAGAATGATGCATAATGAATTTCATTGGGCGGCTAATGGGCTTTTCTGAAACCAAAGGCCCAAGACAACATTTATGGCAAATTTGACACTTCTGTTACAAAAAAAAAAAGCTTCACTAAATATGCCTTAGAAATCACAGCTATGAAACTACCACAATGTTATATACGCTATACAGCAATATACGCTGGTTGCACTGGCCCGAAAGCAAATTTCCATTGTAACATCATCCAAACGTCAGTCTCAAAAAACCAGGTCGTTCCACCTGAGAGCGTGATTAGCCGTATTTAATTTGCTCTGCGGGGCTGACCTCTGAGCATGTGTCCATAATGAAGACGGGGTGATTAAATAAAGATGGCTGACCACGGGAGCCGTGTGGCACAGAGGTGAATGTCCACACAGACGGTCTGTCAGTGACTCAGCACATCACACAGAGACACAGCTTTCATCAGCTACAGAGGAGTTTCCCTCTGTCTGACTCACCTAAAACATCTGAAGAGAGAAGGCACTATCTGACCATACAGTAGTAAGATGTTGTGCATGCAATAACAGGAAGAAATGTCCTGGTTGGGAACTACTGTTATAGGATATATGGTTTCCTTTAACAGTTGATCCCAAGGGGGGGGGAAAAAAACTGCTGTATCCTTTTTTCAATGGAAAACTGTACTGTAAGAGTCAGAACCTTGTTAACATGTGGATAAGTCGCGCTTCAATCCTACTCCAGCAACACCTCGTGGACCGTTTTTGAAGAAAATGAAAAAATTGGACGTGGTAAAAGTGTATAGGTTTTTATTCCAAACAGAGCACTAAAACATTTTGTCCCCAGCCTGCCCATGAGATGAGCACCTGGGCTTCCCTCTCTTCAGTAAAACTTTGATGAGTTGACCCTGCTCTGCCAAGTGGACGGTGATACTGTGCCAGACGGGTCTGACTAATGAATTACAGGTGTTGGGCAGGAATCAGAATAGTGGAATCATTTTTTGAGAGGGTCGGGGGAGCCTGTCTGCAAGGTGACACATCGTTTTACCATTCTGTATCCATTTATCATTTCCTATCAGAGCTATTAAGAGATGGCAAAAGGCACCCAAACAAGTCCTATGCATTTTCAAGATGTCAGCCTGATCAAATACTGTTCATTTCCAACACAGATTTAAGCCACAAGCTGGATCTCTGGGTTTTCATTAATAATATGGATAGCATTTTGTTGTTTCTTGTGTTCGTTCTTCTTACATTGAAATGTATAAGACAGCACACACAGAGGCAAAACGGGGAAGAAACAATGACAAAACCGGTTACTGAGCTCCACTTGCATTTCAGGAGGAAACCAAACTATTTGCCTGATTTGTCAAAGGTTCCCGACAGAGGCAGGCAGCCATGACAGCTCTGATGTCCCGAGGCGCGCAAAGTGGGCCAGTGACAAGCCGATTCCGACACCTGTTTTAGTGCGAGGTCCACAGAAGCGCATTTAATTTTCCACTACGTTTCTCCGCGTCCCGAGAAAGTGAGCGTTTGAGATTATTCCGGGAAGCTCTTTGCGGAAATAGGCCATTCCCTGTCAATCTGAGACAATCCAACTTGCCAGCCTCCACCTGCTGCTCCCTAATCAGGCCTGCTCCACCTCAGCGCGCCTCCTCCTCCTCCTCCCCCCTCGTGACGACTTCTGCCAACAGCCCACAGGCACTACGCTTCACGACCACTCTAATCCACTCTGCTCTGTGCCCTGCAGCGCCAACCTGGGCCCACAGGGGGAGGCTCCAGCCCGAGAGAGGGGAATACAACGCAAGAGTGGACACGGCAAATTCTGATGTGTACAGTTGCAGCATCATCTTAAAGAGGGGGTATTATGCTTTTTTCAATCACATAGCACCAGTCTATAGCATACTACAATGATGACGTAACCTTCTGTTGGTCTGTATATGCAGTAAATTAAAATAACTGCCTTGAATAAAATTGCTCTCTCAAAATGGCTGTACTGAACGTCTTGAAATAGGCCTCTGTCTCTTTAAGAAGCTTTCCGACACGCCCCCTTCAGCACACTGCTGTGGCATCTAAACAACACTACTGTGCGGGGAGGGGCCTCTGCTGAGCTGAGGAGCAGTGGTTGGTGGCTTGGCTGGTGACGAAAAGGTCCAGAGGCGTCTCCAGGAGGTGGGGGCGTTCCTAGGAGGACTGAGGCATAGCTACACCTAAAATGGCTGCCGTTTTTACTGATTACTCAAAAATATGTGAATGCGCCAAGGCAACACTCCAGGCATGTGTTTAATGAGGGAATGACATAATAACATGATATAAAGCTTGAAAAAGTCGATTTTACATAATACCCCCCTTTAAGGCCACGTGAATCCTTTTGACAAGCAAGCAAAGAACAAGTGAGGAAGTATCACAAAACAAAAGCCAGAGATGGGAAGGAAAGTCCAAAGTAGACACTGTTATGTTAGTGATATTAGAGTGGTCTCGATTTTATTCCGTGTTTGTTTGTCTTTATGTGTCTGTGGACAAATCCATGGAGGACTAATCAGATTATAACTGAGAGTCATTGCAGGCTGTTGGTCTAATGACTGACACATAATGACCCCTCAAGAGCTAACTCCCTTGTTCCACCATCTGATGTCATGAGGCGCCATGTTGTTCATGTTCTTCGTTTCAAAGCTCAAATGTATTTCATCACAAAGCAAGCGTGTCAAATAGCTTGCGGATGTTTTTTGGAATATCGATTTCACTGATGTCTGACCAGAGCATATAAAAGCAACCTCCATCTGCCTGTCACAGAAACGTTTTCACTTTCAACTAACGGGTCTGATAGGGTTTATAACTGAGGAGGACAGTTTCATGTTCTCTCCATGACTTAAAGAGTACCTAAACAGGCATGCCAAAGCCTTTCCCCACCCACAAACAAAAGTGAAAAATTGCCGTGAAAGAGGCGGTCTCTGAAGTTTGGGGGTGACATGCGGGGGCGTGAGTGACGATGTGTGGAGCTGGTGCGGCTTATGACGTTCTGTGGAGGCCGTGGACACGTCTCCAGCCAATCAGGAAATTCTAATTTAGTAGCAGAGTTTACCCTGAAGGGGCGCAACCCATTCGTTTTCAGGCCAAAGTTAGGATTTGACACATGTTTGCGCTATAATGTCAGAATAATGTCAGGGACCAGTGGACAACACTATGAGACACCCATTGAGACAGTTTATCAGTAAAAAAAAACTTGATTTGGTGTTTAGTTGCTCTTTAAAGGGGGGGTATTATGTAAAATCGACTTTTTCAAGCTTTATATCATGTTATTATGTCATTCCCTCATTAAACACATGCCTGGAGTGTTGTCTTGGCTCATTCACATATTTTTGAGTAATCAGTAAAAACTTAGACGGCAGCCATTTTAGGTGTAGCTATGCCTCAGTCCTCCTAGGAACGCCCCCACCTCCTGGAGACGCCTCTGGACCTTTTGTCACCAGCCAAGCCACCAACCACTGCTCCTCAGCTCAGCAGAGCCCCTCCCCTCACAGTGTTGTTGTTTAAATGCCACAGCAGTGTGCTGAAGGGGGCGTGTCGGAAAGCTTCTTAAAGAGACAGAGGCCTATTTCAAGATGTTCAGTACAGCCATTTTGAGAGAGCAATTTTATTCAAGGCAGTTATTTTAATTTACTGCATATACAGACCAACAGAAGGTTACGTCATCATTGTAGTATGCTATAGACTGGTGCTATGTGATTGAAAAAAGCACAATACCCCCTCTTTAAGAAACTCCAGGAAAATCCAGATTGAAAGTAAAGCAGTAGAAGAAAACGGCCAAACTCACTGAATGCAGCTAAATAATGCAGGTATGACTTGGAGGAGGTAATGTTAGACAAAAACAACATTTGATTTCATGTCTGAAACCTGTCTCCTTAAGAGCAAGTGCAGCTCTTCTGTTTTGTGTGTGCACCTGAGCTTGAGTTACAGTCAGAACATGGCCGGCGGGCTGGATGTCAGGTACCATTGGAAGCGCCACTCCGGTCTGGCCTGTTCCACGCCGCTGCTACCAGCCCTTTCTCCTCCCTCTCTCCCCATTCCTTATGTGTGCTGCACTTCTGCTGCCGCCAGCACAGCGTTGGATGGACTGTGGCACGGCGATAATCCCGCTCTCATCTGTGACTGCGGGAGGCACAGGATCAACTCTGACAAATGCACACATGACCTTCATTAGAAAGAGCAACCGTCTGTGCCACCAAAACGGGGAATTTTCTGAATCGTTATTTTTATCTCCTAAACTTATCCATTTATAGCCAACCACGGATTCACGTCATCTAAAGCAGCAACAAATTTCAACAAAACAGATGACAAGAAACTATGGATTAAAGACAGAAAAAAAGGCACAACAAAGCTATCTATAAACCCACACACATAGAAAGGATTTTGTACGTGAAAAATACAATACACTTATGAATTATGCTTAAAGCCACACTGTGCAACATTTCACCCGCAAGAATGTTCCGCAGTGGGGCTTCAATGTCAGCACTTAAGGCAATGCGTCTTAATTTAGGAAAGGATTATGGCATATTTATGTCGAGTGCCACAGGATACGTATGTAAAAGGGTTCTCTTTAATGGTTATTCACAGACAAAGTATGTGCGTTTACATTTTCGATGCACCTAATAATGTTCAATGCATCTGTATGAGAAAATTCTACGGAGAAGACTATACTGGAAGACTTCTGCTGGATGCTCACTTTTCAGTCAGTCTGCACTCACTGTCAGTCAATCCAAACCTCATGGTACCTTTGCTTTTCTGCCTCTCAAGCCATTCTCTGGAATACGAATACAAATACAGTCTACGCTATCATCTAGCTGTTTCATCTGTTATGCCACAATCCTCCTCTACCCTATTTCCCCCGCAGCAGCCAAACCGCCAGTCGCTTCAGCTCCTATGGTTCGCAAGGCTTGTGACTCGTTTTCCAACTCATTTTCGGGGACTCGTGACTCATTCGAACATCAAACTAAGGACCCGGGATTCGAGTCGGACTTGTGAGATTTTAAGAGGCAGAAACTTGCGATTTGAAATGAGATTCAGGCAAGTTAGAATTCCTCGGAGAGTCTGTTGAGTGGACACAGCTTGGAAACCTTTTCTGAAACCTTTTCTGGACTTGTGACTTGGGCTCGAGCTTGGACTTCGTGGTCGGTGAAATGATTCGGCCTTGACTTTATTTTAATTACTTGGACTCGGACTTGGAAATTGAAGGCTTGGATTGGATTCGGACAAGTCCTAAGTGTCTTGAACTTGGACTGAAATCTCTACTACTTAAGCTCTAGATGCATTCATTTGTTTGCCACACTGTGTTCGCCCATAGTTTAATAATGACACTAATGTTTGCGATACATATACTCTAACATTTATGCCAGACAGCGCCAGCTCCAGAACAAACTGACTGAGGGTGCATTCGAGTTTCAAAAGGGTGCAAATAGACTTTCTCGCCATTGAAATACATTGTGATGCCATTAAAACTGAGGGTGCAATCATGTCAAAATGAGGGTGCACCCCCGTAGATCCGGGCCTGATGCCAGATAAGCCTTCCCTGGCTAGATACTCTGAATCATATCTCCTCACAATAAAAACAAGTATGACAATGTCACTAACAGGTCCAGCCTCGGAAGCTATTCTATTTCTTTGATAAGCATATCTCTCATACTGTAAATCACCTCTGAAACCTATATATACAGGTGCTCGTCATAATTAGAATATCATGAAAAAGTTCATTTATTTCAGTAATTCAACTTAAAATGTGAAACTAATATATGATATAGACTCATTACATGCAAAGTGACATTATGTCATTTATTTGTTATAATTTTGATGATTATGGCTTACAGTCCATTTTCAAAATATTCCAATTATATGAGATTTTTAATTTGGGTTTTTTTACAAGCTGAGCCATAATAATTAACATTATAACAAATAAAGGCTGTACATATCTCACTTTGCATGTAATGAGTCATCATATATCATATCATATATCATATATTACAGTAGTTTCACAGTTTAAGTTGAATAACAGAAGTGAATGCACTTTTTCATGATTTTCTATTTATATGACGAGTACCTGTATATTGCCACATATAATGACAGTACTCTGAGCCCATGAGACTAACATTAACCACTGAAGCAATATAGCAATTTCCATTTTGCGCAAAGAAAACATACAATATTAATAAACAGGAGTAATGTCCTTGGTGGCAATGTCAGGTTTGTCAGTGTTGTGTAACCAGTGTCCATCGTGCCAGTGAAATGCCATCTATTAAACTCCCCAACCTATTTTGTGCATTCATCATATCTATCATGTTTTATTGTGACGTACGTAATCTGTGGACATACATGTTTTGGGAAGCATAAACAAGCGGCCTCTTTTGTCCTGAAAGTGATGCATAATTTCACTTGTGTAGGCCCGTGCGCATAGCTGATGAGCTCGAACATAACCGCCAGGCAATGGTTTGTGTACGTAGCTAATCAGGGCCGTGAGTGAATCTTCTGAGATTTTTAATAAAAATCAAAGCAGCGGTTGGAGACCAAATATCCGCCGAGTGTTTTTTTTTTTTTTTTTTAGCCGGCTCACGGCTAAATATGCATGTGTCCCATTTCTTTCTTATCTCCCACAAAGTCATTCATATGCAAATGATCCACCAAGTACAATATGTTTGGGCATGAGAGTAAATAGGGTCCGCTTTGCCTTTCAAGTGTCACAAACCGTTGAGATGTTGACGGTCAAACGGAAAAGACCAGACACTTCCACGAGTCACATTGAACAACGAGTAGACGACAATATTGTTTTTTACAGTCACAATCAACACATTTCTAGAGTTTTGGATGGGTTTTTGGTGTGATTAATTAAGGGGCACATTCTAGTAAAGTTGCTTTTGGACACGTGAGCATTGACGTTTCACAACTTGATGGAAAGTAGACTTTAACAACCAGGGCTGTGTTGGTTTGTGTTTCTCTGGCACATAGATATAATATACAAGAGATAGCCGGTGTTCAATTCAGCCTCATTCATTGTAAAAGTCCTGAGTCGTCTGTGAAACTTGTAACATGGCTGCTCAATCTCCTCCTCCGAAACCTGTTCCTTAAAAGGGCAAAAAGGCGGGAAACCCTGCACGTGCGGGGTGGGCGGAGCCTCTACAGAGCCCCAGAGCTTGATTGACAGGCTCTGGAGCCAGCGTGGTTAAGAATATTTCACCCAGCCCAGCGTTGTCATGTGGGTCATAGCGATTAAAAAAAAAAAAAAAAAACTCTTTGGAGCCAGGCTTTTATGCCGTTCTAAGGAGGTCTGAAGTCCCATTAGACTCCTGTCTACCAAGTGTCTTTTCAAATCGCCCCTGGCCACCGGGGTGGTACTACAGCAATGTCAGCTCCTCACCATGAGGACCAAAGAGAAGAGCGTTCCTCACCCATTGCTCTGGCAATACGGTTTTAAGTAGAGTTTTGATTTACAACAATATAAAAAATCACAATATGTTCCTCTTTAAAAAGCATACAATGACAAAAAATATAGTTCAGCATATCACAGCATATATTTATCCCATATACACATAGAAATAATTTTTTGTTGTTGTTTTTTTTTACATTTCCAAGGTAAAAGTAAAAACAATTGTTTTACAACAGCAGTTGTTACATAAAATACTATAAAGATTACTAAACCATGTCTATTCATCATTTTCAGTGATTTAGATCTTAAAATAATAGTTTAAAGTAACATACTGTAATGTTTCTCATGTAGAAGTAATACAAAATAATGTCATGTGTCACTTGAAGCTTTTGTCACGTACAGATTTGAGGTCCTGAGTTTGATTCCCGGGCCTTTGTGTTTGGAGTTTGCATATGCAGGTTTTTCCGTTTTCCATACCAGGTATACAGTTACTTTAAAGGTGCGTTATGCAACTTTTAATGGAAACAAACCCCAACCTTGATATTTGTGAGTAATTGACCTTTTTGTAACTGAATACTGCCCGCCTCTGATAACTGCATAATTCAAATCAATAAAAAGTTCCCAGAAAATGGTACTGTCTTAAAAGCCACCTTATGTAAATTACAATAACCAGTTCGGTCCACTATTTGTTTAAATTGATAATGCCACGTCTCCATAGAAAATGTGTTGAAGTCTCCCACCTTGCACAATTTTTGGAAACAGTTATAAAGCCTAAAAGGTCATATTAGCATCATATATAACGATATGAAATCAGAGCGCTGTCTGCCTCCTGTGTGATGTACAGAAGCCCTGGAGCAGACAAACCGTCTCATCTCTGGCACCAAAAGGCAGCTCTGAGCCCAAAGCAGGTTCACCTCAGAGTCAGAGTCTGGAGAAACTGATCTACTTCAATCAAGCCCCCGCGTGTTTACTGCGAAATGCGAATGAAAAAGCAGCCTTCAAAAGAGCTATTAGGCCGGCGTTGGTTTGGGAAAACTGGTAATTGAGCAGCGCAGCCTCAATGCTTATTTAATGCAAAGGCAGATATGAGCTATACGTAGCTCCACCTGCGATAAATATGGCTATTACGGCAAAATCCACAGATACGGCCAGTAATGTGGCTCCCGGGCACAAAGGTACACATCATTTATTTGTGCATAATGTATTGTCCTGTCGGGAGAATGCAGAATAGAGCCTACATAAGGCTTCAAATCGAAATGGCATCTCAGCTTTGGTCAATCTCAATTATCATCATGGGGCTTTTTAATCGTCGAGTCTACCAGTTAATTGTGTAATAGCCCCCGCTTTGGAGTATGGAGGAGTACAATGGATTTCTTTGTGTGGTAAATGATACCAGACAGGACAGCATCATCATTATTATTATAATGTTTTTGTTAACTCAAAAGGTCTGTGTTCATGACAGATATTAGTAAAAGCAATGTTTAGCTGTTTTTTATATGAAGGAAAGCAGAATTGTATTTATTGACATTGTTAGAGAACAGGTTCACAAACTTTTTTCTTTTTGGTTCAATCGTGCAACATGAGGGCACGCATAAAGAAGATTAAAATAATTTATGATATTACATAAATACAAGGGACAGTTCAGTGCTTTGAAACAGTTGTTTGGTAAGGAATACAGGTAATTGGCCGTGTGCCAGTGAGAGTCTAAACGTTAGCCCTGTCCGGCTAATTGGCTCTATAGGTACAAATTATGCTGATGAGATGCAGCATCTTTAGCTTGTATATTTCAGTTAATGAACAGGTTAAAGACAATGCACATTTCTTATAGAGGTTAGGAGCCATTCTTCTTTGGCCAGTCAGACCTACCCTTTAAAAAAAAAAAACATATTAACAAGAGTCTCAGTCTGGAGCAAAGAAGAAATGTTTCCAATCACTTGAGGCTGGAGCAGCTGATATCACACCTGTTTAAGTCCAGTGTTTCATTCAAGCAGATGACATATTCCAACCAAAATAACCCCGATAGCCCCAGTGAACACAGAGCCAACTTTGGATTTCCTTCATCTCCTTCATTCAGTGTGTGGTCACTTGTTGAATTGGTATTGATGTTCAAACTTTTCATCCATTTTACCATTTTCTCACTGCATAATATCCTAAACATTTGACCTAATTGAGAACTTACTTTCGTTCAACCTTTTGACCCAAGAGCCACATTGGGTTTTTGCACTCATTTTTGGCAGTTTACAGGGGTAACAAATAAAATCAATCCTCAAATATACTGTAAATGTAAAAAAAACAAAAACAAAATAAATCCCCTTTCATTATCAATTGAAATATTGGTGTTAAAGTGATAGTCTGAAAGTCTAAATGTTTAAAAATAAATAAATAAATATATAGATATAATTTTTTTGTAAAGTCCCTCCTTCCCGGATCTCAGCAACTAATCAGAGTCTAGTATCCTCCCACGTTGACCAATGACACGAGCTTTTCCTGTGAACCATCCTATCAGGTCCAATCAGAAGGGGAGGGGGAGGAGCTTGATCATTTACTTTTGAAAATTCTGTTCCTGCTCTCCTCATTTTGCAAACTAAGGCTGTGTCCGAATGTCCACCCTAGTCCCTAACCCCTCATTAACTACATAGGCCCGCACTATACAGTATATAGTAGGCTATATAGTGCACTGATTCTGTTGGCGATTCGAACAGAAGCCACTACTTTCTCCTCGCTGCATGACGTCATGCGCGCTGCAGCGTGCATTTATTGTTACAAACATTTATTTTATGAAACAGAACGACAGTTTTGGCACTTTTACAGGCGTTTTATTTTACTTTCAAAATTAAAATCATCATAGAAAAAAAAGAGAGAAAAAAAGCACTCCAGCGTTAGCTCAAAGACACGCAGAAAGTAGGTCAGCCCAGTGTCCAAAGCGCCAGCAGAATGAGTGCACTACATCTGCTAAAAGTTCACTAAACTCTGCTAAATAATGTATTTCTGCGATAAAGACCGACCAAACTCATGAGACAGTGGAATATTTATGGATAAATACGAGTCAGATACGTTTTATTTCACATGGATTTTACATAAATGAAGCCTTTTTGTCCGAGAGGAAGCTATCGGTCATTTAACAGCTCGAGCTAAAGGTAAGCAGCTAACGCTAGCATTTTTTCACAGTAACCGTTTATATTCAAGTCGTTTATTCATGATAAATACGCAACACGCGATTGAAACAGCTCATTTCATTCAGTCGTGTTATTTAGTTCAAAGACCTGTCGCTGTCGGCCGTTCTTCTCCGGCTCTCGCAATGCATTGTGGTCTATATTGACCCATGTAGTGACCACCGCTGCTCACTACTTTTCAGAATGCATTGTGGGAAATTTTGAGTGCACTACGTTTTTCTCTCTGGATATTCGGACACCGCTACAAAATGGCGTATCCACTATATAGTGCACTGTATAGGGAATAGTGTTGACATTCGGATACAGAGCTTTCTGGTTAAAGAGGGGAGGAATTTGATTGTTTACTTTCAAATTTCACCCTGCAAACTTTCAGACTATCACTTTAATGTTCACCCTTTTTAGCCAGCGCATCAATGTTAGTGGTGGTTGTCCTCAGAGCAGTTCTGCTGGTCGGGCTTGGGAGTTTGCTAGCTGGATTGAAGGGCTGGAACTTCGATCGAGATGAGTGTATTCATTGAGTGCATCAAATTACCAACATGTCAGAAAACGGAAGCCTAACTTCACGCAGGGATACCGCCAACACGTCGCCTGTCACCGCCTGCAACTTTTGTTCCTCTCACCCAACCCGCTCACAAGCCAATCATGCAAATAAATAAATAATACAATGAAGTGGAGTGAGTGCTCCATCGAGAGAGAGAGAGATATGTATCCAGTTGGCACAGATTTTTGATTTCTCCTACAGTAAGTACACGCTCAAAGCCTTTCTTAATTATGGATTCAAGTGCACATAATGGCTCTTCCAAAAAAGAAATATCTGACTGCAGCACATTTCTCTTCTTAACACTTAACACACCGAGCCTCATTATACCGTGCATTTTAATGTCACTCTTTCAACGTTCTATATCGCCAGACGTAAAACAAATCAGTGGTGTTTGAACACAAAGCAGATCTGTATGTGGATAAAACCGCAGCATGTTTATTATAACGCCAAAGCAGGTGGCGCCGAAGCAACAAAGACCTTAATACGCAACCAATAGTCCGTATAGACCCCGATGTGATCCCGCTCCTCTCCGCCTTAATGAATGTGCATAGGAGAAGTTACGAATAAATGAGGAAGTGAAGCGGCGCGTGAGACAGAAGGAGGGAGGACACGGCAGCCGCACAACAACAGGTGAGATTTATGCGAGGGTTTACTGCCGGTGTTAATCACAAGCGGACCGGCGCTCCCATAAGTTCCCAGATGTTTGAGCGTGAAGTGCTTTTCTGTTGTCGTCGTGGGGGGGAAAAAAAAAACGCCACGACTTTGTCAAGTTTAGAGTGGAATAAACACACAGTGAGATTGCGGGGCGTGCTTTGAAAGTGGAATGCTGAAAATATCAAGGACAATCCGCAGTTTTCTTTTCTCATAGTGTTCAATAAATCATAGTTCCCATTGGAGATACATTCAACTATTACAAATGTGACATTGGAGTAGCTTGTCTATTGACGTTTTGCACCATTTGATCATTCACAAGCCAAAGGGAATTGACCGAGGGTGACTTGGGGCTGGGTTTGTACAAATTTGCACAGAAGACGATAAAAACAGAGCTTCATTCCTGTCTCGTCAGGGGGAAGAGACGGGCCATTAGCAAAACTGCACATTTGCTGTGCCCTTTGCAGATTCATTACATTTAAGCGCCATTCTGAATGTTCACTCATTTGGTTTGCACCCTTTGTACGCAAAATCATGTTTGCATTACACAAGTGCTGGGGAACAAAGGGGCCCATCTGAGCACAGTGGAGAGCTCTGCAGTGATGTTTGTCATTCCGATGTTGAAGACTATTACTGTGGGAACATTCCTTGACAGTAAGTACCCTTGTCAGTCTTTTCCTGGGTGAACCGTTGGAGAGGTGTCATATTCACGGGAACAGGCATCAGCTATATAAGTGACCGTACTTCTTGACACAATGCAAGTAAGTAAGTGCATGGTCAGTTCACCGAGGAAACTCCATAATATAAAACCAACCGTCTGTTTCCCATTTTCCCCACGTTATACAAAGATTCATATTAGAGATTTAAATGAGGCTGACTTGATGGGGTTGATTGAGTCAAAGACGTTTCGCTCGAACTGATTAAACACACAAGAAAGAAGCCTGTTTAAAACTCACTCCTGAGGGCAAGGGGCAGGGCTGATATAATCACACCTATTTATAAACACTTAAAGAGTTTAACGAATTGAAATACTGAGTTGTTTGGTTCCACTTGTATGAGCAAAGCCCTGCTGCTCCTGTAATGTGAGGAGCCCACTGTGCAGTGGAGACAAAGTAAGTGACACAAAAATGATCCTTTACTCTTCACTCAAACCATCTATTTCTCTGGCTAGAATTTTGAGCTCACTGTTGTCAAACGTATTATGTTAGTAGCTTTTAAATGGAGATGTACAGCTGATTGTGGGCCCCTGCTGCTGTCTCTGCTCTCTCTCTCTCTGCAATGCTGATACATTCTTGTGAAGCGGCTGCTTTCTTTCTCCTATATACTGCTCACTGCACTTTTCCTTACATCGAATGGAATACACAACATTCCTCTGTTTGTGAGACATATGACTATGTTTGAAATGCAAGGTGGCTGTGCATGTGTGCATTCAGTACATTTAAGATAAAATTACATTAGATCTTTGATTGACACAGACTTGCTTCATGTTATCAAATTGCCAAAATCAATTGTTAAAAGAGATTAGACTCCAAAGTGGAAATATTAAATGCAATCAAATCTGAACCACACATTTTATGATCCGACTTATGCAATTGCAGAGGCTGCAATTAAAGAGTGTATATCCATGGGGTTTAATATGAATAAAACCCATTAATTTCCTTAATCCTGTGGTTTAGGTCTTTTTTTTATTATTATTTGACCTTTATTTAACCAGGAAAGTCCCACTGAGATTAATCATCTCTTTTTCAGGGGAGTCCTGGATCTCTACAAACACGCTCTGAACTCCATGGTACTTCTGTGTTTGTTTACATGTTCACATTTTCCTGAACACGTCCAGCCTGACTCTAAATCCTGGGTCACTTAGTTGAGACATCGGTGTCCTCCAAAAAGTGCAAGTGTGTAATGCATGTTTTATAGAGTGACAGATAAAGCTTCCCTCCCGACAACAGATTTACACTCCATCACTTCCCATTTGGAAGAGGAGCCTCTTGTGCCACAGCAGCGCCAGCACCGGTGCCACCTCTCCACTCCCTCCACCCCCTCCTGTGCCCCCCTTTCTCTCCTCCCTCACCGTGAGCCGCAATCAGAACACAGTCACTCAGTAGAGCTTGCTTTGTTTACACAACAACATCAATAATGAACGGGAATATTCCTCAACAAACGTGTCAGGTAACCCGGGGAGAATTAGAAACCACGGAGACATACTCAATTTAAGACATAATTTAAATCAAACAAAGCAGGTCCCTGGCTTGTTCTGTTGCCAATCCGAGGGGAAGTGACCTGGATTTACACCGGACCTGCTTATCCCCCTCCCACCCTTCTTTTTTAATGACACCTGCCTGAACTCGGATTACTGATCTGATCACAGAACAATATCCTGCGCCGCACCATGAAGGACACGTTTTTTTTTCTTTTTTAAACAAGGAAACCCCTGAAATCACGCCGCCGCTTTAACGGGATTGTTCTGTGGCAGCTGCAGCAGAGGCAGCGTGGAAATGAAAATCCCAGCAGAGATAATCTCATCACCGCGTGAATCAATACACACTCACTCGCACTGCGTTTTACTGTGGGGGGGGACTGTGGCAGGAAGTCATCGCAATATCTGGGTCGCCGGGGGACAAGGGACATGCCGGGGAAAGGGGGGGTCACTGGATTTGGATTTTGAGAACACCGTTAAATATCAACAATAGAGGTTTGGCCCGGGATGGCGCATCAATGTATAAATGTATCTATATATATGGCGAGGTCATCAACGGGACAATGCCATTCGTATTCCTCTGAGCACTAAATGTAATTCACTTAATTTGTCGCGAGGGCCAAAACAATTTCCAAATTGGATATATTGCTTGAGTATGGGGCGGCTCTCTAAGAAGCGACTCTCTGTGCCAAGAGGAGTTTATGTAGCCCTTGCACGGATTATTCTTATATTTTTACTGTATGCGCTTGTGTGGGAGGCTGCTCATTGGTGTGTGATGGCTTTATAATGACGTACAGTAGAAACACAAAAACATATTCCATGTGTCATGACAAAAAAAAAACAACAAAAAAACATTGTGGAGACTGCAGAAAAAAACAAAGGCATGTCTTTTAAAACCTAAAAAAACAAAAACAAAAAAAAACAGACGTGGCAAGATCACACAGTGGAATTACATTTGGATCGATATTAAAGAAGTGTTCAAAAATAAGGATGAAAAAGAATACGGATGCTCGTTCTATTAAAATCAAAATCATTGTTTTATTCCCTGAATTTACAATCTAAAGCAAAAGCTATGCTAAAGGCTACATGATGCTCTTCAGTGGACAGCGAGGGACGCAGCAGGGCAAGAGGGGGCGCGGCTCGGTAGCCTCGCAGTTTATAGACACGGGAAGTAGGCGGCTACTTGTTGAAGAACCAATCAATGTCCTTGGAATTTTCTGCGCGATCTGACTCCCCCCAGTGGATTCCAAGAGTAAGGACAACAATACAGCAATTCAATTCACTACATAAGCACAGATTACAATCAACACAGTTTCATATAATCATTAAAGCCTATTCTAACAAAAACATATATAGAAATAGCCAACAATATTCCACCCCGAACTAGAAACATCCCACATGAGCTGGTGGCTGAGAGCTGCTTAACCCTCTTTCCTCTCAGCAGGAAGGTCTCGGGTTCGATTCCCAGACTGGACTTTTTGTGTTCTCCCATTGTCTTATTGGACATGCTATCCCTGTGTCATGGGCAAACTCCAAAATGTGCCACTTTCCTGCTAGACATCACAATGATAAATAATAATCATAATGATAATAAGAATTGTGACTCACAAGCAGGTTGCATTCCGTCGAACCCTTCTGTCGCCGCTGGTCATGAAGCAGATTTTGAAGCTGTATTTTCAGATTTTCAACCTTGCCTCTACCTGCTGTTGCCCACCTGTTGCTGTCATATGCCGCCTTTGCCTCTCACTTTTCAAGTCATTCGCGAAAATACGCTCTCTCCTCAGTCACGAGCCGTCACACCTTCGTCTGCCCCCATCTCCGGCACGGCAGTCGAACCATTAGCCTCTCCATCTTCTCTGCACTTCACCACCACCACCACCACCACCACTACTGTTGGGGGAGATCGTGACTGTCCCCACCGACAAATCGATCACACTCCTCCCTGGTGGCATATTTGGTTTCCACCTGGCAGGGTTTAAAGTCATCTTTTCAGGAAACGTGTCATTGCACCTCATTTCTCTGTCTGGTTCAAGTATTACAATGTCTGTTCTTAAGGAAGTAAAGCTATAAACGACTCGCTACACAATGCCAGTAGATCAATATTGTACTTTCACAGGCAATTTTCAAAGCGCAGTGAAGTACAGATACAGATCTTCCCATCTTGCAATATATAGAGTTTTTTTTTTTTTTTTATCTCTCAGCAATAGCTACTACTTCTTGTGTTTATGTCGGAAAACGCTTCAAATGAATATCTCTAAATGTACATGTTTCTCTTTTACCTCACACCTGTGTCCCGCCTTAAGTGGAGTTTTATTACAATCTCGTTCCTGGAGATTTTCTATTTTGTTCTTTCTATCTTTTTTTTTTTCTCTATCTCACCAATCTTGAAGCACATTGCCTGGTCTAATCCTACGTTCAGTTCCCATGACCAAGATACTGGGTTAGAGCTGGAGATGGTCCCTGGGGGCTGCTGCCCACTGCTCGCACTGCTCACACTGCTCCTACAGCCGCTGGATTAGGTTTAATGCACAGGATCTCCCTGCACAGGTCAAGTGTAACAGCCGGTACCTGAGCGCACAAATCCACCGCTTCAGCAAAGCCCGAAAAAGATCACCTTTTTGGAATGTCGGAATATCGGAATAAAGAGATTTTTTTCTCTTTTGGTTGGAGGATTTCTGTTATGTAAAACAGGCTCACGACAAAGATACTTGTTATCAGCCCGTCCTTAGATCGCGACAATGCAGTGTTTTGGCAGAGTTGATGGAAGGAAAACACATCAAGGTGCTTCGCCGGCTACCTCACAGCTCATGCTTAGTCTTTTGTAAAGGATGAAGAATGGTCTGAAAGGAATCCATTTTGGCAGTGTAGATAACATCCCAAAAGCCATAATACACAATCCCAACTGCTCTCTATGAAGACACCATAGTAATAAAACGGAAATGAAAATAAAGTTCATACTTTGAAGCTGAAGTAATTGACTTCTCTTTGTAAGTAAAAAAAAAGTTCCACCCTAAACTTTTCAAAAGATTCTGTGAACGCCGACCATCTAAATATAGCCTACCATATTGAATCTATCACTAATCAGTAAACCAGATGGTAGGTCAAGGGCCTATCTCACCAGCCTGGAGACTAGATGGAGAGTAGTTGGAGACTCAAGTTGCCGCTGGTCACAGAGACGTCTCCGAAACGTCCCCCGGAGATAAGGCGAGTCTCCAGGTATAGTCTCGGTGAAAAGGAACAGGTTTGATTTCCACGGAGCATGTAGACTCGGAGGGAGACATTGCAGGGACGTCAAAGAAACGTCACAGGTTGAGGCCAACAAATAGCGTTGTTGTGCGATGTTGCCACAAGAGCTTGAGACTGTGCAGAGACCCCTCGGAGACCATGCGGAGACTTGAAAAAGCCTCAGCTCAAATCGAATCTGTTTGTTTTCACCGAGACTATCTGGAGACTCGCCTTATCTCCAGTTGACGTTTTGACATCTCCGTGACCAGCGGCGAATCAAGGCTCCCCCTAGTTTCCAGGCTGATGAGATGGGCCCTTTGTATGCGCGCCATCAATCTGAAACTGGCAGTCTCCGCTACATCTCCACAACTCTCCTCTGGTGAGATAAGCCCTTCTTCCTGCTTTGCTTCTGTGCAAGGTACAGGTACATGTATTTGATCAAGTCATGTGAACAACTGGGTTGTGCAAAAAGTATTGTGAGCAGAATCACGTTGGGGCCACTGCCAACTGTTTATTCTCCACCACCACCCTCTCCTTTTTAAGGTTTGAAAACTGGAAAACTGGTACCGCATGCTTTAAAGGAGATCATTTTCAAGTGTAGTGTCTTCGCTAGAGAATAATAATCTTACTTTTTTGGGGGAGAAAAATAAAAAAAACTTTTTCCAACTGGTCAAAACAAAGTTACATGTTGTTCCTTGGAGCCAGTTAGTGAAATTTTAGCAGTTGAAAAAGTGTATTACTTTTCATCTGTGCTCCAATAAAGTTTAAACATTACAGTATAGATGCGTTCCTGTATATCACTAAGCCATTTTTGGAATGCACGTTTTTGTACTTATAGTTTACAGTCCTTTTAGGAAATCATTCAAGTTGAAGTGAAAATCAAATCAGGTGTTGGTGATTCAAGCACAGTAACTGAACAGTGAGGCAAAGATGTGAAAGTCTAGCTCAATCCCATGCTACAGTATTACAATGAGATTCTTTTCAGAAAGCAATTAGTAAAAAAAAAAAAATCCATCACCTTCCTTATTTTGCCCCTTGTGGAGAAAGGTTTCCTGTTCGTGAGTTGCAAAACTTTCTACTTATCAACGCTTTCAACAATCTGACATGTTCAGGCTGGGTCGCCCGTTTCAGCACCACGGACAGCGCACCTAATTTAACCAAACTCCGGGCGCGCGGCACACACCTCTAAACAGCTGTTGCTACCCTTTTCTTTACATAGCCACATCAGCTGCAGGAGAAGCTCGGGGCGCGCACTGTCAACACTTTTCACCAACGTCCCCCCCCCCCCACCCCCCCACCCCCCACTATTCCGAGCATATACCCACGGGCTGGTACATTTTAGCCCCCCACGGCACTCCTCCTTCTCCTCTCTCTTCACTTCTGGCTGAGGCTGCTGTCGCCACCAGGTACAACATCGGATGAAGGAGACGCCGGTGTGGAGGTGGTGGGAAATATATGAAAAAAAATAAGGCAAAAAAACCCACAGCTACGCAGCCCACATTGGTGTCAATACAAAGAGATTGGAGAGTTCCACAGTTACAGAGACTGGGTGAGAAGGTGCGATATGGAGAAGGCGGTGGGTGTCCGTGAGAAGGAGAGATGCTTTTTTTTTTTTTTTTTTTGAGGTTTCTGAACTTGTTTTGCCCTCGAAAGTAGCACTGCAGTAATATGCAAGGTGTTTTTATTGTAAAGGTTATGGTGCAAGCAGTGAAATGCTTGTCCTATTTATTGGCAGGAAAGGCATCAACACAATAGGCTAAAACCTCCAGTATATAGGGAATCCTGACAAAACAACACCCCAACATTGATATTTCACGTTTTGTCATTTGAATTGATGTGCGTGCATGAAAAATAAAAAATACACAGTTTTGCACAGCACCATTTTTTGCTAATGGGATGCCAACGAATCTATGGCGCCGTGATATATGCAGTTTGAAAGCAGACTTGCTCAAAAACAGGCCAAGTGATGGTTTAAATTGACTTTTGTTGAATATTTCTAAATATGTTTTTATCATAATAGGCTTTAATGATTATATGAAACTGTGTTGATTGTAAATCTGTGCTTTTGGGGTTGTTTTGAATTGGGCGGACATTTTACTGCATCATTGTCCTTACTCTTGGAGTCCACTGGGGGCAGTGTGTTAGGAGTCAGATGGCGCAGACGCAGAAGAAGTGGACAACAAGGAGACGCCTACTTCCTATGTTTATAAAAGGCCAACCCACGGGCCTTCTCTTTCGCGCTCTCCCTCCCTGCTGATACACTAACATGTGTCTCTTGGGACAGCTGCATAACTTTTGTTTTAGATTGTAAATGTTAGGGAATAAATAATGATTTTGAGTTTAATAGAACGAGTCTCCGTCTTCTCTCTATATAGTTAAAGAATACGCCGATACTTTCAAAATGTAAAACACAGATCCAGGTATGTTTTTTGATGGGGGAACGTTATAATGTGATTTAAAAAGAAAAAAGCTCCGAAAGGTCCATTTAATTTTAAACTTACAGAAACATTAGTGGTCCCCAAACTGGTGGTAGAATAATTGGTTTAACACCTACAGGTAGATCCGTATTGGGCAGTGACCCAAACGTCGCTCTTTCATGACCAAGTTATTAATGCAACAGTTGTATAAGTAACGTGGGCTTATAGTGCAGTCTCTCAGATTTAATTTGAGGGTATTCACATCCGAGTCAGACGAATGGTTCAGAAATTATAGCACCCGAGAATGAAACTGCCTCTTTTTCAAGGGCACGAAAGTAATTGAACATAAGCTGAGACGCCGGAGTTTGAACAAGTTCTTTCTTTCTTCCAGACTGATTTCCCGCTAAATGAACGCGGTGTCGTAAATAGTTCCCGATAAGAACCCGTATCAGTGCTGGCACTTGATCACTTTTTAAACTCGGTAAACAGTCGGTAAATAATAATTGCGTCTTTGGCCATGCATCATGTGTATGGATTTCCTGTTTACAGCATAAAGGGCTCTGCATTCATCTGACTTTACCCGTGGCTACGCCCATTTGATTAATATCATTTCTAAATGTCCTGCTCCACCCAAGGCTCAGTGATGTTTGATCAACCACGTGAGCCATCCTTCTTCAACAGTGTGTCATGTGTGCGTGCGTGCTAAATGTCCCACGTCCCATACGAGTCAAAACACCAGCCTTTTCTATAATGACTTTAAATCCGGAAATCAATCAATCACAAGCGCCATTCCGACCACCGGCTTGTTATTTGGCGGGAATTATTCCTACAGCTTTTTCCTAATCACTTATTCAAATGTTAATCTCTGCAAAAACAGGCCCCTTTTCTGCCGCCTGTTGCTGTTTGCTCTTCATGCCTCGATGCTTTGGTAGAGAATGACCACACTTTCACCTGTGAGTGGTCATAATGTTATGGCAGCTCCGTGCGAACGTCAATACATCCATCTCCCCAGCCCTCCGTGCATTCTGCTTGTTGAAAGAGGTCATTAATTTTGCAGCAGTCTAGCCCAAACGCGATAAAAGGGTATGCATCATTTTACAGAGAGAGGCCCAGCGTAATCCATCTTGCCACAACCAGGATACAGTCCGAAGTAACAAACTAAGTTGCACTTTTCCGTTTTAATGTAAATAAGGACAGGCAAGAGCAGTGAGGCTGTGGGGTGTTTGCTTGCAATATGTAATCATTGCACTAAATTCAATCCAGAGTTCCTGTGGGAAACCCCAGGCTTTAAAAGCATGAACTATTCACCCATTGGCACCTATTTGAGGGGGAAAGTTTTAATGTTAATTTTAGGAATTTTAGGAACCATTTTATTGAAGATGCTTCGATTTGGCAGAGGTTTTAAGTGTCCCATTTCAACTTTATGGCTGCAGTGGTGGCCCGAGCAATCAGAGGACAGTTGCTACGGGAATATTTTTGCTTCTTGTAAACCAGCTATTCCCAAATTCCGGGACGTCACGGCCCCCTTATTGATCCGAAAATCTCTTGGGGCCCACCAGCAATTATATATTTACTCTATTCTGAGGAATTTGACATTATTTTACTGCTAAGATTACATAAAAATCAAATTTAGCAATGACTGTGGGCTAAATACTGGTTTAAAATAGTATAATGGTGCAAATAAATGTACTTTTCCTTTTAATATCTTTTTTCCCCCAATGTACTTGTTTGTTGGGAAGCTTTGGGGCCCCCCTGCAGTGCCTCTGAGGCCCCCAACAATAATAAACAATAACATTTGTTTTGACCATAGGGCTGGATAAAACATGTTTCACTGATTGACCAATTAATCAAAGGGGGGAATGTGACATTTTTGTAGGATTTTAATCGGTTGTGTTCACGTGACATCACAATATTCTAAAGTGTCTATAGTTTTCAAATCTGGCAGCAGGCAACTGGACATTCCATGATGGTAACTATGGTAACTGTCGAACTTTTTTTTTTGTCGAACATTTTGTCAAATATTTTAGAGTTACTGGGAGAATCTACATGAAACAAAAACAGTCTCAAAGTTCATAGTCTCCTCTGTCAGTACGTAAAGAACTAATGCCGGGTTTGTGAATCCAGTCACCTCCAAATACTAATGAGGGGCAACATTTGTCAATTTTCTTTTTGACATTTCTTTCAAAAACGGTTTCTCTCCCGTAGAGTTGTGTTGGGCCCTGCACTCCATCTGAGATTATGACATCGTCAAATTCCTGAACGTGACCTATTCGGAGATAAAATAAAATGATCAGTCAAGATGTAGCGTCCCAATAGTAACGTATGTAATCATAGCATTGGAGGAATAGAAGTAGTGCAAAAATAACTGAAAATCCACACAAATGAAGCCTAGGCGTTAATTCAAACTGGTAGACAAACCACAGCGTCATCAACCTCCAGCCAATGATCGATCCTGAGAGGGCCACACCTCCACCTTCGTAGCAGCCAATCATCGCCATCGGTCCCGCTTTTAAGCCCCAGCAATCATGGTCCGTTCGCTTCCCAGCTGCACTGCGACCCACCTCCACCCCATCTCCGCCTCTTTCGTCAACGGCTTCTACCTGCTGCATCATCCGGGTCCTCCATACCACCACCAGTGTCCAGGCTCCGGGGGAAGACATCCCTAACTCCAAGCTGTTCATCTACACTGACTTATACATCGATGTCTACAGCCGGGGTCTGATCGCCAAAACTAATACACATGTCAATAAATCTCCCTAATCGCTGCTTTTGTCTGTGTGAGTCTATCCAGGTTGAACTGAATGCTCAACAGTTGTTTTATTTGCTCACCACAGTATGAGGTTTCGGGCGAGAGGCCCTTCTTCAGACAGTTAAGGAAGCTCAAACACACCTGTACATATATGCAGCACTTGATTATACAGGTCATGTGACAGGAAACGTAACATGATGCAAAAACCTGTCACATGATCAGTTCAAAATGTGAACCCATGTAGTCAAATGCTGCATTTACAGTTGTGCTCAAAAGTTTACATGCCCTATTTTTCAAAGAATATGAAAGATAACAAACAAAAATATCAAAATTAAAAGTTATTTTTCACTCATAGTTAGTGGTTGTGTGAAGCCATCTGTGGTGAAAAAATTTAATTTGTTCTTTTCAAATCATAATGAAAAAACTTTTTGTGTCATCGTTCGTATTCTTTGAAAAATTGTCAACAATCCTGCCAGGGTATGTAAACTTTTGAGCACAACTGTACGTACAGGTGTGTTTAAGCTACCTTGATTGTCTGAAGAAGGGCTGCTCGGCCAAAAAACATCACACTGTGGTGAGCAAATATAAAAGCTGGTGAGCATTCATGCAGTTGGGCGGATTTACTGTTATTTTTGCATGAGTACTTTTTGATCCAGCACACTGCCTTAGGACCGGTGGAGGTGTGTGTCTTCACCTAAAAACTGTGAATAGAAGTAGCCCCATGAGGTGCACATGATTCCATTGAACCATGCAGGGACACTTTACTCATTGCATGAGTTTGAGGACAGGGTTCTGCCTGTAGAAGCTAGAAACTTCTGCTGTTGACTAGAAAATTCCCTTGGGTATATCTGCCCTGCAGGCTAACTGCCCCTTCATATCTATAGGCTTATCTCCATTCCATACAGCCCAAGTGAGTTTTTTCTTCTTTTCTCACAATACTCTGGGCAAGGAGTAGTAGTAGTAGTAGTATTCATAGTAGTAGTAGTCATAGTTATAGTTAAAGTAGTAGAATCCATAGGCCTACAATGAACGTGTAGGGAAAAATCCAACTAGGCTGAATATATTGCTTGCATATTATTAGAAGCCTTATGGCAGTACTCAGCATTGGAACTATTGTAGCAACAAGTGCATATAGCAAATTACATACAATCACTTTACCTAATTTCAAACACAATATATCTATCTTAACTCAAGGGTACTGAGCAAAGACAAAGTGGAACAACAGCAAAAGACTATAGCATCCAAAATGGCTTCTTGCTGGATTTGATTTTGGCACAATACGATCTTGTGGTGAAATAAAAAGGTTAAATCTGCTCCTCTGCTCTTGTAGATTATGATTGACATTCCATGGATTCCCTTCAGAGAAGCCAATAACACAGCCTGCGGCAACCATACTGATGTATAGAGAGAGCACTGTGGGAAAATAGACGCAAGGTAGCGAGCGGATTGAAAGAAGATTTGACTCGTCAGGTAGACTTGGTGATTGGCTCATATTCTGCAAATCCTCTCGTATAATCGCAACTAAATCTGCCAGCTTGTTTGGTGAGACCCAACTAGAACATGTTATGTATGTGCCCACTTCCCCTTTAATCTCCTGTCCACAGAATACAGTGCAGACCTTCCCTTCAGATCATTCTTCACAAGAGGGGCTTTGAACTCGGAGGTTTCCATTTGGCATCCTCCAGGTTTAGGCTTTCAGTGCCTGCTTGACTTCACATAATAAAATGGCACTCCATGCATCAGAAAACCACGTCGTGATCCTCCTCATGGGCAAGCACTTTATCCCATTTAGGAGGCAGCAATGTGGTCAAGTTGTTATTATATAAATCACATTAGGCATAAAGAACGAAGCCAAGTGGTGTAACAGCATATGGGTCACCTCAAGGATTTCCGTTTCGAATGTGACTACAGACATCCGTGTGAAAGCAGAGGTTTATGCAAGTGGAGTATTGCAGAGGGCTTTGTGACGTGCGTGTCTGAAATACAATGTGAAGACGAAATAAATGATTGAGAAATGACAGAAATTCACTGTTGAAAAGGAGGGGAAAAGGCTCCAAATCCAGCAATTTTAGTAGTAGTGGATCCAACATTCAACAGATCATGAAGTTAATGACGCACTGGCACCTGCAGCTCAAAGCCAATACAACAATATGTATTTCACAACAACACACACAAACAGTTCAAACTGTTCATGATCTGTTTACTCTGAAGCGCGCTGAGACGTGGCAAACGCAATTCTCACAGGACATTTTCTTTAATTCTGAACCACTCTCCAGCGCTGATTTAGCCAAGCCAAGCGCAGACGCTGCCATATTTGACTCCACTCAAATCAAACAGGTCAAGGTCAAACTGAAGGAACATCCCCCCGGCGGTCTGCACACTTAAACCTGGATCAAACACAGCCAAACACGGTGCGCTCCGGAGCCCCGTGTGCGTCCGGAGCCCGGAGCGCACGCACCACAGCCAGGTAAACAGCCCCCCACCTGTGTATCCAGCGGCTCCCCGTGCTCAATGACGCTGATGAAGGGGATCTCCAAAAACGACGCCATGAACTCCACCTGTAGCAGCTCCTCGCGGCTCTGTGGGAAGGCGAGCACCGCGGAGACTCCTTGCACCACCACGCCCTGGCACACGCACCGGAACAGGGACTCCGGGTCTGCGGCCGCGGGCTGCCGGGTCACCAGCTCCAGACTCAGGTTGTACGGTAAGAAGTTGTCTTCGTCCCGCGTCATACCCGCAGCGGCCCGGTTCAGCGCCGCTTGGACCTGGACACGAGCCGCTCTTTGCGCGGGCAAGAGCGCACCGACGCGCACTGTGTGTCCAATCTGCGCCAGGACGTGGCACGGCTGCGGGTGATGGAGGCACGGCTGCACGAGGAGCAACTGCAAGAGGATGAAAGCGCGGAGTCCGATGTGAGAGTATAGAGTCCGGGAAGTGGAGGAGGAACAGGGCAAAGTGGAGGTGAAATTCATCCTGCCGCGCTCTCAGCATCGCTCTGCCGCTCTCCGCTCGATGCTCCTCCGCCGCGTGCCGCTGAGAGGAGAGCTTACTCCTACTGTTGCTGCTCGGGCTGCTGCTGGTGCTGGGATGGGGGGGTGGGGGTAAGGGGAAGGAGGGGGGCAGAGGAGGAGCGGGCTGTGGATGTGGAGGTGCGCATGTAAAAGTAAGAAACTCAAGAAAAAGGCGCAGATCGGTGAAGGTCAAAGAGAGGAGACGGTCCCGTGCGCTAAACCAGGGTGCAACAACACAGGGAAAAGGAAGAAGTGCCACTGAATAAAAAGAAGTGATTTCAAATGTCAAGAGGACAGCTTTGGAAACTCGAGAGCCAAAGCAATCCCCAAATTCTACACCTATTCCACACTCTCACTGTAGACCTGTTGAAAATGTGACATCTCATTTTCCGTTACTGTCAGAACATTTCCCCACACGTCACCAACATGGTGACAGTTACAGTGTCTGATGTCTGGTTTAGGGGAAAATAAGGGCAAAGGCTCCCCCCCCCCCCCCCCCCACCCCCCCAAAAAAAAAAAAAACATCTGAGGCAATATTTTCTCCAAATATCTCAATACATTTAGCCAGGGCCTCCTCATTTTGGGCTGACTTACCCTTCTTGGAACAAAACCAATGCATTTTAATGTGTACAGGATGAAACACTATCAAAATACAAAGTCTTTTCAGAGTCCAAGCCTCCAAGAGTTTTAGGCACTTTTCAGAAAGACATGAGATTAGCATATTTCTCTATGCATATCCTCCACACTTTGCTCCACACTCCCTTTATATAACACACAGACAGAGGAGCAGCGAGTATTCGCACCTGGTATTAGTGACGGCCTCCTTTGATCCTATCCGAATGAATTTTAATGCCACGCCTGAGCTGGGGTTAGATGGCAAAGCACAGACAACATTTTATCTGCGGGAAGTCCATTGTACATGCTGCACATGATTGTGTCCCATCAATCATGGGAGGAGTGCTTGTACTACAATAACAAAAGACCAAAGCGTTGGTTATGCAGCATCAGGACATTGGCCACGTCCATAAACTTCATATGCACCTCATGGTTCACAAACTATTCAAATTTTGGAAAGTAAAATACAGAAAAGACAATAATAGTTTTGCATCAGGTTTTGCATCACCTTGGGGGCTGAAACTTTAAAGTGCAATAACTTCTAGCACAGACAGTAGTTTTCACTTTTCTTCTGTTCAAAGAAACCGAAAACACTTTTCTTTTTTTGTGTGTGTGGTTTGTGACATGTATTCTCCATCATTTTTCTTCAAACTACATTTCAAATTAAACCACTGACACTGCATGTTATTCAATACATCCATCTTCTTCAGTTTAGCCACAACAGGAAGTACAGAAATCAGAGATTATTCCACTAACTTGAGATATGAACACTTAATTATCAGCATTCTACTAAACTTACATGTCTGCTTATGTAAATGAATTTGCCCATACTTGTTATAGTTGTATATAGAGTATCTAATGAGAAGCCTGAGCCCTAAATCAACTTGTAATTTGCCCCAGTGATCTGCCTCTCTGAGTGGGGTGGCTAATCTGTTTCTGGGGGTGGTCTATCCCTACCATGCATGTATAGACAATAAATACTTCTTTATGCCAAATTATGTAACTCACAATGAAGTAGGCATAACCCATTGTAACGCTGGGCATGCACTGACTTATAATGATGTCAGTTAAAACTTTAAGACATAAATGTTTGGTCAGCACTATAAGCAGGAAGACACTTGCACACTATTTTCCAGCAGTTAGAAGACTAGAGTACATTTTGTTAGGGCTGTAAACTAATCCCAGCTCCTAATGATTCATTAGCATTTTCTGCATAATGAAGCTATTCATATTTTAAGGTGCTGCTGTTGCATGTTGCGCAGCATAACCTGTTGTTGCCCCCGTCTGACAGTAAAGAGGATGAAAGACATGATAGCAGATAATCCCTTTCTTTGGAGTTTGACATTTGTTTACATTAGCAACCAACGTCAATATGGCGGAGGGTAAAACGTTTGTCACGTGACAGAGGGAAAAGTGGTCCACCAACATCCAATAATAATACACTGCCTCCATGCTGACGGCTGATACAAATCGAGGCTGTGATTGAAATGTTGCAGCCAGTGTTCATTTCCTCGACTAAAATATTTAGTCTTAATTTCAGTCAAAGTGATATTTTTGACGACTAAAACTAAATTAAAACTTCTTCATGAGACTAAAACTATGACTAATATATCCAGATATTTTAGTCGACTAAAATAAGACTAAATATAAATGAAAAGGAGAGACTAAAATCATCCAAACTTCTATTGACCGTCTGAAAGAGCCTCAGATCATGTAAATTCTCTGCCAAAGGAACAGCTCTGAGCTTTGTTCATGTGGGAGCAGCTCCATGAAGCAGAGGACCTTGAATAAATATGATTATAATGAATATTATAAATGCGAAGTCGACTAAATTTGTCTTAAATTTATTAGACTAAATTTATTTGCAATATTAGTCGACTAAAACTAGACGAAAATTGAAGATTTTTTGGACTAAATCTCGACTAAAATTGAATTACATTTTCGTTAAAAGACTAAGACAAAAACTAAATGAAAATATGTTGTCAAAATGAACACTGGTTGCAGCCTGACAAATGGTTTGCTATTGTTAGTCACAAAAGTAAGAAAGTATTCCCTCAGGATCTTGATCAAAACCAGGTGGATGACAAAACGGTGTTAAGCAGCTTAAACGGCTGTCACTGGTGATGAATAACTGCTAATGTGTTTCATTAAAAGTGTTTGGCGGCGGTGCATTCGAGGGCATTACCGTGTGACAGTAGCATTAGCACAGCATTAGCGAGGCATTATGCTAACTCCAGCGCCGCGTTGTTATAATGTTATTAGACTGTTTTGCACAGTGTTTCAGGGGTTTTGGGGGAGACTCCAGCTCTGGCTCCTCTGTGAGACTTTGGATTCGTCATACTCGGCGGATCAGACGGGGGAAAAAAGCTGGAGCGCGGTTACGTAAGGCTCACACATGAAACACTCCTTTGCAAACAGCCAAATTCTTGACAAAAGGCTTGAACAAAACTCAACTCGGGTTTATCTGATGACCAGCTGCACATTACAGCTAAAATGCGGCAAAATATAGCAATAACTTCAAAGAGCATAAATAGTCACGCTGTATTAGTTGCTGTCCCCATCCAGGTGGAACTAAAATTATTGTACGCAGCAAAACAATAAGGGAAGTATTCTCCTCGGGGTAAGTTAATATGTGTTGGATATTAGAGAGAGTCATTGAGTATTTATGAACAATAAAAAGTCTGAGCTTTTGGGGCACTGCTGAAATGAGGCTGGGCAGAGAAACTCGCTGAAATTCTAATTTGGGATCATTCGACTCATAATTTTGCTTTAATTATCATAAGATTTAACAAAAGTCACACACTTGGAGGTTGCATTTTCTAACCTTGTACTTTTGTTGTAGTTGTAGTTTAATTTAACCTACTTTATCTTTTGATAGTTTAAAGGTCCTATATCATGCAAAATCGACTTTTTTGAGTTTTTAGCCATGTTGTTATGCTATTTCCTTATCAAAAACACCCCCAGAGTGTTTTTTGGCTTCATTCACGCATGTCTGTGTAATCCTCCTGAATCCTGCTCTCTGAGCAGCTGCTCCGTCCTCTCCTGGAAAACCACTGAGCTGTTCAGTTGTGTCGTCACAAAGGAACGGAAGTGCTCTACGTCTGTAATGCAATGCCTTACGGCCTGATTTTAATTTGTAAAACACTTTTTTTCATTATTACTGTCGTAAGAAAGAAAGAAAAAAAAAGAAAAAAAGAGGAAGTGCCTGACGCATCCGCGCTGCCCCTGTAGAGAAAACAAACGCACCCCCTCCTCTGAGCATCTGAACAGATGCCATGTCATGTTTGCACTGAAAGTTGTGAAGAAGGAGCTTTTTCTAACCTACTCTGGAGTCTGGACGTCTGTTCTATTTTCTTACCTCACAATAATGTCACGGAGAAAAGCGCCTTTGGCTGCGGGAGGGACTATTCAACCTTCCTAAAGAAGAGACCACTCGCTAGAAGTTGGAATTTCTCTCCGGGATTCAGCGACTATCGGCCAAAATAGTGTTTGTCTGTGACCGTCACTGATGGATGCTTGGTGAACCTTGGCCAGAATCAAAGTGATTAACTTTTATAACCAACGCGAGTGTCATAATGGAAACATCAGAGCGGTGAGTCAATCAAAACGCGTGTTAGCGTGTGTGTTAGCCATTTATGAAGCTGTGTTGCACATGTCAGCTACTTATAACTGCATCATGAAGTAACTTCACTTTTCTACTACTGCTAAAGTTGTATGAGCGGAGAGAGGGGGCGGAGTTAACTGAATCCAAGCGTTTTGTCTTCCGGGTTGGAGAAAAATACCTCCAGAAAATACTTATATTTATCACAAAAATTAGTGCTCCATAGTGATAGAGGTACAATATATCATATAAATGCCTATACTTTACTTTGGAATGGCTAAAATAGCATGATACAGATCCTTTAAAGGAGCTATATCATGCAAAATCGACTTTTTGGAGTTTTTAGCCATGTTGTTATGCTATTTCCTTATCAAAAACACCCCCAGAGTGTTTTTGGCTTCATTCACGCAGTTCTAAGTAATCCTCCTGAATCCTGCTCTCTGAGCAGCTGCTCCGCCCTCTCCTGGAAAACGACTTGAGTTGTTCTGTTGTGTCGTCAGAAAGGAACGGAAGTGCTCTACGTCTGTAATGTAATGCCTTATTTTATGCCTGAAACAGCTTTTTCATTATTTTTGTTGTAAGAGAGAAATAAAAAAATAAAAAATAAAAAGAACTCTCCGGCGCGTCTGTGCTGTCCCGGGAGAGTAAGCAAACGCACCCCCGGAGGATCTGATCAGAAGTCTTGTTTGTGAAGACTGAGCTCTTTCTAACCTACTCTGGACACGCCTGTTCATTTTTCTTACCCAACGATAATGTCACGGATGCGCATTTGGCTACAACAGAACTATTCAACCTTCCTAAAGAAGAGTGCACTCGCCAGAAGTTGGAATTTCTTTCTGGGATTCAGCTACTATATCAACCAACCTGATGGATGCTTGGTGAACCTTGGCCAGAATCAAACTGGATTAACTTTTATAACCAACGCTGCCATTTATGAAGCTGTGTTGCACATGTCAACTCCTTATAACTGCATTATGTGAAGTAACAGCGATATTTATATTTATAATACTGTAAATGTGGAATGAGCGGAGAGAGGGGCGGAGTTAACTGAATCGAAGCGTCTTGTCTTCCGGGGTAGGAAAAATACCCCCGGAAAATACTTATATTTCTCTCAAAATTAGTACTCCATAGTGATAGAGGTGCAATATATCATATAAATGCCTATACTTTACTTTGGAATGGCTAAAATAGCATGATACAGATCCTTTAAATTTTGACGTTCTATATCTCAGAACTAAACTGTCGCAGATGGTTGCGGAAAATGGTCCTTGGTCAGGTCAAAGATCTTGAAAGTGAAATAAGGCCTTTGACCCTGCACACAGCTTGAGAAAGAAAGTCTCCCCTGAGGTCCACGGTTCCCTGGCTGTTGCTCTGTGGTTGGACGGACACGCGTGATAGGTAACAGCCGAGAAACTTTGAGCTTTGGGTGGAATTAAGAGAACGTGTCAGAAAATCTTCAATGAATTTTATCATCAAACATTCGGGTTATGACTGTAACCTCAGCGTCTAGCTAACCACTAAGAAGTCCAATCAACATGGATCAGGCCAGCAGTGTCCGACATGTTCTTCTCCCGTGAGCAGCTGTAATCAAATAAAAAATGTCTGACTTAAGGAGAGTATGCACTTTGGAAGTTAGAAGCCAAGAGGACATTTCAACGCAAACAAAAACAAATTGAGTTTATGAACTTACTACACTTAGAAAATGCTTATGGAGTGTTTTTAGTTTGTTCATGACTCAGCGAAGAGAATTTATACAAATGTGACTGTTGTTTCATGGGACAGTAATCATATTTGACTCACTAACTTATGTAGAGAGATAGAAAACCATCAATGAACTAAAGAGCTCCTGAAACTACAGGTCATTCCATGTTCAATCATTTCTTATATGTCCTTCTTACCAAAAGTTATAATGCGTCTTAGGTCTACAAAATGCCACACTTGTTTATGTAGTGGTTACAATTTCATTCAAACATTATCTTCAACATATAAAGTAGAAATAATATAGACTTTCACCTAAAATGTCGACTGTTAAATCTATTGATTGTGACTGTAAAGATTATGACCGCTATCTAGAACTGTTTATGTTTATTGAATGTACACACAAGCTCAAAACTTAAACGGACGTATCAGAGAAGCTTCAGCTAAAAGCGCATTACCGTCACACACAAAGTCGATGTTGCGGTCAAGCGTGGCATTTTGCTCCTGTTTTCTGTAAATGGTAATAATATGAGACACGTCGTTACTAAGTAGGTCATGGAGAGAAAGTTTAAACTAATCGATAGCACCTTCAAGACAGTCCAATGAGTTGAGGTGTGTTTGTGTGTTTTTTTCTGTCCATATTTGTGGGGACTTTGACCTGAAACAACAGTCTCTCAGGACCACCCGCAGAGCACAGCAGTGTGTCGGAGAAAAGGTGAGAGTGAACCAGGCATTTGATCAATCAGAGTCCCCACTAGTGCAATCGTACAAGGCTTTGTGTGTGGTCCAACATTACTGCGCTACTCATTGTGATGCCTTCAAGGACACTGGGAGTGCAGTTTAATCACAAAGTTTTTCAGGACAAACGCTGTGCATATGCTTGGTGGACTTAGGAACTAGGAAAGCCAGACAAGTTTACAAAGATCAAATGCATGAAAATGGACCCCAGTAAGAATAGCATAAACATAAACAAAAACATAAACATGCAAATAATGACACATCACTAATTATAGTCTCACTTAACATATGCTACATCTTGTGTTCCTGACGCAAAGACACTTGAGTCAAATGTCCAACTCATGTGACAATGTGTGAACAAGTACAAACTGAAGGGTGGGGGTACAATCGCTCATCTTGTCCACAACCGCAATTACACTAAGACGCCCCAAGGCAGCGGCGTCTATGGTACAGAATAAAAACGATTAGCATATTGATATTAGATAAAGCTTGCACACAAAGCATGCCCCGCATACCAATATGAGCTGAAACTGTAACTTCATTAGAGCACGAGGTGTGGCGGAGCTCAGCGTTTACCTGGCCACAAAAGGGAGTGTGCCAGATTCAAATACAGCCAGGATTTTTCCAGAGACAAGTTTCCTTATAGCCTTTTTCCTCTTGACTTCTTCTTCTTCTTCTTCTTCTGCTTCCTCTCTTCATTTCTTTCCTCTCTTCCTCCTCTCCCCACTCTTCTTCTTTATCTTTTGCCTCTCGACCTCTTCTTCTTCTTTTTCTTCTTCTGCTTCTTCTGCGTCCTCTCTTCATCTCTTTCCTCTCTTCCTCCTCTCCCCGCTCTTCTTCTTCATCTTTTTCTTCTCGACCTCTTCTTCTTCATCATCATTTTCCTCTCGACCTCTTCTTCTTCTGCTTCTTTTTCTTTCCCTTCTTCTTCTTCTTCATCTTCATCTTCTTCCTCTCTTTTTCTGCTTCCCTCTCCTCTTCTTTGTCTTCTTCCTCTCTTCCTCTTCCATTTAGTGTAATTTCTTTGTGGAACTTGCATGCACAGAGTAAACCAAACAGAGAAACATGGGTGTCAACAAAAGACAGACATACAGTGCATTGCGAATACACCTTGAACGTTTGCACATTTTGTCATGTTTACAACCCTAAACGTAAAGATTTTATTTGGAATTTTTTACTGAAAGTTCACACACAAGTAACAGACAACTGTGAAGTGAAAGCAAAATGATACATGATTCTGTATTTTTCACTTTTTCTGAGAAAAGTGAAAAATAGGGCGTGCATAAGTATTCATACGGCATGAATTAATACTTTGTGGAACCCCCTTTTTCTGCAATAACAGCAGCAAGTCTTTTGGGGCATGACTACAATGTTTACACATCTAGAGACTGACATTTTAGCCCATTCCTCTTTACAAAATAACTAAAACTCAAATTAAGAATTAGAAGGAGAGCGTTTGTGAGCAGCAGTTTTCAGGTCTTTCCACAGATTTTCAATAGGATTTAGGTCAGGACTTTGACTGGGCCATTCTAACACATTAATATGTTTATTTTTTAAACCATTCCATTGTAGATTTAGCTTTGTGTTTAGGGTCATTGTCCTGCTGGAAGGTGAATCTCCGCCCCAGCCTCAATTCTCTTGCTGACTCAAGCAGGTTTTCCTTCAAAATGTCCCTGTATTTGGCTCCATCCATCTTCCCAACTATTCTTACAATCTTCCCAGTCCCCGCTGAGGAAAAGCAGCCCCATAGCATGATGCTCCCCCCACCATAATTGACACTGGGGATGGTGCAGGACGATGAGCAGTGTTAGGTTTGTGCCATACATAACGTTTTGCATTTGGGCCAAAAAGTTCAATTTTTGTCTCATCTGACCAAAGCACCTTCTTCCACATGGTAGCTGTGTCCTCCATATGACTTCTAGCAAACTTCAAACGGGATTTCTTATGGCCTCCTTTCAATAATGGCTTTCTTCTTGCCACTCGTCCATGAAGGCCAGATTTGTGTAGAGTACGACTAATGGTGCGTACAGACCAAACGCTGACACGCCACCAACTTCCATGTTAACCCTATGTAGACGTGCTTCGACGCGCATCGAAATGTAAGCAAAGATGTCCGCGCGTATGAAGCGTTCCAAATGCGAGCAGATGAGGATTAACGCGCGTCAAAACCAGTGAGAACAGCGCGGTACACGAGCAGCGATGCCCCGCCCACTGCTTCATGCACTCAAGTAATCCAATCTACACGTGCGTTCATTTACGCCTGGTTAACCAATCCGGGACTGGGCTCAAATAGTGAGCACAAGCGTCACCTGTTACCTGCAGCAGTGGCGCAAAAAGGGCATACGCAATATATGCCTTTCATAGGGGCAACAATAGTGATGTGTTCTTTTTAACAGTCTATGTGTGTCGGTCGTGAACGATCCGGCTCTTTTGAACGAGTCTTTACAGTGAACGATATGAACAGGTTCGCGGTGGTGAAGGTTTTTTTTTATTCCTCTTTGGGGGACGGGCGTCACTTTAGTTGTGCTTATTTTGCGAAACAAAAGTCACTGCTGGAGTGGGGCAGAGAGGAGTGCAGAGGGACTGTCATCTCCACCGCTGCTGCTGCAGCCTGCAGCCCCACGAGGAGCTCAAAGTGAACATAAGGCAACAAGTTTGAGAAATAAAAGTCCTAATGAAATAATAAACACGGTTACAGAGGAGATCGCGTTGAAGCTTGCGTTGTTTTCTCCCCTCTTGCGCGAGGGAGAGAGAGGGAGAGGAGGAAAAGTTACGTGAATGAAGCAACAGAAGCTTTTAATCGGGCCGTGTGATTGTTTTTTAGTGATAACAAACTCCATAGAGGGAAATGTCGATGTTATATTGTGTGAAATAGTGACATTTTCGTTAAAATAAAGTCAATTCAGAGGGTATTTATTTTCTTTAAAAAAGAAAGAAACAACCATCAAAGAGCCATGTGTTTGTGTGTGTGGGAGGGGGGGGGGTAGTTGCAGTAGTTGCGCCCCTGACCTGCAGCATGGAGGAGAAGTTGATCATCGCGGTTTGCGCTCGGCCTGAGTTGTATGACACGCCTCCTAATTATGAGGCTTGCAAAACTTCACGCGCCAGCAAACGGGCGTTTCTCGCGAGTGTGAAGCGGCAATGTTTGGCGTCCAACTAGAGGCTGACAGAGCGTGGACGCACGTTCGGTCTGAACGCACCTTTATAGTTGTCCCATGTACAGATTCCCCCAGCTCAGCGGCAGTACGTCGCAGCTCCTCCAGAGTTATCTTGGGGCACTTGGTTGCATTTATTACCAGTGCTCTCCTTGTTCGGTCTGTTAGTTTAGGTGGAGGCCCGTGTCTTGGTAAGTTTGCAGTGGTGCTATACTCTTTCCATTTCCGAATGATGGATTGAACAGTGCTCCGTGAGATGTTCAAATCTTGGGAAATCTTTGTATAACTTAACGCTGCTTTAAACTTCTCCACAACTTTATCCCTGACCTCTCTGGTGTGCTCCTTGGCCTTCATGATGTTGCTTAGTGACCAATACACTCTGACCATAGCTCTGAGGCCCTCGCAGAATTATACTGAGAGTAGATTACACACAGGTGGCCTCTATTTAATGGTTAGGGCAAGGTGTGAACATTCTGCAGTCATTAGGAATGTTATAAAGGTAATTTAATGCACTCAGAAAATGCTGTATAAATACTTATGCACGCCCCACTTTTCACTTTTCTATTTTTTGAAAAATAACAGAATCATGTATCATTTTGCTTTCACTTCACAGTTGTCTGTTACTTGTGTGTGAACTTTCAGTAAACAATTCAAAATAAAATCTTTACGTTTAGGGTTGTAAACATGACCAAATGTGCAAAAGTTCAAGGTGTATTAGTACTTTCGCAAGGCGCTGTATTACTTGGGAAGCCTTTAAAGCAGCCAGTTGCTTTTCTCTTTATTGCAACCAATATTTTTTTAACATTTTAGTTTATATAATTTGTTAGTGGTCCGACCAGAATTAACTAAAGAGCAAGCTAAACTCTATGGAGTAGAACCAAACAGTCCTCCTCTACAGAGAATGTATGGAGCATTTTGGATCAGACAGTGCTGCGTTTTCATGGTAGTGTGACATGGTAGCTTTTTCACTGATCAGTAGATGAGATTTGAATCCTTACACCCAAAGATTTTTTGAAGAGAGATTGGCTTTTTGATACTAAACGCCTTTGTCAAAACTTAAAATTCCCTTTACAATTCTAAGAGTGAAGCGCCGTGTCACGAAGCACGTTGCACAGCCAACAAGAGCGTTTTTCATGCTGAGATCAGATGGCAGCCGTGCACTTGTGGCTCTGATAACTGACAGAGACATAATCGAGCATCTAACTCGTAGATGGGACATGCGGGCCAAAGGGCAGCTCTGTGATGATTGGAGATTGTGCTGGTTAATGACTGCTCCGCACAACTCCACAAACGACTCCGAGACCATACGGGAAATCCAAACAGCTTCAAGGAGTCTTCAGATGGGAAACTGGCGGACTCTCATTTGGTCCAATATGAGGTCTCTTTTGAGGGCAGAACATCGAGGCTTTAATGACAGGCGCACAGAGGTGACCTTATAGTATTGTCCATTAAGCCATACCATCAGCGGGATTTTTCTCACACATTTTGCAGGTTTTTGGGGGCATGGGGGTATAATTTAGTTTGATTGGCCAGATGCGAATTCTCTGTAACTTCTATACAGAGTCATTCCTTGCAGTTTCAGTAAGATGGCGCATTCTGCTGCTAACTTGTTGTGTTGATTCCATGTACTGTACATTGCATACTCTTTGGTTGATAAAGCTGACATATATGTTTACAAGGTGTATTTTGACGTTTAACATTGAACCTAAACAATAAAAAGTCTGAAACACACACAGGCTCATACAACAAGTTAGAAGTATAGGGCAACACACGAACCAGGAAGCATGGCAACCTAATGGACACTAAGGGCATTCGGACTTAATTGGGCTGTACTGTGACACAGTAACAAGGCGGCACTAAAAATAAAGTGCCAATTAAAGTGCAGTATCAAAGGTAATACAGACAAAATAATAGTTTCCTGCAGTGGGTAGACAGAGTGCGAGAGGGCACAAGTGAGATGTCCTTTAGGTTGCCACTGTCATTACAGGCTGGAACACTTCGTGGCTATATCTCTCAATGGACGATCAAATTGGACATCTATGTAGGCTTCTGCTATAGCCCACAAATCTGTCGCATAGTGGTAGAGATTGTGCTCCCAGCAAGGGCACGCTTTCAATATGTGCATGCTCTTTCAGCGTCCGGGTGAGTTTTCTGTGGGAGTTTTAGTTTTACACGCACACCAGTTGATTGTGCGTGTAAAGTCGGCTGGGTAACTGTTAAACGATACCAGTATGGTATTGGGAAAAAAGTTTCGGTACTACCGGTATCTGAGGACAACTCCGCACACCCAGGAGGCGACAGGTGCGTAGAAGACAGGGAAATTAATGCAAAAAATGAACAAAAGCTCCCGCACACTGTCTCACTCTTAAGATATTTATTGCTGCAACGACCTTCATCAGGCTTGAGGACAGCCCCTTCTGTCAGTATTTTTATGACTATAGGCGCTGCCCCCAACAAATCAAAGCCAATCAGGAATCGGCTGTGGGTGATCTCCTCAACAAGGAGTAACCCAAAAAGCAAAAACATTTTTAACATGTGATTACAGTAAATATTCAGAGTCAAAACATTTCCATAATTATCACATAGTTATTTTGATCATTTTAATATTTAAAACATTCATGAAATTAACTAGCATTTAAGAAAAAACATGAAACACTTAAAACACATCACCGGAGGCGGATTTTGCTCCTCCCAACTACTACCGGTATCAAAAGTAGGCACCGAAACAAATAAAAAGTGTATCTTTAGATCCGAGCTTTGATGCTGTTGGTCCAATCATAATAATTTCCCCCCATTTTTTATTTTTTTATCCCTTTTTAATCAATTATTTTCCTATTTTTGCCATATGTCTTTCCTTGTTTTTCCAATTATTTTCCATAATGTTTGCTCATTTTTAGTATTTTCTCTATTTACCCTCAATTTATTCCAAAATTTTTACCCTATTTTCCCCCAAATTATTCCACATTTTTCACACTTTTCTTGACATTGGAGATGATTTCGATATTGTAAATTTGCATATTTTCCACACATTGATGTTCTGTTCTCTGCTTCTAGATGACAAATACTGTATTTTCGAATAGGTATCAGAAAAAGTATCGTTCAGGCATCGGTATTGAAAACCAAGGATTGCTAAATTACTGGTATAAAAAAAGAAATTCACTGTACTGTTGGCGTATTCTTTACTATATGGAGAGAAGACAGAGACTTGTTCTATTAAAATCAAAATCATTGTTTTATTCCCTGAATTACAAACTAAACACAGGTTATGGTGAGCGTTACATTCTATTGGTGGGCCAGTGAGGAGGGAGCAAGAGGCCGCACCTTTTGTGCGCAAGTAATTTATAGGAACAGGAAGTAGTTGTCTCCTTGTCGAATCAATGGCTGTTTCCCAATTGCGAGGATCCTCGGCGTCTCGACCACTTCGGACGTAATTCACGTCATCACAGCGCCGCCAAGTGGTGTTCCAATTCACTCAGACCACTCGCCTCCTCGCAGCTCGACTCCTCCGTTTGGCTCATTTACGAAGGATGCACCAGTGGATCCTCCGCAGCCTCGGAGAGCTGAAATTACCCATGATGCACTGCAACACTGTTGTTTTTTTCTCTTTTCCCGCAAAACTTTATTAGTTTGAAGTTTTGTTCCACATTTGTGCAAAAAAATAATTGTAATAATAAAATCATTAGTAGCTGTGTTGTAAGCAAGTAAAGATGTAAAAAAAGAGGTTTATATAAAGTTAATGAAAAGCCTAATAAATAGGCCTATTTATTGATAAATCAGGCCTATGGTTGTTGTGCAATTGAAGGTGATTAGTGATAAACTGGACCTGCTAAATATATTTGATATTTTAATTGAATTTCTTACAAATCCTTGCAGAAGTTTTGTTATTTTAGTCAGGCCAAAATGTTCAAACAGTCAGACATCCAACCAAAACCAGTTTATAAACAGCTTTTATTCATAAAACCGTCGTTTTTGTAAGCATATAGATTGAAATTTTATTATACGATTTGACACGTGACATGACACAGCCGCTCGCTCCGGAGGCCGTTCCAATTGAGCTCAAATGCGGCGGTATGAGGACACTCGCCTCCGTTTGGGAGGAGCCACCACCGAGGACGTCAACGAAGTGGACAAACGGAGGATGGATCCTTGCAATTGGGAAACAGCCAATCAGTGCTCTTGGAATGTTCTTCTTCTGCGCAATCTGACTCCTCCTTCTAACACATTGCCCCCAGTGGATCCAAGAGTAAAGACAAAAACAATAAAATGGAAACCCCAGTTTCAAATGAACCTTAAAGCACAGATCACATCAACACAGTTTCATATATAATCATTAAAGCCTAGTATGACAAAAATATGTATAGAAATATTTCCACAGTACTCAGCCCTAACCCCTTTAACTCAAACTGGTCTAATACCCACAATGTGTTCTGCTTCACAGCGCCTCTTGTGCTGGACTTTTTATTCCCAAAAGTAATCATGACAAGTTCACTCTTTCAAAACAGCTATGGTTGGAATCTTGAACAAAGTTGAAGCCTGCGTTTGTAAGCGGCCTCCTCTCTCCTCCCGAGTGTGTGCGTGTGGTTGATGGTGCCACCGAGCGATAAACAGTGAAACACACACGAGGCAGCCTGTCAGCCATCTGCAACGGTGACCTGAGCCGACTCAAGCAAGGAGCGTTTCATTTGTTGTCAGACACATCCGAGTTTAATTCACAGGTCGAGCGACACAACGGCGTTTATGCTCCCTCTCACTCACACACACACACACACGAGCAGATAAACACACACAGGAAGCTTTAGCAGTCAGCCGGGTGAAACCAGCCTTTGAATCAAACAAATCCCCGACCAGCAGCTGGAATTAAAAAGCTAATTAACATGAAGCAGAGAGAAGAGAGCGGGGCCCTTCAGAGGGGAACGGGACAGAACCGAGAACACTACAGAACATGAGGGAACACAAGGCCAGACTATACCATTAAGATGATCTGATAAAGCGCTCAGAACGAGTCTATAATCCCAGCATTCTCACACTCAAAAGTCAATGTAATTATGAGGATTGTATGCAAGGATATGGTATATAGGCTTCCAGCAGTAGAATGGGGTGATGAAGAGAGTCACTCTGTTCTGTTCACTTATGGGATGGACACCAAAACCAATGCAATGATCTTGACAGGAAGGTGATAGGTAAAACTATTTGAAAGTTGTCATGTCTACCTTTATATTTATACTTAAAAATAATGTATGTGTATGAAAAAGAGTCAAGGTATTGCAGGGTGAATTTCTGTCAATTCAAAACACCACATTGCCAGCAGAGCACATGAACTGGGTATCAAAATCTGCAAGCTATTAAAGCCGCATGACTCGAAGGAAGTGAAATGATCAGGTGAAGGTGGGTGGCCATTAAAAACCCGGAGGAGTACTTCCTGAATAAGGCATCATTACATCATCTGGTGGAAACCTTTGAAGCTCTTGAGAAGGAGACAGAGGTGACTAAGCAGACGTGCTTGAATAAAACAAAAGGTGGAACTTTAACATTGTCTTACGCTTATCAGAAGACGAGTCGCAGAGGGAGCAGTCTAAGTGGGGACTTAGGGGCATTTAGCTCACTCCATACTCTTCCTCCAGCTCCTCTGGTGGGATCCCAACTCCCCAACCTTGGCAAGTTGCCTTCCAGGGTCTCCTCTTGGCAGGACATGAATGAATGAATGCCCAAATCAGATACCCGAGCCATCAAAGCTAATCTCATTCTTAGCGCCCAGCAACCCTGCGGAAGAAACTTAGATCGTTTGTATACGTGGGATCTCGCCATTTTGGCCATGAACACAAATGAGAGTAGGAACAGTTCAAGAGCTTTTGCCTTTCGCTTTGGCTTCTTCTTCTTCACCACAACAGTCTGACACAAGGCCTCCACCATGGCAGACGTCACACTGATCCGCATGCCAATCTCATGTTCCATCGTTCCCCAAGATCCCGCGATACTCCAGTTTCCTCACAATGTAAGAAACTGTAAACAGACTCCAGATGACACGATCAGCCGACAAAGGAGTGCGGAGGGAAGTAGTTTAAACGTGACACCATATGTGCCACACTACATACAGGCTATACATAATACTGGATGAACAAATAGAAAATCCTTTATGCTTGGAATTTTACGACTTTGAGTTCAATTTCAATTTGAGAGGAAATAACCATGGCAGACAAAAACATGGGCGCATGGGCAGGAATGATGTGTTCTGTGGGACATCGGATTAGACTAATGGGCGTGTTTGGAGGCTGATGAGAACAATCCAAATCCGGTATAGAGATTAAGCTTGTGCAGATTGCTGTTATGAATGAAACTATTTAGCAGGTAAGTTCCCTCAAAATATAGAGACAGTACCGAGGAGGGAACAAAAACCCCAGGAGGAACAAAATCACAGAAGACATTGAGGAAACCCATTGTCTTTGCAAAATGACATTGTTATGTTTGCGTCAGTAGACCTGGTGCTTTCTGATAACGACTTATGTCTCTGTAAGTTGCTGCTGTTGCATCATTACAAAGGCTTTAAGAAAAATGAGAGAAAAGGAATCCTCCACTAAACCGACTCGAGGCATATCATTTTCTTTAACTTAATTTGAGGCACAAATGAGGAGGCAGATACTCTTTGTTTTGTGCATAATTTACTAATAACTTACAATTGTGTGTATAAAGCAGGATATGAGCGCAGTGAGGAAAACTCCATAAAATGTACATTATAAATGTGTTGCTTATTAAATAAAGACTGATTCCGTTCTCTCGCGAGCCGCCACTGTTTTAGAGTGACTGTGTTTTTTTCCCCCTTAAATGTCACCGCACCGGGTTTAAGATTCTGCCGAGAGCTTGCACCCGGGGAAAGGGAGGAGGGCGCTCAGGACACATGGAGGCAAAGGGAAAGGACACTCGGGTGGGAGAAGTATGAGAAAACGTGGGCGGAGTTAGGATAGCGGAGTGATGCGGCAATAAGGAGGAGGAGAGGATTGAAAGAGGACTGTGTGGTCACTGCACATCCAATATGGCCCCCGAGTCTGAGGGGCAGGCCTGGAAATGTCGCAGCACCAGCAGCAAATGTGCGTGGGTTTATTTTCATTTGTAAAAAGGGCGCAAAAGAAGATGCGAGATGAAGGCTTTACACGCCCAGAAAAGCTGTTTCTATTGAACTTTCCTACATTTTACATTCTTTCTAGAACTTTGATGAATATCTGCCTGTTGCTATACAGTAGATTGCCTGTCATTTGAGATTTAAGGACCTACCTTCAGGCCTCTTGTTATAGAGTGAGATTGATTATGCCATAGACAATAAGTTATTACCAAACGTAGGGAAATCCGTGAGGGGCAATGAATCGAGTGTTCCAATCTGGGCGTCACAGTCCACCGATTGCTTAATTTTCGCTGTCCGTGGTGCTGATAGCCCTTACAGTAGGTCTCTTGGTACTTGAGATCTTACGCCGGCGATACAGGGCTGCCCCCAACCACACGCCAAAGCCGCTGTATCTCCCCTCTGTGGTTTTGAAATGTCAGCATGCCCCATAAACTTCACACAGGGGACAGAATAATACCAAGTCTTCCGCGCTCTCAGAGGAATAAAACAAATGCGCAGGGATTTGCCCTTAATGCAAAGTGAAAATGTGGTCATGGTCAAGTCAATGCATCATTGTTCCAGAAGTTTTAGAAGTGTTGAAAATAGTTTTAGAGCATCAACTAAACCAAATACAAATGGTCGGGGCTCAAAGTTACAGGTATTTGGTAACAATGTCAAACACTTTGTTGGTTGCAATATTGATCCAAAAACAGCTAAAAACCAGTAGTTTCACTTCCTGATCCTCCACGCTAGTTGCCTTTTTTTGTGCAACCTGTACACTGATAGGCCATACAGTACAGTACAGTACAGTACAGTACAGTATGCATAAGGCCATTGAGTGAGACTGAGTTATACAGTACAATATGGAACTCTCCCTCTTCCTATTTTATTTCTCGACTGGAGAGTTTGGCCAGTGTAAAGGCCCATTGAAGGACCTACAAAACTGACTTTTGTATCTGTTAGGGAATTTTGCCTGTTTAGCTTTAACGCAACACATCTGGAAACGCTCTGTTAATTCTGCCACAGAAATAAACAGATTAAAACACACAAGCCAGACGTTGAATTTATTGTTATATCGGATCCGGGAGATGAGCGGAAGGCCGTCAGGCAGCCTCACCTGCCTCCCCTCAAACTCATCGTTTCAAAGTTTCATACAAAGCTTTATAGAAAGATAAGCACACGCCCTTTCCTACAAGACACATAAAACTTTCCATGACATCATTGACATCCAAACCCCTAGACTCCATGGCTGCCTACTACATCATACAGATAATAGACAGCTGGATCTACTGCATAATGACGTGACTGACAACAGTGTTTGCAATTTTTGCTTTTTCCATTGTGCATTATTTCTTTCTTCATAGATCAAAAATGCAGTGTAGATTTCAATTTTCAATTTTAGTTTTTAGTGCTGGCCCAGCGACTAACATCAAAAAGTTACGTGACACCGCTACTTTGAGTTTGTTTGTAGATAGAACAGCATTCACTGAATATTCCTGTATTTTTCCTTCCCAGCCAAATTCCCATTTCCTCACCGGATTTGTTTTGATGCTTATTTTCACACCAGTATTCATGACAGCGGCTGCCAGGTCGAGTCTCCTTCTTCCTTCTCCTCCTCCTTAGCAGCCTCATTACCCAGCATGCCGCACTCTCTGACATAAGACACTTTTCCAGAGAGACTCCCGGCTTCTGGCACGCACGGGTTTATGCAATGCTGGTCCTCAAAAATTCCACTGGGAGGAAATTTGTGAAGCTGACGCTGTGGAAGTCACACTAGAAACAAAAGGGAGAAGTCGAGGAAATGTCCAACTGTTTTCATGCTGTGAGTGAGAACTGTCATGGGCTGTACTTGTACATTTTTAGGTGTTAGTTCCACTGCCTCTACTCTAAATGACAGCTGCCACTTTGCATTATGGGAATCCACATAGTTTTCACATCAAACTGAAAAAGTCATGAATTTTTAAATGACTTCGCTGGTTGGGCCGATGGAAGCACATCTGAAATGGTACCAGTTAATGAATGTAGCTGATGCTGTGTATTTGACCCTATATACAGTATATGCATTTTTATTACTGTAGGCTACTTCTTTTTCTAGTCTCTGAGTCTTGCAAGTTTCTTTTTTTTTTTTAACAATGTACTCTGGGAAAAATGCAACAAATGCCATTGATACTGTACAGTAGGTCGATCTAAGGCTTTAAGAAAAAACTAAGATATCAATTTAACACTTTACTTTCAGCATTATGATAGACTAGAGCTTTTCTTTACCATGTTACAATGTTGTTCCCTCATCGAAAAAACACACTTTGAGCCACTCGTGCACGTTTAGGTAATCTTTGAACCTTATCTGTTCACTATTCTTAGTGACGGCAGTTTATACAATCCTCCCATTTATTCTGAGCTCTTACTGCAGACTGAGACCAGCAGCGATTCCCATTCGTTACTCTGCAGGCCAGCGCTTTGAGGCAACAAGCGGCAGTCCTGAGGAGAGCATCCCAATACAGGACGGCAACAGGACAGAGGTGATATGATGGGGTGACATGACGTGACAGGACAGAGGTGTAGGTAGGTACACTCACTTAAACGACAGTAAATTTGCAATTATGAGCTCAGCTCGCTTTAGATTTGAGATGACAGGTTGTGACGGGACATCACGGGATAGGACATGACGTTACAGGGCGACGCAAAATGGGACAAAGCGTGACATGACAGGGCTTTACAATCAGAGCTAAATGGGACAGCGCGTGATAGGGCACTGTGGGACAGGGCATGAGGGAACATGGCACACAGGGTGTGAGAGGACCTCAGTTTGCCATAGATGTGTTGGCTACACTCCAGCTGTGTAGGAAACCAGGGGCGGGGTGTGTACCTTGTCCTGTGGCTGGCTGTCATCTCAGCAGCATTGCTTCCCCCCCTCATCTAGGATTGTTTCTTCAGTTTAACGGTTTAGGCCCAGGTCAACCTGTATCTCCTTTGGTCTCGTGTTGGGACGCTCTCCTCAGGACTGCCGCTTGTTGTCTCAAGCATCGGCCTGCAGAGGAAATTGATGGGAGCTTATTGCTGCTGGTGTGACTCCGAGGTAATGGAGAACAAGCCACCTTCCTGTGTCAGCACCATTGAAGGAGTACAAAAGTAATTTTGTGACCACCTCTAGAGGCAGTAAAAGTGGGACATACTTAAATACTTGTGCTGTAAAGCTCTTGTCAGAAAGTGTATGGAAATTAACAGGACTATATGGGAATTAATGGGAATAAACAGGGTAATATAACCCAAATGAAGGCTGCTCATATACAGACACATATACAGTAAACTGCAGCATAAGATTAAAAGTTTCTAATCATCATCGGAATGACCACTACGGTTTAAAGTGCAGTGTTTTAGATACATAGTCAATACAAAGACAAGCTCCACCAGATGTCAGTGTGTGTGCAATATTACAGTATCATTGTTTTAAGAGTCTGTCTGTCTGTAGAGGAATATCATTTAGATCTGCCCTGTTTAATGCAGTTCTATGCTCAGACACCGGTGTCTGCTCCTATTGGTCAGCGTCACTCAGGGTCTGAGTGAGTGACAGGTGAAGTTAACCAATCAGAGTGAAGTGTGTTAAACAAAAGTATGATTAAAACTTTGCAGTTTCTCCCAGCTCTTATTCAAAAGAGGGATGGTACGTTGAGGCAGGGGGGTTTATGGATTCTCCTGGGCCACCCCATGCACGGGAGCAGTAATATTTAATTGGCAGACACACCCACCCCTGAAATCATTAATACCTCTATAAAAACTTTAAATTCAAGCAATATCCTTTGTTTATGGTTTGATCAAAGTAATTGAACTCTGGAGATTTCTAATACAATTCTATACCCCAACTCTGGTCACAGAGCTGGCCTTTGAAGCTATGACAGTCCATGCAAAACAATTATTTACATCATTATTTGACCTTTAAGTAAAAAGTTCACATTTAAAACACCCAGTGTAACTTAAGGAAAATGTGTGACATTGTTACATATTTATGTGTGATAATGGTCCCCATTCATTTAAAGACTGAACAGATTAAAGTTTATAGGTCATTTAGAGATCGCGTCTGGGATATTGACTATCCCTTGTCCCACAGCATACCAATGACACCTCTGTGTCCCAATGCTTTGCCCACAATAACCTTGACTGCTGTTATTGTTGGGCTCTGACTGAGAGGTGAAATTGTCAAATTGGATATTCCCAGTGAAACAGTGCGGAATGTCAAAGTCACTGAGCTGGTTAAGGCAAGCCAAGAGGGTCAAACCATCTCCTCCGGTGGTGGACTCATCCTCCTTTATCATTCATTTTAAACCTCCTTAACGTTGTGATGTTGGCACATATTCATAAACCAATTCATATCGGAGTCTCTTATAAGTCAGTGTTTGCGCTTCTGGCAACATATTTATTTCTGCTCTGCAAACTAGCTAATTGGCTTGCATACAAAATCTACTTTTAAACAGGGATTAATCTAATCAAATTCCCTGTGTGTGTCCAAAAAAACGTTCCAAAATTTGGAAGAATAATCATCTTCCTCACATCTTCGTTTTGATGTAAAAAATAAAGTCGTCAACAATTTTTGGGCAAAGATGAAATGAACCCTTCTCATGATAACCTTGAAGGACTCTATAGTAAAGCAATGGCCCTTTCTTGTGTAAAGTGGACTTTTATTGGGTTGGAGCCTGGACTTTGTGATAAAGGTTTGTGCTACAGCAGATAAGGAGCTTCAGACTGATAGCCGAGCGTCAAGTAGAGAGTACAAAGCCAGAGCTGTTCATCTGATCGCACAGTGCACAATGGTCCAGGCCAAAGAGCAGCCAGGTAGATTTACAGGGGATTCAGGAGTACACCATTAAAAACCGATTCACTACAAACTCTCTTCTGAAGTTCTCTGAAAATGTATAACCATGTACATTTTCCTTTCTACTCCTACAGTATTACCAACTTTTTTTTATAAGACATAGCCTAACTGCCCCCTTCCAAGAGCTGTTGCAGCCCTTAAATTCAAATGCTTTTAGCGCAGTGCTATTTTCATTTGACAGTGCTACCATGTTGGGTAAATTATGTGTTTTTCTGATCAACAGCAGATATTACACATCTTCTCATAGAGGGAAGTCAATTATATGAGCTGGGTTTACAGGCAGATGTTTGGAGGAATGAGCTTTTCCCACCGGCGCCAGTTCTTGCAGTGGAGGATTTAGCCAACCGTTTTTCACTTTGCTTGTTTTTGAGGTTGAGCTTTTGCAGTTCCTAGCAGACAAAACTATTTGTAATGTAGTCCGTGATTAACTAATAGAGCTATGTAATTTTGGAAAAAAATATCCTGTCAGAAAACCTGCTAGCTAAAGATGAAGTGAATTCTCCAGTGTGAGATCAATAAAGTCCTATCTTATCTTATTTTAGATTTTAAACTCAAGACTCAAACCCGAGAACATTTTAAACACATGGAGCATAAACATTTAGAGAAAAAGGACTGGAATAACAGCTAAACTAATACAACTCATTAAAATTGCAGTCATTGCAATTTGATAATTCAAACCAACCGTTCAAACCAGTTTTGCCTTGTTTAGCATTAGTAACTACAATCCTCCATTCACTGTTGATGAACTTTTGTTGTTTCTTTACTTTGCTGTTTTTTTTTATTGTTCTTCATTATTTGTTGTTACTTTGCCCTATGTTCCTTTGTTTATGATTTGTTTATGATTTGCTACCCTGCAAATGTTAAATGTAATGTTATTGTTTTTATTTTGGGGTGGGCGCTTATAAGCCTTTGGCTTCGGCCCACTCCCTTTGAGCAGGTCAACTGCTCAAACAAATAAATAAGCTAAACTAAACTAAACATGCTGGTGAATTGTACTGGTTTTATACTGACACAATTCAGGGAAGTGTGGGGTAAGTCGAGCCAGTGGGTAAGTTGAACCACCCTTACATTTTTAAAATAAAACATATTTTTATTTTGCTAGACAAAAAAAAAATTGGAAAAATTGGTTGTAAAGTAGTATAACCCTGCTTTTTATGAAAGAAGTGTTTTTCACGACTCGAGGTGAATTGTTGGCCTGATCACAAAAACGATCACCACAAAAAAACAAATACATGTAGGTCCATTTTTATTTCTGATGGTTGGTTGGTCATTTTGTTAGGTATAAAAGAAGATTAAAAGTTTAGCCAGATTTCTTTTTCAAAGAAGAAATAAGGGGGTAAATTGACCCAGGGGCGTTGGGGCAAATTGAGCCGCCTCAGCTCCATAAGCAACAATGAAAGACAAACTACAGAAAATTTACAATTCTGTAGTTTTTGCTTAGTTTATTGGTCGTTCTGGGTCTAGTAGAGACAAGCAAATTAAAATTAAATAATGCATTCAATTGTCATGTCATAATCTGCAGAAGGAGCATAAAGAAAATATGTTTTATAATAATTATTTTCAATGATGTTTAGTGTCAATTTCACCTTTAAATCTGGTGGTTCAATTTACCCCAAGACCTGGTTCAACTTCCCCCGCTCCTGGGGTAAAATGAAGACCAACATCTTTAAAACCATGTTCTCCAGACGATTTTTGAAGACGTAAACAACTGGAAAACCTCCCAAAACGTGTGTGAATAGTTCAAAGATTCTATCCATTTTATACTGTTTTTATAGTTTGGCTTACCCCACTCTCCTTACAAACCTGACTTGTTTTGTTTTTCCATTTGTGAAAATATCAAATCGTAAAACAAGCAGCACACGATACCACAATCAGGGTTTGGCTACGGCAATGATGTTAATAATGCATTATCTAGGCTAAACAAATGACTACAGAATAATATACAGTATAGACTGGGTCAAGCTGTACAGTCGTACTATCTCTGTCATAGACTTGACTGTGGTGCTCAGGTGCCCACTCTCAGCCACTGAATGTTTTGCTTGTGCATCAGTATGACGCTCTTAGACGGTATTTATCCCTCTTCTGTGGAAGCATAGACAGACTTGAATGGTAGGACTAGCGCAATGTCTCGAGTTCATGTCACCGGGTCCCGTACCGATGGTAAATAAACTTCTCCTGTATAAGACATCCTGACTGCTGCCTATTCTTCAGCATTTGGCTAGTAGACTGCTGATATTTGCTGAGAGAGTCTAAATCAATAGTGGACAGTATAGTATCTGCTCTTTTCAGATTGAGAAGTAGCCAGCTGTCATGTGTTCTGTCTGAAGCATGTCGGTCTGGGAGGAGCTCGTAATCGCCCTGCTGCCCGCACTCCTCTCCTGCTCCACTCAGAAGCACTGGCGATAAGCGCACCCTTGGGCTCAGACTGTGGAGGTCCAGATGCCCCCGGGCAGATGTGAACAGCCCACGAGGACAGCTCCACAGGACAGACCTGCGTCCCACCGGGGGGGGGCTTATCTGCTACTCGGCTGGGGCACAGAGGAGCAGCTGAGTGAGAGACGGGAGGGAGGCAGGCATGTTTTCTCAAACACTGACAAGTATATTAAGTGCCGGGAGAGTATTTGAAATTTACGACAGCCATTTGTCTTTGAAGCACCATCTTGCAGTATGTTGATAGCGCATTTGAGTTTGTCGTTTCACGAGGTATAACATACTCCCTGTGGGACCTCATAGTTCCAAGGCATTTTGTGGTTTATGTTGATGTAAAGCTTGGCCAAGTGAAACTGTTCTTCGGCCCATATTCCCTCTTGCCCCCTTCATTTTAAAGTGATTAACCAACTTCAAATAAAATCTTCACTCCCCTGTGTATCTGCAAGTCCCCAATAGTTTACTTCTCTGACATGATGATTATGATTGCTTTTTGTTTATAAAACCAAGTTATCTTGCTCTCTAGTAGGATACACAGATTTGAAGGAGCATTGGGTTGACTATGTTTGACCATGTCCATAATAGCAAGACTTTTTTTTGCCCCACTTGAGTGAACAAAGCTTTAGTCACTATATTTGTAACTATTTAAACAACTAGTCTGTCTAAAATGTACTGGTCTCTGCTATTGCTGTACTTTTTGCCATTTTCTTCCGTTGTGGCTCCGTCTTGTGTTCAATTGATTTGCGGTACATGCAGAGGTGATAGTTAAGATTCAAGACAGATCAACATTAATCCCATACATATAGGCCTAGCAGTCTTGGTTCATGAATAAGAATAGACCTGATGTTTCCTATAACTTTGTGACCATGTCTGTGAAAGGCGCTATATAATTAAAGATCTTCTTCCTCCTCTTAGAATTTGCCGGCACAGCAGTAGAATTCACACCTCACAGCTAGGTTTAGGTTTGTATGTTCTCACTGTGTCTGACTGGGTGGGTGTTTCAACCAAACACAAAAAAGCAGGTAAAATGGATCGCTGACTATGAAAAAAGGAGATTCCGAAATGTCAGTCGGACTTGGTTGAATTCCTGCTTGAATAAGATGATACAAGGTATGGGCTACTGTGGTGTTGAAATGTAAGATGTCCCACTGGGCAAAGTGGCACATACAGTAAGAGTAAAGTCAGTATTTGACTAGTAGACTATTTGGAAACGTGGAATAATTAGATTCTGCCTATTCCATTTCAGACTTTATACATTTTCCTCTTTATCTGGAAAATGTTAGGAATACATAAAATCTGGATCTGAATTTTAAGAAGTCCTCCTCTGATCAGAATACTTTGACGACTGGCTGAATACATAATATTATTTGTCCAAATTCCAATAGTAAATACAGCATTGTGTGTCAGATCACACAGCCGGGGCATTTATGATGTTATTATGTTTGATGTGAGATTAATCCCATGTTTAATATTTATAATGAGTTTGAACATTTTCTTTTATTTGGATTACAGTTCTCTTGATTATTTATTAATATACCATCTGTGCTGCTCTGCTCAATGAAGATGATAGACTACTGGAAAGCAGTTAAAAAAACGTACACTTGGTTCTGCAATAGCTTGCTATAGATTTTGTGAAAGGTGAGCTTTTTTGGTTTGTAGATTTATTTATTAATGTCACTGTAGTTTTTACCGGTTACGATTGCAGGTTTATGAAAGAAAATGCTATGTTACAGTATCTGCACAGATATATTCCAATCACATTAGCGGGTTTAGCTTTTAAGAAGTGCCTGATTTTAACTGAGAGCTTTCCTGCAGCTTTGACAGTTAAATCTGTTAAGGTTAATTGAGATCACAAACCCAGCTTTAGGATCAGGTTCTCTTTAAACTGAAAGCCTGAGGAAACGTGCTTTGTATGCACTTTCTCCAAATCTAATGGTCCCTCTACGTCCAAAGCAAAAGTAATCCCCGCTCTTTTAACTGTTATGTTTCAGCAGCCATTGTCTTTATTACAATGGGCAGCGGAAGAGGTCCAACTGTAAATCACAGTCAATACTAGATTTCGAAGCATTGCTACTGAAGTCACATCTCGAATAAATATCTGAACTGTCTCCCATCCAATCACATTAAACCAAAGATGAAAACAAGGACATTTTATTTCATATCAAAAAGAGGTAACAAACATTTGAACTGTTTCAAAGCTGCACTTTACGGTTCACTTACACTGTACAAACATGTGTGGTAATATGGCTGCGCGTGTTATTGAAGATGCTGCAGATTTATGTCGGTTTGGAGAGCAGTTGTGTGGAGAAGTCGTACAGATCTTTGTTAACTTTCTTCAGAGTCTGCACCTCCTCCTCCAACTCGGCCACTCGCACCTTTGTGTTCTCACCGTCGCCGAACACCGACTGCAACAAACGGCCTTACGTGAATCCAAGAAATCTATAAAAGGTAAGATTGATCGGTAAAGACGGCGAACCTACCTTGTCTGTGACCGCGTTCATTAAAGAATTGAGCGTAGCTGCTTTCTGTAGGTATGTCTCATCCTCTTCCTAAAAACAAGAATCACATTATCAAATAAACCAATCAATCAAATACACATACACACAAATCTATAGCTCAGTTATCTACATGTTACCGATGTCCTTTCTCTCGAGGTAGAACAATATCATTAGATGAGCAGATTCAGACGTAAGCGCAGTGGATGATGAAGTGTGATTGAACAGGCTGGGTTATTCCCCGCTATTTGTCTTTGTTTTTTGTCTGTATTGGTGCATTTAGTCTCCGCATGGTTGCCTCACGCTTATACCTGTGTGTAGAGACCCAGGCGCACGCACAGCTCCCCTGACTCGCTGGCGTCTCCCTCGGTGCCGTGCACATGGCGGCTGAAGCGTGGAAGAGGGAGCGTGGGCCGACTGTCGGGCAGGAACATGTTTGCCGGGGCCAGCATGATCACCGCATTCGTCACTGGACCTGAAATTAGAAATGATGGGAGGCATGACTAAGTGGTTTAGAAAGCCACATAGAACAAAGGGCAACGGCGCAATTACCTGACCCGCAAACAATAGGGCCGTTTCTCCAGCAAACGAGATGGCGGCGAAAAACAAATGTTGGACTTGTATTATTTTGATTTTGTGGCGTAAAAATGGCCCCTCGCCGGCGTCGTGTAGCTACATACGAACAAGCCGATCAGCTGATTTATGACATCGGGGCTGAATGAGGATGAGGACGGAGCAGAGTGGGAGCCTGAAGGCAGCCAACAGATCAAAGTGAGAGGAAACTCTTCAATTTGTAACCCGAAATAACCTGAAAAAGAGGGGGAAATGAGCTGCGCCAGAGCAGAGCTGCAGCACCGGGACTGGCAATCCTCAGAAGAATTCAAACCTGTTTAACCTGGTAATCTGTCACTGCTCATGGAGATTCAGGCTGGATTTGGAACGGTGGTTTGACCTACCAATCACAGCCTTCAGAAAATGTCAATATGAAGTCATTTCAGCCCAAAGAAATCCCAATTCTCCCAGGACAAACTTTAATTTTATGATATACTATAGCAAAGAATGGTATTTTCAGCACAACACCGGATTGACCCATGACACAATATTGTTACCATTTCAAATATATAAATAAATAAAATATAGTTGCGCAATACAATGTGCGCAACTATTATTGCATTGTAGTAATAATATGAGTAGTAATCAGTCATGTTCAGCAATACTGTTCAATGCAAATAATTTATAGTCAAGTAAAAACGTGTTCTAACCTTTTCACATGACTAATAGAGTATGCCGTTTATATATTAAAAAATACTGTTTAATATAACCATGTTTTTCTTGCAGTTAATATCCACAAGCTCATAATACAGTGTTGCAGATTTGCTATAATTATCACAAAATATTGCCCTTATATAACCTCTTAATCATCGACTAACTATTGCATAGCACTAGCCTTGATAATGAAAATGAATAGTGCAAGTGTAGAGACACCACAGAGAATAGTTTTCCTTTAAGAGCGGCTATGCTCTGGTCTTTTCACCATTTGCTTTGGGCGCTTTTTGTGCTTTTATATTTCATAACAGACATAACAGGGCAGAGCAGGAGAGCGGGAATGAGAAGCACTAACCAGACCACAGTTTGAAAGCAGCCCAGCTGAGTCTAAACCGCTGCCACAGACTCTGCCATTGTTTACACCGATTCATATAGACTCAACGCGTCTTTATTAAGATGGCAGTTTGAGGACGTGCACCCACTCAGACGTTTACATTATAAATAATGTTCTGTCATCGGAGGTTAAAATAACTGTAGACCTCGCCTCACTTTTACTCCTTTACGGGACAGAGACTTGCTGCACTTCAACTTTTGAACCCGACAGCTGATCCTTTATTGGTCCATTACTGTCAGTGATGCATAAACAGCCTGTATATCTGCGTCCCGAGCTGCCCGCTTCCACAGTTGACTGAGGGCCAGCGGGCAGATGGACATCGTCTCACATTAAGTGTCCCAGGCTCCTCTATGTCTCAGGTGTTCAGTTTAAATAAGCCACTAAACTCCTGACACCTGCCCGCTTGTGGTTTCAACATCAGAGCGGTGCCACGGGCCAGACTCCAAACGGCAGGGATACACCCCATCTGTCTGCCTGTCGCTGAGACAACCTGGGTTAGAGGGAATTCCAGAGGCCAGGGAACCTATCAGGCCAAGCGGGTATTTGAGTTCAGCTGATTCAACCCATAAGGATCACAAGTAAGAGTCTAACAAGTCACGTCTCACTCCAAACATCAAAACCTTATACAAAAAAGAAAATCCGTTTAGGACTGACCCCATTTAGCCAGTAGCCATTTTGACATAAGTAATTCTCTGTCTCTTCTCACACATAGGTAACTAACCCTCCGAGGTCTGATGGGCAGTGTTGAATGGCCAAGGGTAAGGCTGCAGGACATCGGGAGTCCTGGCTCTTACAATTTGCAGCAGGTCTTGTCCACTTTACACCCCACGCCTCGTTTTGGGCCGTGCAATCACACAAAAGTAGTGTTGTTCCGATACCATTGTTTCCAATCCGATCCGATTCGATAAGCCTTTGCTTTTTCTGTGATCAACGGTATTTTTTTTAGATCTTGCAGAGCCTCCACAGTCAGCATGTTGGCTACGATGCCATCTACAGCGGTGCTTCCATCGATGGGTTCTAATTCAGAAAAAATGAAACATGGAATTGTATCGCTGATGGTTTAGGTACTTGCCGATACAGATACCTGTAAAATCTGCTGTATTGAAACAACCCGACTGATACGCTGTGCAAGTAGTATACAAATTAAATGTAGTTAAATGTCAGCAATGTGATGTGGACCTTTAAAGTAGCTGCAGTGCTTAATGGCAGTTAGTGTAAACAATAGCATGTGGTATGTTTAGAGAGGGACCACTTTGGCTAATGCTAATCCAATCTCATTCAAATGCAGGTGGGATTTTATTAGGAGGCACCTGAACATAATCAGGAGCGGTGCCCAAGGGGCTGCATTAGTGCCACTCCTGCAGACGCTCTGCTTGGATGTGCCCGCCGCCTTTCTCCGAAGCCGCAGACATGTAGCCTGCTAAAGCCATGACACATTCCACCTGGATTTCCATTCTATTCAAGGCCTTTGAGACTTAACTTCAACTGAATTAATTCTTCTGCAATCCAAACACCATCAGATTGCAATTTTGGGAGCACAGTTAGACGCCGTTATCCCGGCTTTAAACCAGATGCATAAAATCAGTGGACCGCACAACACATCGCAAATACCGTCATCAACAGTTCCTCATTGCTATGCACCAATAAGACACTCAACATATTTCAAACTGCCTCTCATACTTACTGCCAAACAAAAACGTTGGTCAAAACTGCTCATGGAAGCTCAGTCACAGAAAGTATATAAATAACTTGGAGCTTTCCATATCAAAGAGAAAATAGAAGATCTTTGTGAGCCCCCTTTGAGCTTGTAATTTCAAGGACACATTTGTTAAGTCCCAGCAGTGGGCCAAATGGATAATTACCTGTGGACTATTAACCCAGTGAGGTCACAGAGATTTTTTGCTAAATCCACCTCTTGTGTTTAATCTCGGTCCCTGGGTTTCCCCGCTGACAACCTCTATCACTTCTCTCTAAATCTGGCCGTCTTCTCCAGGCCAAAATGTAGACCTCAGAATCCTCAATGGGAGTGCTTTCCCTTTCAAGTGAGCGTGGTCTGCTGACTCCAGTCCACTGAGGATAACCCTTTCCTGCTGGCAAATGGTTCGATAGTGGCTGCTTAGAATTCCCCATCGGCCGAGTACCACACAGCATGTCTATGTGCAGGTAGAGACTTTCTCCACAGGGGTTAGAACCTGGGGCCTGCTGTGAGCTCAGATATCTTTCAAAAGTTGAATCACTCACACAAATGTTGCAAGGATGAACTAACTATTTCACCATTGCAATCAAGGATCTGAATTGGGCCACTGATGGGATAAAAGGATTATCTTCAATTATGATTTTTCTTCATGATGGGTTCCTCGACGTATCATCATCTTTCTTTATGCCGACAAATGTCATTCCCCTGCAATCGGAGCTTTTCATGTCAATAAACTCGTGTTGATTGTACAAAGGAATAAGCCAAGGGCCAATTCGGTTTTAGCAGCTTCCAGGTCATATGGGATTACTGGTGTGAACGAAATTAAACAAACTTGCAAACAAAGAAGGCAGGCTATGAAAGATTAAGCAGTTTCCAAACAGAAATCTAGTCTCTTGTTAAAATCGTAAAGAGAAGAGTGAATCCATGTGAAACATCTGAATCATCCAATATGATTTTTTGTGTGTGCAAGTTTTGAACTAAGCTCTCAGTCTGATTGAAACTGACAAAACACAGAGCTCTGTGAAGCACAGACGAGCACAGAGCGGCGCACGATAAACTAGAAGATGAGAACGTCTTCATGCTTCTTTTATTTTATTTTTAACACACCTCTTCTGGCCGGATCCATTGGTAAATTATTAAAACGAATGCAGCCTCGGCTTGGCTTCCCTGTGATTTGCAGCGGCAGTTTGGAAATAAGTAGTGGACTTGGGAAGCAGCGAAGGTCAAAAGGTGAACAGAGGATAAATAAAGTAGAACACTGGACAGCTAATAATCCCACTGTGTTCGATGTCCACTTGTTCTGGCTCACAATGGCTTTGAGGCAGCTTTGGGAAAATATTGTTCAAAGATGGATATATAGATATAAAGACAAGCGATACACAAGAAAAGTATCTCAAATTTCATGTACTTTCACAACTCGTTTAAGGTTTTTCATGAGCTTTACCGCCGTTACAGATAAGTGCAAACCTGCGCAAGAAAAGGTATCCCATGGGAGTCAGTACAAGGTTTTTGTGGCCTCAAACTCCAGTAGCCAGGTGAGCTTGTGATACAAAAAATGAACAACACACCCATAGGTTATCTTACATAGGCTGTAAGACAATCCATTAGGCTGTAAAACTTGGCTGTCTTGTTTCTCAAAGTGGGTCATTTGGGGGGGAAAAGTAACCGGTTTCCTGAATGTTTTATCTTGCTATTAATCTGCCTCTAAATAAAGATATGTCAGAACTTCTTCAGCTCTCCATTTTCTGCTCGTGTTACCCAGGGTGACTCCAACATGACTCCTGATGCTCTGGTTGATCTTATTTATATTCACACTAAAATCCCCGCTGACAGCCAACACAAAGCTGGACGACCTCTTTCCTCTGTGCCGTGTGAAACTGTGCTGCTGAGCCACACTCCACAAATTGAATTTAAGGGGCTTGTCTTGTGAAAACCTCTTAAGTTGTCAGACGAGAAATAATTTGTTTCACTGGGAGATTAAGTTGAGGCAGAGATGTTAAGTTTCCACTTGAGAAAAGCCAACTCATTATCACTCCATCAATACGTTCTGATCAATGTTCAGTCAATCACTATCTGACTCTGATCCAACAGTTGCAAAGCTTGACCAGCTCCCAAAGGCTTTTCCCTTTGATTAAGGTTTTAGATTTGGATGCGCTTCTGTGTTTGGCTTTGTTTCTTTTCAACGGGCTGATTAGCCATTTGATCGTCTATCAATCCTATTTTATTATCACAACAACATCCAAGAGGACACAGAACATTATGATGTTGACTTAGTAAAAGTCCCTTGCCTTGTGTCAACATAACTCTCATAGATGAAGTTGAAATGTGCGCGCTGAAGTCTGGGTAATACTTTTCCAAATTACGCACATGAATATCTTGTCTTTCTGGTAATTATAATTGTCATATGCAAGATTATGTTGATAAGATAACATCAACTGTCTATTCTTAGCAGTGGTTTAATTAACACCGAGGCCATAAAACAGCAACTTGAAGTGGAAACAGCTGTCATTCGACATTTGCTTCTTAAGATTTACTGCAATCTTCCAAGGGCGTACACAATATAGACAAAATTAGCAGCCGGAGAATAAAGTTGAGTTTATTTGTGTCACAACAAGCGTATAGCAAATGGCACAAATAGCCCTGTGAGTTTTTGGATGATCTCATGTGGAGCAAATGAAGCCTAATTTGACTCATGCCTGGTCAGCGCGCTCCAATCCTGCTACAGTGTGCAGAATCCTACATAGCAATAACCTCCTAATCTCTTACAGCTACCCAAGACCTGCCGCTTTAATCTACCCACCTCCACTCCAATCTCTCTGTAAAAAAAAAAGCAATCCTATTCTTTGACCAAAAAAAACCAAATCCTGATGTGCAGCTTATCAGAGCGAACACACAAAGCCGGGGCGCGGAGGAGAACGCCGTCTTCAATCAGTAAATCAGCAGCCGAGGAGCGGGCTGACGAGACGACGCTCTGCCAGCCTCATTTCACGCCAACACCAGCCAAAATATCGAAGAGGAGAACCTGACGTGTAGGAGGAGATTTACCACAACCTTCAGTCCCACTCCCATTCAGCTCGCGCGCAATTTTTACTTTGACCTGAAGTTCCCAATATGCTGAAGTTACTTTCTGACCATGCTTCATTGCAGTTGGAATAAGAGATATGGTCTGCCAGATGGGTAAACGCAGACAAAATACTGCTGGGCACTCTGATGATTTAAAGTTAAAAAGCCTTTACTGTCACCTGGCCTGCTCCATAAAAACAAATGCCCTTATGTGCTTCAGCTCCTTCCAGGCTCGAAAGACGTTCCATTTGTCCTCAGAGGTTGGAGCACTGAGCTGGGAAACCAGTTTATTCTGAGTTACTGTGTTCCAGTTGTCATGTCATAAGGTTTAGTGACAGTGATGCAAAAACAAATCATCTAATCAATCAACTTATATTATTCATCCGGACAATGTGACTGTGTTAACAATGTCATAAATTATGATACAATTAGCGCGTTTCAATTAGAAATCAAAGTGCGCCCTTGTTGTCATTAGCTCGGGGTGGATGTTAGCAACATTAGCATAAACCAGATGCACTGGGTGACAGAAGGCGGCTGAGCAGTTGGGGACAACGAAAGGGTCGAGTCCAGATGAAGTGTGAAAATAAGCAGCTTTAATGTACTTCTAATGCAGGATGTGGTCCTATTTATTACTATTAGATTACCTAAATAAAGTAGGAACTCCACTGACATAGAAAAGTGTTTCATTTCAAATGTAGGAGTAAGAACTCGGGGAAAGCAGACTACAGAGGACAACTAGAAAATATGATATATCGGTTTTCTATTACTACTGTATTAAGCATTCAAAGCACTCAATAACTCATTTACATATTCAGACCGGTGTAGGCAGACACTTGGGGCAAGGAAGCTTAGGTGTCTTGTCCAAGGACTCAAAAACATCATGGCTGACTTTCAAATCTGTAGACAAGCTACTCTATGCTCAAATAAACTACTTAGAAATTAGGGCTTAATCAGTATTTCCCATTTTCCACATATACTTGTTTGAAATGGCCATACCGCCTTTGCTCTGCCCGATCCTTATCTCGAAAGCTAAGCAGGGAAGGGCCTGGTCAGTACTTGGATGGGAGACCGTTTGGTAACACCAGGAAGCCTGGGTGAATGTAATGTAAGAGTGAGTGGTTGGTAGTGATCGGAGGAGCCAATGGCACAGACTGGTTGCCTCGCTTCCGTCAGTCTACCCCAGGGCAGCTGTGGCTACAACAGTAGCATTACCACCACCAAGTATGACGTAAATGAATAATGACGACAGTGTAGCGCTTTGAGAAACTTGGTAATACAGGCTTGTAAAGCGCAATACAAGTGTGAGGCATTATTAAATATCGATACAAAAGTGTATGTACAGTAGAGGCAAAGCTGCCCTGCTGATTGCCTCTTCTGGCTGCTGTGTTCAGTATTATCTATTGGCCCCATGACACAATTCCTTAATTACAGGTTCCAAATTCTACAATACACCAACGCAACAAAATTACATCAAACCGAGCAGCACCTGGGCTACTAATTTGGCCTCTTTAGGGAAATTTGTAACATCAAAACAAGGCCATCAGCGCCTTCTAAAGGGCTGGAGAAACTGTACATTTGTGTGTATCACAGTGTTTTTAGAAGCCTGAATAATGGATATCATAATGCTGAGTTTCCTGCAATCCCACTGCTGACTCGGCCTGCTGCCACTCACTTCCTGTCTGGGGATTTTTCATATTAAATTCCTACAGATTACCTCCAGAATCAATTACCACGTCTGTGTCTGTGACAAACCACGTGGGATTGGGGACTGTTTGCTCTGTCACACTCTTCATTTAAATCACATACAAATATTGGATTATTTACCGGCAAAATGGCACATTACGTTGCAAGGGAAGTAATTGTCAAAGTCGGCTTGGGGTCAACTGGGTTAAATCCATTTCAGGTCTTATCAAAGCCCCAAGGTCAACTCTAAAACGAACTAAATCAACTCGGAAATGTGACCCAACCGTTTGAAAATAATAGACTAGCTGTGTGGGCAGAAATCAAACAGAAACCGATTAGGCGAGCGAGCCATGCAGAAGAAAAACGTGAGCGGCTTTGGCTCAGCTGGGAACGCGCGACGGAAGCAAACAAGGCGAGCAGATTATTAGAGTTCGCACTATGGCAGGAATCTGTTGGTATCCCATCACAGCTACTGTCCACTGTGCCCTCTGTCACAAGGGGGGCAGCCAGTTTTGGCAGCCCTAAAGGCTTCTGGTAAAAGGGATTGACACCACCTGCTGCTAATCTCGGTGGAGCTGGCGCTTAAAATTCACAAAGCCGTACAGTGCTTTTCTTTGAGAGCCGCTAAGATTTCTCTGACTCATGTAAATGTGGATCAAATCTGTGTGGGTATAAATTGTTGCCTTTGAAGAAGTAAAATGCCTCTTTTGAAGAATTTTCCCATTCAGTAAACCCAGATGACAGTGTAATGTAAGAAAGGAACACAGAGCATACCATTAAGCGGCAGAATACTCTCCCCTACTGTTCAGTTAGATGAGGATTTTCCCACAGCCGTTTTGTCCCATGCAGGACGACATTGAGCTGAAAACAGGCCGTCTTTCTGCCATCTAATTGTATTTCTGTCCTTTATGGGGCTATTACTGTGGAAGAACTATTTGGGGGTTTGTAATCAGATTTGTTGGTGCGCGTTATCGTGCAGTGTGGCAAAACACAAATGACTAACTGATTGGTCCAAACAATATCAGTGGGCTATTTTTAGAACAGAGGACATTCAACAAATGTCGGCACTTGGAATCTTTAGATGGGGGTATCAGCCATTGCCACACCAACAATGAATTGCCATGTCCATAAAACATAACGCACAAAAACAGGTAATGAGAAACATTATGGTAATACTGTATTCAACTGACACGCAGGCCAAATAGCTGCATATTTAAGAGCACAAACTTGACTTAAATTTTGCAGTTAGTGGCAACACACTATACGATATATAATTGACTTTGTTATGTGGACTACTGTCGTTAAATACAAAATGCCACAGGATGGTTGCTTAAATGGTTTTGACGAATGATACAAGTAGCAGCCAAAACACGCAGCCTAACGTTAATCTGTAGCATTCAGCAGTTCATCATTTATTCTGTGGTTTCAGGATATAACGGATACTTTAATAGTCCCATAATTGCTTTTACTGCTTGATGAAAGCCGACAGGTGTGTTCACAGGTGGTTAATGTTCCCCAAAAAGGAGACTTCGGAGCAGCCGCCCGAGTGATGTGTCCTTAAAAAGAGCTCATTAAAAATCAACATTAGCTCTGCAGATTAGACATTCCGCTGAGTTTCTTGGAACTCTCAGGTCGGCGGATGTCCTGCTCGCGTGTCGCGCCGTCCTTTACCAAAAAATCCCTGACCTGCCAAACGCCCCGCTCGTTAACAGTCACTCGCAGCCGAGATGTAAACTCGGCATGACAAACTGAGGAGGAGGACAAGGACACACCCCTCCATTAACATCTCAACGGGTGAATGAACCGCCGCTCAGGTCACCAAGGCGACAGAGGATGAATAATTCAAAACGACAGGGATGAGATGCTGAGCGAAGGGAACAATTAACCTGACCCGTCAGATCATTGTCCTGCCGCGATGTCCCAGTCTGACAGAACTGCTCATGTATGATCGATAACAAGACGCTTCAGATGTGGCCAAGCCGGTTCAATCAATGTGTTTTGATTCAGATCTCAAGACACAAAAAAAGTTTATGGACCATTTTTAAAGTCACCGAGGTGGAAATGACCAAATAAACCAATCGCGTGACATGAAACTTTATTAGAATTGCACCAACAGCCAATGGAGTATTAACTGAACGTTAAGATCCACTCTGAAGCCACATCGAGTTTATGGGTTTGATGACTTTGCACATTTTTGGCCAGAAAACTACAGCTCTTTATTCAATTAATTGTGTGGGAAGCCAAAGAAAAACACTTTGAAAATGGGCTGCACATTTAATCCCAATCAAAATCGATCGAAATCGCAACTTAAAATGTTTCAATTATCACATCGCATCAATTGCAATCATTTAGGCACTAAAATGTCCTTTCCAAACAATATACCCTCTCCACGGGGTCTTAATATAACCCGCTAATCCTGTCCTTAGTATCTCTAGTCTTATCTCAAAAGATGATGCTCGAAAACATGTCGGAATCTTTTCTGCGCCCTTGTAATGCACTGTATATTCAGATAACTTTCTATCAAAACCACTTTTACTTGAGCAAATATAAATCAACTTGTCACAGGTCTACCATTGATTCTTGACTTCTCTGATATACTGACCACAGCACATGAGAAAGACCTAACGATAGAGGCGGGCAGTACGTTTATATTTACTCAATAACTATAAACATTGTACTTGTAGTATTTCACCTTGAGTAATACCATATTATTATTTTTGATATTTCATACATAACATGTAGTACTCCACTCACTGTGAGCAAGTCTGTACCAAAAAATAATGTAACTTACAAAACATTTTGGCCACCTGTGCATAACAACCACCACAGTGCTGTCATTTAATCGGTAGGAATTCCCGATATTTGCTTCCAACATCAAGCAATTTCACTAATTTCCCTCAATTACACAAATTGTATGGTCATCTACAAACAAGAGCCTTGAAGAAGAGAATGTGTTGTTCATTTCAGTCGTCATAATACTACGCAAAGTGCATTGTTTTGCGGGATCTCATTCATCAAATACCCCATGTCAAGTTGCCACATTAGCAAAAAGTCACACTCAAGCTTTTAAAAGAAGATTTAAATCAAACACGGCCACTCAGACGCTGAAAATTACACTGCCACAGCTGCCAAGTCTGAAAAATGTGAATGTATTGGAAGTCAAAAGGGGTGCCATGCAACTAATAAGCTCCAAGACAAATCAATCAAACTTTCATGAACTGCCAGTTTAGATGGAGAAAAGTGTAGTTTTCTCAGGACAAAAAGTTTTCCCCCCGTGTGATATGAAACATGATTTTACATATTGCACATTCTAAACCGGTCCGGGTCTTGTAATGTAAAGCTCAGGTGTGTTCCTAAACCCTGAGCAGATTTCCTACCTTGTTGTGGCTAATTATCTCCCACTCAATTACAAATATTGATTGGGTGCTTGGCAGAAGCCGCAAGAATTACACTAATGGTCCAAAAGTGGTCCAAGCGCCATACATCAGCATGTTAGAGGCTGACGTGCTGCCAACCCACTGCAGAGGGAGAAGCTAGTGGGAGATAAGACTTAAACATTTACGTACATGTGGGCCGAGGAGGCAACGCACCCAAAACTACACTAACGCTTATCACAAAATGGGCAAGATAGGCTTGACACACAATTTAAAGCCCCATTCACACGGGGTTAGAATTACTTGGGGACCTCAGGTAAACGGTAACATTTATGGAAACCCCTCTAAGGTTCTATGTCTGTGAGCATCGCCATGTTGTTGGGAAGGTACAAATTCCTCCGATTTTTTGTAATACGGCAATTCTAGTAGCGTGCAAATGGACATGGTGCTGTTTTGAAACCTGTGCTTGAAATCTAGTGAGGGAAACAGATGCCCCCTTTTTTTTTATCCATTTGAAAAGTTTAAAAGAGAAAGTTCTGATTTGGATCATGGATGTACGGTTTGGATGTGTTTGCATCAGAGCGAATGGATTTAAAGAGAAAAGCAATTGCCGTTTTATGAGAAGCGCAAAATCCCAGACACACAATGTAGATGCCGTTTGTCGTGGCATGTGATAAGAAGCGGCTTTTGTCGCTACTGCAAAGCACAAACAAACCCAGTAAAAGATAGTCATAGCGCAACACAAATCAAAAGGATCGTTGTCATTTAGTGTTATCTGTCCGTCATTCGGAGGGAAAAAGTACACACAAGTGAATAAACGCCCTGGGGTAATTTCAGTTTTACCGAGATCCCTATAGTTCTAATCACGTACGAAGTCTGTAAAAGCACAGCTAGCTGGAGAGCAAAGTTGTGAGGCAGTGTTCAGAAAATATGGACACCTATACAATGTCTAATCTTTTTCTTTTTTGGCATTGTTAAATATGGAGGCCTAGAGTGGTTTTCTTTAGGTTAAAAAACGTAAACATTTATATTAATTTAAGATTTAAGATTGACCATATTGGAATTTATTATTTTATTTTTCCCCTGATGAAGGCCTTTTAGGCTGAAACGCGTTGGGGCTATGTTTGTCCAACAGGTCATCATAATGAACACATTTCATTAACATCACCCGAGAGTGCCTTTGTTTTTCTATTTTGGGGGATTTATGATGTCAACACAGCCCAGAATAGTCAGGGGGAACATTCTATAGACAAAAGGTTACATTTCAAAGAGCGTTGCTGAGTGCCCCCAAGCTACTAATCAAACAAAAAACTCATGCATACGTCATCCATAACATTAATATAACAACTTATCTTTCTTTTCAAATGAACCCTTCATGAATACGCTTAAGGGATGAACTCATTTCGGGAGGTTTATCATCACTTAGCAGCGCTTCTGCTTGTACGATAAGAGCCTTTGTAGAAAATGACATGTTGCCTTCAGGTGTCCTTGTTGGCTGTCCTGTTGCCTTCGGGAGTCATCGTCGTTTTAAATGCAGCGTCTTGCCTCTGGGCTGTCAGTCAGTTTGTGGTAATGATTTCTGAGATGGAGGGGTTGTTTGGGCTGTGTCGGAGCTGGTTGTAGAGTGGAGAGGTCTCGCTCTGACGCCCGCAGCCGAACGACGGCGCTGACAGGCCGTTGATACTTAATAATGGTCCAGGAGATTTGATACATCCAAAAAGTCAGCAGCCTCGAGGAGACAGCAGCACACAGTTGCAGATTTTAGAGTGGAACAGATTCATATCTTTTTGCATTTCCACCTTGGTGTACCTCTGTGGTGAACTCTGTCTGAACTTACGAGTTGAAATCCGTTTCTGTATGCCTTCTCTGTGGAAGGACCCAGATCCTGCTGTTGTTAACGGCACAAAATGGGGAAGTGTCCCTGATTACATTAAGTTTAAAGTGGTCCCTCAGAGTTGGCCAGTAGCTCTCCAAGAAGCTGTGATCCTCGTTTAATTACATTTTCCAAAAGCACAGAGTTAAATTAATTGTTTATGGGAGCAAAACTCCAACTGATCGAGCGGCGAGTAGCAACATCCACACGAATTCACGAACAAGAATGTCTGATGCGCAATCCCAATGGACCACTGTGCTGCTGAGTGAAATGAAACAGTGTGAGACGCCAACGGCATACAAGACAATGAAGGCTTCTCTCAAAGTTATTGCCAAACAAGTTTAATCATTAGCAACATCCAATTGATTATATAGTGCACTACCTTTCTGGTGCTTTCTCTGAGGCCGTGTTTCTCAAACTCAATTTAGTAGTGACCCATTTAGAAAAGCTAAATAACCCATGACTCGGCTTCAGACAGTCTAATTTAGCATGTGTTTAAACAGCAATTCACCACAGTTTTATGCCATTTCTAGCTTGTCTGATGGTGTCATAAAAAGCTGTTTTCCAGTAAAAGAACATTGGCATCGGAACAGATTTGTTTCCTCCTGAAATTATAATTGTGTGATTAAATTTGTGGTTATGCAAATGTGACCCATGTTTGATCCTCAAATCCGACGTGTAAAGCATACCTGACAGACAGCCATAATCTCCCATTCACTTGGAACATTTTTAGACTCCAATACATCAAAAGCATGCATGTTGCTGAACAGGCCTGAGAGAACCCACAAAGAAGTGGACACTGCTACTATATAATAACTTATTTTTGCAAAGGGTGTGAGAGTGAAGAGACTTAGATTCACTGTATAGACCTTACGTGTTGTAGAATTTACAAACTGACTTTGATCTAATATGTTTCCCAATAATCAAACTGTTTTTATGTGTGTCAAAACAGTGCATGTTACTGAACACACAAGACACACAATGTGTGTAAACACGCTACACCGGACTGCAGTCAGGAACTAATTTCCATACATCGTCTCACACTCACAAACACACTCTCGTTCACCCTGGCCCCAGAAGGGTCCAATAGGTGGTGTTCCCGCTCTAGAATGTGATGACATAATGTCAGGTCGAGGGCAGGTGCCAATACAACTCTATGGGAGAAAGACTGCTATTGTAACAACAAACAAACAAAAAAATATGGTCACTTGATCATTATTTGTGAGGGATAAGGTCTCCATTCCTGCCATATTCATCCTTTGTCTGAGAGACTTTATAAGTGACTAATATCACAGCAATGTTTTGACTCCCCTTTTGGACACCTTTATGTTAAAATAATTTAACCTAATCCATTTGCAGATGGAGAAGACGTTGACCTTTGTGCCAGTTTTTGTTACATGTGGATATGGCCATAAAACCCAGGTCCTTTTTGCTTTGAGGCCAGTGCGCTAACCCACAGGGGTTGATGGGCTAACCCCTTTCGTCAGAGTGAGGATACAAAGCAACGATACAATTTAAACACCTTTCTTCTCCAATCAGAACTTCGCTACAGTTCTTAGCAGGAGCACATTAATCATCAGTTGGAAGTTTGCTAACTTTTTGATTGACTACTATTGGACAGTGACAGAACATTGACTTAAACAAAGTAGAGTCCAAATGAAAAGAAACGTGGAGTCCAAATGAAAACAAACTATTAAACCGCTTCTGACATTCTGCAGAGGCTGCACTTGTTATAGAGCAAAATAATGTTCAACATCTCTAACACTAGTTCATACCATTTGACAAATCAATACAATGTCAAACAAATAATTCTGCACCTTTATTGAAATAAACTACACTTTTTTCAAGGTGTGACTGTGGAAATTGGTTTGAGTCGTGTGGAGAAAACTAAATTACCGTATTTTTCGCACCATTAGGCGCACCTGACTATAAGGTGCATTATCAATGATAATGTTTATTTTCATAAATAAGGCGCACCGGAATACAAGGCGCATTAATTAATGCTGGTTTACCTGTAAACAAAGGCACGATGCAGTACACAGCCAGAAATTGATACATAGGACACACCGTGATATACAGTAACGCGCACTGTTAAAATTAAAGGCTTTTATGTGCGCCTTATAGTGCGAAAAATACGGTAGTCACAATACTTTGAGAATTTTCTTTATATTTCCTCCAATTTATCAAACATTCATGAATGTCTATAAACCAACTGAGGGAACAACATTCACATAACACAAAACTCTAAAATGTTGATTTTGCTTAATACCCGCCCAGTTAAAAATTCCTTTCGTCTGGAGTCAATATTTCCTTGAATTCCAGGACAGCTGAATTGCTGTGGCTGCAACAAATTTGGTTTTGGTTTGGATGTGCCACAGTCACTGATGATGAGGGTCTTTTCTGCCACAGTGGTTCTCATTCAACACCAGCAGTGTTAGGAGAAATGTCTGTAAATGTCTGGTGGGCGGGGGCTGACCACAACTCCTCGGTCCGGCCAAAGAAGGGATTATCATCTCCTGACAGCCCGTTTGAAGTGTGCGATCGCCTTCGGAGCACGGCCGGCATAGAGAGGATTTGTTTAATTACAAAGTGCCACTCATGATCACCGCGGGGCGTTTCTTCTGCGTGTTCCTGTCAGCCGCGGCAGAATCACTTATTATGAATGAGAGCAAGTAAAAAGCCCCATCAGGGTCAGCGCCTCAGAGCATCATTAATAAAGTAGCGATTGCAAAAAAAGGGAACACCACCTTTACCTCCGTCGAGACCGAGGCCAAGAAACAAGTCTGCTTAGTCAGATGTCCAAAAATAGATGCAATATGATAAAGTATAGAGGCGGGAACATAAATGAGTAAGACAACAGCTGCTCAGTGAGGAGGAATGGATGAGCTTAATGTAGTCCATTGTTTATTGATTGACTTTTACTTGAGGAGTCTGAACACATCAGGGAGAGTGATGGCAAGCATTTTAAACACTTTGGTGACCAATCACAGCAGAGATGACTTTGAGGATAACTTTAGAATGCTTAGATTCACGGCAGTACGAAGAATTATACACAGTGGGAGGAAAATGTATGTCAACGCTTTGGAATGTCTCACATTTCTGCCTAAATTGGTCATAAAATGTGGTCTGATCTTCATCAAAATCATAATGAATGAATAAACAGTGTCTGCTTAAACTAATACCACCCAAACATTTACATGTTATCATATTTTAATGGCCATAACATGTAAACATTCACAGGACAGGGAGGAATAAGTAAGTGAACCCAGGAATATCACTGAACTGCAACAGTTTTGTAAAGAGGAATGGTCCAAGATTCATCCTGATTATTGTGCACATCTAATCTGCAACTAAAGATAAGAAGTTATTGCTGCAAAAGAAGGATCAGCCAGCTATTTAATGGTTCACTTACTTATTCCACGCTGTTGTGAATGTAATCAGTTTTTTTTTGCAAAATATGATTTTGATGAAGATCAGACCAATTTAGGTAGAAATGTGAGAAATTCCAAAGTATTCACATACATTTTCCACTGTACTTACGGAGAAGAGTATGTTGCTGTGAATATTCTATTCAGAAGAGTAAAGGATTAAGACAGGTTAAGATTAAGATGGTATCTATAAAGAGCTGTATGTTGGAGCTACATGGAAATGTGTAGTCTCTTATATGTTAAAGCTTTGAGGAATGAGGACTAAATCTTGATTTTTAAGTATAAATTGTAAATTGTATCTCTATTACTATTAAAAATCGCAATTAGATATTTTTTCTGAAAGCGAACAGAAATCTAACATTGTTCCTCGGCTCTTTGCTATAATCTTGTTTACAGCAAGAGCTATAAAAGGTAGGGGTTTTCATTTGACAAACTGAGATTTGAGTCTAATCAACCTGGTAGAATGTATTTTGAGGTGCTTGGGGCGTCGATTGTGAAAGGGCGCGTGGGAGTTCCTTGTGTAGTTCCAAGGTAAAAGCCTTTTATTGTTTAAGGAGGAATGTTTTACAGTCAAATAAGCTTTAGGGTTTTTATGGTCAACATACTCTGGTCAAATGGATTTCCCGGGGGCAGAGCAGAAGTAATGTGAGTGAGTGGGTGTGTACCTTTGTGCGTGAGGCAGCGGATGCTCTGTTTGCTCTGAATGTCCCAAAGTCGAGCTGTTTCATCATGGGATCCTGACAGGAGGAGTGTCCCATCCATCGACACTGAGAGGCAAGTCACCAGATTTCTGAAGCAGAAGACAACATTCATGGTTGTGGTCAAGAAATTGGTTTGGTCAAAAGATACAGGATATAAGGATACAGTAATAAAGCCTGCTCAAATAGTACACTTTACAACAATTGATTTTTAATCGCCATTCTATTAATGATAGTAATGTAATAGTAATAATGAATGCATATAGTAATGTTGTAATGAAGTATTGTCAAGCACAGTTTTAAAGAGCCAAATTTGAGCCATGGATAAAAAGGCTAATTAAAAATTAAGTATCGTTGCTGATCCGAATCTAGGATGGAACCTCAGACGTAAATTACTGGTTACTTCAAAATGTTACTTTTTCTTATTTTTACCAGTCCTTCTAATATTCACAATGTAAATTCTCCCCATTTAAAAAGGGGATCACTGTGGTAACGTCCAAAGAGTTACAACATGGGCTGTAAATGTCATTCCACTTGAACACCATCAGGGAAAGTGTAAATAATTGAACAAAAATCATCCAGTCATACTGCATGTTCTCCATGATGATAACTGGATGAAACCAATGTTCAATAATTACATGACTCTCATTACTTTCTGGACACACCTAATATTTCACAGTATTAACTATGCAAATTGTACAAATTGGAAATGAAGGTCATACTGCACATTAGATTGCAGATTAAATAAATGCAAAAAATAAAATAAAAAAACAGTTAACAGAGAGGGAATGAAAGAAATACTCAAGACCTTCTCCAAATATTCTAAGTCTTTGAACTTGATTTTGAACATTAAACATTCAAGGTGTGTAAGGGGGTTTGAATCAGTGCATGTGGACCAAACTAACAGGAGCGCCAGTCCAGCAAACCCAGTGGGAAGGAACACTTTTAATGTTGCAAAATAAACAAACAACAAAAAAATGCTAATTGTGTTATGTAACAGCTTGACTATTCATATTACTTCACAGCAACCGAAAACCGTGAGCATTGGATTAGCCTTTAAGGGGTTCATCATGCCAGAGGCACTGATGCTACAGCAGTTTATCCCTAACGCCAAGGGTACAAAGGGGAAATGCTAGTCAAAATAATTTATCCACATTTACTTCTGTACCCCGTTATAAAAAAAAAAAGCTAAAAAATGAACATATGAACAAATCAATTAATCAGAATTTCATCACTTGTACTACTCTGAGTCTCACCTGTGTCCTTTAAACACCTGGTTGCCGTTGTCTCCGCTCTGAAACTGCTTGTCCCGGCTGAGCATCTGAAACGCACAGAGGTCCAACACTTTAACCGCCGCCAGCTTCATTAGTCTGCTGCTCCACTATCTCCTGCCCCAAGAGCGCCCCTGCCTTTCCTCCTGCTCTGGCCTGCTGCCGGCCTTAAACGCTTTGATCGATTCCCTTAATTGCATCAATTATAGATTTGGTTACATCAGCAGGTCTGCCGGCGAGAACGAGTCTGGAACCGCCAAAGAGCGTGTGTATCCCTGACCGAAGCAATGTTATACACTGTTTACGTATCGCTGGGGGCAGAATCCAACGCCAGGGAAACGTGGAAAAAGTATGAATGAAAGCAAACACTGGTCTGGCAAGAACAAGAATTAGTATATTTAATTAACAAGACCCTGTGAATCTCATTGGAATAGAGATTAATATGCAGGGTGGTGGCCAGCACAGGAAGGCTGCAATGATTGACAAGTTCAAAGTTTGGACTTGTGAAGTTCAAACTGTCAGACGAACAGTTTAAACTTCAAACTGTTCATCTGACAATAGCCACCCTTCACTTGTCCTTGACTGATCCTAACAATACTGTGTGCAATGTTTACTCTTTAGTTGCTGTTCAACTTTATTAGGTTGCATGCTTGTTTTTTGTTTTTGTTTTTTTACTTTAGAATGTGTACATCATTTCAATGCTCTCAGGCTATTGATAATGCATTAAACTTCACAATGTGGATTTCAAGGTCACTCGTGGTTCAAGGTGTTTTTATTACACCCAAAGCCAAGTCTGTTTCACTAAAGAAAAGCACTTATCTACATTTGTAGGCACCCTGCCATCTCTGACATTATGATACATGTTGACTGTGTAATCCTGTACGTCTTAGATTACTGAATGTTTCTATTGATGGCGAGCTTTAATGCAAAGTGGGTCTTGAGACAGCGGCACGGGAAGTTACTCAGCAGACCCAACACAACTGGCTACAGCTACAGTGCCTTGCGAAACTTTGAACTTTTTTGACCTTTTGCCACATTTCAGGCTTCAAACATAAAGATATAAAACTGTAATTTTTTGTGAAGAATCAACAACGAGTGGGACACAATCATGAAGTGAAACAAAATTTATTGGATATTTCAAACATTTTTAACAAATAAAAAACTGAAAAATTGGGCATGCAAAATTATTCAGCCCCCTTAAGTTAATACTTTGTAGCGCCACCTTTTGCTGGGATTACTGCTGTAAGTCGCTTGGGGTATGTCTCTATCAGTTTTGCACATTGAGAGACTGAAATATTTGCCCATTCCTCCTTGCAAAACAGCTCGAGCTCAGTGAAGTTGGATGGACAGCGTTTGTGAACAGCAGTTTTCAGTTCTTTCAGATTCTCGATTGGATTCAGGTCTGGACTTTGACTTGGCCATTCTAACACCTGGATATGTTTATTTGTGAACCACTCCATTGTAGATTTTGCTTTATGTTTTGGATCATTGTCTTGTTGGAAGACAAATCTCCGTCCCAGTCTCAGGTCTTTTGCAGACTCCATCAGGTTTTCTTCCTGAATGGTCCTGTATTTGGCTCCATCCATCTTCCCATCAATTTTAACCATCTTCCCTGTCCCTGCTGAAGAAAAGCAGGCCCAAACCATGATGCTGCCACCATGTTTGACAGTGGGGATGGTGTGTTCAGGGTGATGAGCTGTGTTGCTTTTACGCCAAACATAACGTTTTGCATTGTTGCCAAAAAGTTCGATTTTGGTTTCATCTGACCAGAGCACCTTCTTCCACATGTTTGGTGTGTCTCCCAGGTGGCTTGTGGCAAACTTTAAACGACACTTTTTATGGATATCTTTGAGAAATGGCTTTCTTCTTGCCACTCTTCCATAAAGCCCAGAGTTGTGCAGTATACGACTGATTGTTGTCCTATGGACAGAGTCTCCCACCTCAGCTGTACATTTCTGCAGTTCATCCAGAGTGATCATGGGCCTCTTGGCAGCATCTCTGATCAGTTTTCTCCTTGTATGAGCTGAAAGTTTAGAGGGACGGCCGGGTCTTTGTAGATTTGCAGTGGTCTGATACTCCTTCCATTTCAATATTATCGCTTGCACAGTGCTCCTTGGGATGTTTAAAGCTTGGGAAATCGTTTTGTATCCAAATCCGGCTTTAAACTTCTCCACAACAGTATCTCGGACCTGCCTGGTGTGTTCCTTGTTCTTCATGATGCTCTCTGCGCTTTAAACTGACCTCTGAGACTATCACAGAGCAGGTGCATTTATACGGAGACTTGATTACACACTGGTGGATTCTATTTATCATCATTAGTCATTTAGGTCAACATTGGATCATTCAGAGATCCTCACTGAACTTCTGGAGAGAGTTTGCTGCACTGAAAGTAAAGGGGCTAAATAATTTTGCATGCCCAATTTTTCAGTTTTTTATTTGTTAAAAAAGTTTGAAATATCCAATAAATTTCGTTCCACTTCATGATTCTGTCCCACTTGTTGATTCTTCACAAAAAATTACAGTTTTATATCTTTATGTTTGATTCCTGAAATGTGGAAAAAGGTCAAAAAGTTCAAGGGGCTGAATACTTTCGCAAGGCACTGTATATACAATTATTCAAGTTAACAGTTTTTATTTATTTATTTATTTTTTACATTTTTCCAGAATAGTTAGCAAAGTGCTAGTGATACCGAAAAATCCTTATTCCACTCCTTGTGATGAATCTGAAATCATGATGAATGAACGTATGCAAAACATGGGTATAAACATCCAAGTGGCACTCTGCCCCCGCTTGTAAGCCACTTTGACCTCGCACAATGACTGATGTTTAGAGGGAATAAATCACCAAACGCTGCATCAATCAGTGTAACCAGGTGGCGCCGAGGAAAGCGGATTCAAATTCAAGACTACAGTGCAGTTAAATGTGTTGTGTCCATCAGCTCTGTGACAGCGACAGTGGTAATGTTGCAATGACTCGTAGCGACCTCTGGCTTGTTGTTACCGCTAGACTGTTCATTGATAAACTCGTCACAGGCGCAGAGCCCCTCGGGATCAACTCCGCTTCATTACACTTTGAATCGGGTTTAAACTGGTGAATGAAAAACACACATCTCTTCAGGTAGAAAAGGCTTGAACTCTTAAAAAGGTGTGAAGAGAGCCACGTTGGATAATCTGACAGCGACCGCAAAAAACATTCTCGAGAGGAAAAGACAGACAGATGGGAATATTTTTATTTATGTCAGGATGTTTTAAGACTCGCATGAAGGCCGGAAATGCTTTGAGTTGCTTTAAGACATAAATCTCTGAAATGTCCAGGATGTTGTGATGATGCGAGACCAAGTTGTTGTTTGTAATATGTTTTGTAAGCGCTTGAAAACTTCACCAATTAACACACTTATTATTTCTACTGTGTTTAGCTGTGTATGGCACAGAGAAGTCGATGTAAGCTTACCAAAAGTCAAATGAAGTCATTCATATTATTTCATAATTATCATTTCGTGAGCAAGAATTGCAAATTCTTAGGTCAGCTTTGATGGTTTTACTTGTCAGAATAAACTATGAAATTTCCAAAAAGTGTAAAATCAAGCTTTAACTTGCATTAATGCCTAAGGGGAGCCTCCGCTCTCACATATGAAATATCAAAACCTAAAAGGAAGATGCAGTGTGTGGATGAAACATGGCCAAACCAGACAAAAACAGTGTCATAGGATTTAACAAAGCTTCAGAGTTTCCAAAAAGAAGAATAGCGTGTGTATTTTCTTTTTAAAGTCAAATAATTTTTGAAATGTCAAAAATCTAAAACGGTAGCACTTCGGTCTATTGTCTGTAAGGCCATTAGTGGGGAGAGCACAGTAGGGGACAGTGGTTGAGACAGGACAGTGGGGGGCCAAGGCCATTGTGAACATGCCGCAGGGGACAGAAAAGACAGAAAAGATAATATGTTGGCCATCTTTGATTTCGGGGCTTGGGAAAGATTCAAGGGAGGAAGTACCAAGACCTGATTGCGAGTGACTGCACCTTTAAACCGTCATCTCCTCCTCCTCTCCCTCGTGAGCAGTTGTAACAGTTCAGAATAAGCCCACTTTTATAATGAACTTCCTTTGTGAGTCAGGAAGGCTTAAGGCCTCATAATGAAATGCCAAATGCAAAGTGAGAAACACGTGAATGTGGCACATCCTGACAATGTCACACTTCTTACAGTTGGAAGAGAAATGACATTTACAGAGCAGGAAAATGGATTTGGAGTGAAGTGTCAGGGAATTTTTCAAATATATAGGACCACAAAGCAGTATAATTGCAAAATTATCATAAATAATAGTTTACTACTGCGGAAGAGGAAGAGGGCCAAAGTGATGGAGTGCACTAATGTGTTGACAGGCTCAAACCTTTGGATCCGTGTGCAAATGCTCAACAAACTGAGCTACGGCATAAAAAGGTTCTGGACAACTCCATTACTGGTTAATAGGGATGGGATTTTATTGATATCAATATCATCAATAATTTTACCTATCGATTCGATTCTTTATCGATTCTCTTATCGATGCCTGACTTGTCTGTGTGTTGGGAAAAAGCAAGGAATGAAAGTGTTTTTGATAAACTCTATTAAAAAGACAAATTGTTAGTTTTCCCAAGAAAAAATATTTATTAAATAAAGCAAGTTTCTGTGTTTTGCAAGTTTCAGGCACTCAGCCTGCCTGGCATCCTCTAAAATATAATGGTAACATTTGTACTTTTCAACAAGTGTCTGTAACTTGTAACAGACTGATGCACCTAAACAACAGGACTCGGTCTCAGCCCAAACCCTACAGATTTTCATCTATTTCTGCTTCCCCCGTCCGTGTGAACTGCAACAAGCCTATTAGCCAGAGCTGCGAGAGATCAGCCGATCCGCTCACAGTGCGCTCAGGGCGGACAGGCAGCCGCAGCCTCTGCTCTGAGCCCCGGGCCTGAGCGGAGGCTGGCGTGGTGCGCTCAGACCGGGTCAGCCTCGGACCCGGGATCAGAGCACAGCGGTACGTGGAGACAGCGGGCACAGCAGCGAGGCACTGAATCCAGTGTGTCATGCGGGAGCATCGATAAGAGGGATCGATAATGAAGTAGACGTACGGTTCCGATGCTTTGCTCTCGATTCCCAGCCCTACTGGTTAACTCGTGCATGTGGTGAAATACTTGCAGACAGTAGACAGTATCAGTAGCTTTAGAGGAGAGAATGGATCAAAAGGCAGTGTTTATCAAAGACATTTGTTTGGGGGATTAGTACAGTGCTAAGCTCCAACATGCTAATCTGCAATGAAAAGAAACAGCAGAGAGAGAGAAAGAGGAAAAACTATGCTGCTGACGAAAGACTATGATACAGGGGAATCTTCTCAGAAAGACTTACCCTCATCCAGCTAATTAATACTCACTGTGTCAATCCTGCAGTAACAAGATCAAACTTGGGATCCCTTAAACTGTTACATCCAAGGACCAAAAATTGATGAGGAATTATGATGATCTGAACAAATGATCTGAACATCCCAGTTTCCCACATTATGAAAAGCAAATGAAGTAGAAGAATATAACCCAAAATACTCTCAGGAAGTCATGCCACACACTTGAAAATTATTTGCATTGGGCTAAGTGACTAGAAAGTTTGTGAGGCTCACCTGGCTACACAGAGACACCTGGAAAATGTTGCCGTCTGTACCGCCACAAAATAGAAAGTACTCAGCGGGGTCAAGCGTCACGGACATGATGGCAACGTCGAAGAGGATGGACAGCAGCATCTCCCCAGAGGACAGCTCCCACACCTGGAGAGAACCAACAGGAGGAAATATATTGTCAGGTTAATACACGCTCACAGCGAACACATTTTTTTGTATTTTTCAACTATAAGAATATCTGTAATAAAATATGCTTGTATTTTATTCGATTTAGGGGGTGAAATGTTACACAGTGTTGCTTTAATGTAAGGGTTTGAATGTCGAATAATTATAATAGGTAAAGCGCCAGAAGAAAGAATTTAAAGGTACAACAGGCTAATTAGTTAGATGCCAATTACAAAGCAAAGTGTGTTTATGTATTTGACAGAAAACACTATACTTGAAAATATGGCTAAAACAGGTAACCTTTTCAAAGAAATAATTAAGCAATTTAATCACTGGTATTCTTCTGGAACCAGAGTGTGTTTTGAGGTAGGAAGGACTGTCCAGCCCTGTGTGTTTGCAGGTTAAATCATAACAAAATTCAATTTTAATTAATAGAAAAGACAAATTACAACAACTGAACACTGCAATGACAGTAAGATTAATAGCAGCACAATTAGTCATTGATTTTTAATCAAAGCGTTTCATAGGTCTCTCTCTCATGTTTGGTCATTTTGTTCTTTGAAAAATTGATCATGGGACCGTCGTGCTGATGTCACCTTGCTTTGCAGAATTGCAGATATTAATGAGATTTCGCCTCGACTGAATTATATAGATTTTTATGTACAAATACTTATAAAAGATACAAACAAACACATTCACACGCATAATGGTATAATTAAGAGTGCATTAGAAAAATAATTAATGGAACTGTAACGTCAAGATCTAGTTCAAGGTTTATGTGTACAGCTGTAGCACATTTGAAACAGTGAGCACAGAATGAAAACAGTATATTTCAATGACAAGAAAGCAACGAACTGAGCAGTAGCTAAGGTTATACAAGTTACTGATTGTTTTGTGGATAATGTAAGACTGCAATTATTGAACCATTACCAAAAAAAAATACTTTTTTTAAAGGGTAAAAAATATGAGCCATAAGCATCAGTGAGAGCCAAGACATTACTCTGTGGGAATCATTGTTATTCCATTATACCCAAAGAGCAGCTTCAGTTTTTCAAACGTAACGGCTGGAAAGAGAGGGTTTTAGGAGCGAGTGGTAAAAAGCTGGTGACAAAATGCTGCTCAGATTCAGTGCCAGGTGGCCCCTGACCTGTGTCCAAATGAACAGAGCCAATACTGCAGAGCGAAGAAGGGTTTCTGTTGCAGACTCACTTAAAGGGGGTGATTTAAAGGGACGGCTCAGTTCTTTTTAGCAGTGTCTAACTCTGGGCCGTCACGTACAAGACCCTCCTTTTGATTCATGTCCGAATGGGTTTTACCAAATTAAAAACTGATCTGAGGACACGCCCAACAGACAGTGTGGATAAAGTGACACTCCATCTGATATTTCTATTAACTTGTAATAAATATAAACAAATGAAAATATTACTATTACATATTACTGGCGAGTCTGATAACCGTCTTCAGTAGCCGTCCAGTCCATTTAAACTCATCTACCACAAAGAAGTACAAAATAAAACACCAGTCCTCGGCATTCAACACGAGAGGATTTTGGTAGAAAGTATGAAAGCAATTTCTCTAACAACTGCAATGGAATGAGATTTGCAACATCAAGATTCACAAAGGCACAGGTCTGGAGCATTAAATATAAACAAAATAACAAACTGACAAACTGCTTAGCTAATACAAGAATCCCATCTCAGAAAATACACTTTCTCAATAAGAAAACTTACTTTAGGCATTTTTCCCTCTCATATAATGGGAGAGTATTACAACAGGCGAGTCAGGGTCAATACTGATATAGCCTAATCATTGAAATGTTTGTTTGCCATCGTACAAAAAGATATTTCAGCCTCCATCCACAGATACATAATTAATTGAGCTACTTGTGGCCTTGTGCTGAGGCTCCATGATACTGAAAAAGCTTGCAATATGGGTGTGCAATATTGCGATAGACATTATTGCAATACAGTATTTCACATAAAGAAATGCCATGTATATCCACAAAGTAAAGTGAAATAACGCTCTGATGAAGGCTTATGCCAAAACGCGTTAGCGTTTATTTTATGCTGTAACCAAATAAAGAACTATGTGAGTACCTCTGTCTGGATATATGAATTACATCGATGTGCTACCCTTTACGTTTTTTCTAAAGTGAAATGTGTTACTTAACATTATAAGAATGTAAAAAAAAAAACAACTATAATTTGTTGATTAAGTAGAGACAGTACTGTCTGATGACCCAATTATTTATAACTGAAAATACTGATGCTTTTGCCATCGATCTTTGGACACAAACATATAGTATATATAACATATACACGGTGGTGGGTGAAGAGTCTTGCACAGGACACTTGAATATAGTGTTTGAGTTGGTTAGAGGCACGATACAATGCTTTATTATTATTTAACACATACAAAATCCAATAATAATCTCATTGCACTCGCTGAACATAATGTTCAAAGTAGCTTGCTTTTAGAGGTCTTGCTTTGTGAAGTACAGTTTGACTATTGGCTAAATCTGGCACATTAACTTGATGGACTGATGTTAATTAATGTGGACTGCTCTGAATTATAAACATGCGCTTGTTGCCTTCATAAATCCCCTTGATGCTGCTCCAAAACCGAAGTCAACTCCTACCAAACAGTAAACATGTTTATTCCTTTGTAAAGTCACGCATGGGTTTGCTTGGACCTGAGGCAAGGAGCAAAACTCTGTGGAACTGAAACTTGGTCAGAAAAGCCAGAAGGCACTGCTGCTGCTGCTGCTGCTAGTCCAAAAAAAAAACCCACAAAAGGACAGAATTTCAATGTTATAAACAATATAGCTGTGATTTTTCTCAACAAGTTGATTGGGAGTAGATTTGCAGATTTAAAGCAACACCGCGTAGAATTTTACCCAATAAATAAAATTCAAATACAAGCATTCATATTATTTTCATCATTGAAAAATACCACATAAATGTACAAACAAACATGTGCCTTTGCAGTGATCGGCTCAGCTCTCCTAAGACATGACGTAACTTTACCGGGAGTGGGTACGTCTCCATGGAGATGTTGACTACAGTAATCAGAATTTGAGATTTAAACGGGATAGGTCCCCCATCCAAATCCATTCTTTGATTATCCACTGCAAAAAAAGTATTTTCTGTGTCGAGCTGGTCATTAGGAAGATGTTTTCTACTATTGGCATTCGTAGTCCAACATGTTTCGCAGTGTCCCTTTAAGATTCAGTTTACAATTTAAAAAATCAATTTATGATCAACATGTTGCCCTATTCAAACCAGTCTGTGTCTTATTTCCTTTTTTTGTTTAAATTAAAACTTAATCGCTGTCAGAAGCATAAATGTATTTAGTGAAATCTGTCACTGCTATTCCCATATTCACCGGAGCACAGCGGGTTGTTATTCATGCAACACATCATGTCAAAGTAAAAGAGAAGCGTGGTGCAGTCTGAAGTGAACTAGCAGTGACCTGGATATGAACATGCGTTTGATAAAAACGTCTGTAGCTGTCCCGGTCATCTCTGCAGGGGCGATGGACCAATCAGGCGCGAGACAGGAGTGGCGGCCTCCCAATTCCTCCGAGAGTCTCTGGGCGGACTTATCAGGATGACTAAAAAAAATACTTCCATCTCTTCATCTGTCCCACGCGACGCCTTCCCCTTTAATCCGCAACTCGATTTTATTCACAAAGTTCCCAACAAAACCCTCATTATACAATAAAATAAAACCGACTTTCGAAGACGACTGGCAGCTCGTTAGTGTCTCTCCGACCTCAAACCTTCAGCAGCACACACTTAAGTTTATCCGTTACCCGATTCCTCCATCTTTAGGGCCATGTGACAGTTTATAATAACTTCCACAAAAACATTGGATTTGAATTGGGACATTAGTAAATCCACCAGGCCACTGGAAGTTCAACGGTCGGGGGAATAGTCAAGTCATTAGCGTTTTAGCTCGTAGGTAAAGTTGGGAACGGCATTCAGTTTAGCCAAAATGTATTCAGGATTCTGACTCTGCACAACAATGGAAACAAACAGAGGCAGTGAAACAGAAAATGCTTGAGATCTGCATCAAAAAGAAAAAGTCCAGGAAGTTTTCTAAAATGACTTCCTACTCACTTATTTCCAACATTGACATCGGAAAAAATAATGGGACTTCCTCTTAAAGCTTATACAGCAAGTTGGGCTGAACCGTTTCTAATAAAAGTGTAATACAAAACAAAAACAGGGTTAGATTTCATTTAAAAAAAACTCCATAGAGCTGCTAAAATAGAAAACAATTAAGAAGTCTGAAAACTTTCTGAACACTACTACACAAAACATATCCATCTCCTATATAGACGCAAGCTATACTGTTCACATAGGTTACGAGCAGTTTCACGGTCTGTCCTCGTCTTGCATTTCCCTCTGCTGTGTTCTCTATGTGGAGCTGTTGTGATGCGTTGACAGATCGCCGCTGAAGGTCTCTGTCTGTCGTGTTATAAACTCATAAATATTACAGCGAGGTGTGACGGTGCACAGGGGAGATGAGCCGGTTCAAAGTGAGACACTTTCTTTACTAGAGACACAAACAACACAATGATATCTAAAGGAGATGAACGGATAAGCCATACCGATTATCAGGGCTGGGAAATACGAGAGCGGCTGTATGTTTATTTGTCCGACATACTGTAAAAGTGAATATAAAACCAGAGGAACCATGTTGCGGTTTTGAAAGATCTTCAAGCCTTGTGTGTTTTTTATTCTCTGGATAAACCATTGTTGCATTTACTTACAGAATCAAATTTAACTTTGAAATCCCTGCTAAGTGCCTTCACGTCTCAGTCAAGCTCATGTCATACAAAAAGTGTCACAGCATCAGTAAAATTATCTTTACAAGCACAGCATTGAGGCCTATGTGCTTATGATGTGAGGTAATATGATGTACATGATGTACATGTTGAGCTCATTTTTTTCAACACATTTCCCCTAAATCCAATAAATTATTATGGCTGGGAAAAATATTTTGTTCGGATCAGAATAGTTTTTGGTGCAATACGAAGTATCGCGATACTTTATTTATAGTTGTCATGTCAATTACTATATCAATAAACGATACATTTTTGGGCTCAATATTTATCGTCTGTATATTTATTAGCATTTCCCCCCATTTTTTTTCTCTGTAAAAGTTTTTTTTTTTTACTGAAGTAAATTGTGCTAGATTATATTTCATGTTTTTTGCAGTTTGTGTGGTATTTTAGGGTGGGATTAAGCACTTTCAGAACACAGGTTTACTGTCACTTTCATGCTTTAAAGCTGAAAGTATCTGGTATCTTTAGAGTGAATATTATCGTTTATCTTGATATTTTCCTGCCTCAATATATCGAACTTCAAAATCATGACAGGCCTAATTGCAATTGCTTATTATGTTACAATGTACTTTCAGAACAAGGGATTAATAAGATTTCCATTTTCTTTTTTAAGTTAGTTTCAGTGGCATCAATTGGTACACAATAATATCATTTATTGCAATATTTTTCTGCCTCATTTTATCGACGCAATACTTTTAATACTTGTGTTTGGAGGCCTTTTTATCATTACACAGCACTTTGTTTCATTTTGTGTTAATGCACTTTTCCATCTTAACACTTTAATAAAATAAAATCAAATGGCATTTGGTTTCTCTTTGGACACATGACTTTTCTTTTTACACATTTTAAAATAAACAAAATTACTTTCCTGTATCGCAATACCCATCGGATTATCCCCTGAGTATCGTGATACGTATAGGATTGTGACAAAAGTGTATCGTCCCAGCCAAATAAATTATGCAAAGTTTTAGTTGCTGCTAGGAGTCCTTTCTTTTTACACTATTTAAACACCAGCTCCTTTCTTCACGCTGACTTTTCCAACTATATCCAATGTCATTTTGAATAATCATGGCAACTGTCATTGATATCCATCTCATTCACATCTCGACAGAAAACAGCTCAGTCCCATGCGATTCTGCACATTCCATAAATGGTACAAAGTCTTTGTATTTTATTATAAATGTATAAATGAGTTAACATGAGTTAACTATATTTTACAATGCACATACTTATGTTGCATGCTGTGCGCCTCTCGGGACGACGTTATTGGAAACTACATTCCTTGAGGTTAGCTGTATTAATAATTAAAAGATCTCTTACGTGACTACATTTTAGGACAGGAAGGCATAAATAAATTAAGCAATAATGAATAATTATAAAATGGTCTTCATCCCCAAAAATATCTGCATCACACTAGTTTAGGGCTAAAAATGTGTCCTCAGAAGTTATAGGCTGTGTTAGCCAAAAGTGTATTTGCCACAGTCATTTGGAAGACCTTAGTGATTTTGCCATGTCGATATTGAGCCAATTAAAACAGAGATAGTGATCATTTGACAGCCCCTTTAGCAGCCCTAAACTAGATCAAGTCGACTTACATCAATTGTCTATGAAATCATAACGATACATCTTGTAAAGCTATGGGATTGGAGCATTAGAGAAAATACTGTAAATGTGTTGTTTATCATCTGAAAGTGTCACTCTGGATTAACATAAAAGCGGCAGTTGCGACGCAGAGGACTCAACAGCAATATTAACAGCCGATAATGCCACCTCCGATGCTTTGCTATTTCCCCCAGTGTTTTGTTCTGCCCCATGATAGATGTGAAATGTTGCCGCCAAGGTAATCCTCCCCGTCAGATCCGTTCCATTTGCATGTCCTTCACACAAATAAACAAGCAGCTGATTCATGAGCGCTCCAGGTTTGCTTAAAAGGACCAACGATTAAACATGGGTATTTACAGGTCATTCAGCATCACCTGTCTGACAAGGTAAAATGACCGATTTAGCAAACTACGAGCACGGAACAGTGTTTCACATAAATACTTCAAAACATAAAAGGTTGAGTTGACGATCCCTGCAGAAACATGACAAATTATTCTGTTGAGCACCACAAAAGATGTCTCTTGAGCTACCGCACCGCTGCACAATTCATCAGTTTAGTAAGGGAGGGTATTAATAACTAATTAAAAGATTACACTGTGTACCAGTGCCCAGTGGTCTTTACAGCTGCTGCATAATGCACAAAACATGAAGTTTTAAAAGATTGAAATCACTCACTAGAATTTGATTGTCAGAAATTTAGATGGTTTCATATTCCACTACAATATTTCTTTAACTCTAAACTCTGGAACTCCTTGTCTCCTTGTCTCCTGAGCTGAAACAGGACTTAGATCTGGGAGCTTTTAAAAATGAACTAAAGCGTATTTTAAAAAGAGATCAAGTGTGCAATCAGTTTTAGTTTGCGCTCAAATGCACACCCTTTGTGTAATGTCAGAATTAATTAATGTTACTGTAAATGTAAATATATTTTCTACACTTTCTATGTGCATTTGAAAAGCCCTTCTAGGGACGGACATTGCAAATTAGCCTTGGCTATAAATGTTGTAGTGTGGTAAATGTTTATTGTTCACACGTGTCCCTATCAAATAAATAAAGATATATGGTATTGTCATCATTTTTAAAGGACAATTTCAAACAGACACTTCACAAATGTTTGGTGCCGTGTTCTTCCCGAGAGGTGATATAGTCTTTTTTTAACTTGTTTTGTGTCCGAGATCAATTAATCTTGAAAAGTCTGAATTTTAATTATGAGCATGTAACAGAGAACCATTAAAGATGTGGTGTTCACCTTCTTCAAAGCTAAACATATAATATCAAATATTTTCATTTTACTTAGTATTAAAGGGACTATATCATGCTATTTTAGCCATTCAGCACCACTGAAATATATACGGCAGCGCAGAGACGTCGGCTTCTTCCCTTTTTTTTTTCTGACAACAGAAATAATGAAAAAGCTGCTTTATAAATTAAAATCAGGCAGTCAGGTGATACATTACACTGGTTTTACAAGCTGACGTAAAATAAGTCAAATGGGCACACGTCATTCATTAACCAGGAGGTGGCGAAGCTCAGAGAGCAGGATTCATGAGGATTAAACCGAGACATGCCCGAATGAAGCCTAAAAACACTCTGGGGCATTTTTGATAAGGAAATAGCATAATAACCTGGTTAAAAGCCCCAGAAGTTGATTTTGCATGAAATAGGACCTTCGAAGCTTGTCACTTATTTTAAAGGGTTAGACAAAAGACAAAGTCAATGACAATGTTGGGCATTTCTCTTGCATATCTGTAACTCTCTGGAGTAGGACTGGCCGCAGTGGCAAGTTTTCACCCAAAAAAGCTGTAATTCGAAAAACAAATGACCAAAACTGATTTTCCGCCATCTTCCTGAAGCAGTTCATGTCAGTAGGATTTGTGCATCTTCCAAGTTCCAACTCAGAATTTTTGGACTTTTAGACAAAACACGAGAGCAGGTTACCTTCACCGTCTGGTCCAAGGAGGCGGTGGCCACTCGTGCCTGCGGCCCCATGAGGCCACAGTGCAGGTCTGTGATTGGCAGAGAGTGACGGGAGAGGACATGACGAGGCTCGGCCACATGGTTTGAATCCAGCTGAATCACACTGAAAAAGATCAAATCGTTTACAATAAACACAAGAGTCTCAAGAGTTTCTTTGTTCAACATCTGTCGGTAACTTGTCGAGTGGGATGAAAGAGCAAAAGACTAATCAAAAAGCAAGTTCACAAGAAGAGATAACGTTTTCTTTTTCATTTTACCCTTTGAGGAGATTGGGGAAGCAGAAGATGTGGAAATACTGCAGTACAAAGAAGAGACCACTTGAAAAAAAGCATTATTTATTCAAGTAAACTCTTTTGACAGTAGCTACGGTTTGCTCGCCAAGTCTGAACTAGTTTCTAAGCATGATTCAGCTCCCTCAGACATGAATCAAAGTTAAGAATAAATGGATTATCTTTGGTAATCTAACATTTGCTAAAAAATGATCAAAATGCCCAAACAGCGCGAGCACACGTCAGATGAACGGCACTGAAGCAGATGAGGGCTGTTCAAACGGCACGTTGCAGCAGAAACATGTTTTATTACTGACTCTGGCTTTCAGACACACGTCCATCTGACAAACCGAGAAGAACGCGTTTAACATTCCACTCAGGTTTCCCACAATCCTCTGCACCTTTTTTCCTGACGTCACCACATCAGAGGACTGAAGCCCACACGACTCTTGAGAAATCTAAGAGCGCTTTTATATCTCAGCGATGGAAGGGATCTCGCTCATTTTCTAGGCCCTGGGCGTGATTTTACATACCGTTTGAACTAAAGCCCCCTTCGGCTGAATCGGCGTCACGACTTTATTATTGTTCAGGCGGTCAGGGGTCATGGAGTAACTTTATGCAACTGGATTTGGGGGATGCGGGTGTTGAGTGGCCTGGTTTTTCCTGTCTCCATTTCGTCGGGGAGAGATCCGGCAGATCCGAGCCAATCAGCTTCCTCCACAAGTGCGCTGGGTGCCAGGTGCAGCTCAGAGAAGGAGCCGGATTCAGCCTGGGGGGGCTTTTCCGAATCTGGATCTTCTCCGACTGCCTGCCAGCCGCCTATGTTTTTTTTTTTTTTCTCATGCTTTAATGACAGAAGACTAGTTCTGATGCATCTCTGACTCAACGCGGGAAATAAACAAATGAAGATATACAAAACCGGCGGAATAATAATGAACTGGCACTTTCAAGTTATCTCGAGCTACAAAAACAGATGCACGCACCTCCAGCTATGAGACAAATATCCCTAATTGACTCGGCTCACAGTTGTCCCAGAAGATTTTGGGGAGTCACATTCCACAAATAGGATAAGAACGCATATAAAGATGAGTAAAACGACAATAACGTGGACTTTAGAATGCACATTTCAATACCGAAATGATTGCAATATCTTATTAAAACCTTTCAACTAATTTTTTGTTTCAGCAAATTATTTCTAATTTTTATAATTACTTTAGAATAAAGCAAAAAAAGGCTAAATTAGAAAAATCATGACTAAAACATTTTGAAGTTACATGCGTTTTTGTTTAGGCAGTGTTGGCCTGTGATTTTGCGATATCTTGGCTTCTTGAGATTTGGATAAAAAGGAAAATTGTGCAACCCTGTTCCAGAAATTATTTTTATACAATGTACTAGGCACCAACAATTATTCATTGATACAAAATCAAAACACATTGGCAAACGGAGGCAAGATATGGTTATCCTTGATAGACAATGTAGCTAACCTTTGGGTAAGTCAGAATAAATTTCACGTACAGCAGCCTTTCTCAAAATGCGGGACTTCACGGCCCCTTATCAATGCAAAAATCCCTCGGGGGGCAGCCAATGATAATAATTTACTCTATTCAAAGAACTTTAGAGCTAAAATTACATATAGTAAATTTTGTCAAATACATATACATTTACTTTCAAAATACGTTTTTTCCCCAATGTGCTTGTTTTACAGATAAACTTTCGAGCCCCCCCTGCAGTGCCTCTGGGGCCCCGGACCCCACTTTGGGAAGTATAACATGGTATTGTTTTTTTTCCTGTTTTTTTTCACTTTACTTATTTGATCAGGGACAATGCACAAACAACATTAGTCTAAAAAAGAAGAGATGTCATGTGCCAGGTTATAGCAAAAATGCTAATTTCCACCCGCAGTCCCTGGTCAGGTTGATGTTATACTTACAAAAGTTCATAAAATATATACAGAATAATACATAGAAGCTCACATCATAAAAAAATAATAAAATCATTGAAAAAATAACTGTTAATTAAGACTGCTATTTGACCATTACCTGAGCAACAATGTTCTAAAAAACAGTCAGGGCTATCAAGTGTTTCAGACCTCCTTTTGTTCCTTTGAGGACACAACAACTTATTATTTATTTTATTTTATTTATTGGTTTATTTGGTCGGGACAGTGCATGTTAATGAACATACATGGGTCTCATGCATGTAAACAAGCAACACCGGATTGTAGCCTTGGGCTAATTTGCATCCGTCGTCCCCCATGCTCACTCTCAAACACACTGGCCTATTGTACATGTTTTTAGTGGTAGGGGAAACTGGAGTAACCGGAGGAAACCTACGCAGACACGGAGAGAACATGCAAACTCCACACAGAAAGGCTCCGTCCAGGTGGGAATCCAACCTGGACCGTCTAGCTGTGAAGCACGAGCGCTAACCGCTGTACTACCGTGCCGCCCAATATTCATTCAGTCCTGGGCAGTAACAAGTTACCAAAAATCACTCGAGGCAGTACAAGAACAGCTAGACTTTTTCTAATACAGCTAAAAGTGGTAATTTTGGCAAAGTCCACTGCCCAATCTATCACACCTATACTGCAATGCACTCTGCGTGCTCGTACTGGCAAACACACTGTATCTTATAACTTTATCAGCTGCCATCTATAAAAAGTAGGTGGATTTATATCAGAGGGAGTTTAAACACACCCAAGGGAGACTGGTATGCCAAAACATGACCAAGCCTTCAGTGCAAGCGGTCTCTGAACACAACGTCTTCAGCGATTCATCCTAATTCTAGTTCCGTAATATAATTGCCATGGGCTGAAAAAGCACAAATGAATCTCAGACGTCACAGGAGTTTAAGCAACCGTGTTTATGCACTGAAAGGGCATTCATCTTGATAAAAATGCTAATGTAACCGGGAGAAAACAGTGTGTAACATGTCCCCATGGGATGTGGTGAAGCTACACTTGAAAACAGTAGCATCATTGATGCTTCTACATCTATCACAGACAACTGACAGATGTCTAACAGGAGAAGAACACAAACCCACAAAGCATAACTTACACTGTCTAAAAGCTCCCTCTACTGGCCATTATAAAGAAGTTGTTAAACAAAACAACAGTTCATGTTACACAGAATAAGCAATATTATTAAAACTGTTTCTGTTTTTTGGTTGTCCAGAAGTGAAAAAGCAGAGCATACCTGGACAAGCTCCACACTAGAGCCAGGTTATCTCTTCCTCCTGAGATGAAGTGGCTGCTGTCATCTGTAAACTTTAGACAAGTGACGTCCTGGTAGTGCCGAGTGAGGACGGCCATCAGCTTTCCAGTAGAGACCTAACAAATCATTGATTAAATGAAAAATTGAAAAAAAAAAAGCAGTAGCACTATGCCTAGGTGATATGTCAAAAAAAGTGGAAAAAGCTCATATGGATTGATCGCAAACTTTACTAAAATATGGTTAATGATATAATTTTTATTATCTGCTTTAAAAAAAACAAATTAATGTTCAAAGTAACACAACTTCTCCCATAGCATTGTCAAATTAAAAGTACTAAGCCATGGTCTGTAATTGAGATTGACCATTTAAATAACAATTAGAATTGGCCCTAGGGACAAACACAACTGAATAGAAAAGACAAATCACAGAACAATATTTGTCACATCTAGAGCTGCACTTACCTCCCATAGGTAAATGGCTTCAGCAACTCCTGTAGCGAGGAAGAGCCCATTTGGAGAGGCTGTCAGACAGGTCACCACCCCGGACACACGATCTTCTGCTGCTGCGGATCCTGGAGAAGAAGACAACACATGGCTTCATTATTTTGGGCAAAAGCATAACTGTTAGTGCAATAATAGCATCACATCCATGCAATGGGCCTGTGCGTTTACCCACGTTGCTAATGTTTGCAGAGCATGTTTTTACTCTACGCACTGCCTTTCAATAGCGTGATATATGAAGGAAGATGTATGCACAATGACAAGGCAGAGGTGTGGATGATAAAAGATTTCGCCGTTGGTGAAGCTGGCATATTAGGTACCTTTCTCTGGATCTCCCACACGTTGATGAAGTTCTTGCCCAGCTGCGCGGACAGGAGGTACTCCCCGTTGAGCACCGTGAGAGTCCGGGCAGAGCTGTTCCCTCCGCGGTAGGACAGCAGGCTGGAGCCGCTGTGCAGGTCAAACACCGTGCAGTTCCACAGCTGTGAGCTCGAGTCACTGCTCACCACCACCTCCAAGGGGGCCGCCATGTTGGCTCTGACACACAACAAAACAGCACGCGGCAAACCAGACCGGCGACTGTAGCTCGGGCCTCTACGTCATTTCCGGTTTGTAGTAGATGATGCTGCTGCCTGTGCTGCAGTGATGTGTCGCTGTGCAATGCTGCAGACTATAGATAGATAAAAACTTTTCCCTCCGTTTTAGCGCATCTAAGCATGGATTTTCCGGAGATTGTAGGTAAGTATGTTAAATGAGCAATACTTAAGAAATGTTCCTCTCTCTTTGATCAAGGTATAGCTACATATTTGCATAATGTGTTGTAATTGTTAGTTAAGTGCTTTATTTGTCATTGTAAAGTTGTACGACAAAATTACGTTTAGTTGTTATAACTATTTCAGACATTATGTCTCATAGACTAACTTTTGCAATGATACCTAAAGTTTTTACTTACGGTAATTACATATTTATATACTTCATATACGACTATCCCTCTGTGCCCCTTGTTGGGAAACAATGGTTAGTTTTATTACACAGTACGCATTTAGAAGCTCAGGCTTGGCTTGGGGAAAGATTAACAAGATATTATAACCTTGGCTTCAATGTGACTTAACTTGCCTGTCACCAACCTAGCAAAAAGTTGCTTTTCAAAATAGATCCAACAGGATCAAACTTTTTGCACAAAAGATTTAGAGTACATACTCTGCCTTAGCTTTAGTTATACTTCTACAAATTGTGCTAAACCTTGGAGACTTCTCCCTCTGACTCAGTACAGACAGGGGCAGCTGCAGTATTAACAAAGGAAATACCATATCATCCAACACAAACACTTTCTCTGCCCTGCTGCAGACTCTGCCCACAGGGAGGGCAGAATTATAGCCTCCGCCAACAGCAGCTCCAGCCATGGAGGGATGGATTGGTGAACAGCCAGTCAGAAGCAGCTATGGGCGTCTCCTAGAGCGACCAAGAGGTTCGAAACCGGCAGAAGTACAGGGAGAGAGGTAGAGACAGCCACAGAAATGGACACATTGACGAAGCCAGGACTTGTTTGATCCAGGTGGGTCTTTTTGATTCACTCTTACTGCTGTATGAAGTAAATTAGACCAAGCAACATCATTCAGTTTACAGGTCAGTATGCAGGATAGTACATATGGAGACTGCAAACCCAACACTCTTTTAATGACAATATTCATGCATGATCCTGATGAACTGATCGTTTGTATTTCTTTATTTTTTCTTAATTACATTATTCACATGCCACGTCTCTCTCGTGAATAACATATTAGTTTGAGCTTGAAGGACCGAGGAGGAGACAGCTGTCTGGATTACAAAATATTTCAGGCATTTGAAGACTGGGGAGGGTCAGTGTTGATAAGCTGAAATATGAGTGGAGGTTTGCAGTTGGGCTGTTACTCCAAAGTGTCCCAATCGTCAAAGTGATTTTCATAGTTTTGGTCGACAAAGTTCATATTTTGAGGCAGTAACTCTATCTCTCTGACCTACATAGCAGCATGTAATCTTCTCCGTATGTTTTTGATTTGTTGCGGCTTAGTTTGGCAGGCTATCTTGTGAAAACGTTTCAATTTTACACATAAGGTACCTAAAGTTTAATAACAGTGTTGATTGAACCAGGTCCCCAAAGCCTCCTGCTGTGGCTGAGCATCACCTGCTAATTGAGATAAGTGTGTGCCAGGTCATATGTGCTAATAGCTGAGGTGTGAATGGACACGGTTGTTGTCAGCATTTATAGTTCCAATTATGTAAACAAACTGGTACGTAAGCACTTAAGTGTAAATTAAGTGGCCAGAACAGCATATTTTCTAAAATACAGGATTAGGGTGAAGGTGAAGTTCTTATACCCAGGGGCTCGAGGAGTGAATGCCCAGTGCAGCTCCTGAGGAATGTTGGCCATGAATGCTGCTTAGAAATGCCTATCTTGAAGATTAGCCAACTGTGCACTTCCTGCCATTTCTGGATGTTAGCTGTACAAACGATTATTTTCATTTTATTTATTTGATTTACAATACTAAATATTTCCTGTTCTTTGTAGGCGAATAATCTGGGCTCAATCCTGACCCCAGTCATTCCAACATGAGGTCTAGCAGCTCGCATGTTTCGGACCCACACACCGACGGCTCCTTCTCAGGCAGCAGTGACGAAGACCTGCCAGAGTTCAGCTCCCAGAGTGACCTTGACAGTGTGACCTGTGCCCCCTCTGAGGGTTCCGCTGAAAGTGAAGTTCAGTATGTTGTCAGCAGGCTTCAGGAGGTGGAGCTGGAGAGGAGCAATGTCCTGTCTCTGACTCAGAGAGTAGAGTTGAACCGCAGCCTTCTTCAGCACCTTCTGAAATCGCCTGCGGTAGTCGGACAATCAGGGCACACGGGTACATTGTTCTGAACATGGGAAACTGTGTTGTTTTGTATATTTAGTGAAATCCAGGAGAATTTTGTTTTGTTAGAAGGCTTCTCTATTATTTGTTTATAATTTGAAGGGGGGATTGCACCTCATTCAGATGGAAAGGTTGCATCAGGTGTCAATAGCAAGTTCAACAGAATTTTACTTGTCAACTTATAGAACTATAACAAGTATGGGGAAGTGTCTACAAAGTGCTAAAAGTGTTCCGTTCTCAGTCGTACTATGGATAACTCCTGGACGATTGTGAGAACCTACACAAACATTTAAAATCTCAAATCAAATTTTGCTTATAGCCCGAGGCCCTGCCCCGTCCCCTGATTTTACTGTCTGAAACGGAATATTATGGATATATATATAATATTATTATTATTTGTAAAATATCGCTCTTTGTTTTTGGCCCAGGTTATGATTTTGAGGTTTCGGATTCAGAGGATCAGCAAAATGGAAGCACACTCAGGTAACTGTTCATGTGATGAAAATGTGCAAGTATCCTAGTAATCTTACCAAATTATACCCAGAACTACCACAGTTTCATAATGGAGTTGATACAGTATTTTGAAATCTTGTGATATGATGAAACCACAGTCTCTTTATTTCATTTTATCCGACTTGTCTGACTTATCTGTCAGCAAGTCAACATTTTATATCAGCAATGATAATGTCTTGGATGAAAAGATGAGAAAAATGTCCATGGGTATGAATGATTTACTAATTCTTTTTTTTGTGTGCAAGAATTGCAGGATTATATAAATCCAAACTCTCAGTAACCTTTTCAAATCCTGCTACCATAAGGAATATCATTTGTTTTGACTCTGCATTTGTCAAAGCACATTGTGTAGCTCTAAACTGTCCATCTCTCATTTTGATCATATATTTTCAAATAATTAAAAGCTACGATATTGAAAACAATGGAGGAAGGAAAAAAAAAAAAGCTTCAAATCAGCATTTTTTTTTTAAACACACACCCCAATGTGACACACACCCGTCCTCACCACAGTGCTGATGTAAACAGTCTGTGTCGGTTCTCGTCAGGTTAATTAGTCCTGACTAGCTGCTCCGTCTAATCCTCCTTCCTCTTGTCCCTCTGTCCCACGCGCCAATGGAGTGAGCGGACGTCAGCCCCTACCCTCCCCCACCCCCGCCCCTGTCCCGCGCCGCCGCCGGTGTGTGTGTCAGACCCTTTGTGTGCGATCGGTTGCCGCGGCAGCAGCAGTGTGCGGACGGCGCTCGTATGAAGCGTCGACCCGAACCCCTGAGAGCTGACCACAACCTGCTGGCCCCCGACACGCGCTCCCTGTGAGTACCTGCTTACTCCTTTGCTGTCCTGTATTACGGACACACTTGGACTCAAATTCAACAGGTCGATCATCTGTTAGAGCTGCCCACAAGACTGAACTGTGTATTATGCATTATTTAAAATCTGCTTTTTACTTTGGTAAACTTCACACATTTTGCTACAATACTAGTTTCACTCTCATTATTATGTCGGTGGATGGTAATTCCTAGATGTATGTAAATGTATAATTGTTTAGTGACATCATCTATTGATGCCTCATTGAACCTGTTTGAAATGTTTAGTTTTTTTCAAATAATGCTTAATTAGATAACAACAATAATGTTCGAGAATGTTTTTTTTACTTTTTATGCTGCTTTCTTGTTGATCTTTTGTCTTTATTACTAGAATTAGAATAAAAATAAGATAATTTAATATTTCACCAGTTCATTGGTCTACATCTATCCCGAGAGTCAAAAATGTGCATAGCGACTTGTCAACAGGTGTGCTGCTCCGTCAACTCTACACCACACACACTCGTCCCATGTGCTCCACCTGTGGAGCGCTGTCAGGCCTTATCCACTGCTTTGTCAGATTCACTCATGCAGGGCACAGTAAATGGTAACTCTACATTTAGTTGGCCTCGCTAAGTATGGGCCGTCTCTTGGAATTAATGGCGTCAACAGTATCTTGTCATTCGCTGCTCTAATAATAGCTGTGACATCTAGGAATCATGGGATTTCCTTGAAGCTGCTGGAAAACTGCTGGTGACTCTGAATTGCGCCGGAGAACGAATGTGAACTGTTTTAATTATGGCCTTGCGACTACAGAGCCCAAATCTAAAAGCTTCTCAACGGGAGAGCAACAGTGTAATGCCTCATTTGAAAGCTAAGACCTACAAAAGTGATTGGAACTTTGTTGTCACATTGTCGCTGCATTTTTTGTCACATTTTTGCTGCATTTTCATCCTCGTTTTCGTCGCTATTTTGATGCTTTTTTTTGTAGGTTTTGGGTAAAGCCAACTGGAGAAAATGTGCTCGGTTCCGGTGGGGCTTAAGACGTTACGCACCCCCAGCTGCAATTAACCTTAGAGGGAAGTGAGCTATGAAGAATTACATGCATATCAGAACAGGTTTATAATGGTTTAAACTGCAAGGATTAGCGGCCCTTTTGAAGACTGAATATAGTTCGCAGAATATATTGCTTGTAAACAGTAATTGTGGCTGTTGTGATTTTGTTGTTGCGAGCTCTTGGTTTATGTTTGAATGCCAAGGTTTTGTCTGTTGCAGGTCGGGGGTCAGGCACTGTGCAGTTGCTCAGGTCAACTCTCTGCCTGGACACATCCAAACGGCGGGCCGGTCCACGAGGCGCCGGCCCGAATCCTCCCCAAACCGCCGGCTACGCTTCGAAGATGAAACGGAGAAGGAGGCGGAGTCCCGTTACTTGGAGCGGCAGAAGCGGAGGGCGGGGCAGCGAGGGCAGGACATTTTGGTATCCAAGCCCGATGTGTTGCAGTACGTCAATGGTCAACATAAAGCAGGTCATATTGTTGACAGTCAGCACAATGCTCACTTAGGGGTGCGCCTCCAACTCCACCCGACCCCACCTCTTTACAATCAGGGCCAAATTTTGTACCCAATCCCGCCTGCTAGACCGGTCATCAGCCTGCGCACGGAGCCTATCAAAGAGACCTACATTGGCGTGGTTACATACAGCGACAGTGACGGAGGAGAAACCGGGGAGCAGGTGGAGCAGAGGAGGGCTTCGAACACAGGGAGACGGACCAATTACATGAATCATAATGGGTACCATAAACAGGCCACGCCCAAATCGGACCTGCCCATCAACCCGTATGCCCCCGAGCAGACTCTACTTCCCACAGCAGCACAATCTGCTCATAAAGTCAACTGCTCTTCCATTTTCTCTCCTTCACCCCCAACGCCAGCGCACAACGGCAAGCATCATGACGCAAGGACACACAGAAAACGCAATCAGAAAGCAAGCAAAGCCAAAGACCAAAAGTGCCATAACTTTGACCAGACTGAGAACCCCAATGAGCACAGGGCATCAGTGGAGAAGACGCCCCCAGGTCCGCTCCAAACTCAGGGACACGCAAGAGTCGGAGAGAGCAGCCTGGATGCCAAGTTGAAAACCTCTTCAGTTTCTTCTTTGTCTCCAGGTCAGTGAAATGTCTTCCCAACTAGTTCTGCTTATTCATTTCTGCTGAAATGAATAATATTGTATTTTTTTGTTGACAGTGGAGAGTCAAACCATTTCTGCAACTAACTCGAATGGAAGGTCTAAAGAGCCTATAAAACCAGAGCATCACTCACCTCTGGAGCCGTGAGTGCTTCCAAAGCATTCAGTTTCACAGAGTTTGCAATGATTATGTTATGGGGACAAAATACTTTGCTGCCACTTAAGATTAGAGTTTTCAGCTTTTGAAAAGCCTCTTCTGAAAAGAGGCTTTTCAAAATTTGTGCCAGAGAGACATGGGGGCACGGATGTACAAGAATTGATGAAGTGTTTCATAATAATGAGCTGCAGCTAGCAATACAGAAATCCATTATATTAAATAAACATCAATGACAATTTTAATCATGCCATTAGTTGACAGTGTCTCCTCTTTCGTCTGTGTCTCAGAGTGGAGGGCTCTCGGCTCTCCCTGCGCCGTCTCTTCTCCTCGGTCAGGTTAGGTCGCAGTAGGGCCAGCAGTTTGGACAGAACCAGCTCACGGCCCTCTCTTCCAGAGACAGAGCCACCCGGTCCCACAAAACCCTATGGACTTCTGAAGAAAACGCCCTCTGTTCAGTCTCTTACAATGGTGTGTAGAGAACCACAATCAGTTCATGTCAAAAGTTGTTAGAATGCATTTGTTATGAAACAACAGAATTAATGGTAAAGTCAAGAATGTGTAATATTATTGTTGTTATAGTTGGGCCAAAGCTTATTTCAGTCCTTTTTATTTATTGTAATGTAGGGGTCACCTTTTGCAAAGCTAAGGAAGTCAGCCTCTCTACAGAACTTTGTGACGGAGCAAAAGAAGAAAGATCGCTCTGAAAACTACAAACCAGCGGCTCAGAAGTAACTGTTAAACTTAAATCTCACGCTCCTGTTGGTGTGGAGTCTCCAGTATGTTCACTGCATATGTCTCAGTGTCTTGCAGCGGTGTCTCAGTGTGGAGGATGTGAGCTGTCCAAGCTCTATGCGTTCTGTTGGTCGCATTCTCCAGGTTGACTCTGATGGGACTCTGCTTTTGGAGCTCAGTCGACCCAAGAACCACACATATGGTTTCATCATCAGCAGAGGGAAAGGACGATCTGACTCAGGTACTGCTGACTTGACACTTTAATGCGTTCATGCTGCCTGTCTGGAGGTAAATTACGTTTGTGGTCTAGGAGTGTATGTGGAGAACATGGTGGACAGCAGCACAGAGAAGCTCTATGCCGGTCTGTTGGCAGTGGGAGACGAGATCCTGGAGGTGAATGAAGAGAAGGTTGCATGTCTCAGCCTGGACCAGGTCACCCATCTGCTGACCCACAGCAGCACAGTGACCGTGCGAGTGCTCAGACAGAGGAAGGCTCCAGCACGATGAGGCACCTGACATTAACGTCAGCTTCAGCTGTACTATAGCTTCAGCGTCAGCCAACACCTGCTGTTTATTCTTCATATTTATTATTTGCCTGCCACACATGTGTCTTGAGTTCTGATTTACATAAACCTTTGCAGTATTCTTCCCATTTCTAAAGTTCTAATGTTTTGATGTATTTATTACTATTTATAATTAAGCCAAGTCAGAATAAAGAACAAATGAAAGTCAGTTTTTTGGATTTGTTATTTGTTTGGTCTATCTATGCACATACTTCAAAACCCCATTTAAAAAATAATGGCTCAGAATGAAAGATGTTTCCTCCATGACCTTTATTGATCACTGATCAATAACACAGCTTCATTTTATTCTGTTATGATTTGAAAACAGAAACAAAGTGGTTTCCTGAACTGCATTAGTATTATTTACAGGTTTAGTGGTCCATAGCCTGTTAAATACATGTTAATGTTCACCTTGGTTAACTTATAAAAGCAAGAATAACTGGTAAAATAAAGTTAATATTAATTAGAAAAGTTAACAGTACAGTCCTAAAGTTTAAATAAAACTTCTGGTCAGTATTAATGCCTCAAAAAAATAAAATAAAATACAGATGTAATCGTTGCTTTTTCATTTACAGGATCAAATTCATATGACAATTTGTAATGAAATAACACATGGAATCAGTCACTTTACCATCTTATGTTTAACACCTTCAATACTTGTAAATGTTTCCTGAACACACTGGTTTACTATCTGCTCTTAGGCAGTAATACTTATTTGAAGCAAAAAAAAAGTATAAATATTACAAGTCATTATTATTGTTGGTATTAGGGCTTAATATTGGTTTGATTTGTTAGATACACATTGTAGTAAAATAATAATCAGTTTACAATAAGACCATTTAAACTAATAACAGGATAATAAGGTATATCAAAAAAATGTCAGAATGTTGCCCTGTGTACCGTTGTATGATATGAAACAGGACCATGCATATAGTAGCTGCAACAGACAAACTAGAGAAAATAAAAGCGTTTAAAGCCAAACAGTCACAGGAAGTATGGCTTTCAATAATATTTGCTCAGCAGCAGAGAAAGCCTTCGACCATCAACATAACATAGCACATCACAGCAGTAGACGTTAAGTCAGTTAAATAAAATGTAAACTTACAATTTTGTAGTGTTCTAGAATCTTTCCAAACAAAAGTCTAACAATTACAACCTAAAACTAAATAGCTCGATAAAATGGGTTTTACTTGTTAGCTCAACTTAAAATGAGATTGTTGAAAATGTATTAAGCCCTTACAAACAAAACGGACAAAAAACAAACAAAACATTAACACCGAACACACTATTCACCCTGATGACCTGTCTAATGGGTCACACATGTTTTGAGCTCCAAAAAAACCCAAAACCTTTTCTTACTCAGACAAACCCATGTCCAGGCGCTACAGCACACACATCGGACGTGCTTAAATGTTCAATTTGAACTATTATTACTTGGAGAAACACAGCTGCTCCATGATAGCTTCATATGCCAATGACGGGACTGAAGTGGACAGAACAAGGTTTAGTCACTAATTACGATTAAACAAGTGATTTCATATAAAAGAGCGTCTCATACTAGTTGTAAACAGGAAGGAGATGACGAAAGGTGATTGCACAGGGTAATGCCTATTATGTTTTGTAACAAATATTCAAACTTGGAATTTGTTACTAAACTGGAAGATGAAACAGAAAATAATTTGGGCGGGGCAAAAATTAATTCAAAAGTTTGTTGACAATGTATAATATAAAATGTAACAGGTAGTGAAGTTATTTACTGGTATACACCCGCTGAGGGCAATGACCTGCCTCTTCATAAATTAATTCATTATTATTTTTATACATAAAGATGTCGAACTTAATAAACTGTGATAGATCTTAAGTTTTGTATATTGAAATTCCGGTGACCCGAACATTCTACTAAAACCTTACCATTTCACAGAATATGGTCATCAGCAACACGACCTGCGCAGATAGTGTAAAATGGTTGAAGGCGATCGATCAGTCACAAAGCTGGAGTGTAGACACAGGATTAAGACATGTTTGTGTTGACAGAACCATCCCTCGATCAAAGGACTGTAAAGAGGATGATGACAACGAAGAGGATCCCCAGCAAAACGCCGATAGCACACCACTGTCTGCGATCTAAAGAGACACCATTTAATTCAGTTTATTTAAGCGGTCACTTTATAGGAATTTGTGACTGGGATAATTACCGCTGGTCATGTGGGAGACTTTAGCCAATTTCTTCATAACATTGTCAAGTCTGGATTGAGTGTTGTCCATTTCATGGCCGAAGTCATCCAACATGCTGAAACAGAAGGATCAGCAATAAGAGGCACTACCAAGAACCATGTATATATGCAGTAGAAGTATTACATATAAGGCAGTCTTACACGGATTGCTCGTCCAGCTCCATGCCAATCCGCTCAGACATATTCTTTAACACACCAATAGTACCAGACACAAGCTCCAGCTGCTCATCCTGTTGTCCTGCGATCAGCTAATGGCAGAAAGACAAATGTTTTAACATTTAATTGTTAAGAGATACTGTCAGAGGGGCAAAGGTAGCTCTGTTGTGTCCAGTTTTCTCAGATATTTGTACAAATATAGTGAAGGCACAAGTCCAACTGATGACACATATTCAGGGTGTTTTGAGTAGTGTAACTTAAAAAGAGCTAAAGATACAGGACCTTTGCATTCATGTAGTTACACCTCATTACACCTGATATGGCTCAATGCATTTGTCAATGTCTTGGCTGAAATGACGTACCTGTTGCTGGGTCTGCTGTTCATCAATAAAATTAGAGTTGGCATTTTGTAGCTGTCGATCCAAACGGGTATATTTATCCGGTCCAGGCTGCCAGATAGGACCTTGAGCACCACGCTCTCCCAGCAAAGCCTAAACAGAATAAGAAATGATGACAGCTTTATGACAGAGTAATGCACAAAACACATACAAGGGTACAAAGAGTGCAACTCAACAGAGGGCATTTGCACACTAACCAAAAGGCTAGCTGAACAATCAACGAAGAATTACCCACTTCAATGGTGTCCTTAGGCAACACACCTCACTCACCTTGTCAGTTTAAACGTATTAGTGTTCTGTTTGTTACAACTTTCAAAGTTGTTAAATGTGAAACAACAGTAGGTGTGTAGAAAGCCATTTTACAGAATTATACAGTACAATTCCATTTTATTTCCGGACTCGTGGTACATTAAAAATAAATAAAAGCACTAGACAAACAATTAAAAGAAAGAAAAGTGCAGCACATTTTATATTAGTGAAGGACACTATTATCATTATGTGTCACTTGTTCAGTTGACACATGAACATCAAGATTCGTAGATGAACTTTAATAAATGGACTTTAATTAGTTTACTTTAATTATGAATTACCTGCTTATTCTTTTTGTCCAGAGATACAGCAGCAGGACTCGACATCTGCTCCTTCATTTCCTGAAGTAAAACAACAGTAAATACAACGCTTTTTTTTTTTTATGGAAACAGAGACATATGGAAAAGGGAAACAGTACGCCTACCTTTACGGTCTCTCTAGTGTTAGTTATGAACGCTTTCCTCTTTGACAGCTCAGCAGCATCCAAATTAAACTTCTTCGGATTAGACTCAACAATACGTTTGAAAGTAATAAAGGACACAAACCAAGATTGAGGGCACAATGATCACACTCACGGACACTAATAACAGCTCGACATTTCGTTAGCCAAAAGTAAATCAACCTCCACCCATTGTTAAAGGATATTGATCGTCTCATCAAGGTCCTCCAAATCCCACTCAATTGAACGCAGGCTATTCCTCAGCTCGTTTGTGGTCCAGTCCATCTCTTCCTTGGAGGCGCCGCCACCCTCCTGTACCAGCTCGCTCCATCTCTGGTGGAGGCTCTGGGCAGCATTTACAGCCTTCTGCACTTCTCTACACACAGATTAACATCAGCTTGTCAAAATCACACTAGTTATGCTTCAGCCATATAGCAAGCTCAGTTAGATTTGTATGATGCAGCTTGAGTACAGACATGTAGTAATAATAATAAGCATCGGTTTTATATAGCGCTTTTTTGGACACTCAAAGACGCTTTACATTGCACTATTCATTCACTCCATACTTGGTGGTGATACGGTACTATTGCAGCCACAGCTGCCCTGGGGTAGACTGACGGAAGCGAGGCAACCAGTCTGCGCCATCGGCCCCTCCGACCACCATCAACCACTCACTCACTCTCTACATTCGCTAGGTTTCCTGGTGTTACCAAACGGTCTCCCATCCAAGTACCAACCAGGCCCTTCCCTGCTTAGCTTCCAAGGTCTGACGGGATTGGGCAGAGCAAAGGCGGTATGGCCACAAGTAGTAGTAGTATTATTGTTTTGTACATTTTCAGTGCTCTAAATAATTTAGAAAGTCGCGGGGCATTAAAGTGTAATGTTTATGTTTACGTTACAGCAGCTAGCATCCATCCAAGTTAGCTTCACTTTAGCATTAGCTTTGTTCACAGTACTTACCCTTTGACGACGAAGAACGGATCCTCCATCGACATCCTGGCGGCTTTAGTTCAGTTCAAGTGTGCTCTCATGTGTCACTCGGTATGGGCTCATTTATGAGTTGAAAATTCTGTGCGTGCAACTTAAAATCGAGAGCCTGTCTCGGACCTGTAGCAGCTATGCGCTTTGTTTACATGTAGCTTCCGCAGCGGAACTCACCCCAAACCTGCCCCGCCCCGTGACGCCATGATCGGGGCTGTACGTCAGCGAATGTGGGCGGTCTGTTTGAGTGAGCATTATTTTTAGTCTATGATTCGGACACTAGATGGCGCTGGTAATTTTCTCTCTTCTGCTACTCCCACGTGTGCGTTTGTGGCTTTGTATGTAATATTGTCGAAAAGGGACACCCCAGGCAGAATAGCTCCTGCAATAACTCAGGAGCTAATAGGCCTCTCAATAAAATGAACAAATGAACAAGTTGTCCAAAAGAAGATAAATGAATTATTCAGACAGAATAACTGAGGCAGGGTTTGGGTAGACAGCTGCTGGGAGCCAACTTTATTGAACCATTAAATACATTTTGATGAGTTAAAGATCAAGCACTAAGCTATAATCTTTTTGCAGAGGCACAAAGAAATATTTTTTTCAAAGAGTGTGCATCAGCAACACTTGTTACCACACTCCCCAAAATCAGGCAACAAAAACACATCCTTACATCCACAGTGTTTAGATTGGGAGAAAGTTCAGGTTTGAATTATCAAGACAGCTTTCCAACTCTGCAAAGGACACAAACACCTCTCACAGGAGCCAGCAAAATGTGTTGGGCATGTTTAAGCATATGTGCATTGTACAGTTAATTTGAGAATTATTCATAAGGCATTTGAAGACACAGGGCATCAATCATCAACCAATGGGTCCTGGCCAAAACTACTTTGTAAATCTGTTCTCATACTATTTAAAATAACCTTTATTTCTTGTGCTTCAGTCTTTCAGATAGGTAGAAAACACACCCATTAGTCTCTTTTAATATCCACATTCACATGTGTTTTATTAACTTACAGAGGATTAATCAAAGTAAAATGATCCCAACCAGCAACTAAATTATCACCATCAGAGGTGATGCTTTATATATTGCAGTCAGTTCCAGCAAGGCAAGCAGCTGATGGATAGTTCTGAATCCCATCACAAACGTACTGGCTGGAATCTGGTGGAGAGAACAGACCACCAGTGTTGCAACAACAAACCTTTTATCGATTTAAAGTGGTGTAGTTATGATTTTAAGTCTTTTTATCCGCATTAGACCAACCATAAGACACCATATGTTCTCACTTTGCATTGTGTTAAAAATGAGAAATAATTCCCCAAAAAAGGTAATCGACTTTTGAACCCTCTGATTATCTTACTGAGGCACAGACTCTAAGAAATAAGGTCATGTCAGAGTGTCTCATGAAGGGCCAGTGGAGGAGTTGTGTTCAGCTCTGGAGTCCCAGTCTGTTCCTGACGTCTGTGAAATGGCAGAGTCTATTTGCAGAGGTGTGGGGCTCACTCCAGAAGCTGCTCCTTCTTCCTTCGCTGGTCTAACAAATAAAGGACTGGATGGGGAAGTGGCTGTGGATGAAGCGTCAGCCGCTATACTTTCATCATTTACTGTTAGTCCGACTGTACTGGTTTCCGTTTCACCTCTTTGAGTTGCCACTTCCCACACTTCCATGTTAATCTCTCTTGTTCCTAAAGTCACACTTGCTCCCGTGCTGGATGAGGACCCGCCTTCACTGCCCCTATAGTGCACAGTAGTTCCTTGCTGAGCCGAGTTGGACAAAGCTTCTGTAATGATGGCTGCCGTTTGTGCCACCCAGTTGAGCTCTGAGCGGACATCTTCCGACGTGGCCGTGGGCTCAGCGGCGTTTGGGGCTGAGGAGGGGGCAGGAATGTCGTTCTGAGCTTGGGGCTCGGGGCTGGGAGCAGCAGGTGAGGCTGGCAGGGTTTCCGCAGGAGGTCCCGGCTGTGCTGCAGCAGCAGTAGCACCATCCTGCAGGGCTGTGGGGTTGTTCTGACCCGCTTGCTGGTTCTGAAGCAGCATCTCTTGGATACGGATTTGTTGTAGGATGGCAGGAAGCTCATAATGATGGAAGAAGTAGATCATGGAGTGCTGTGGAACAATGGGTCAGATGCTTCAGTGACGTCATAAACGGTATGTAAAAGTAGTTGTACAAAACACTGTGTAATGTGTTTGTCATTACTGTATTATGTCCACATTAACAGTGCTTACCTGGATAAAGAGCCAGGATGTGACCAATGCCAGGCTGCTGTACTGCCCGTTAAAGCGGTAGTGATAAGCATAAAAGGCAAAGTGGTACAAATAGAAGAACCTGCAAAACATACTTTTTTTTTAATTATGCAAACCCTGGTAAAAACCTACTTAGATCCCAGATTAATAAAATAATGTGTACAAACCTCAGCCAATGGCGTTTGCTTGTGTTAGTGTGACAGCAGATAGCGTCATACTGGTCAGCTAACCAGACAATGAGGATGATATAAAAAGCAGTTGTTGTGTCGTTAAAGAACTCAGACATGATGGCCTCCATTCCTGAGGAGGACAAACATTTACGGTTAAATACAATTCATTATTACAACCATGAGAAAGACTTGGTCCTTTATGTTTTGAACATACCAACGAGAGCAAGAATGACTGTGAGCAAAGGGGCCGCTGGGAAAGCAATGGTCATGTTCATCTCTAACATCTGAAGAAGGTCCACTGCAAAGACAGAATTGTATGTTAGTAGAGATGCAAAGAATTTAAGAGGTTAGCTGTACTCAAGTAAAATATTTCAGTCTAAACATTGATGTAAAGTGATAAACGGATACTAACCGATGAAAACGAATATTTGATGATGTGAATATCTGAGCAGCATAGACACAGACAGGGTCTGAAAATGTAGACAAAATTTATAAAACAAGTTAAAATACCAAAGTTGAATAACTCGTTCAATGAAATAATGAGATTAAATATACACTCTTTCACTTACAAAGATCACCATGATGACAAAGGCGGCAAGGTATGATGTTCTTGCCATCCACATGCTGACAAAGCGGTAATGTTCGCCAGAAACCACATTTCTCAAGAATCCTACAAAGCAATTTGATTACTCTCTTGATGTGTATCCCTGAAGATTAGTACTGTCTTGCGCTTGATTTGTCCTGTGCCTCCCCATCTCTTACCTTTGTTTTCCTCATTTTCTGCTAAGGCTTTGACACTAGACATCAAGATGTCATCATAACCTAAAAATTCATCCAGCAAGAAGCGGCTAAAGCCATCACCAAAACATTCATCCTTCATGGGATCTAAGGTGAAACAGACGACTGTCAGATGAGAACGTCAAATCATGTGAGTTGTGTTGAATCAGTTTCTTACCAAGTGTGACAACCATCACAGGGATATTAAGCCTTTGTCTGGTGCTCTGCGATAGACGCAAAAATCCATACTCCAAAGAGTATTCCACTATATACTCTTCCTGAGGCCAGACTGTATGAAACACATAAATGACAAAGACAAATAAGGTTTCATACAAAAGATAAGAATCACATGCATCAAATGAACCAAAAGACGGGAGAGTCCAGTAGAACTCAGAGATGGAAGCTCTGAGAGGAGGAGGGTTTACCTGCTCTGGTTAGCATCTCCAGCTCAGACACAGAGTCCTTCAGCGGCTGCATACCTTTAGTGGTCGGGCTGAAGGAGACGTCCTGGCTCTCGTTCAGTGATGGCCCTCCTCCTGCCCCCACAGCTCCACCAACCAGAGAAGGCTTTAGGCGAGGCTCAAGGTCCAGCTCAAACTAAAATCATTCATTCATAAAAATGGGAATCATCTTCAAAGAAATGTTACCAGCCCAACATTGGTATATATTGTTTTTAAGAAAAAGGGACAAAACGTTACAAGGAAATCTGTCCACAAAAAGACAAGCATCCAAGGATCCATTCAAAGGAAATGGGAAAACATTACAATTAGTTAAAAAACAGTATTAATGGGTGTCAAGGCAGGCATCACATTCAGCAAGAATGTAGTTCAACTTTTTGTGGAGCTCTCCCTTTGGAACATTTTTATGATAAGAAAAAGTATAATATAAATATCTCTGAGAGTGAGACATCGTTACATTCTGCAAACTACCAAAATTACTACATCCAACTAAGATCAGATCAAAGTACTTACGTGCACAGAGCTATTGTCAAACATTTCCACAGTCATCTCCTCCTCCTCTTCTTCTTCCTGAAGCGCTGCTAGACTGAGCCCAGCCACACTTGCCCCTCCTCCAGCATCCTCTGCCTCAAGCTCCTCCTGGAAGCCCGCGTCGTAGTACTGCAGAAAGACTGCAGCTCTGGTGGAGTTTCTCTGGATCTCCACTCGAAGGATGCCGTCCCGAGGCCAGCGTTCCCTCACCTCCTCCAGGCAGTTGATTGGTGAACGCGAGAAGGCAATGTGTATGTAGGCAAGGATGAATAGGACAAAGAGTGCCTGTGTGTGAAAAACATTACGCAGTTATTATATGTGACATAATATTCTGTCGTGTTAAATGCGATGATGACATGTTTATTGCAGTTTACTTTTAACATGCATATTTTGAGGTATGGTTGGTTAATTACAGTGGGATAGTGAACCAAAATTACTAGGTTACAGTTCAGATTTCTTCAAAATCAAAAAAACAATTAAATACTGGTTCCCAACCCCTATCTTGCATGAATCTATTAAAGCTGGGATACCTGATTTTTCCTGTTCAAACAGTGATTTTTTTTGTTTTGGCCTAAACTTGTTTCTAGCTCTCACAGTCCCTCCTGTGTATTCAAATTGTTCAAAGAATGTAATCATATGCACATGTCACACCCGTATACCGCACTGAGTGGTGACAAAGTGATGCAGGGCGGCCACCCCCAAGATAAATTCCACTAATTTAGATTAGACTTCTATCATCCATTGCTCAATAAAACTTTAGGTGAAGACAATACAGCAAGGTCTGTGTTTTCCCTTGTTTACAATATATTCTGAGGTGGCAAAAATAAATGTAACACCAAAAAATCAGGTACCCCAGCATTGATGCATTCAAGTGAACATCTGTAACAAGGCTGTGATAAATAAGAAACATCTTTTAGCATGAAATTTGTATCAAGTGTCATTAGCAATATTGCATCACCAAAAAAAAAACTCAATGTAAAATCTTGCACTTTTGCTGCTGCAGTCGCTCACAATCTCAAGGGGGAAAGATAAGGGAGAAAAGCCTGAATGTATGACTACTAATCCAATGGAGCAACATGGTATTGGCCTCAAACCTTCAAAGAAGTGTTGTTGAGCCACAATTTTCTCACTTTTACCACATCCATTATGTGTGTATATGCTACAATCTGTAAATTTCAAATGCTTTTATAAAAAAAATAATGATAATAAATACCAGGGGCAGAGCTGCCCACTTTACAGATTTTTACTTTTCTGTGGAAGTCATGCTATTCAACGATAATTGGTGAAATAGTCCTGATAAAGTGCATTATATCTGGATCGAAACTTCTGCAAATCAGCTAAAATTTTAGAGAACCTTGCATTACCTTGAGAAGTACGAAGAACTCGAACACCCTCCTGAAGGACGGAGGAAACAGTCTGGCGTATGTAACCGCCATCTTGAAGAAGAGGGCATGAAAGAGGCGGTCACGAACATTGATGAGTGGGTTTTGGTTGATGTTGGGGTTCCGCATGCGGTTGTTGTTATTGTTGAGCGGGACATTGTTGTTGTTGGGGGGGTTGTCAGACATGGCCTCTCGCACACAGGACTGGGGTTTGGGAGGAATCACGTTCAGTCAGCTCAGGTCACGCTGCACAGAAAGGCTTCTGCGCTCTCCTAGGTCAGCATAGCTGCAGTGAAGGTTGTGTAAATGATCAGTCTCCTCTGCAGTCCAGGATAGAGATGATCGATCACAGAACTAAAACACAAAAACAACTCATTAACTTAGCATTTTTCCATATTCTTTATTAAATAACATGGGTTCAGAGGTTTTTAGGTCAAATACCTACAGTAGAAGCAATAGAAATCTATAATGGTGCACAGTGGAAGTTACAAAACTCTGTAGATAAGAGGTACCAGTGTTAATTTCGTCGACTAAAATATTTAGTCTTAATTTTAGTCAAAGTGATATTTTTGACGACTAAAATTGGACTAAAACTAAATTAAACGTTTTTCATGAGACTAAAACTATGACTAAAATGTCCAGATATTTTAGTCGACTAAAATAAGACTAAATAAAAATGAAAAGGAGAGACTAAAATCATCCAAACTTCTATTGACAGTCTGAAAGAGCCTCTTATCATGTAAATTCACTGCCAAAGGAACAGCTCTGAGCTTTGTTCATGTGGAGCAGCTCCATGAAGCAGAGGACCTGATTAAATAGGATTATAATGAATATTATAAATGCAACGTCGACTAAATTTGTCTTAAATCTAGTCGACTAAATTTACTTGCAATTTTAGTCGACTAAAACTTGACTAAAATTTAAGTTATTTTTTTGACCAAATCTCGACTAAAATTAAATTTTAGTCAAAAGACTAAGACTAAAACTAAATTAAAATATGTTGTCAAAATTAACACTGAGAGGTACAAATAAATGCAGATAGTGTACATAGGGACACATTGCTGGCTCATGTGTAAATTATATACTGCAACTGAAAATAACAAACAAAAACGAATTTAACTTGCAACAAAAAATGTCAACAAAATAAATAAAACATGTTCACTCATCTGACGAAATGTGTTTTACCCCGCAGTGAAAAAGCTAAACTTGAATTGAAATAAAGTGCCTAACTGCATGTGTTACAGGGAAGCACTGTCTTGGACAAAATGAGTCACATGGTTATTGCTTATATTGATGGGAAGATTGCAGATATTGATATACTTTTATCAGGCCCAGCAAGTTAACAGCACCCACACGACTTCCACCAACATTTCAACGTAATTTGATATAGACGTGACTGACGGTTAACTTACCGGTTGTTAAGTGCATAAACATCATCCTATTTTGCTTCCTCATTATGTTTAAACAAGGCAGCGAGAGCAGACTCATCAACGCAACAGCGATACGGATTAGCATTGACTGGGTGGCTAGGCTAGCAAGCAGAAATATCAGACTGGTCCAGTACCAGCAACATTACTTGACCTTTCACAGACCAGGAGCTTTATACAATTGTATATAAACTGCACTCATCAAAAGTCGACCTAATTAATATCCATTAATAACTTTCTGTTTAGGTTCAGAGGAACGAAGGCGACTGATCGGTGTCGAGTAGTGGAACTACAGGGCCGAAAACAACATTCTGCCCCATCAAGTAATACTGGCTTGCCTCTTCCTCTCGCAGATTCAAATGTCAATGTCTAAGTTTGTGAGTAAAAATACTGACTATATCCACATTTATCTACGCTCAACATTTAATAAAATTATCGACCCAGAAAAAATAAAGTGCTGTTCACCACAAGCATCACAATGCAGGCTGGGTGTTCGAACAACTTTTGTGTCGAAAATAAAAACTAATTTGAAGGTAGGAAGTTTTATGTTGACAGCCCATAGCCTCCCACACAAATGCCCGATCAAATATATCTCGAAAAATAAATAAAAACAGGTAAAACAGAAAAGGTTTGTTTTTTACGAAAACAAAAGAAGTAAGAACAAATGTTACATTTCTTTAAAATATTTTTATGCCACATTTTACTGCTTTGTTTCTATAATTAATACATGGAATATAGATAGACAGCAAAGTTGCCGTGGGGTCCTAGGATATTGTTCAGCTGAATGAACCATGGATCTAATATAATATGAACAGAGAGGATTTGTTTTGAACATCAGATTCGCTTTTATAGCTAGAATTTGATTGAAGGTAAATCCAGTTTTCATACATTTGAACAGAAGTTAGCTTAAAGTATGCCAACAATTATTGCACCCACTTGGTTCTGCGCCAGCTGTTCCTAAATTAAATGCTGGGGAATTGGTCCGCACATAGCACTAACGCCTAATATTAGAACAATCTTGATCTGATGGCACTATGAATTTTGATTTAATAAAAGATCGGTATTGAATTAGGCCAGTGAGAATAATGATACTTCCCTAATTACGCACAGGGCAATGTGTGGGAAATCTTGGAGCAGATCTTACATCAGGTCTATCACAACATTTTCAGGTGAGGCCCCGTATTGGTGAAAAAACATGGAGCTGGCTTATGTTTGTGAATGGGAAAAACGTCCAAAGAGCACCCACTGTCCTTCCATCCCTCTGGTGTGCTCCTGGTCCTGCAGGAATCTCGTTGCATTCACGACAGACCTAAAGAATGACGATGAGGAAAAGGGTGAACAAACTAAACATTTGCATTCAGGCGCACTACTGAGAGAGTTGTTGCTAAAAGTGATAATGTGTTACAGATGTCAGCCACATGATCCACATCATTGACACCGAGCATCCCTGGGATGTTTACTCCATCAATTCGGGGCACACAGAGGTTATTTCATGCTTAGAGTGGGACCAATCAGGTAAGACTACATCACATTTTAGTGTCAGTTATCTCAATGATAATCAATAAAAATCATGAAAGTTAAGTTAAGCAGTTAATGCAATAGTCCGCATGCATTGTGAATATGATTGACAGAATAAGTTGTAATAATTTATTAAATAATTCACTGAATAATTGTATTACATTCTTATTTTATAGCATCCCATGAAGTCATTTTTTGTTTATTGTGATTTGCTGTAATCATTAATCAGTGTAGGTTCTAATAGAAAAGCTTTGTTTGTGTGTTTGAGGATCGAAGCTACTCTCTGCCGATGGCGACGGTCAGATTAAATGCTGGTCTATGTCCGATCATCTCGTCAACAGCTGGGAGAGCTACCTGTCCAGCTCAGTGGATGGTGACCCCATTATAGCCCTTAGCTGGTTGCACAATGGTGTCAAGCTAGCATTGCACGTTGATATGGTTAGAAACATTCAAACACATTACAACATATCATTACTGAAGTTTGGGCTTTTTAATTGACTTTTCATTTTTTTCTTCAGTCTAGTTCAACAAACTTTGGCGAGAAGTTTTCTAGGGTGAAGTTTTCTCCATCCCTGACTCTATTCGGAGGAAAACCCATGGAGGGGTGGTTAGCTGTGACAGTGAGTGGTTTGGTCACGGTGTCTCTGCTGAAGCCGGGAGGCACACTGCTGACAGCTAGTGAGAGTTTATGTCGACTGAGAGGACGCGTGGCCCTGGCTGACATTGCTTTTACTGGAGGTGGCAATATTGTGGTGGCAGCTACAGATGGCAGCAGCTCCTCTCCTGTACAGTTCTACAAGGTTAGAGACAAAGCAATCTATCATCTAGATGGCCTATGTTTTAACCGTTCATTATGCTGCAGTAGAGATTGACCATCTGGAAATGTTACTATATTGGTTCAGTGTCCATACTTACCTTACATTTTGTTTAAGAAAAGCTGTTTACTTAAAGATCTATTCACATGATCAAAATTAATTATTGCAACACAAAAGCATTTATTTTGTAACATCGTTTTGTTCCATAATTAGGTGGTGGTCAGTGTTGTCAGTGAAAAATGTCGCATTGACACGGAACTCCTGCCTTCTCTGTTTCTCCGCTGCACAACTGACCCGCTCAGAAGAGATAAATACCCAGCTGTTACACACCTTAAATTTTTGACAAGAGAAAACTCAGAACAGGTAAACCATGAATACAACTAGACTTGCTTTATTGATAAATGTAATCAACTGTGTACTTGCGTAGGTCCTGCTGTGTGCATCCAATCAGACTGGCAGCATTGTAGAATGTTGGTCTCTGAGGAAAGAAGGCCTTCCAGTCAACAACATCTTTCAGCATCGATCTCCCGTCGGTAGGAATACGTTTTACGCAATTTTCCATTTTATGTGGAGTAGTAGCATCTGATCTGCATTCATCCTAAACCTAAAGATATGTTGCATGTCTCTCAATATAATGCAATATTTATGACTAGCTATGCAATTTAGTTTATTCATATCATTTGCATGTTGTTGTTTTAATGGCTTTGATCTGTATGCAGTGGGTGAAAAACAGCCAACCATCCTCAAATGGCGTATTCTGACAACCACTAATGATTTGGAGAGAGTATCCGCTATTGCTCTCCCCAAATTGCCTATTTCCATGTCCAACACAGATACAAAGTTCTGCCCTGGACTTGGTAAGATGGAAACCAGCTTCTGGTGATGATTAAAATAAATAAATAAAATACTTCAACTTTTTGTCTGTCTTAAGGTTTGGCTCTGACCTTCCATGATGGCAGTATTCAGATTCTCCACCGAATGTCTCTTCATACCATGTGCGTGTTCTACAGCTCGTCCTCTTCCTCGGGCCCTGGACAGAGGTCCGGAGAGGAGTCTGCCATCAAACGGCAACGAACTGGTGGACCTGCCATCCACTTCAAAGCTATTCAGTTTTCTTGGACAGCTCTTGCATTGGCAGGGATTGACAACCATGGCAAAGTGAGGCCAATCCTATGACAACTAGTTCAAACAGTGTCGGGTCACTTGGAAGGAGATATTTCCCATTCATTTCCCCCATAGACCTTTGAAAAATGTATGTTAGGAGTTTAAACGTCGTACAATAGTGGCTAACCAGATATGGAGAATGAATGGAGAGAAAAAACATGGATATACAGATGCATCTGTAACTTTCATCAAGTTTTATGTAGTTCATCAAAACTATATGCTTAAGTTGCCCCATTGTACCCTGACTTTTTAAACTGAACTTAGAAAGTTTATGAAAAATATAATACCAAATGTCTCTTTTTTGTGTGTGTTTTGATTTAACTTTTTTGTATTTTACAATATGTTCACAGCTACACATGTTGAGGGTATCACCTTCCATGGGACAGGTGCTTGACATGAACACAACACTACGCCACCTCCTGTTCCTCCTGGAGTACTGCATGGTAACCGGTTACGACTGGTGGGATGTCCTGTTACATGTTCAACCCTCTATGGTCCACAATTTGGTGGAGAAGCTACACGAGGAGTATATGAGGCAGAACCAGGCTTTGCAACAGGTTAGAAACTTGACAAAAATGTTCACCCACAGCTTCTCTTATTCATACGAGTGTTGTTGCTGTTTGCTGCAGGTTCTGGCTACTCGTATTGTGGCAGTGAAAGCGTCTCTTTGCAAACTGTCCAGTGCCACAGCAGCACGGGCCTGCGACTTCCACGCCAAACTGCTCCTCATAGCCATCAGTGCTACCTTAAAATCCCTGCTGAGACCACATGTGCTTAACTCGCCTGACAAAAGCCCAGGGGACCGCCTTACTGAGATATGTGCCAAGAACACAGACATAGGTAAAAAGCTATTTCACCTACAGTGTATTTTTTTTATAGGTGACTGTATGGGTGACTTTTTTTTTCATCGTAACTAGTGATTGCATTTTTCTTTTTTTAGATATTGACAAGGTGATGATTAACCTGAATACACAAGATTTTGTATTGGATGGCCCCCATCTTCAGTCACTGCAGCAGCTCATTCAGTGGGTGGGAGATTTTGTTCTCTACTTGTTGGCCAACTTGCCAAACCAGGTAAGATTTAAAAAAAAAAATAATAATAAGTAAATGACAAATACAAAGATGTTATAACTATAGATTGCATAAAATATTATCACTTAATGCAGTTTTTCTCTTTCCACTGACCACAGGGTTCCATGGTGCGCCCTGGCTTTGGTTTTATGCGGGATGGTGCTTCTTTGGGGATGTTACGAGAGATGCTGGTCATGATTCGAATTTGGGGTTTACTGAAGACCAGCTGCCTGCCCACTTTCACAGCTACATCTGACAGCCAGGACAGTTTACAGCTACTATTTAGGCTCCTGACCAAATTGTGGCTCTGCTGTAAGAAACCTCTAGTGATTCTAAAGAAATTTTAATTCAAAAGGTCGGTACTGTCTTTAAAGTTAATCTCCTTTTAGGTCGAGAAGATGCACCTCCGCAGGATCCCGATGAAAGCTTGATTGATGAGTGCTGCCTGCTGCCCAGTCAGCTGCTTGTGCCACCAATGGACTGGTTACCAGTGAATGACGGTGTTATTGGGAAGCTGCAGGGTAAACATCCACTTAAACTGCATTTTGGAAAGCTCTCCTCTCTGCCAGGACAGGGATCTACAACCCCACTGGAGGTCTTTACTAAGTAAGCAAGCATATACAAATATTTACTTGCGTGTATCAGTTTGCTATTCAATGCATCCTTCTTTTATATTATTTAATGTTTATAATGTAGCTTTACAGATGGCTTCAAAACAAATGTCTTGTTTGGATTTTTTTTTTTTAAGCTAAAGCTTTTAAGAAAAAATGTATGCCTCTAAGTTTACCAGAATGATAAAATTGATTGAAAGTGTTAGAGCCTTAAATACTTTGGTCCTAGTGCTACTCTAGCACAATTAAAAAGTCTATTTTATTTATTAGTCATTCAGTTATTTGCAAATGTGTTGCACAGACCAGAGATAGCTACACATTAATTTTCATCCGTTGTCCCTGGGCAGAGGCAAAGTGACAGCAGGTTTATAAATACAGTGGACAATGAGCATTCTTACTTAAGAGTCTATTCACAATATAAAATACAGATAAAGCACCAGTCTAGACATGCCCCTGCGAAATGTGTGTGCCTAATTAGACTGATTATAAAGGAAACTGTTTACAGGAGCCCGAGTGCCCAAAAGATGGATAACCTTCGCTGTATTCATATGGGAGTGTGCCCCACAGAGGAGAGTAAGGCTTGCACTAGGTGAGCTGTCTACCTGTGTTTGATTATTCAGGATTCATCCCAATCTTTGCTTGTGCTCTTAGGGTTAAATCACTCTGCAACTTTGTTTTCTTTTATAGATGTGGTTGTGTGACAATGCTGCGATCTCCCAACAAATCTAATGCTATGAAACAGTGGGAGCAGCGCTGGATTAAAAACTGTCTTTGTGGAGGTCTATGGAGAAAGATTCCTCAGGCATTCAACTGAACAACTGGTCCTGGTCAAATCTAGTCATAACTGAGAGGGTCATGAACATTGAATGAGCTGCATGAGACATGGATCGAACCTTTGACAAAAGTGAACTTTACACAATTGAAAAGTTGTTGCATATAAAATTATGTTTTTGTACTGTGAAATCTGCTTCTTTTGTAATAAACTGTACACCAGTGTTTGTTTTTTCTCTGATTGGCAACTAATAATCATTGCATTATAACACTCTGAAGGGTGCTGACAGTAAATCTGAAGACTGAAACTATTACTTTTGTAGATATGAAATGAAACTATATGTGCGTTAGGTGGCGTTCACACCAAAAGAGTTTGGGTGGTGGTCGTGCTAGTGTTTATAAAAGTCTGTTCATTAAATGTGACAAAGGTGCAACATCATTTCATGTATGGTAAACTCAAGCATGGCATCTGTGTTATGAATCACGTGGCAGTGATGGCATAAACGGAGAGAAAAGGAGATGGACAGGAGGGGGAGGGCGCAGGCGCTGGAGCGGTACCCTCGTCCACACTGGACTGGAAGTTTGCACTGCACATTTGAGCTTCACTTCTGAGTTCAAACCATCTTCTCTTTAGTTTCTATCTATCTCTGGCTTCCTCTCTTTCTTTTAACTGACATGTTGCGATGTCCCGAACAGATTTACGAGTCGTGGATCTCTTTTGGGTGATTTGGATCGCATTTGCGCTTGTACCGGAGGCGGCCAATGCCAGTAGATCGAGCGGGGCAGACAGCTGTCATGAGGTGAAGAGAGCCTACATGATGCGCCAAATAGGTCCCGTGGAGCTTGTGCCAGATAGAGCGAGAACAGGTAATAACACAGAGATATTTATAAACAAGCCCTGAACTAACGTTTAACTCACGGCGAGAATCTGTTCAACAAATCATAAGGTTATTCGATTTGCTAACAGTGCCATGGCACCGCTTTCCTCTCCTTAGAGACAATCACTTCTAGTCTGTTTGGAAAAAATAATAATAATAGATCTTTTACTGATTATCATGTTAAATGCAAAGACTAGTAATATTACTAGACTAATAATAATGATTGTAATAATAATAGTAATAATACTGATGATAATAATCATAATACTCATAATTAATTATAATGATAGTAGTACAGTAGCAATAGGTTTGGGGAAAAGAAAACTGTTCCTTTTACCACTCATAGGCCACGAAAAGAATCATAACAACAAATATTGGTTTGAAATATGGTACATTACAGCACTCACTTTAATTTTATAAAGAGCATGTGGTTTTTGAACAGCTTTGTTCATTGTTCAAACAGGCTAACTAAGCAAAGCACTTACTGACAGACTTGTATGTAACACATGCACAGGTGCAGCATGTCCCTGTTATATCTATAATGTTTGCATGTGCTCAATGACAATTCAGAGAGTCCTCCATTGTAACCAAAATAGGTTCAGGCATTCTAATATTGCCACTGCTTGCTGTGAGTCATTTTCCCACTCTGGATTTTTACCAAGTAAAAGACTGTGAGTCTAACATAATTGTAGACAAATGTTTTTGTTTTGTTTTTTCGCTATTTTTCCTTAAATTGGTCATTCAGTACAGTTCTGATATTACTTAAAAATAGTACGCTATTTCTAATTGTCTCACTAAATACAAGTCAGAAAAAATGACTATATGAAGTAGACCCATTGTCTTATGCTGATGTGTCATTTATTTAAAACATTATGATTGGAAATTTCATAAAACAATGAAGAAGAATTAGTTGGCAAATCTGTGCAATTTAATTAAACATCAGTACGATACAAAGTGTGTCGAATTGTTCTGTAAAATTATAACTAGATTCTCTTTTGTCTAATTTGACAACACTTCATTTATTGCATATTTACAGAACAATGAGAATGCGTTCTTCTTCTTCTGACACTTGTGCTGCAGATGACTCTCTGCGCGTGTGTGTCCATTCGGGGCCCAGCTGCTGCTCCAGTAAAATGGAGGACAACTACATGACGGCGGTCCGCAGTGAGACACAGCAGAAGATGAGGTCCTACAGCTTTGAACTCAAGTACCTGATTGGAGGAACCACCAGGGCCTACCAAGGTCAGGCGTTATTATGGAGACAACCTAAGAGAAAATAAGGGTAGAGGAGAGCTATTCAGACATATCTGACATACTTTGCACTTACTCACTGTTACCATACAACAAAGACAGGGTCACTGATGAAACGATGCATAGTGTTACCAAAGGACAGTTTATAAGCTTTAATAGCTTTGGTGATTATTTGCTGCTGAGAGATTTGTCAAGTGCTGGGGCTGCTCTTGTCTGTCAAACTTTGTAAGTTCATCAAGAAATAGGTCATTTGTGTCAGGACATAATGTGTGAGACTAATTTATCTTGTGAGGCGCCGCAATGGCTCGCCAAACATACAACTGATGTTCAATTGAGTCTCTGAGTTGTGAGGGACCAGAAAAATTCTCAGTTACAACTCTGCCTTCTGTCTGCCTGCCACTGTCACTGCAATAATCAGGTTTTGTTCATGTCCAACCACAGAGGGATAGAGACGAAGAATGTTTACATTCACTACGTATCTGCGGAAAAGCGTTGTTGCTGTGGGCAACAGCCAGTCTCTAACGTTCTGGGCTGAATAGGGGGAAGAATACACTGCTTGTCCACTTGTCTCTCAGCACCATTGACCAGTCTCCGTATATGTGCATGTGTTTGTGCAAATGTGTGTGAGGAGTGTGGATACAGCAGAGTGTGCAGATGATGAGAGGGCTCAAGATGATGAAAACCAGCCGACAGACATGACAAATATGGGTTTATGTTCGTCCATTTCTGTTCTTTTTCCCCAAATATCTCATTGCTTAATAAACTCGCTTACTTGTGGACGAGTTGGACAAAGATGAGTTGAATGAGGCAAAAACAAGTCAGACCAAACCATTCAGAGTCTGATGCTTTCAATGAAGTTTTGATTGTTGATCTTTAAGTTTCATCAAAAATGATTTCACATAGAATGTGCTGTCATACAATCTCTCGTTGAAGGTTATGGTTATATGTGGCATGTTTTGTTATTGAATTAATATAATGAATGGTAAACACATGTGATGAGGTGCAACAGCTGGTCTGATTCTCTATAGAGCCTGTGATTATGACCCTCTAGAGAAACTAAGACATGCCTGGAGTGGTGGCAGTGCGGGTCTATTTACACGCCTGAGGGCATTGAAGAGTGTGTGTGGGAATACATGTCTGCAGGCACTGACTCCACTGCCCTCTTCACCACTGTGCAGCTGTCATCCAATCATACAGAGCAAAGAGCTAATCACATGACAAAGTGCTCCCTACATTGTCACCTGATGCTCTGTGTCAGTGCCCTGCATGTTCTCCCGGGACACCACCATCAAGTTCAAAGTCTCGGATATAACAAACGGTCTCAGTTGAGTAAAATAAGAAACTAACCTGTGCAACAACTATAAAGTCTTTCATTACAATGGTCTGAGTCCAAAGAGAGTGGGACCTCAAGGAGGGCCTCTCATTATCACCTGTCTATAGTTATCAGCAGTGAAAATGAGCCCTCACATCAATTAAGTTAGGAGCTATTTTTTGTTCATATGCATTAGGATTACATAAGCTCAAGGTCAGTTGACAGGCCACTCAATAAAATTCATCTATCATTCATTCTATCTTTGAGTCATGCTGCATTCCAGAATCCATAAATATTAATTTAGCCATTTACTGGCTACAGCAAACTGACCTGCATCATACCTAATCAACCAATTTGCTGATTTTACAAATAGAAAAAGCATTTCTCCAAGAAACGCAAATGCTTTTCACAATTTATAAGATCTATATTTTGTTGTTGATGTGTATTAGTGTTATTTTTCTTGTCTTCCATATCATCATTGTTATTTTCTTTTTTATTTGTTCTTGTTTTAGAGACTTTTGAGTCGCTGGTCTCCTTCACGTCAAACCTGACCAGCACTCTGTTCGACAACGCCTACTCGGCCCTGGCTTTGGACTGTCGGCCCCTTGTGCTCCAGCTGTTCGACGCCATTAAACTACACCTTTCAGGAGATACAGCTCTGTCATTGGAGAAAGCGGTGAATCGGTTTTACGACGATTTATTTCCCCTGGTCTATCGCCGCGTTCTCAACCCTGGCTTCGGCCCCAACTCTCAGCACTTTAGTTCGTCCGTTCACAGCGGTCACGATGATTGCTTGAGAATGACTCGGCAGGACGTCAGTCCGTTTGGACCTCACCCTCGCCTTCTGGTCAGCAGCCTCTCCCGTGCCCTCGGCTTGGGTCGGGCGCTCAGCCGGCTGTTGAAACTGGCTGGAGAGGTGATCAATGCAACTGAAAAGGCTTCTCTGAGCAGAGAGTGTGGCCGGAGCTTAGTGAAGATGCATTATTGTTCGCACTGTAGGGGCTTGACGTTGATCAGACCATGCACTGGACTATGTGTCAACGTGATGAGAGGATGCTTGGTAAGTGCACGTTTTATGAGGCATCCAGTAATCCGATATTAAAAACACACACATTTAATGGATTCACACATTTCGAAAGAGCTTAGTTCTTTAATTCTGCGGAAAAACATTAAGTAAAAAGGTTAAAGGTTGTTTTTTGGTGGATTAGGGCACAAAACATTTTGAAGACCTTTTGTCATACTCTTATCTTAACCCTTCAGTTATATCCCACCTTTTGCTCATAAATCAAGAAAAATTGTGCTTGGTCAGTAGGATATATTTTGTGAAACGTTGGGGTTTGGTCAGTTCTCATGCTTTTCCGTTCAGGTGTCTCATGTTTTGTTTGTTCTTCTGTAGGTTGGTGTGTCAGAACTCGGTGGGCCCTGGAACAGTCTGGTGGTGTTACTCCAACGGTTAGCATCAACACTAGCAACCAGCAGTAACCAGAACAGCATGGAACTGGCCCTGTTGGCAGTTCGAAACCAAGTCAATGACGCCATACTGCACGCACAGCTACACGGACCACACATTACAGCGACGGTAAGCAAACACACTTACAATAATGGATTACAATGATACATTCATAGTTGGGGATAGCTGTGGGATAACGCATAAGAACCTATGGAAAAGTTTGGCCTATTACAACTTTATATTTTATATTTTTGTTGACCAAGCAAAAGGCATCTTCCTGTATGTATAGAAACAAGAGGGCAGTGCACACAGATGCAGTGGTTCCTACAGTTGGGATAGTTTTTGCCCCACTTTAGTCCGTCATATGTAGCATTTGATGCTCTAATACAGTTATTCCTGATATTCGGTGCAATGCGGCCCCCTCATCGATCTACAGATCCCACAGGGCCTGCCAATAATAATAATTCACTCTATTCAAAACAGTATTTGATATGTTTTTACTTTTCATGTACATACAGATGACACTTGGAAAATAAGAGTATCGTTAAAAAGTGCATTCATTTCTGTTATTCAACTTAAACTGTGAAACCAATATTATGATAGACTCATTAAATGCAAAGTGAGATATATATAGCCCGTATTTGTTATACTTTTAATAATTATGGCTCAGCTTGTAAAAACCCCAAATAAAAATGTAAAATTAGAATATTTTGAAAATGTAAGCCATAATCATCACAATTATTACAAATAAAGGCTTGACATATGTCACTTTGCATGTAATGAGTCTATATCATAAATTTGTTTCACATTTTAAGATGAATTACAGAAATAAATGAACTTATGGGCGATATTCAAATTTTCCAAGTTTAACCTGTTTATTTTTCCCCTCTCCGTGTGAACTGTTTAAACAAGCTTCAGGGCCCCTCTACAGTGCCTCCGAGATCCCCCCAGGGGACCTGGACCCATCTTTGGGAAGCACTGCTCTAATTTCATTGGTATTTATATGACAGCAACAATAAACTGAGAAATTACTTGAAATAAAGTCTTTTTTTTTTTTTAATGCTTTTTTCCCCAAGTGGCAACATAGGATTCTAATGGCCACACTTGGCTTGACACTCAGGTCTCACTCAAATTTTATATTCCCTGAAGGACCAGCCCGATTTTTCAGAGAATCCTGGGTTTCCCATTCAGTCTATTTAGTCCGCATGAGTGTGTATGTGAGCCTGAATACAGATCTGCTGCCAGACAAAGGCGGTGGTTGGCGGGACAACCAATACCCAGAATGCAGCTTGGTTCGGAGTGATGAGAAACTTTCTGTGGCTAATCTCTGAACAAACAGATAGCACACAAACACATAGACGCAGGCACACACTACTGGAGGAAGAAACACAGACGGGCTCCAATTTTAGGAGGACACTGTGTGGACTTAGTGGAGTAGATTCCTAAGAGGTAAACAAATGCACACTGCTAATTGTGCTTCATAAGTTAACGCCACTTCATTAATTTTATTTGCTCTTGTCTTATTCATCACACACAATGGTTAAACGCTATCTCAAATGATAATGAGAAACCTTTTGCCGTTCACGGCAATGAGAAACACAGAGGGACAACTATAGCATTATTATATGTGAAGTGAATAACTAAGAGCAGAATGTGCATGGTTTACTTTACAATGCCTTGGTGATTTATTATTTTGATATTAAAAATTTCTGATTATTTCTTGGTCAGAACATATAATAGGATATACACCAGAATGGCCAAAAAGGTTTCTACCTTGATCTAGGGTTGCTGCAGTTGGTCAAGGCTATGTCCAGCAACATTATGTGGCCTAAGAGCGAGGTCAGCAGACTACCCGAATACTCTGAATGACCAGGTTAATCTATCTATGATGATATCGCCATTCGCCAGGATTCATTGCACTCAAATGATGAAAGCGTTTTTTCAGGAAACACGCATGAGACGCGTGGGTTGGCTGACACAAAAGCCAGACCTTAACACCATTGAGAGTCTTTGCTGGAGAAGGCTTTGCACAGTGGTCCAAATATTCCATCATCTATACAACATCCTGGTGAAATATGAACGCAACACCGGATGGAAATAAACGCGCGGAAACCAAAACAATGCCACAGCCAAAGTGGCCTAATGATTATGAGCTATATATGTACTGTATCGCCTTCGTCTTGTTTCTCAGGTAGAAAAGGTGTGTGGTCCGCATGCAGCTGCCCCAGTAATGACAAGAACAAGTCGCTCAGATGCCCACATAGCGACCCCTGTCACCCCAGTGAAACCAGAAACCTCTGAAACATCTTCCTTACTCCTCTCTCCTCTGGACAGCGCACATTATCGTCCTCAGCCACTCAGCCGCAGGTGTGTGCATTACTGCTAAGAATAACATGCAGCTATTCCAATACTCCCTTTCAGCCGTGCTTCAAATGCAGCGCAAATTGTTATGGTTGCAATAAAATATTAATAGGTCTCCTCAGCAGGTCAATGACTTGAACTCAACATTTGTTTGACTTTGTCCTGACAGGTCACTTCCTCTCAAAGGCTCTAAGGGGGACAAAAGTCGCAGTCTGAAGAAACTCTCCAGGTTTGTTTTGTCTTCTTTTGCTACTAGTAAAAATAAGGTGAGACCAATCTGAAAATTGTCATCAGTGCTTTGAAATCTGACAGATACCAATAGCCAGCTTGTAATACTGGCTCCACTAACATTTACGTTGATGCACATTTCATGTAGGTATGCACACTTGATTTGATGCAAAAAATGCAGTTGGTTTTCAACATGTTTTATCCTTGGCGATAAAAGTAGCCATCTGTGTCTCCGTCACTGAAAATACATTACATACCGGTGCCAGGTCTAAGTGGAGCCTCAGCTCTAAATGCTTGTCACCATATATTGAAAATCATACCGCGAGGCATTCCCTTTCGGTATACTTGTAAACCAATAAAGAGTTTAAGATGCAGAGTGCCGGGGTTTACGTTTGTTCACACAATTATGATATAGTGTGTGAGAGGTTTTCATCAGTTGTTCCACAGTAGTTAAGGCCCGTGTAATACATTTATTTTCTTGTAGTAGGGTAAATAAATGTTGTAAATGCAGCTTTTATAAAATAATCAGTGTCTAAATCTAGCACTTTTTACTGATTGCTAAAACTGAAGTTTACTGTTAAACCAGAACATCGTATACCGGGACGGTCCGCTCAGTTCACTTCTGAGCTCTGGCTGAAACATGCATCTAAGTCACTTATATGGACAATTGAAATGTGTGAGCGGGTCTGTGAGAGCTGGAAATGAGTTTGGGCTCAACTCCCTCTGACTTTCACGGATTGAAAATGGGATGATTTAGGCAGGGCAGCTTTGACAGAGTTGTTCTACAGCATTATGTTGTTTGACAAATGCATTTCAATCGCAAACATGGAGGATATTGCCCATAACGTCCCCTGGCAGAATTGTTCAAGATTTGTTTTGACCATTTGTCAAAGAATATGAAAGATAACATCAAACGTTTATTTTTATTTTTTATTTTGAAATCATAATGAAAAAAGAAAGTAGTCCAAAGTTTACATACCCCCGTTCTGTGTATTGCCCCCTTTAGCTTTGATGACAGCTTGGAGTCTTTTGTGGTAGTTGTGGAGAAGGTTCTGTACATAATCTAATTTTACTTTTGATCAGGGTCATTTTTGGTGTTTTCCTTTTTTCATTATGATTTAAAAATAGCAAACTCAGTTGTTTCACCATAAATGGCTTGAGTGAAAAAAAAAAAACGTTTTGTGTTATTTTTAATATTCTCTGAAAAATAGTGTGTTCCCTATAGTTCCCTATAGTGAAAGCACTATAGAGAATTTTGCCCAACCACTATGAAATAAATTCTTGCATAAATCATCAAGCAATATCCTCCAAATATGCACTTTATTTTACACCTTGATACATTGCACCTAACTAAATTTTGTATAATGTAATGTGCTTCGTAACAGTGAGTAACAACCTGTACCTATGTAGTACATACACAGTGAATAGTTTATATTTGTACTTTGGAGGTACATAAGGCAATAACGCACAAAATCCTTCGGGGTTAAGGTTAGGGTTAGAGGTAAGGTGTTATGTCTTATCATTATGTCCCTCCAAACTACAAATACATAATATTCCATCTGTATGTAACCCATGGGTACAAGTTATTACACATTATTACATAGCACATTACATTGTACTAAATTTGGCAGGAACAATTTATCAGGGGTAGTGCAAAATAAAGTGTTTCGCATGCACCTTTAGTAAAATTGCAATATTAGTCAATCAGTACGAATAGTTCTTCCAATAGTGTTGCTCAATGTTCTTCCATTCCTTTCTCCCTTCCTTCAGGGAGTTTGAGAGCTCCATTCAGCGCTACCAATGGTTCTTTTCGGAGCTCCCAGAGATGCTCTGTGAAAGTGAGATGGAGGTGGAGCAGCACACTTGCTGGAGTGGCCAAGATGTTGTTGAAAGGTAAGATACATAAAACAAATCCAGTCGAAGGTCTTCGGACAAAAGTTTGTTACGCAATGGCAATGGAATGAGATTGTGTGTGCGCTGTGTGAATCCCAGCGCATGGAGGACTGGGGGCAGGGTTCGGAAGGTTAGAGGGTTCATTTCCAAAGTCTTTATTATGGTGATTTCACTGGCAGCTTTAAGTGGCAACAAGCGAATGGGCAAACAGAAACTTTCCTGCACCCAAACACAAGCTGACGCCGAGAAAAGATGTCATACCTGTCGGTCTGCACGGGCAGTTACAATGATGAACTGATTTATCCATCAAAGTGAAGGTAAAAGAGATGGAGAAGGTCCTGAATGAGAACAGAATGATGGAGAAATTGTTTTGCACAACAATGAAGCAATGAGGAAACTGTCTTCACAAAGTATCCCTCCATAACAGCACACAAAAAGACCCACAAAATTGCACAGTATAATTAACAATCATCACCTGTTGTTCTCACTCATGGCCCAATGAACAAGTTGAAAATAAAAAAAATATAAAATGAGAAAAACCTAAGACCTGGTGATTATCACAACAAAACTCAATAGCTCTCCTCAGTTTCTTTACAACTGCTGAAAGGAGTACATATAGTTTAGTCTAGTCAAGTTTGACATCGACTGCACTTGTAACCAGAAAACAAATGTGCTTTGTTACAGAGTATATTTAGATTTTTCTGTTCTGTTGTTAATATAGAGCTACAGTATAAATCAAGTCCCACAATCAAAATCTTGAGAACTCCTGTCCCATCATCTCTCTGAGTGTTGCAATGGCAGGCGTCCTCCAGCAGAGAGCAGCACCTGACCATTTCTCATACACATAAGCTCCCTCAATGAACCAAACACACTGTATCTAGCTCAGGTGGTGTTTATTATTGCCTCATGCAATAACAAACTATTCTCCAAATACTGTTAATTCCATGGCTGGAATATTTTCTTCTCTTTGACCATCTAACATGATTTTGAATATACTTCAAACATGTTAGTCCAAAGGGGGAATTGAAGGTTGCTGCTTATTTAGTTTAGTTTATTTATTTATTTGAGCAGTTAAAATTTCTGCTCAAAAGGAGTGGGCCGAAGCAGAAGCTTATAAGCGCCCACCCCCGACATCATTGAAATGAAAACAATTGATCAATCACAATAGTACAGGGAGCATGTTACAGAGTACAAGACACAAGAGCAGGAACACAGCATGCACACACACAACGTACCCCCCCGTGACCCAATTTGCCTGTTATATTTACATTATCAATCCTTCATTAAGCAACATCATACTGCCCCACCGGCAAAAGAGAACCTACAGCCCTCCAGAGCGGTGGTTTCAACACAGATCACACCCACAAAGCACCTCTAGAATGTCCGTATAAATATAAGTTAATAGAGTTTAACGAAACAGAAGGGAAACACAACTGAAGGAAACACAACTACATCAACTGTCTCATTTCATGTACTCGATGACTAATACAAAGCAAGTGAAAGATGTCAGACACACTTCTATCTTCTAATAAAGCCTAAAAAACAGAAAGAAAGAACCCAATTTCCAATGTGACAAATATGATTTCTAGACATCTTCAACTTTCCTTCTGTGTTCATATTGTTTAAGTGGAGGGAACAATATGTAAACCTAAACCACAGCGTATCAGGAGCCAGTGTGGTTGCCCCAGGTGTTGTCTGCTGATCAGCGCAGATAAGCTGACAGGAATGGAGCTCCCTTTACGATTGAGGTTGTGACTCTCATAATTACAAGCGCTCCTCAGATCTGATTGCTATCCATGTAGAGTCATTTCATTCACCGTGACTGTGTAAAGGTGTGAATCGGTAACAGATGCTTTTGACGTTTGCTGCGGGCGGCGAGACAAAAATCACATTATCCGTCCGTAACCAAGGACAACCACGGCAACAAGTCTGATTTACTTCCACGATCGTTTTTCCATCTTTAGAAGCGCCGCTCGCAGTCGCACCTTTCGAGTGTCATGCTGTTGCTTTGATAATACCGTGCGCTGTCACCTGACCCATAGCTCCTCTGCGGGGCTGACAGCTCGTACACACTGGGATGGATGCACAGGTTAAGGCCTTCCATGCACCGGCTTGGCACATTGTGATTTATAGCTCAGATGAGAAGATTTGACGGGCAACTCAACAGAAATGATTTAGGGTGACCTCAAAAATCCTTGAAGTGAAAACTGATGTGTAAAGCATTTTGATAAAACTCAAACACAAAATACTTTTGGATATGTGGAGGAAGAGTGTTTGCGAATGAGACAAACACTGTCCAATGTTGCTTATTACTCTTTCATTAATGTAACAATTTAACACATAATAAGCATATTGCATTTCAACCTGAAAAGAGTCACAGAAACAGAATGGTGTTAGGAAGGTTTTATTGTACATGAATCGTATCGTTGACAATATGAAAGACATGTCCATGATGAATGATGGACAGAGTCTTCCCCCGAAGCCTGGACACTGGTGGTGGTAGAGGATGAGACCCAGGGCGAGCAGAGCCGAGGCCAGGCGGAGGAGGGGTGGAGGAGGGTCGCAGCACGCTGGGAAACGGCCGAGTGATGGACGAGGGAGCTTAAGAAGGGGATCCTGGGCGATGAATGCTGAAGCCGGGAGGATCAGTGATTGGCTTTCGTGAAGGTGCGGCTTGAGATGGGACTGATTGGATGATTGGTGAGGAGCTGCCGGTGATGAGGCAATGAATGAATGCTCCAGGTTGGACTTCAAGGTTGAATTTTATGCATTGTTCTCTTGAGGTGGTTAGCTACATAGCCAAAGCTGCCCTGGGATAGACCGATGGAAGTATAGCCATCACCACCACAAATCACTCATTCTCACACCACATTCATTCATAAGCAACTTCAGAGTGGATGAGGCGTCTTGCCCAAGGACATAATTTGCACCTGTCAGAGCCAGGATTTGAACCATTGAATAACGAATGACATATTTGACTATATATGCTTATTTATGTCTATATAGCCAAGTTCACTAACCAGTCATAAGCTTGAATATATTGAGGAGTAGATTATACACCAGGCAGGAATGGCATCTGGCATAAACTATTGAAAGAAAGACATACAGTAAAACCAAAAAAACATATTTTTCTCTCAACTCTCACTCTCAACAGCTGCAAATTAAAAAAATATTCTCCAGCATTTAATTCTCCAAATCTAACTCCCAATGCAGTTTGGCTACTTCTACTTTCAATTTGTCATTGCCCTTGTGTGCTTATTAGTCTCACTCGGCTGGTTTGCAAATTCTAAAAGCCTCCAAGTGTTGCATTTGTTGACAAAGGTGGAAAAAGTTATTTAGATGTTGTTTTGTTCGACCGACTGCAAGAAGAGAAGTATGCTGTTTGAATTTCACCCACGCTCGGCGAGATCTCATTCTTATGCAGATGTATGTGTCCACAATACAACACTTTGCATGTACTGTAATGGTTTCAATAGCTATCCACATATGATGAGCACATTCTGCTCTTGCACAACAGGATTATAGACGGATAAAACAAAGATGGTGACAATTTTGTTAGACTAATTATTAATCCAGGCTGCCAACAAAATCATGTTTGGATAAGGCATGATTATGACTCATTCATGCTGGGTTATTCATGTTGCTTATTCTTTAATGTCCCATTTATTTTAGCTAAAGCTTATCTAATAGGTAGGTGAGTAATAGTCTTGTTGTCACTCCAATGTTTCAGTATTATATTGCTTTTCTAGTCTAGTCTTGCTTTACAATTCAGTGCATTGTTTATTCACTAAATCCTGGCTGCCAATCTGCTTCTATGTTTCTTCCAACACAATGACACAAGCTCAAACAGACCTGACCTGACAAAGCATCTGCTTGTGTTATGATTAAGGATAGCAGTGGGAGTAGAGCTTGGGATCAGTTATTGTTAAAAAAAGTTAATGTTGAATAAAACTGGGACTAAACCTCCAGATATTTCCATTGACTAATAAAAACTGAATAAAAAAAAGAAAGAACAAACTAAACACATACAGTCCATGAAGTAGAAAGTCCATGAGTGTTTATGTTTAAATATAAGAGACAGACAAAGATATATATGTAAAGTTTTAGGCGACTAAATCATTTGACTAAATCTTCCCTATACAACTATTACAAATGTCATTTTCATCCCAAGACTATGACTATAAATAAATTAAAACAGTGTTGATCTTTTTCAGGCTTCTGGACCCTGAGCTGCGACCCTAATAAAAATGTTAATTTAGGCTTACGATAAGAACTGTTTTCATTTTGGCCATGTTTTTGTGTAATTAACCCCAAAGATCAGTATTCCATTTTACGGTTCTGTTGATTCAAGCATTGATTATGAGGTTGACTATTTCCTAATGAGAATAGATAAAGTACACCTTGATCAGAACCCTTGGTCTTTTCAAATCACCAACCCTTGAGCCACTGTCACTTACAAACCATTTATACTCTCAATATTAAATAAGGTCCTCAAAATAAATCTAATTTTCACATTTAGTTGAGCACTCCAAGCTACGATGTTTTATTTGTGTCCTTACCCCCTTTGTCACCCTGTTACTCATAAAGCTTAAAACAACAAAATATATAATTGCTATAATCTTCTCTCATAACTGCTCTCATAAATTTGCCATCAGTTCTATGATTAACTACACTAATAAATGTATTGCAATCTGAATCTGTCAAATTTGTCTTAGTCAGATGTAACCGTCAACATTGTCGTGTGGTAGAAGTTGGCGTCTTTGAGAAGTTGCTGAGAGCTACAATTGGGTTATTGTCTCTCTGAGAAAATTCCCAGTCGTAATGATGGCAAAGACAGCGGCCCGTTTGCCAGAGTATGTGAGTGTGATGTGTTGCCAGATCTGTGACGGCAGTGTTTTTCTTACCGCTGTCACTGATCCTTGAAATCTGCGCTGGAGTCGAAGGAATCCAGGGATTTCCCCCTGAGGCTCAGACTGTGGTTTTTAATTGAGCACATTTTTTTTAAAATAAATTCTCCCCTCTCTCTATCTGTGTCTTCCTGTATTCTACTAAAACTCGTGTTCCAAAATGTTGATTTGTAATGGTGCCATTCTGGTTTTGTTTGTTTGCTCATGACTAGCACAATCTTTGGTGATTCAGATTCCACATGTAGAGATATGATGAAGGATATGTTGAGACTGAGGAGGCTGGTTCTGCTGCTGCGGTAGAGGTGGGATTGAGTGCAAAGGGGCAGAGATAGTGCACTAAATGGTAGTTGATTAACTCATGTGGCTTTACAGGAGGATTTCTAGGCTGAATTTTATGCTTTAAAGTGCATATGACAGGCTGTAATGCTTTTGCAAGTTCATCAGTTACATAATTATCATGTATTTCAGTGATTCAGCAATTTTAAGCACATTTAAGAAATGTTGGGCAGAACAGTAATTTTTAATATAATTATTAAGCTGCTGGCAGGAAGTGACATAGATAAAGGTTACGTTCCATAGATACAGGCGGCATCTCTAGAATCGCCATGTTTGAAACAGTTAAGGGGGAAAACAAAGAAGAGAAAAATTTTAACTTTCTCCAATTATTCCAAAACTACCTTAAAAATGCAGAATTATTGATATCGTTTTCTACTCAATAAAGAAACAAAGACATGGAGAAGAGCAAAGTGGTTCAACAGCCCATAATTATATAAATAACGGCGAATGCTAACGTTATGCTTCATGTTAGCATCATGCTAACGCTAGCTAGCACTAGCTGCGACTGCCGTTTTTTTCGTTTCTACTGAACAATCTGCTGTGAAAAAAACAACTATATGGACCCAATTTAGACTTGACTTTATTTATGTGTGATAAATAAGTTCATATTCCACCAGAAAATGGCTAAAAATAGTGGAAAATTGTATTTCCCAAAAAATTATCTTCTCCCCCTCGGCGAAGCCACGCCCCGTTCTATGACGAGATGCCGTCTGTATAGTTTGACTCATTTCCCACATGGTAGGCACGGCAACAATTTAAAATTGTTTGCCTTCATCTATGTCACTTCCTGTCGCTGTCCAAAAAGGAAGTGAAACTATAAACATAACAAAAATGGCCAAACAAAAGAAATGTGGGTACAATCTTTAGCAAAAACGTAATATAATTGTGTTAACTATGTTTTAGCAAAAAAACTTTAACTTCTTTGCTCATGATTACATAGCTATCATTCAAAATATTCATTCAAGTTTGTGCTCTTCAAGTGTTCTCTGTAGTGTTTATGTTGGTTGTTGCTAGATCGTTGGCTCGGGAGGGACGGTCTGCTGTGATTTTGTATAGATCTCTATGAGTTGGTTTGTCTAAAAATACAAATAACCCTAATCCAACCCCTAATCTTAACCTTAAGGTTAACCATATCCCTGGCCCTAACCTTAATTTGTGTCATGAAATGTCACGTTTTCACAGCAGACTGTCCCCCCCGAGCCGACGATCTAGCAACAACCGTTTATGTTCCATCAGTTTAGCAGTGTGCATTGTTTCATTACTTCCTGAAATACATTTCACCTGTCTAAATAGCATTTGATCAAAACAGTATGATTTTGCATTTGTCACAAAAAATGCCACTACATGAAGCTTAAGTCCTTTAGGGTTAACTTTTTTTTTTTTTTTAATTTTTGTGATCTTTTTGGGAAATTTACTCCACTCATTTTCAATGTTCTACATTCGTCCACACTTTCCAGTCTTTGTACTGCAATTACTGTCAGTTTCCATGGAGATGTATTTTGACACAGCCTTGGCTTAATCTCAGTACAAACATCCAAGTATGAACTTTTATAATTGTTGTTGCTATTAAACCTTTCCCAGGACAACAGTTGAAAACTACCTCTATAGCTAATTCAATTCATTAAAATTTAATTCCGGACTTGTGGTCCGTTAAAAAAGTGAAATTAAAAGGATTAGACATTTTAAAAAGACAATAATACTGGCACATCTACAGAAATGTTGATTAATGTGTACTGTTCCGGTCAAACAAACCTGGGATTTGTATTACTTTTTGGCTAGATAACTTTAAATTCAGCTTGGGCTTTCTCTCCCTCAAAGATCTCTCTTTCTTTTTGCTCCGATTTGGAAACGTACAGATAAACCACCATCATGCCCACAAATAAACTTCAAGCAAAGTCAGCTGTTTAACAAATTATTATTTTATCTAGGCATACAAATGTAAAACGTATAATTCTATTTAATTTGAAATTAGCCTAAATGTATTTATCTGTTCTATTGCAAGCAAGGGCTAAAAAAAAATGCCAACTGCCTTATCCATCTTTATTTGAATAGAAAAATAAATCAAGGATAAAAGCAAAATACTACTCTCATCATGGAGTGATGCAAGATTTCTTCTAATCTAATTCATAATAACTCCCCAGAATTGCCATTTCTTTATACTTAACTTGCCACAACAATTACTTGAACATGTTGCCTTAATTTGTGCTATGCAATTTGTTTATTCTGCTTCATGTTAATGTCTCTGTCCATTAGTAAACAGAGACACACAGTTTTCAGAGACATTGGAATAAGATGTAAGTGTAGAGCCGACAAAACCTCTTCCTCAGGCTAGAATATTTGATGAATATTTTATAAACCTTTACTAACTTTTATTACTTTCCCCCCATTAAAAGTTAATCTGAGCGGGAACAAAACGCGCATTAGACAGGATTTATTGCTTGACTTTTACATGAGAGAGTTTCTGCCGGGATCTCACTGCAGACTGTCATGGCTCCATTCCTCGCGCTTTGCTGCATCATCACTTGGCATCACTAAAGTAGGTTTTTGGTGGTTTGGTTCGCATCCACCACGCATCATTGACTCCCCCAGTCTTCTCCTCCTGTCTGCATGCTGCTGCAGTAGACTTGGGTTTTTTTTTGGTCTTTTCTGTAAAACAGGGTGGGGACAGGGCATTAGTCAGTGACTCTTAGCTTACTGGTTTGGTTTGGAAAGTTGTTAAAAATGACGCAATGTTGTTGTTTTTTCCATGCTCGTCTTATTAAAGATCCACCCTTGCACTTTATTTGCATGCCATAAAAATTTCACAGACCTTGTGTCCAAACATGTCATCACTGTCATTATTTCCAATGCAAAACCAGTTCTGTAAACTCTCACACTGATTCTCTTTTGGGAATTTAAAGCCACCAATTCACAGAAGCCTGAACACCCAAGGGAGGACATAGAGGCTCCATTGAACAACTTTTTTTTGTTAAATGAATGTCCTCAAGCTAAAAAATGACCCATACACATTCTTTTATTGGATAATCGTGTTCCTTAAGAAGGTTAATTGAAACGGCATCTTGATATGTAGATTGATTTTGTAAGGTTATTACTCAGTGTAGTAGCTGTGGGTAAAGTAGGGCAGGAGAGCACTACGCGCCTATCTGGGACACTGAGCACTGAACTATATGTGTCTTGTTGTGTCTTTGTGCAGCTACGCAGGTCGAGTGGTTGGCAGCAGCGTAAAAGCCCAGAGGGAGAACCCGGAGATGACTGTCCGCAATTCTGACTCCGTCCTGAAGGGGGCCAAACACAGACTGGAGCAGCTGACACAGGTACTATGAAGCAGGAAGCAGCAAGCTGGCCAAATGTCCTAACTTATGAATTCACAAAAAGATATTACGGTAGTCCAACTTGAAAGTGAGACGTTCAGTCCAAGTGGTTATGACCAGTACTTTTGAGAGTGAATAAAGTTAAAAAGTTTTTAAAAAAGTTTAAAAATCAACTTTTTTTTTACAAACTCAACTGGGCTTATGATTTATTGTTATTGTTGTTCAAAAATGTAATATTATTGGTTGGGTCGAGCCAAAAAAGTGGAGAAGTTTTGTCTGGACCAACTGTTTTACACTTAACTTAAAGGAACAGGCCACCGTTTTTACATACATAAAACAAACTTTGTTATTAGATGTGTAAAATCGGTTCTACTCTATACCAATTTTACACATCTAATAACAAAGCTTGTTTTATATAGCACTTTTTAGGACACTCAACAACGCTTCGGATCATTCATGGACTCTATACGCCATACGTTACTATTGTTTTGCCCATAGGTACAAACACAGTATAAAAATGAATGCATACAAATTCTGACATCAGCTTTTTCATTGTATTGTTAGACTCATTTTTGTGTTTACAGCCCCATGTTGAGAATTGGGCTGTCACTTTGCGTATCTGGGAGTCTAGTGCTCTCTCCTCTTTGTAGCTTCCCATCATCTGCTATCACTCAGTGTGTGAAGTGCTCCATCCAATAAACTAAAATGTCAGCACTCCGAACAGATGCTGATAATCGCGTGCAATAAGAATGTATGCATTCCACATTAACCGGGATTTACGTTGGAGTTAAATCTCTGCATGGTAAAATGTAATCGTGTGCGTGTTTCGGAAAGCTCTATGATAATTATCTAAGAGAATTATTATACATCAAGCTCATTGCTACATCTGAGTCATTATTTGTGTTGACGACCATGCTGTGGGTGTTGCTTAGGATGCAGTGAGAGCTGTCAGCTGAACAGTCAGACAGGCCACTCGGCAAACAGGAAGCCAGAGGAGAAATGCATACTGTGTGGGAGACAGCTAACAAACAGGAGAAGAAGACTGCAGCGAGGCATATGGCGTTTATGCTCTGCAATTCTCATATGTTCTTGATAATACTGTCAACAAACTGCAAGATTAAAAATCCAACATTTGGCGCCCAGACAATTATTTTTTGAAACAGAAAGTACATGCTTGCGTTGGGTTGAATAACATGTAGATTGTGCATTATCAACATTGTTAACTGAATGGCTTCAGAGCAGCACAGCAGAACAGCAGTCAGCCTCCATCACACCCTATTCTGTGAACTGCACACTTTTCTCTGACATTCCTCTTATTTATTACATTTCTGCCTTATACTGTATGTCTCAAACATTAAGTGCCTTTCTAATTCGCCCATTCTACGTCCTATCAATTTCCGTCACTCTTTCTTTGCCGTATGACTTTTTGTCAGTGCCATCGCACCTCTTGTATTTCAACCTATGGTTCCTATGCCAATCTATTGTATGTTATCCCTCGAGTGTCAATGGATGAAATTGAGCTTTTTAGCTAATACTGCCACATTTACGTTGATGTTCTCAGCTGACATGTTGACTTATAGGCATTGCCCAAAATAATAAACAAATAAAATATACAGTATTATTTGTGCTACCGCTAGTGCTACAGAGTTAATTTGATTACTTAATTTGATTTGTGTTTAGTTGTGCATGTCTTTTTGTTAGCCATGCTTTAAGTTTGTGGTAAGTGGTATTCGGAAATCTTATGGAATAATAGGAAGTTTAATCAAAGTGTCATTTTCTGAAGTACTTAGTATTAAGAGCTTAAGAAACACTGCTAGGAGCATTTTACGTCATTTAATGTTGATGTTTTTCTATTCTGTTTTTCTGCAAAGCACTTTGGTCTGCCAAGTGTAGTTGTAAAGTGCTGTAGAAATAAACTTTGATTGATTGATTGAGTTATCAGCAATAGGCGGCCCAGAGGCCAAATCAGGGCCTCAAGAACTCTCATCTGGCCCGTAGACAGTCCCAAGCAGGTCTAATTCCATCTATGCTTTCATGAAAAGTAGTTTGTTCCCTGTCTTTGGTCATAAATGATGATGATGATGTTGATGATGATGATGATGATTTATGTTCATACCGTAGCCTAGACTGTGCTTAGACTTACCCTTAAGTGCCAGCAGAACATTTATTTATTAGATGCTCCCATTGGATGAATAATATTAATTGTGTTTAGTTTCACACCACTTACTTTCTTTCGTTTACGCCTGTGCTATGTTGACCTTCTATTGCTCTAACCCTAACCCAGCCATTCCAAACTGTTAGCACACACCTCTTCACCTACATTGAACTCTCCGTTTCTCTGGAATGTTGACCTGTACATTTGTTAAATTCTACTTTGTGTTCACCTCGACCTACCAATCAGGCCTAACTTTGCAAAGGACAGGCCTCTGTGCAATAACCTTTCACATGTTTATTATAGAGATTTATTGGATCACAGTAAGTAGTATGATTAGTATGTAAACATTTGCATGAACAAAAACAGGCTTAAGAGCAGACATGCTTTGTTTTCTGCTGTGGTTGCTTGTTTTGCGCTCTGTCTAATTTTAGTGGCGCGTCCATTAATCATGTTTAGATGGAGGAAATGCCCGTTCAGCATTCCCCGCATCATATCCACAAGCTCTCCCACCCAGCAGCACGCAGCGCCCATGTAAATCGTTTATGTATGAGATTTACTTTCTCAGGCCCATTAATTCTGTGTAACCTATGCATTAGTCCTTGATTTAATGAACAGTGTAGCCCATGTCCGGTCATGATAACATGCACACAAACACATGCTAATACGGTACAATGCTAACACAAACACGGGGCCAATGCAAATGCACACAAATTAGTAGGGACTGTGTTGTTATAACCACATCGAATTCTTTTAGAGGATTTCACCACATCACAATGTTGTTCTCTCACCAAAAACCTACCTAGAGCTGCGTTACTTACGATCCACTTGGACCTTTTTAAGAAATCTCTGAATCTTCTCCAGAGGCTGTTCAAAGCACTGTGGCGACAGCTTCCAAAAAACTTCTCATGTTACCAAAAAGCTCCTCCTCAGGTCCTATGTATCAAGGGAAGGCTTTCCTCCCCTCTCGATCTCTTGCTAAACTTAATCCTTTTCACTACAGCCACATGGGCCTGTTTTCTTTATTGAAACAGCTGTGCAGCAAAGGGGAGCAAGAGGAGGGGTTTGGGAGGGGCTTATGAGGCTTGAGAATCAGGAAGTTGTTCCAGCTGTTTTATATCCATATTTCATTTTCTAACCAGCAAAGTGTAAGATAGTGATAAAGAAGTGTTGAAATTATCACCAAATGTTACATAACACCCCATATTTTTTTCCAAGTCAGGAAATGAGGGACCAAATTTCCAACCGTGGCCTAACTGTAGCATCACTTTCTATAGATAAATACAACAGTCATTTACCAACAAAATGGCAGACTTTTTTTGTCATGACGTTTGATTTATAATATTCAATCTCAAACCTTTACACAATTGGTGGCTGCTGTAAATTGATGATGACACTAGCTACTTAGAGCGACTGCTGTGTATTTGTTGGCTTCTTTTTAAGGCGGTTATATTTGCCAATGTAAGTGCATTATTATTATATTTCTTTCCCAAACAAACAGAGGTACACTTTGCTGTCAATGTGTAATGCTCTGTAGTGATATATTGAGACACTGAGGATGGAAAGATTTGGTGGAAATGCCATGCTTTGGTAATGGCCTGTGAATGATAAGAGTTCTTAAACAAACACTTTAGTATTTTTTTACAAACATGAGCATCGTGCTAAATGTCCTGCACTAAAATGTAACCCGAGAGATATTTTGTTTTTCGATTACTTAACCAAACAACGTGTCGCCACAACATTTATTCACATTAGCGTTTATATGATACACAATATTGCCTGGTCATGGGCCCTGTTTTTCATTGTAGAGCCATTCATCCGCATCAAACACATTAATATGCCCCATTTATTAATTATTATTCGTGGCTGTCAGATCCCCCACTTCCTCCCCCAGCACAGATTAAAGGCGAGGCTACATACTGTATAAAAAAACACAGGCACATCCTCAGAATTTTAAACAACTAGGGGTCTGTGAACCTCCCGATCTAATCATATACATGCTCTTATCCTTCACTCTTCTGCTCTGCTTGATGATGCTGCAGGTTTGACTCGCACTGTTCTCTAATGGCTTTGTATCCGTCCTGCCACTTGCATATCCTGGCAATTAAGATCTGTATGTACATGGTCAACCAATCACGGAGCGCTCTAATCAGCTCGCCGTGGTGTGCCCTGTAATAGAAAAGGTCAGTAGTCCCAACACTTATCATCGGGATTTTACGGGGGAGGCAGGTGACAGCATGCCCAAGGACTTAATTAGAAAACCACCAGACCACATATAGGAGCTGGAGTGGGCTCAAATTAACAAGGAGACTGTCAGATAATGTTAAGCTGCATAGTAAAAATCACAATACCATATACTGATCATATTCAAAACTGGAATTATTGGTCATAGCATTTTATTGTTGTAAGTAGGCTTTCTTCTCCAAGGGCACAACAGCCGAGCGGGATTCTAATCAACAACCATTTATATAAAGATGATCTACAACTGCTTCACTACACTGTCCACAATTAAAGATGTAGAATTGTTTATTTTCTCCCATAATAATCCGGGGGAAAAAACGATTTCGGATCGAAACGATGTCAATTAAATCCGTTTAGGTTTATTTAATGTTGGTCCATGTAAGTGACTGGAACACCCCTTACTCTTTCCTGTCCAATATTATTAATGATTTGTTTACTGGGGTTGTTCATTTGTAACTTTCAAACTTTCTAACTTTGCCTGTTATTAATGAGGTCATTCCTCTTCGCTTTCAAAAATCCATTTGTGAAAGTCTCACCTCTGTTACTTTCAAGCTTGAACGAATTGTCATAAAAAAAGAAAAACATATCTGTTTCTTTATGAGTTTATGGAGGGATTCTTGACTGGGGTTTATCCAGTGTCATGTGTGAATCACCACAGTCTGTTCTGTCTCTAGTCCCTTTGGACGGACTGTCACAGTCGCCATGTTTCTGCATGTTTCTCTGGCTGCTCTAGTGTAGATTTGAGCTCTGATTTTACTGTACCACTTGTGCCCAAAGTATGAAGGGATTTCCTATATCCTTCATTATACTGAAAACATTATAGTAGAGGATGTCCATGGTGCCAGAGGGGGAAGCTGCAAAGGAGCTTATATATTGCACAGGCTTTTGATTTAAGAAAAATGACAATGTTTAAACAAATGGGTTTTGAATTGTATACCTCACCCCAGGCATATGGTATAGCTGCTTAACCGCCTGGACTCTGTAACTTATTAGGAAAAATAAGCAGAATACACATTATTGATAACAACAATTCTATGTAACTAATAAAATTCCTTTGAGAAAATGACACTTGTTTTGTATGCTTAGTTCTATTTCTTTCATCTAATCTTTTGAGAAATTAAATGAAATTTAATATCTGTACATTTTCTTTCTTAGTTTAGACTTTGTACCTTATCTATATTCTCGGCAGGACTTTATATTACCCTCGGTATCTAACCATCCCAGGTGCACATTTATCATACGGTGTACCAATTATAAGTCCCTGTCACTGTGGAAACCCAACAGTTTGTTTTTATCGCGCCCGGAGAATATCACTTCATTAACAGAAACAAAATGTACCTCTAGATTGGGTAAAATGCTGTGTGTCACACCATGGGGGCTTTCTATTGGGTCTGCATTAAGTTACTACATGCCCCGGCATCCCCATTATGAGTTAAGTGTACTATAGCAGTATATGATATGGATTCAACATAAATAGAGCGATCTCAATTAGCCTTTGGCTGCGCTGTGACCTGTGCAGGCTCTCTCTGATTATGTTCCAATTTTCATATATTTGTTTGTGTGCAGAAAAACGATGGCACTGATACAGTATGTTCAAAAGATGTGTTTTTAATTGTAACTGAACAATAACTTCGGGCTTTGAATATAAATGTGTGGAAATCTTGCAATAAATACTTTAAGTACAGTATGGGACATTATAGACTAGACGTACACAATTAGATATCTTGAAGAGTAATATTAAGAACACCTAGATATAGGAGCCTGTCCAGTGTTATGTTGTGTACAATGGGGCAGTGTGTTACTGTGGCTAGTCACTGGGGAAATTAGTGATAATGACAAATAGGCTGATCCAATTTTATTTCATTCCTGGCCTAGTTGGGTCCTTTATTTAGGCCAGCTTAAGGGTTACATCCATATTTTTAAAGTTATTTATTGTTGCATTGTTCTCTTAACTTCAAAATACCACAGTTATACAAAAATAAACATCAACCTGCAAACATTTCTTTATTGGAATGCCATTTACTCTGCAGCTGTCAAAGTCGCTACATCCATGTCTATCTTTAGCTGCAATAACTCATGACTGTTATGGTTGTCCTATCAGCTGTACAGATGCACTTTCTGTGACAGACTGCTTTGTAAATGCAGATCTCATGGCTATGGTGGTTAAGAAACCAAGTTTTTACTCTTTCTTCTGTGATAGCCATCTGCCTTCTAAAATGTACATTTTGTTCAGGGCTGCACTGGTCGACGTAATCATGAGTAGTTGTCGACAATGAAATCATTGATTGGAAATGTAATTTATTGAACAATTGTCATTTTGTGGTCTATATTCAAACGAATGATTTGATCACTTACATTGATTACATTGATTAAAGGGGACACATCATGCAAAATTGACTTGTGAGCTTTTAACTATATTTTTATTTCATTTAACTTTGTTCCCTGTCTGAAGCAAATCTAGTATCAATGATTTTGCTTCATTCACGCTGTATTGAGTAGACCTGATTAATTTGATTAATTTGGTTGTTTCTTGATCTACAGCTGTGGCACTTTAATATTTATCTATCTCCTAGATTTTGTTACCTAATAGATAGAACTTGGAAGTGCATTTTGAATTCTTGAAGTCCGTAGACCATCATCAGACCTGTTCTGAGCAGTATTTTCCATTTAAGTCACACAAATCCCAATGAGATATAAACCAACACAGTCCTTGCTGATAAAGTGTTTTTTCCATGCACAGACATGAATAAGAACAAATTATTGATTACTATTTGCAGCACTATTGGAACTAATGCTTTGCTGTGTCTAGGAGCTGGTAGCAGGGCTTGGCTGGACCATGAAGACCAGCAGGAGGGAGGAAGAATCTGAAGAAGGCAGTACACCCACCGAGCATGCAGAGAGAGGGGAGAGAGGCAGCGGAGACTGTGATGATGAGGATGGCTGTGAAGGATCTGGAGCACAGGACAGTGGTGAGTCACACCAACACACCTGCATCAGAAGCGACACAAACACCCTCTCACACCCTCCTGAGAAGCACATGCACATTAAGAAAGCAGTGAGTATATACCCAAAACGTGAATATTTTCCGATGAGATCAAGCTCACAGTGAAAAGACAGTAATATACAGTGTTCTGTTTTTTTTAACTAATTCCATCATGCCTTTATGCTTATCCATGAAAAACAAAACAAAAAAGACAAGAGCTATAGATGTGAGCAAAAGTGGCGGTTTGTGGCCTGATTAGGATACTCGCTCTGCCATCTGATTGAGTGCTCATTAGCTGCCAAAGTGATATGTTTGATACCAACAATTTCAGGTTTTGAAGGTTGCAACCCAAGAAAAAGTACTAACAAAACATGGCAAATAATGTAAATAAATAATGTCAATATTACTACTCCATCCACGCCTCCTCCAACTCAAATCGGGGCCAAACTTGGGCTAAAACCCCTTATGTGTCCATGGCTTTGAACACTACAGACCCAGCTGTTGAACTTGACATTTAGCTTACGGTTGACACATTTTATGGAAAACAATGTTAATCTGACGTAATTATGTAACCAGCAGTTACATAATTACATAAAATATTTTTTTTATTTTTTATCTTTATAATCTCTATTTTTTTATTATTTATATTATTGGTGGTATAAAGTTAAAGCAGATAAGTGGTAAGGAAGATAAGATCAACCTTTGTGTTAACTTTGGAACATTAAATCTGCTCTTTCCCTTTCTTTTAACTCATTTCTCTCCTTTTCTTCTTTATCTGCTGACCTCGGTATTTCAGACTGTTACTTCAAACCTACCAGGTCACCCCAAAAAGAAGGAAACTCGAATCATTTATTCATCCCCTGACTTATTCATAATCTTTATGCATAATAAATGGATGTCACTGAGATGCAGGGACCACCACAGCCCAGGTGCTATCCACCTCCGTCTGCCCGGGCTTTTTCCTCTATTATAAAAGGTGATTAATGTACTTGCATATTGCAGGTTATGGCCCCTGTTTCTAAATTGTCGATCTAATTTGTCCAACATATCTATTCTTGTGATTTTTGACCTCTGGATGACATGAGAGCTGCTCATGTTCCCCTGATTACAAACACAACTTTGTTCATATGGAAAACGTAGATGTCCCTATATCCCACAGCTAGAAACTCTCTACTGTCCTGTCTATGTTTAGCTGCAATAACTCATGATAATTACTGGATGCCACGTTCCTCTATAGGTATCTAGGGTGGTGTTTTCCATTACTTGTCCCATGTGCTTTGTGAGTATAGATAGATTCCGTGTGACATCACAGAGGTTCTAGTCTGTCTAGTCTAGTTCTGTCTGAAGCATTGCATATTTGACATACTGTAGTTTTCATTATTTTACTGATGAACTGACTTACTAATACCGGTTTTTACTTTTATTTTATTTGCTTTATGAAAAGCTCTCCCTGCTCTGATTTGTGTCAATACACATATACATAGATTACTTTAAATTCATAAGCTAGAATTTGGAAACTGTAATCTCCATCTATTTTTTAAAATTAGCTTTTTGTTATTATTTTGTGTGTGTGTCTTTATGTGTGGTCAGGCCATGAATGTGTTTACGTTGCATCGTCATCGTTGTTCCCTTCAAGTCACTGAAAACAAGTCAATAGGTGTCATGGCAGCACTAACCCCAGGGTCACATCAATACATCGGGGCGCCTGACTGATGACTGACTCATCCCATCTTCCTGTCCAGTTTAGCCGAATGGAAATGGAAAACAGGGTAGAAGTTTTGCCATCAGAGTTGTTCTTTCTTTAGTGGGTTGGTATTTTTAGTCAGGCGCTGCTGTCCTTCTGCATCATCGCCTCACTGGCAGAGGTCATGTGACCGATGACGATCAAAGGACAATAGTTCAAATCCCTCGGGACAGGACGCTGTGGAGCAAAGGCACGCCTGAAATTGTAGCTTTTTACGTTACCCTCTCCATTTTGCTGATAGCACCATATTCATTATAGACCGCGGCTCAACAGCTGTGGTTCTTCAATGGGCCAGTTTGGTGGTTTGGTATTATTTGAATTAATTGTGGCCAAACTTAGTTTTAGTTATCAATTGATTAATCAGTGATCAACCTTAAAATACCAAATGTAAGAGATCAGGGAGGGAATTGGGTCGTCTGTCAGTGTATTTTAACGTTTTGGCATTCTAAAGCCAATTTACCTTTTGACTATTGATTAATATGTGACAATGCAACACCCACTTCTTTAGTTTCGGTCCTTGCTGATTATTTTGCATCTACCTATACAGACCATGAACCAGTGTGAAAAGTAAGGGAGCCGTAGGAGCATTCCTCACAGCCCTCTTTCTAACCTTGATATGCCAGATCTGTGAAACAAACACCTCCCGCTGGGCTGCAAACTGGTACGTTGGCCATTTGCAGTGAAAATAGCAAGTTATGATTTAGCGATCCGGTGGCGTGCAGCGTCTTTTGAGCCCGCAATGAATTTCTGAAGCAAAGATCAGAATAAAGAGTGACAAAGGGGATTTTCTCTATTTCGCAGGCGCCTTGTATGCCGCCCTTATGCATATCAACAAGGCTCTGATGCATTGAAGCTGAAAAGGCGAAGCAGTACCAGCCTCACAAATCAGGCCGAGAAGACGAACACGCCATTTACTTTTGAGTGATTTGGACTTTTGGTGCCTCGACTTCATTAGTTTGCTCGCTGTAGCCGGTGAATGAAACACCCGTAGGTCAATAAATAATGATATAGCTTTGTTTTGTTGCCAAATCAGCAGCATTTTCAGGGGCAATTTCACGTATAATATATGGTATGGTTTATGGTACGTATTTGACCATTTTGATCATTTTCTGCATTACAAAGAAGTCCGAGGTGTTTTGTCGCTGTGAGTCTTATAAGAAACAACCATGAAGCCTCATCACCAAAGTGGAATTATAGCTGCTTTAAGTCTGTAAAGCAACTCATTGGCTGCTCATTTTTAGCGCACCCAGTCCAGTGTCATCAAAGAGACATTTTCTTCTAAGTAACTCTCATGGCATTTCGGTTTTTATTGAACCAAGAAAAGCGAACTGATCAAAACTGAGAGGTTGGAGGTAGCCACATCTGCCAGAAACTGAAGTTAAACCTCAACTTCAAGCCACCTTTTAGATATAATAGGTAAATCAACCGATAATAAATATTTCTGTCATGGCCGCAGTTTCTATGATTTAAGACACATAAAAGGAAGTTCACTCAGACGTCACATTATGCAAGCTCAAGTTAGCGCTATGCCATTTTTAGACATTAGAGACAATGCTTTGAATCCCGTATGGCATTATTAGATTAATGCTAATTGATTTCTGTATTCTGTTTGTTCAGACAATTCAATTTGTCATTGAACCATTTATAACGACGCGTTTTGAGACAAGAAACAAATAAGATATATTTGCACTGTTTAATTATTGAACAAAGAGAAAGGCAGTTGGTGAATATGAATTCACAAGCCAATGTACTCCTGGTGTCCGTCCCAAGCCATGAGATTTGATGCTATTGTGGCAGAACGGCTGTTACTAAAAGCCTTCAAATATTCAAAATACAGAATCCCAATCACTGAAATATTGATAGATTGATTGATATTAAAAGCTAAAAAGTTCATGGAAAGTGTGTTTGTTTATTTGGTTGGGACAGTACACCCGGGGGAAAAACCCACGTGGCGAGAATGCCGTGGGATTGAACCTGATGGCTTTTTATTTTGTCAGGTCGAGGTAAGAGTGCTAACAACTGTGCCAATGTATCACTCTCAATATTACCTCTCTTGAGAAAGAACCCTAAAAAAAAACAGTACAACAACAAAAAAACACTTTAAATAAATCAAAATGTTATTTTTTTGCATCTAAATCTTTACAGCCAGTGTTTCCAAATGTACAAAATATGTTCACCTGGACAAAATCAAGTTGTGAAACATACAGTGCCTTGCGAAAGTACTAATACACCTTGAACTTTTGCACATTTTGTCATGTTTACAACCATAAAGATTTTATTTTGAATGTTTTACTGACAAGACACACAAGTAACAGACAACTGTGAAGTGAAAGCAAAATGATACATGATTCTGTTGTTTTTCAAAAATAGAAAAGTGAAAAGTGGGGCGTGCACAAATATTCATACAGCATGAATTAATACTTTGTGGAACCCCCTTTTGCTGCAATAACAGCAGCAAGTCTTCTGGGGTATGACTCTACAAGATTTGCACATCTAGAGACTGACATTTTAGCCCATTCCTCTTTACAAAACAACTCCAGCTCTGTCAAATTAGAAGGAGAGCGTTTGTGAACAGCAGTTTTCAGGTCTTTCCACAGATTTTCAATAGGATTTAGGTCAGGACTTTGACTGGGCCATTCTAACACATTAATATGTTTGTTTTTAAACCATTCCATTGTAGATTTAGCTTTGTGTTTAGGGTCATTGTCCTGCTGGAAGGTGAATCTCCGCCCCAGCCTCAATTCTCTTGCTGACTCCAGCAGGTTTTCCTCCAAAATGTCTCTGTATTTGGCTCCATCCATCTTCCCAACTATTCTTACAATCTTCCCAGTCCCCGCTGAGGAAAAGGAGCCCCATAGCATGATGCTCCCCCCACCATATTTGACACTGGGGATGGTGCACTCAGGACGATGAGCAGTGTTAGGTTTGCTCCATACATAACGTTTTGCATTTGAGCCAAAAAGTTAAATTTTTGTCTCATCTGACCAAAGCTCCTTCTTCCACATGGTAGCTGTGTCCTCCATATGACTTCTAGCAAACTTCAAACAGGATTGCCACTCGTCCATGAAGGCCAGATTTGTGTAGAGTACGACTTATAGTTGTCCCATGTACAGATTCCCCCAGCTCAGCGGCAGTACGTCGCAGCTCCTCCAGAGTTATCTTGGGGCACTTGGTTGCATTTCTGACCAGTGCTCTCCTTGTTCGGTCTGTTAGTTTAGGTGGACGGCCGTGTCTTGGTAAGTTTGCAGTGGTGCTATACTCTTTCCATTTCCGAATGATGGATTGAACAGTGCTCCGTGAGATGTTCAAATCTTGGGAAATCTTTGTATACCTGTAACTTAACGCTGCTTTAAACTTCTCCACAACTTTATCCCTGACCTCTCTGGTGTGCTCCTTGGCCTTCATGATGTTGCTTAGTGACCAATACACTCTGACCATAGCTCTGAGGCCCTCACAGAACAGCTGGAATTATATTGAGAGTAGAATAAACACATGTAGACTCTATTTAATGGTTAGGGCAAGGTGTGAACATTCTGCAGTCATTAGGAATGTTATAAAGGCAATTTAATGCACTCAGAAAATGCTGTATTATTACTTATGCAAGCCCCACTTTTCACTTTTCTATTTTTTGAAAAATAACAGAATCATGTGTCATTTTACTTTCACTTCACAGTTGTCTGTTACTTGTGTGTCAACTTTCAGTAAAAAATTCAAAATAAAATCTTTATGTTTATGGTTGTAAACATGCCAAAATGGGCAAACATTCAAGGTGTATTAATACTTTCGCAAGGCACTGTATGTCTTTTCACATTAGGTCTTTTATTTATTTTGTATTTGTTCATACTTGCGCTAACAGTTCAGACTTTTTGCTGCTGAGTCTGCCTATAAAGTCCAATCTATGTCCAGTACAAATGCATGTGCTACCAAATTATTAATCTGCAGGAGGTACAGTACTAATGCCTCTCATTTTCTGCTCCTTTGTCTTTTCACTCAGTCATTTCTCTCTTCGTTCCTCTCTCCAACTCACCAAGATTAAACTGATTGATTTGCTCTTGTGGAACCAGCACAATTCTTCCTTTTTCTATCAGCCTCGCTCCCTCCCTCTCTCTCTCTCTCTGTCTCCCCAGACATATCCAGGTCCAGTAACGTCAATAATGTAAATGTAAACACACCTCTTCTGTTCTCCTCCTGGTCTCTCTGTATCATAAAGCAAATCCTTTTATCACCATCATTCTTTCATGAGTCATTATAGGTATGTGCATACTCTCCTCTGTAGATACACATATACATTGTGTCATACTTATATTCTGCGCTAAAGGTCATTTGACTGTGTGTGAGAATGTGGCTATGCTTTGGCATTCTGTCCCTGTATCCATGGTAACTAGGTGGGCCATTGTCCCATGGGACTCAGTGTGAGAGATAGAGAGAACAAAACAGATGAGGTGCGGTGTCATCTCTCTGGGGCATCATTTTGCAAATGTTTTTTTTTTTTTTTACATTTATGTAACGGATAGCTTAGGTTACACTTTATGCTCGGTGAAGCTGGTTATTTTGCGTTTTGAATCTGCATGGGTTTTGGAAGATACATTATTCAGAAGGCTACTGTATTTTTACTGTTTTATAATAGGCATAAAAACAAACAATAATACAAACTTTTTTCCCAGTAGCTCAAACATACAATAAAACCATCTTTTCAGAAATAAACACCATTGGATTAGTAGTAAAATGTGAATACAATTAGTAGTTTATGATCCATATATTATGTACATTTTTGCAAGAAGCAGTGCGATGCGAACACAGTTACTACCGTAATTAATAAAACTGTAAACTATATGTCCATGATCAATGTTAAATTAATACAATTTGTGAAAAGAAAGTAATATTAATAGTTGATGAAGTTTTCAGTGTGTTAGTTCAATTGATATAATGCCACATGTCCTAAGTTGCTGCTAAGGCATTGTCAGACTTTTCTCACTGCCACTCTAGAAGAGCACCTGTATTTTTTTCACTGAATAGAATTTCACACATTACTACGCCACCGCCCGCTATAAATATCTGACCCACAACATGACAGTAAACTGTAGGAACATTTATTACTCGCTTCTGTGTATCTCCGCTCCATCACCCCCTCTCCGCCTCTCCCCGCCCCACCTCCCCAGGGCCAGATCCACAAAGCCTTTCGAAGTTATTCCGTCTTAAAGGGAAAGGCCAGTGCTTCCCAGAGCTCCAGTACAGTGCGCTACCCCTCACGCCTCAGGACAGTTTGATCTGCATTCGTAAGCATCCGCCGTTGTTAAAGGGAGCCAGAAGAACAATAAAAAAGTCCAACTGGGCTTCTGATTTGCAGCCGCCATTAAACTTCTTATAGGATGAGACTGAACGGTGCTATGAAATTCAACTGCTTTCCTTGTACCGTACATGTAGTGCATGTACACCTCAGTCGGGCTATTCTCAGCAACGCTACTATGTTTTCCTAAATGGCGCCTAGCTTGCTTTACGGGAGATATACATATATCATTTTTTTTACTGTATCGTGGTTTGCTGAAGGGCAGTGTGTTTATGTGAGTGTATTTACATAATAAGTGTGCACTTTAAAACGCGGTGGCGATACCGAGATACAGCTCCAGTCATTAGCAGGTCCTTCTACTCTGTCTCTGCTACTCAAGGCTTTTTTTATACTCTAGGCTCTACATTTGTCGAAAGCTGGTTGTATGTATAGCATTTCACGCTCTAAGATAAAGCAAGAGGGATTTGAATTGTTGATGATGTTATGATGCAAGTGTGCCCATGGACGCAGCAACAATATTGTGTTTTTGTTGTTGTTGTTGTCTTTACAAACCGGCAAGCACGTTGAGAAATAAGAGCCAGCTCCAGCTCGCAGTGCCCAAGAAGCGACTTAAATCCTGAGGGGACTGAGCTTTCTCTGTAAAGATTGTGGTCCTCTGTCCAGGGTTCTAGCCATTTTTTTTTTTTTTAAGCTTAAGATTTTGTTACTTAAGTTTTGTGTTTGCTCTTTTTATTTGTAATACCCACTATGACTCTGCGTCAAACCTGCATCGATGAGCACCACTGAGCGATCCTATAGCAGCTGCTGTCCTTGTTTTTGTGGTTTATTTATGACCTGTGTAGCGTTCACACCTCTCTGGGTGCATTGATGATCAGTCCAGGGCCTACTCACAAGGTGAAGAAGAAGACAGTAGGAGGTAACAGTGGGTGAGAGAACCAAAGAGAATGTATAAGTGATGGCGCACACACGCTGAGTCTCTCCCATATACAGTATTTATGGCAGTGTGGACAGAAGGGCGAGGGCAGGAGGCTGTTGCTCTTGTGAGAACATAATGATGTAAAGAAAAAAGATGTGCTGATATGTGGGATAAAACAATTCTAATAGATGTATTGATATAACTTTTTTTTTCTTCTTTTTTTTTCTCAAAAGTGTAAGTTACGTCTATGCATTATTCATTTTGGGAATAATGTTATTGGAGTTTATTAACAAACTTGTCTGGAACTTGTCTTAATTGTGTGCTCTTTTTGAGTTGCAAGACATTTTAAACCCCAGTAGTTTCCATTAAGGCATGATTAGATGCTTCAGGTATAGATTGTGTGTTATCAGAGTATGAGAGCAAATGAAGCCTCACTGCCCTACATTCCCACTGCTCTGTAAATCTACTTCACTGTGCTCTGAGCTGACTGTAGGTCTGTTAAGTGGAAGACGTAGTGAGTTTGAGCTGAGCACATAGTGGTGAGTGGTAGTTAATAAGGATTGGTTTTTCAAATGACACATCCCTGCGCTCTGGAAGTGCCTTATTAAGGACTCACTCTCTGTCTCTTCTGCGGTGGTTAAAGACTGTGTTTAGTCCATCACTTTCTCAGCAAGGTTCACGAGTCGAGCTGGCGGTAAATGCTGTACATTGATATCTACAGACTCTTTATGATATAGCCAGACCTAATATGTTAATTGCATTTGTAATTAGTCATTTAATTTAGAGAGATTGGGATTGAATATTTTAAAAACTGAACATCACTATAAATAACATTTGAGAGGGGACTATCAAACATTGCTCATAGACTAACATTACATTACTGAGGCCTTTCACTTCGCACCGTTTCCCCAGTGGTGTGCCATCAGGGCCAGCAGGGCCTTCTCTGCTAGCCCTGGCCAAATTCATTAAAAAAAAGGGTTAAATGTCTTAATAGTATATTTCATTTGTAATGTATTTGTATAATGTACAGTTGAGTTATATATTGGTATTGTTGAGGTGTAACTTTAATTTCATACTCAAAAAGTGCCTTAAAGGAACAGGCCACCGTTTTTCCATACTGAGATATGTTCCTACCTGAGCTTAGACGAGTTGATGTGTACCTGTCTGGTCTTTACGCGTGCGCTCAATCGCACAAAAAGACTGAAGATGTTGTTAGCATTTAGCCTCTCCTCCTCTCCTCTATGTGGCCAAACGGGGGAGAAGTTAGAAGTGACCAAGCTCTTCCACGTTTTCTCTATTTCAATACGGTTACGTGAGTAGTTACAATACTAATAACACCTTAGGAGCACAATATAGTACCCCTTTTTATCCGCTTAGAAAATCCACATGTTTAATTTTGTGTAACTAGACTGTGTTACTTTTCACGTAACTGTATTTATACACAGTAGAAAACATCACATAAAAAACAAACAGCTACCGTATCCGTCCTTCTCTCACCCCTCATTCCACAGGCGTCCTCGTACACAGCCTCGTCACCTCCCATCTCGACTATTGCAACTCTCTCCTGTATTCTCTTCCTAAAAAAAAAAAAACTATAAACTCCAATTGGTTCAAAACGCTGCCGCCCGCATCATCAACTCACGCACACGCCCTCCATCAACCACGTCACACCATTCCAACAAAAGCTCCACTTGCTCCCCATCACATACCACATCAACTACAAAATCCTGCTCCTCACATTCAAAGCCATCCACAACCCTGCCCCTCGGTGCCTGTTTGTAAATCCACACTCGGCTTGTCTGACTTCTCATGTGTTTGTCGATGCCAATCTGGAAAGACCTCACTTGTGAAAGCGTGGCTCTCAGTACTAAGTTGTTATTCCTACCCTTGACCTTTCCTGTTTCTTTTTTGCAGCTTTGGCTAAGCCTCCTGTTGTCGAAAACTGATTTTATGTAAACGAGTAAATGCTCACCTAAGCTCTCGCCTGTGTTTATGCATTCAAGCTGCTCTAATCTAAGGCACTCCCTGGACTATTCACTCTGCAGCCTTCAGCGTGTTTCCTTCTCCTCGATCTCAGTGCTTTTTGTTTGCACCAGAGGCTATGTTTAACCTCACTGAGCACGCCCTTGTAAAAGGTGCTTCTCCATCCAATGTGCAAGTATTAATAGCTTTTATGGCCATCCGAAAACAGCTTAAGGCGGTACACAATGGCGAGCTATAGTGCCACATACAGTACTGTGTAATACTGAAGCTTCGAGGCGCGAAACAACAACATCCGAACATTTATAGAATTGATAAGAAACTGTTTACTCAAGGCAGAACAAACTTGTTTATGGTGTTTTGTTGGTTAATTGGGAACTCCAATACATTTTTTAATACACAGAAACTAGGTTATGGTTAAGGTGTACTCTATTGTCCCCATAGAGAATTCATTAGCAGTGCTTTCTTTTAAAAAGTGGTAGTTGTTTCTAAGATGTTCGCTTGTTTAAACGTTAGAGGTAGTGAGTATAGAATTGAATGACAATGCTTGTTATATTTTCAGTCTCATAACTTAAAGAAGAATTAAGTAACTTGTTTACCTTAATAAATCCTTTTTTTAGTCCCTCTGGGGGTGTGGCAAGTGAATGGTGTCTCTGGCCAAAAAAATACAATTGCAACTTCCCCTGCCTCCAGGTCAGATGCGCAATACACCCTAATAGAATCTTGAAGCTAGCTGCAGGCTAGCGCCACTTAAACAGTATTTACAGCCGAGTTTGAGTGACAAAAAATTATCTCAATTGTGTAATTGGATGTACAATATCCCTCTCTCCCTCTGTCTTTTCTGTCAGCGTAGTATTTACTCTCATGGACAATTAATGAGTAAAAAAAAACGCAACATGCTACGACACCTGCAGTGGTGCTTATGGCCTCTAGGGGCATGAGTTACTTAGTTCTGTTTAAATTGTGCAGGGTGTTGTACCATAATTGGCAGCCCCATGAGACTGATAGGAATAAGCTTTTGTCATCAATCATAGCCACCTACACAGTGGAGGTCAGTACACACGGGCTGAAGCAAAACTGTCCTAAATACAGTATGCAGTATTTACAAGATTGCAAGAAAAAAAACAGTTTTCACAATAATTCTTTGTTGTGGCAAACAGTTCATGCTCCTGCCTCTGCATGAATATCCAATATAACCTGAGAAATTAGCCGAAAACAATTTTTTAAATTATAACTAACTCTACCATTTTGTTTACTCTGGTGTAACTTGGTGTTTAAAAAAATTTAGATACTGGTACTTTAACGATACTTGGTTTATGATACCGATACCTGAACAATACTTTAATTAATACCTACACTAAAACGTTTGTCATCTAGATCCATAAATAACAATAATGTTAATTAATTCCATAAAAGACAATTTATTATATTTATTTGAGCTGAAACAAGTAGGCTAACTTCCCTGGACCCAACAGGCATCAAAACTTGGTCTGGAAAAATATTTTTTAGGTACCTGCTTTTTTATTTGATCAATAACAGTAGTACCTAAACTTTTTTCCCGATACATTACTGGTATCGTTTAACGGTACCCATCTCTAGGTGTACCTGCCACAGGTTCATAGTTGCATATGGTTATTCAGAAAACTTTTCTAGTGCTACCAGAGATTATTTCAATAATCACAATGATTCAGTCTTAGAAAAAGAAATGCCCACAGGAAACCAAATATCAATGTGTTGCCATGGGGTGTTGTACAAAAGCGTTGGGTAAAGTGGTTAATATTCAAATCTTCTTTCAGTTCAACGGTACAGTTAGACTATACTTAAACTGAATCTTTATTTTAAAATATATAAATTGCAAAACTAATTGACAGAAAATAGTTGCTTAAAAATAGCAATTCAATCTTCAAAATTGTTTTCCCTATTGTTTTCCCTATTGTTCTGCCAAGAACCATGTCCAAATAGCACCTCTATCTTTAATCACTCACATTTTCATTTCCAGTTATTGCTGCTTTTAATTTGACTGAAATCATATTCTGAATAGCACACCTCTTTCTGCCTCACTGTCTCTCTCCGTCCTGTGTGTCTGTGCGTCTGTTTCCTCCCAGGGGGAACTGCGGCTCAAGTAATGAAATGCTCATTACTGATTCAGCTGGAAATACTGGGGATACATTTACACACACCTACACACTCCACCGCCGCTAGACACTCTCCAAGGTCACCCCTTGTCATGTGCGCCTCTCCGTGCACGGGCCTTTAAACGTCTGCTGTGCGTATACCAATTTGAAAAGGGGTCTACGAGATGTGGTATAATTGGCCGCCAAATTGACAGTTGCGCGCGGTCGTCGAGTGGCATCCGATAAAAGATACCACCATTAAGGCGCTTCGCCAAACTTCCAGGGCACGCATCCTGGCCTCCTGTAAGCAGCAAAGGCCGACATAATAGTTTACAACAAATGTGGTCGGTGAGCTAATTTATATGCAAGACGCCACAAATGATCGTCACATGAAGGCCTGTCGGATCAAAGCATAGCTCGTGCGGTTCAGTCCTGTATGTGGTTATGCTAATGTTTTTCTGAGACATGTTGTGCGTTGTCGATGGGGTTTTGTGGTGAAGACTAAGGGAATGCTTGACAGGGATTGCCCAGATTCTTTTTTTTTTTTTTTTTTCGGGTTGGATCAAAGAGTTTTATAGCAGGTAGAGACAGGTGTGAATTATGGCTTTTAGAGATTCGCAATGGCAAAACATTCTTTTATCGTCGTCTGCGTGTTCCTGTTCGAGGCTGTGGGTGGCACGAGCTGATCCGAACAACAACTTTGGGCTTTAGGCGGGGTCAGACAGTCATGAGCTGACGTATACTGTACTCAGACAGCCATTCATTGTTACTTTCACTCACAAGCGCCAACAGAGAAAGACACAGGTGTGAACCATCCCCCCACGGTAGTCATACAGAAGCACATTTCAATATTTGTCAATAGTTTTTATGCATATTTTTACTGCAAGAAATTGTAGGCCAGAAAGTCATATTCTTTTAATAACCTTTTTTTTTTAAGACATTCAAAGACACAATTTGAGGCCGTTCGTCACTCGTCAGATGCTTTGAGAAGAGGTTTAAGCTACTGTAACACAAACGTTTTCGTACTTTGGAAAGGAGGAAGCATTTTGGGGATTGAAACACCAACCAGTCACAGTAACAAAATGTTTGAAGTTCGATATATTGAGGCTGGAAAATATTGCGATAAACACGAAACTCAATTTAACATGAATTTATGTCGGTAAAATTGTCCAAGTATAGCAAACAAAAATAGGATAAAAATAAAGAAATATTTAAATAAACGCCTATCTGTCAGTTATTGGACAATAAGTCGATATATTTCAAAATCCTTTTATGCGTAGAGCTATTTTGTCTTATACTGAAGGGGAAAAAATGAGGAATTTGTCTCTTTTATTGTGTGTTATGTTTTTGGATATTTAGCAGCTAAACATTCCCAACTGTTTCTGCAGTGTTCATGTTGGTGTGAGGAAACAGATGTGGCAGACTTGGCAGCTTCTCTGTTTCCCGAGATTCACTCTGGTACTGATTTATAGCCCTGGCCCACCTGCTCAGGGCGCTTAGTGTCACCCTTGGGTGAACATTTCCATTGGGTTACATTTCATTTTTCCTTATTATTTTACAAGAACATTCACATTGCTATTGGATAGGGACGGGCCCACATTTATTTTTTTGGGGGGGAAGTGGATGATGCATGTCTGGCTTGTCTGTTTTCAGCAGCGCGTCCCTATGTCAGTTTAGCTGCGTTGGGGAGACAGTCTTGGCAAAAACTGAGCTATTACTGTGTCATATGTTCCCATGCAGGACTAAGGTAGAAGGATTTGGCTGAAGTGCCCTGAGCACCAATCTGGAAAGATACGATCCACCGGCAGGATTCTTCAAATGTCACTCCTGTATTCTTATTAACGCACCCGCGGTCTCATCCCTCTGCACAGAAAGGTTAGGGCCCCCCATGAGCTGGACCGGTGACACCTCTCATCACTCACGCCGGGCTCCGCGTGTGTCTGCTCATATTTCCAAACAATCTGCCAAATGTGACATGTTCCAGGCTGTTGCTTAGAGACATACTCGCCTCAGGGCGAGAGAGGCGCGCAAATACACAGCTGTCCATTGACACACAACAGGGCTGCTAAATGATACAGCCAGGTCTTTGATTCTAACTAGGGTCCGACCAATATGGATTTTTTGGGGTCCAATACCGATATGAAGGGGGTTGGCATGGCCGATAGCCGGTATATAATTTTTTTGGACAATTTAAAAAAAAATGTCTCGTCTATAATCCTGTTCATGATGCTTCTAAACGTGTCAGTGTTGAACTGTGACAGCAGGGGGCGCTGTACGAGGGCGCTGTATGAGGGGTATAGGGCTGATTTATTCTGGACATTCATGCTGCACTACAAGGACAAGAGAATGAACATCACATAAAAATCTTTTTAACTTTTGAACCTTAGTATGTACTTTAGAGGGAGCTTGTTTGAAAGACAAAAATCAGCAGATTCCAAAACAAAAAAAGGGTATGTCGCTATCTCTTATGGTTCTAAAATTATACGCAAAGGTCTACAACATAAAATATATAAAATACAGTAGGTGTACAAACTTGACCATGACCGATTTTCACCACAGTGATTCTCCAATATTGGAAAATACCCAATTATTGGTTGGGCCCTAATTCTCTACTATTTAGATTGCTACATGTTCACCAACATTTGACAACATACTTTTCAATCCAACCATGCTCAGCACAGAAATAAGTTGTTTTACATCAAAACAGAGCTAGGAACTTGACAATAGATTTGAAATATTCTGGTCATATTTTTCTATTTAGGAGTTACATTCATTCCTATTATAAACCCCTCCTTTGCAGATACAATACCAGTCTCACGTTCAATTTGAAACTTGCCGCACACAAAAGACAAAAATGCACCCTATCTCTCCAGTGTCACAGCTATTTGTCAAAACCCAACACAGCAGAGATGCAGACACTTTTTTTTCCAATTATTCTTAGAGTTTGAGGCAACACAACCAAAACCAAAAATACCTTCTTTTCTTCTTTGACAGGAGATTATCCGACAATGCGCTTGAAGTCCTCATACATAAATAAACATTATCGTCTGGGTATACAGTCGCTCAGTGTTCTTTCTACTTTCTGAATCATGAGGCCAAACTCACCTCATTCCTCAGCTGCTGAAAGACGCTCTTTGTCTATTGTGCTTGGGGACAATGTCTATTATATCTATTGTAGGAGACAGAATCAAATTTCTGGCTGCCCAGGTGTGTGTGAGCCTGTTCCTGTGTGCGAACATCAGAGCCGCTCCTAACTCTGAGCAAACTGTGTACACACAGAGGGCCCCACATCCACAAGGAGGGGCCCACAGCTGAACCGGCTTTATGTGTATACAGTAGGTTTTTTTAAGTTACTTTTTGGAGCTTTTAACTGTGTTTATAACTTTTTCCCCTTATCAAAAATAATATGTTGGTGAGGTTTTGTTTCGATTTTAGTCTATCCAAGAATCTCCGTCCAGACACCGACTTGTTTTGATCATAACAGCACATAACATAACAGTTATACATAACGTTGCCATGTTGCTAATTTAGCATCCTATGTTTTTTTTAGCTCATTTCAAAGGGTTTTGAAATGACCATTTGTTTCTTTGTTTTTGTTTGCAGTAGAAACCACCACCCTCTGAGTCTTCCTATTTGTATAAACCTATTTGTAACCAACTAAGTGGAGTTTTCTGATTTGTTTTTCCCAGAAACAAATATCATTCCTAATTTATACAGCAAAAATCCACGCTGTGTCCAAAGCACAGAGGCATGCCTGTGAATTGTCTGAAGGCATTAAAAATCTATCCATTGCACAGTAGTTATGCAAATTGGGTCCCCAAACTGCATTTTTTTGCACGGGGCCCCCACAAAGCTAACGACGGCCCTGGTGAACATCCATTCATTTACCTGGACGCCGGACAAGGAGACTGGAGCCCTGCCAGCTCACAGATGTGGTGATGGCGGGGGTATCTTTAAAGCCCAAATACCCAGGCAGCCTACACCAGCTGCTGTTTCATATTCATACGTGTTTTTTGTTGTTTGGTGCGACAGTGGAAAGCGGCGCACGGGTGGGGCCGTGTCTATAAATCTTTCAGATCCGAACAACAACGTAACGGTCGTAAATAATGCACAAAGTGGCGAAAGACTAAAAACTGAGCTAAAATCACTTCCACAAGTTCTACGCAGCGTTGCATGCAGAGGTTTATTCATGCGTGTGAGAGGAATTTAATTTAACCAGCTTTAACTGTTTGATTGGTTTATGCTAGCGCACTGTTGGAAGGGAAATGTGTGGAGGATGTGTTGGTGTAGCATCAATTTGTAGTTAGAAGTTGGCGCATATTAGTATAGTAGTTCAACTACAGGGTAAACATTGGACATCCTGATCCTCTCCTCTTCCTTTTAACATTTTAGGATGTAGGAATTCTAATAAATGTTGGTGTATTCTTATACTCGATGTTCCGAAAGCTGTGATTTATTCAGGTTTTGGATTACTACAAAGAAGTCACTGGTCATTATTCTTCTGCTCCTGTTATGGACTTCAATGAGTAATTTTCAGATGTACAGCTTTGCATGCTTATCATTTCTTTTAAGGCCACAGGCTTTATTTTTCTTTACATCGGACAGTTTCTTTGTACAAGAGCAGTGTGAGATGAGGTGAAAAGCTGGGAAACATTCAGCACAAGAGACTCAAACTCATTATGTTTGGGGATGTTTGCTTTTGTAAATTCCCACGGCTTCCACCCACTGCCCAAATACATACATATATTTAAAGGGGGGGTATTATGTAAAATCGACTTTTTCAAGCTTTATATCATGTTATTATGTCATTCCCTCATTAAACACATGCCTGGAGTGTTGCCTTGGCTCATTCACATATTTTTGAGTAATCAGTAAAAACTTAGACGGCAGCCATTTTAGGTGTAGCTATGCCTCAGTCCTCCTAGGAACGCCCCCACCTCCTGGAGACGCCTCTGGACCTTTCGTCACCAGCCAAGCCACCAACCACTGCTCCTCAGCTCAGCAGAGCCCCCTCCCTGCACAGTAGTGTTGTTTAAATGCCACAGCAGTGTGCTGAAGGGGGCGTGTCGGAAAGCTTCTTAAAGAGACAGAGGCCTATTTCAAGACGTTCAGTACAGCCATTTAGAGAGCAATTTTATTCAAGTCAGTTATTTTAATTTACTGCATATACAGACCAACAGAAGGTTACGTCATCATTGTAGTATGCTATAGACTGGTGCTATGTGATTGAAAAAAGCATAATACCCCCTCTTTAAAGAATTTACAAATTGAGGCTATTTTTTTAATGAAAGCTCATGAAGAAAGGACATTGATTTACATGTAACTCTGACCACTACATTATCAGCGTTTAGTGATGTCGAGCTGCAGCCTTTCAACTCCTTGTGAATTCTCTTCTCCTTGCAGGTGACCCATACAGCGGCCTCAGTCCCGGGACAATTGACACGGCCCCTCCCCCTCGCGGGCCCTCCCTCCTCGTCAGCTGTCCCCTCCGCAGGTAGGACGCCAGCGCGCACCCTTCGCCTTCGAGTGCCTTCTACTCTTTCATGCTTCTTCTGTCGCGGTCAGGTGACTGTCCGAGGGGGTGCCCATCCATCGGCTGCCCCGCGCGTACCTTTGACCTTGGTCGCCTTGGCGCTTGTGCTGCTGTCACCATGGAAACCTCGCTGATCTTCACAGGCGAAGCATTCTTTTGGGCACAGAGACAGAGAGATAACCACAGTTGTTCTGACAGCTCTGGGAGGAGGATAATGCTGCTGTGATGACAAGAAGTGCACAGATGTATTTTTATATTACTTTTACAGTACTAACCGTATTGTATTTTGCATTTAACACAATAGAACAGATTGTAGCACTACTGACTATTTGGAGAGACATGTAAATATATATTTTTTTCTTATACAAAGATTATGCCTATTTATAAAGAGTTGTTTTAGCTGCGAATGTAGAATAATAAATGTAGAAAGTTAGAATAATTGAAAGTAGATCAGTTACATTTTGCATCCCTATCCTCCACGCAGAACCTCACGTAAAATGGAGGATAATTAAAGGATGTGATGGTTTCATGTCTGCATCTTTCTTGTGTATTTGACAGAATCATATTTATTTGTCTTTCATTTCAGGATTAGTGAAAGAAATTAAGTTTCAGCTCTCATCCAAGAAGCCTCCTCAGCACTTTGTAGTTCATTCTAACATCTTCTCTCACTTTGGCTAATGGTCTAATGGCTCTGCCTCGGGCTCCACCTTGTAGTTTTCAGTGGCTTAAGGCTCTGAGCCGGGGTGCATTGCAGTGTCTCCAATCCTAAAAAAGCCGAGCACAGATTACTCGTTATAATAATAATAATGACTTACACTTGTATTAAGCTTTACAAGCCCGTATTACCAAGTTTCTTATAGCGCCACACTGTAGTCATTATTCATTCACTCTACTCGGTGGTGGTAACGCTACTATTATAGCCACAGGTGCCCTGGGGTAGACCGACGGAAGCGAGGCAACCAGTCTGTGCCATCGGCCCCTCCGACCACCACCAACCACTCACACACTACATTCATTCTGACCTAGTGTACATATTTTTAGTGGTAGGGGAAACCGGAGTACCTGGAGGAAACCTACGCAGACACGGGGAGAACATGCAAACTCCACACGGAAAGGCCCCTTTGGCCAGGGATCGAACCCGGGACCTTCTAGCTGTGAAGCACGAGCGCTAACTGCTGTCCCACTGTGCTGGAAAACCTTTCAATGATGGTAAACTCTACTACGACAGGAGCTTTTACAAACATCTCCAAGTTCAGTGGTTTATTGCAGTACAGTAAGTGCTTTATTCGTCATTATATAATTGTACAGCACAATTTTGTAGATCAGATGTTGGGTTAGTCTGTTCACCGCCACTGTGACCCGACCTGACCCGCCCGCATGTTTTTGGAGGTAGGAGGAACCTAGAGGAAAACCCTGCTGGCTACCTTCAGTGCTCCTCTGAAACATGGCAGCACCTGCTGGGTTTATCCCTGTTTCAGAGCGTGGTGTCCTGCACTGGTCAGCTCCTCAACCTCTTCTTTCCTCCTGCGCAGCTCCCTCCGCTCCCACTGTGCCACCTTCTCTCGCTGTTTTTCATCTTTGTCCTTCTCCTTCTCTCCTGGCTCTGATGCCATTCTTCAGCTGAGGGTCACCTCCTTCTTTGCCCCTTTTTTGTTTCCTGTAGCTTCTGTTGTGACGCCTCCACTGTGCTGCAGGTGTGGGATGCTCTTGGTGCCTCTTCAGTGTTTCAAAAGAAGAAATCTGTGGATTTGGAAGTCTCAAATGCAGTTCAAAGACCTTTAGACCCACAGCTAATGGTAACTGATTGTTTACTTTTACTGTTTACTAAAAAGATTGAGCTTCAACAGTGCCACAGCCAAATTGCTTGTGACAACTCGTCTCAAATCCTAAAGAAAATAATAAATCATAATTCTATAGAGTTTGTCTAGAGAAAGCTAGAAAACCCTGATGTTTTTTTTTTCTATGAACTGTTTATTTCATTTGTTTTATTCTACCTATGATCAGCTCAGAGTTGGACATTTGGACATTATTTTTTATACATTTTGTTTTCTTCAGGACAATTAAAATAAATATTTCACAAATTAGGTTAAAAAATAATGATTACACAGTGCTTATGTATCTTAATAAACCTTTAATCCTTTTTATCATTACATAAATTACATAAATTTGATTTATATGTAGCTTTGTTAAAATAACCCATTTTAAACCCATTTCCTTTCTGCAAGACAAAGTCATCAGCTAAAAGACTTATAACATTTTAAACTGATTTCACAGTCCTTACACAATACATCTTCTACCAATGATGAAAATAATGGAGCAATAATTGTGATGTATGTTTTATTGTCTTTGTATCTTGTGAGACGCTGCTTCTCGAGTCTGATCTAAGCTACAGCTGTGCCACGTCCAAAAATGTAAATGAGTGATAATTCATATTAATTACCATCATGAAGCCCTTCTGGCTCTCTGCCGGGTGTTAGACGTCCTCGCGGTGCTCCCCAGGACGGACCACTGGAATACTGATGAAACTGACACAAGTAAAGGACGCTCCGAGCATTATGAACAGGTTGTTTCTGCCGTAACCATGTACTGAGTCTTGTTTGATGAAGGATTTACAAAGGGAAATGGTTGTTTGCATATTATTTTAAGGTTTATTGCTGAGTTAAGACAGGGTTGGGTTTGGCTGACAGATTGAACTATTTAGAAATACTATTAAAGGCTTAACTGTGCTGTGGAATTTGGGCACCAAGCCTAAATGTCATTATTGTGTATCAAAACAAGCCATGCCCTTCATTAATAAAGCAATAAAGGGAGTGCAATTCTTGTTAACTAGCCTCTGACCCAACTTGTTAGCTGGAATGTCACTATAGTGGCTTGCATGTTTTAAGGTTGATTTTAAAGAGTAAAACAGTATATTTTCGACAAACTAATTCCGTCAGTTGAAAATCATTCTATTATATACAGTATATTTCTATACACACAAGTGTTTCATTGGCACGGACGTGACGGCTTGTTCAAGAGATGAGCTGAAGGTGTTTTTGTTTCGTCAACTTTTGTTGAGTCAGAAAATCACAAAATGTATTTTTATATTTATGGCTAATATTATGTATTTGATAGGTCATTTGTGGCTGCTTATCACAAGGTGCAATAAAACAGCTTGTTGAAATGTAATGTACTCTAAAGCTGCTGCAACATCAAATAAAATTAACATGGTGTAATTTGAACGTTTTTGTGTAATTTTTGGAGATAAAAATGAGTGCACTTTGATTGTCATGCATAATGAGTCCGTCTTACCTATTTTCGTTGTATGGTTGAAACTGCTTTGCTTCTGCAGACATCTCCCTGTTAAGCTTATTCTCATTATTAAGTAAAAAATCTGGTGTCAGTGTACTCAAGCAGCACTTTACACAACGGATTTTGGCCCTAAAACTGTAATACAGTCCATGTGAAATGGTAAATAAGTCGCAACATGCCCACAAATGCCTAATAATAAGCTATTGTCCACCTTGCACTCACAATTTAGTTTCAATTACATTACACATTATTTTAAGTTAATGCACTGCCTGGCCAACTGTTCTGATCTGGGATCACTGCAATTGGTCAGGTGTAGGTTCGGCAACACTATGTGCCCAAAGAATGAGAACGACAACCTGAACATCCTGAATGACCAGGTTATACCATCGATGTTTTTCTTCTTCCCTGAAAGCACGGGTATATTCTAAGATGATAAAGCCAGGATTCAGCCGGCTCACAGTGGATCATTTGACATGACTCTGGCTCTTTTGACATGGCAAGAGCTTAGTCAAACAATGCCACAGTGAATGTGTGCTACACAAAAGAGCGTGTGATCTTTTTTTTTTTTTTTCCTGGTGACTTTGTTCCCCCATCAGGCAGTGTAGTCATGCAAAAGGCTTTACAAATGCATCAAAATAACTTGACAACAAGATTAAATGCTGACTGTTGCAAGTCACAGTACCTTGTAAACAACACGTCTACATGGTTTAAGCTGGCCACACCTTATCCAAGATCTGGAGCTAGCTCTGAAATGCTATGGGCTGTTTCGGGATAAGTGGCTGAACACAGATTTAATCAGAGAAGTTAATTAGAAACATGTATCATATTCCATTGTACAATAAGTGACGAAACATGTCACTCCCTCGTCTGTGATCGCTCTGTGAACCTGCTGTGATGAGGTTACTCAGGTGTAACACAGGTGCACGAGACCCGAGGCTTTCTTACAAGTAACTGATACTTTCAACATTGGCAACAAAACTATGAACTCCTTTATTGATTATTTTACTATTTTCCTGTAAAACTTAATCCTGTTTAGATTGATTGTATTTTTTTAAATAAACTGTCTGATAATGTCATCTTCCCACGACTATTGACTTCATGTGACCCAGGCATGTCTGTCAATGTGGCATCAGAGCCGGCTGCTCCAACAGGTTAACGTCGGCTGAATAGAGCGATTGTGAGTCTCTGATGTGTGTGTATGGGAAGCTGCAGCTCTTTGGTTTCTGGCCCTCTGTGAGATTACCCGGTGGATTGGCACCAAGTGGAAGGGGTTGGCATGGCTTACCCTCGCTGGCGAGCGGCACTGCCAGGGGATGATCGCAAATAAAGACATCAGTGAATGCAAATCGTCATGGAGATGAAGACGCGGCGAAGGAGATGGGGAAAGTACAGAGGCACAGTCTCACAGCGAGGCCAAAGTTGCGGCTAAAAAGACGGAAAAATACTTTCATTTCATGATGCGTTATTGATTGACGGCTGTGATTTTGCAGATTTTCCTTTATATTTTGGTTATTTTGCTTTGGATTAAGATAACGATAACATACAGTTAGTACTAGTCCACACCATCACATGAAAAGTGCTACATATGTGTCTCCATCAACATACGTCTTGTGGACAGCATTGACCTCTTAACTCCCGCCTTAACCGAGCGCATTTTCTCCAATTCGGCATTACCTGAATCTCTAGGCCAGTGTAACGCCTCATTTGAAAGCTAAGACCTACAAAACTGATTGTAATTTTTTTTTGTCGCGTGGTCGCCGCTTTGCTGTAACATTTTTGAAGCATTTTTGTCACGTTTTTGTAGTTGTTTTTTTTTTGGGGGGGCGGGTCTTGTCTCTCTTTAGTAACTCTTTTTTCACATTTTCGTCAAGTTTTCGTCACTGTGTTGTCACATTTTTGAAGTGTTTTTGTTGTGTTTCCGTAGTTTTATTTTGTGTCATTTTTTGGTGTTACTTTTTCAATTGCTTTTTTGTCTCTCTTTTTTGCCATTTCAGTTGCATTTCATATTGTGTTATTGTTGCTTTTCCGGGCATGTTTTTTACACTCTTTTGTTGCTTCTTTATCACTTTTAGTCATGTTTTTCTCACTTTTTGGTTGCGTTTTTATTCTCGTATTCGTTGTTATTTTGACACTTTTTTTCAAGAAGCTTTTAGATTGGGGTAATACGTTAAGTCAACTAACATAAAATGAAATATAAATCTGTTTAATTACTGACACCCCCATTGCAAGGTATGCCACTGAACTGCCTCTTGTCAGTCTTTTATGCCGATGATTTAAACCAACTGTGGGTGTGTGCGTTTCACGTTGCCTAAATCATCCACTGAGCACGGCACCGTCTTTGCAAGATTTTGAAAAGACTCGGCGAGTGCCTTTTCTTCAAACTCTCCCCACTGTATTTTTTCCTATTGCGGTAACGCTCCTGCGATAAATCTAAAACTGGAACTGTACCTCATGCTTCAGTCAAACATGAAGCTCCTATAATAATTATTTCATCCCTGGCAGCACTAATGAAATCAGAGCTGTAATTATCAGTCTGCTCCAGTAATCCTGACTGGTCTGTGTTCTCGGCCTCATATACAACTGCTCATATCTCACATTACATGCTTCAGCTGCCTGCGGCTGTTTACACTGCTCCTCGCAGGTACGTCTGCTGTCTCCATGCCTCGTGGCCTCTACAGGTGTACATACAGTACATGCCCTGCACAGAGGCATGTATTTGTCAGTGCGTCTATGGTTATGTAAAAGAAGACGGTCAGGCCCATATTTCTGGGACATGGATCTAAGATTCTATTTTAACTGTGTAAAATACAGGATAGTTACCAAAAATGATGCGATGCCATGATTACCCAACTTTATCCTAATAATTTTTGACAGAGAATTGTAAGAAAATTTGGACCCCAGGAAGAAAAGCGACAGTCTGGCTGCACTAATGGAGATCCTTTCAATAAAACATAAACATAAAAAGACATAAAATTCCTCCTTGCTTATCTATGCTGGATGGTGAATACACTGGCCCCTCGGTGTAGGTAGCCCAGAAGGTGTGACTCTTAAAGTGGCCTCAACTGCAACAAAACCATAACAAAAACTCACTGCAGCTCTGTGGAATTGTCATACGCATATGCCTTGTGCACATGGTCCCATCTCCACGTTTTGAGCCAAAATCCGTGTCAGATATAGACGGATGAGGGAAGCTTCAATGTACAGAAGCCTGCCCAAAGGAAAATGCAGAGCGACTCTTGCACCAAGGTGATACTACAAACCATCATTGTGTCTGTTTGATATAAAATAACCTTCCTCAATGCTTGCTTCATAAAAACACTCTCTCACGCGATGAACCCTTGGGTCTCTTCATTACTCCTTCTGGATCAGGATGTGTAGCTCATTGTCTGCTCTCTGTTCCTGGCGGTGTAACCGACTCCTGCATATCGACGCATGCTGATTTAACAGAATAGGCCGCCGGGTGGCACGGGTCTAAATTTGGGCTTGGATTTGTTTAACTCTGAAAGCTGATCAACATCACACAATCTCCCGCCGCGTCCCGTCAGCTCCACAGCGACTGGAGTGATCAGGGATTAAATGTCTCACTGAAGGGCATTGACTGACTCTGCATGCCTCCTATCTCACCTATTCCAAAGACTTAGTTTAATATTTATAATAAACATTATTAAATTAAATTATGAAAAACTATGTATCTGTTTTATTTTCTGTATATTTGTATTGTAATTTGCATATTGTTTCCATCCGTTTCTCTTTACCACTGAAAATGCGTACAGTTGGTTTCCCTATGGGGTCCGGACCCCCCACAGAAAGAGATGCTGAAATCTCAATGGGATTTTAGATTCTCTTGCTGCTTCCCATTAGCAGTGTCTCCTCATCTCTTCCTCCCTCGTGTTGCGCTACCGCCTCATGTACTTCATTGTTCTACATAACCTCGCCGTTTGCCATAGGTGTCTGTCCAGCCCACGTCCTGCTCACTTACTGCGTCATGTCTGGAGCTGAATATTTCACAGAGCGCAGCCCGTCACTCAGGAGGGAAGCTGTGAAATTAGGCTAAAAACCATGGCTGCGGTAGAGATGCTTTGCACCTTATCAGAACGGATCTGGTGTATTTTGACTGAGGAGCACTTCTAGGATTGCCCCCTAATGACATCACAAAGTGGAGTGTTGAAGTGCGTGAAGATGACAGTCTAAATGTGCACAAATACGGATAAGTAAGTAAGTGCTTTATTTGTCATTGTACAACCGTGCGACGAAATAGGAATTACTGTAACAGGAAAAATGCAATACCCAAAAATCATGGATTTCACACCACTGACAGGCGACTTCACTTCAGGTTCAAGTAGGTTCACGTAGGGCTGAACCCCTTCCAGCCATCTCCTGCCCTGTCATGATGTCAGTTTTTATTGGCTTTGACGCTGTGCTGCTGATCTAGAGTGACAGGCACTTTGGATCGAGAGTGGCTGGTACACTATTAATAAGAAACATGAGTTTAATATGAGTGCGCCTGGCCGACTTCAACATTTCTACAGAAGTTTGGCAGGGTGCGTGGGTCTCTGCCTGTAACAGGTCTCACTGTCAAGGTAAAAGTCACAATTAACAACAAGATTTGATGAAGAGGTGAGAGTTGTTAGAGAATGAAATTCAATGGCCATTTGTCATATTGGGTAATGATGCACTGTCATATCACCTCTGGCATAAAGCCATAACTGTGGTTCTCTCACTGAATGTTTTGGCTTGTGTATCAGTATGACGCACAACAGAGGTTATTTATCCCTCTTCCTGTGGAAGCATAGGCAGACTTGAATGGTCAGATTAGAGCAAAGTCTCAAGTTCATGTTCCTGGGTCCCGCACTGAAGGTTCATAAACTTCTCCTGCATAAGACATCCAGACTCCTGCCTATTTTCATCTATCCTCTCGAACACCATTGTTTTTTTTCTATAACAGAAAGAAGTACTTGCAATAAGTCAAATAATACAAACATGCAATTAGTTACACCAAACAATAGATAAATTACAACATAATTATAAACTTTATTATAAAAAGTACAGTAATTCTATGCTAATTTACCATTTGAAGTTAAAGACATACTGTATAAGTTCAAGTTCAAATAACCTATTGTCAGTCAGGAGTATCCTAGTGAGATAAAAAAAAAAAGGAAGCTTCTCAGTTGACATTTATTTGCCAGAGAATCTTGCCTCGCTTACAGTACCTTTGTTAGATTGTGACCAAACAGGCTTCAAGGCTGGTGGTACGTGACCTGATCAAGGTACAACGAAGTAGAACTACTGTGATATCAAACTATGGCATAGCATATTTTTTCAGTTTTTGTAAAATCCCTTGAGACAATGTACTCTCGGGTACCAGTTACCTCTCCGTTGCTCAGTTTGCTTACACAATAATTTTCCCACAGTGTAACATACTCTTAACAACTCCAGGTGCAACCACGACTGACACATGAGTTGGGCAACAACACAGAACTAACAGCAAAGGAAATGTCTGTCACTGTGATTCTCCGAGCACACAATGATGACTAAAATCCTTCAGCACGAAATCACATTCATACGGGGGTTGATACTTGCAGCAGGCTGAAGCAGGCTGGGAATATTTGTCTTTCATTATTTCCCTACCTGACATCAGCACGCTCTAATGCGTCGCAGGTATGCGTTCGACAAATACCACCAGATTTATGCGCATCATATGAAAAGTATTATTTTGTCAGTCGTGCTTAAACGTAATGAATATCCAAAGACCTTCTGAGCTCCAAAGAAAAGATCAATTTTTGCGGATCGTCATGGCAACTGAGGTGTGTGTCAATCCTTTTAAAGCCTTAGGGCGCAAGACATTCAGGCTATACGTGTTGTGTTCAATTAATGGACACACCACCACCCCGGTTCCCATCCCAAAATGGGTGCGGCCCACACTTTGAGAAGCACTGCTCTAGATCAAGAAGCTATATTGTCTACTCCACCTTTAAAGACACACAATTGCCTCAATGAGATGAACTTTATAAGGATTTAATACATAAACAATATAAAGATCATATTTTCCAATGACATAATATCAATCGGCCTACTTCGAAACTGAAAGCCTTATCAAATTGGATCAGACATGTCACCGAGTTGAACTTTTACGACCAAATTATAGCCGTCAACAAAGTCCGAACTCCTGGCTTTCTCGGGGCCTTTTTAAATGTCTTCCTCCCTTGGGCCAGACTGGCTCCTATGTGTAAGTCTTTCACCACATTAATCCTAACACAGCTGAGCTTGCCAAGGCAATAAATCACTGGCTGGATTAACACTTGCCCCGACATTACCGGGTGCACGGAAAAACAGAGCAGGCAGCAGAGGCGTGCAGTACATGTGCTGCTGGAGTTTTTGTACTTTGAGAGATCGTGCTGTTATAGAGGTGTGTCCTTTAGACGACTTCCAAATTAGGCTAACTCCGTGCAACATCCAACAAAAGAGACAGCCAAGGCCAAAATGGTGGATTCGTACAGTGTGGGAGGTCTACGGGTCATTAGAAAAGCGTTAGGCAGAGAATCAGAGGCAAGACATACTACAGTATTCTTCCCTTTGTCCTAAAACTTTACCTATAAAGGGCACTTCTAAAACTCCTCTCGATAAACCATGTCTAACTAATTCAGTGACTCTGAGTTTTTAAAGTGTTGGAAGGAAGAAAGTGGCAGTCTATAATTGTTCACCCACATTCAGAAAGCTTCTACTTCAAGTTCCATCCAGCCTGCATCATTGTTCATACTGCGTGACGTTTCACTCAATAAATCAATGTTGGAACTACACATCATTACACAACAATAAAAAGAGAAGCAGAATGATAAAAAACATTAAGCATACTTTATCTTTGGCTGTGACGAGTTAGGACTGGAGGATGTAGAACTTTTTTTCTTATTGTAAGACCTATTGACGAAAGGATAAAATCACAGAAGAGAACATCACAGGGCCGACCCAGTATCAGTTACACGCCAAAAATAATATCAAATCACTGTGCCTTATTCCCTTTTCACAATAAAAGCCTCTAAAACCAAGTGCGATTACTACAACTGCTTAACTATGCCGCACAAATGACAATGCCGATAGATCCTGTGTGCATGTCAGTCAGGGCTGCCGTGACCTTTCTTGGCTAGTGGAGCTTGGGGCGTGCAGTGCTGAGAGGCAGGACGTGGGCAGTGAGTAACCGGACATGTTGGACAGCTCATCGGTCACATCCACGAACCCAAATGAGGCGCCAGAGGACACTAACTTTCCTGACCACTGCTCCTCTCTGTTATAAACTGTATAGTGTGTGTGTGTGTGTGTGTGTGTGTGTGTGTGTGTGTGTGTGCATGGCCAAGCTGAGTCATCCAGGCAAGACCTACTTTTGCCAGTATGTCCTTATTTATTACACTTTCTAGTTACAATGCCATTCATGTTTTGCACACTGCTGCTGTTATTCCACCTTGCCCATGTGGTTTGACTTATCGTGGCTTTTAGTATTCTAATCGCCTTTTATATAGCCTACAGTACATAAGGATGCGCAATGAGTTTGTGAATCACTTCTATGATCGGGTAGAAACTGCATTTGTATTGTCTTGTGTGTGTTCTGTACATTAAAAACTGTCGATACTGATCATGAAGTGGTTAATAATAAGTAGCTGATGTTGATCATTATTTACTGACCATTACATCTCTGGCATTAGAGAACAATAGACTGTAGAAATTGATCCTACTGATATGAACAGGTACTGTGGTAGCTTATCAGGGTGTGGTTCTAGGAGTAACATAAAACTTGTATTTGAAGATAAGGTAGTGTGTGTATTAGAATTTGAATCATTTGGGGTTTGTTGCAGTAGAAAATATGTCAGAGATTCCGACTTCTTCAGTGTTATAACAATTTACCGTAAAGACACTCTTCATCACTGTATCACTTCATACACCTACACATCTGTAAATACAATCCGGCTGTTGTTCTATGTCAACTTGTTGTCATCTTACCATTTTTTATTTTTTTAACTTTATATTTTTTATCTTATTTATTTTAATATTCTTTATGCGTGCTCCTATAGCCTTATAGTTTAAAGTTTTATAGCCAATTCATATCTAAGTTCTGTGTTATATGCTTTATGTTGCACATCTGCACCGAGAAAAATTCCTATTTTGTGAACCTGTTCTCAAACAATGGCAATACAAACTATTCTGATTCTGAAGTGGAATGCCGGTCCTTCTTCTACTCAAAGCCAAACTGGAGGTGGTTGCATCATCATTACCATCACCCCCCCCCCCCCCCCCCCTACTACAGATATTTTACCAACACAAAGTTAGCATACATCCCTAAAAGAGAAACCAATGTAGGCCTAATCATAAATATTATCACTGGCTAAGAATGAAAATGAAATCTCAACTTCAACCAAACTAGAACTGATAAAGGATGGGATTCGTCTAACTAACCTGACAGATGAACGCGTATTGCACGCTACTGCCGACGGGGGGCGCAGTTCAGCCCGAATCCAGGAAGCGTACAAAGAGAGAAAGAAAGTGTGGAGCGAGCGTAGCAGCATCACACTCCCATCGGCACACGCTCAAAAGCACGCGTTTCATTGTCCCGAGCCTAGAAACAAGGGATTAACCGGATGGGCTTCATATCACCTGGAAAAATCCCTCCAAATTTACGCATTTTCCTATTGCTCTCGGGACTTATCGCCTTAACAACAAAAAAAGAAAGAAAAGAAAATGACTCGATAAACCTGCACCGGGCTTGAACACCTGCTCTCGCTGCCTCACTCCTTGTTTGCTCTGCCTTTTGTCTCGGGCATCTCCGCAGCCCCTGCACTGACTCGGTGGCGGTGGGAGAAGACGGAGCATCAGCAGCGCCAGCGGGGGTGAACCTGACACCTACTAGCCGCGCGTCGCAGCTTCTTCTCCCGCAGGAACCGTGCAACCACGCGCCGGTAGTACGGATCCCCGGCTGTCTCGTTACGCGACTTTTAATTGTTTAGGGCTTCCCCCTCCCTCTTCATCTTCTTCTCCTGCTTAAAACTCTGCGCTTCTTAAAACAACAATAATAAAACTGCCTTACAATCTTGGAACTTGAATTACCAGGATTTCTCGCCCGACTTCGTGGAGGAGACGCGATCCATAGAGGCGGCTAACAACACCTGGGGAGAGAGGGAAGATGCGGGCGCTCGTGTTGCTGCTGTCCCTGTGCACGGGAGCAGTCGGCCCAGTGAGAGGGGCGGACCGGAGCTGCTCGGACCTGCGGCAGTTCTACACCGGGAAGGGCTTCACTTTGGCCGGGGTCCCGCAGAACGAAATCTCCGGTAAGTTGACTGAGCCACTGCGTCCCCCCCTACACCACCACCTCCTCCTCCCACTGTATGTGTAATATCCTCTTAGATTATGATTGATGGGCTTGCAACAGCCATAAATTGCACAATGGGATTGCTTGCCTGCCTTCTTTAATTGCTTTGGAGTGCATCTTTATTGTGTTATACCTGTTTATGGTTTACAGGCATTTGCAATATGGGCCTGTTGGCGATTCCAGACGATATTGACTTGATTTCACGCTATAAATCTCCTTATAAAACTTGATTAGATCTGCAATCACAGCTATATACTTTTATAGCCCCCCAAGCCACTTACTCTTCTATTACCTGTACATGCATGGCTGCAATATCCTCTTTCTCTTATCATCCCTTTCATTAGTGAACTGTACCCCTTTGTTACACCCCGTCCCGCTGATGTATTGGCCCATACAGCGCTTTCTGGGGCATTTTCATTGTTCCTTGAGCAAGCCGGGGTTGGCATGGCAGGCAGGTGGGTGTGAGCATGCCATATGTCTTCAAAAGCTATTGCAGTTTGTCCATACGAGCATTTATCAGTGTCCAGCTTTTAATATTAGTCCTGTAGGAAAACCTAGATTCACTTTCCCCCAATAACTGAGGCTGTGTGTGTAGCATAGGAGGATTTCGCAGTAATGTGTCATATATATTACTACATTATGGCAGGGGAGTGGAGGGATATTTTTTGTTTGCTCTGCTCAGTGTGAGACTGTGACTAGATGCTGAGATTTGCATAAGCTAATAATTTAAGCTTGCCGCGGGCAAACCCAGCGGTGGATATGCTTTTGCAGGTTTACAATTTGTGAAGCAACAGTGTAGAAGGAGGAAGAACGGAATACAGGTGTAAGGTTGTTGTTGAGAACACTATGGGAGAGGAAATGCGATTCTGTGGTGCTGATTCCTTCATCCCAATTCAGAATGCAAATGCTCTGCTATTTTCTGCTACATCTGGATATGAGCTACACTTAACCACCACGCTATCCCACTTTAATGAGGTCCGATGCGTGTACAAAAAAAGGTTCAGTCACTGGCAAAAGACGGCATCCACTGCTCTGATCATCAGAAACTCAATAATGCAAAAAAGGAATCCACTCCAAGGCAGACCGTGTATTGACTGTGTCCAGGAATGTTAAAAAGACTGTCGTGTTCATCAACAATCCCTCCTGGCAAGTCATTATGCATTGGCACTAGATGCAATGTTAAATCTAAGCTATAACTCAATCATAAAAGGGAAATTTAACACAGATAATAGTTTTCCACATAAATCAAAGGCATCTTCCATCAAAACATGCCTCCAGCTTCCAAGAAACAAATAAATGCTTCCACCGGCACCGCCTTATAATTTTCTCCAAAATAGGACGTACTTGAAAAGATCTGATGGTATTGGTATTCTGGTGCAACATTCGTTCAGCCTCGAAACTGAGCTCGTCAGGCTAGTCATGTGTTTAATCAATGTGTCAATTGCTCACCAGTCACATAATCAATGGGTGAGATATCCAGGCGCTCGAGCAACCAGCCAATCAGATCCCACGTCATTCATTCAGGTCCTGTCACCAACCCATCAAGTGAGCCAGAGTGCTATATTATAAATGCATCACATATTCGTATTAGAGCTGCTGGAATAATGTGAAATTAAAAGAAAATTGCAATTTGAATGGTTCTGAAGTATACGTAGTCCGCAGTCTGAAAATAAAATGTTTAGAGAAGAAATATCCTTGTGTCTCCTTGAGGGCTGGACAATTATTCGCAGATGAGTACAAACTTCTATCTACTATCCTTTACAAACAACTAAATATTGTACATCTTTAAAGAGCCTTATTTTGTCTACAACCTGCGATGCGAGCTCTGTGGTTTAAACGTCTGCAAAACGTGCTCTGACAAACAACACAGTTATTCTCATATTTGTCTAACTCTCAAATGTTAATGCACAATGGTAAAAAGTGCTCCGTGAACTGAATCTAGCTTTTAAAACATGAATCGCAAAATGGGTCGTCTGGCCTTTAGAAATCTCGTTTCTTCTAGGGCAGAATAAAAAAGAAAGAGGATGGATTGAAGTATTTGATTTCATTCCAAAGGTTGTATCATGTCAAGGAAGCCGGCTAACGGTGCAACCTTGGTTATTCAGTATCTCGCATTTGTCGAGGTGGGAGTGACAGCTTTGGACGTACAGACAGGTAGCAGACAGCGGAGGCAAATCAAAGCCGAGAGAAAGAGCGGTGGGCTGACAGACATGCAGCCAGTGAGTCACCCGAGGACCCCGCGCTGTGATTGGGCGACAAGTTGACCAGGCCAGACATCACAAGTTTTTTTTTCCTTAGCCTGTAGTGAAGTGACGTTCGGGACCAAATCAGATCTCTCGGACGGTTCTGGGACGTGTGAGGTTTGAAAGGATCCCCATTTCTGTTTCATGCCATTTTACACAGATGACAACTCGACGTACACAAGAAACAGCATAACAACAGCGCAGACGACACAAGATTAAGCTTTTTGCATTATTTGAATGGTTGAAATGAGCAAATCGCAATAATTTAGGCAGAACAATTTCCACTGCAAACATTAACATATTCTCGATAATGTCGTATGTATAAAACCTGCTCACCATTTAGTTTAAACCTCTACATGTTTGGAAATGCATGTGCAGAGAATCTCGTTTCCCAAAGATTCAGTTCCCGTTTAAAGAACCCTGAAACCCATGACTATATCCTTCCCACCATAAACTCACGTTTTATTGACAGACGGTAAAACAAAGTGCTCCTTATATCCAGTAGGACCTTGATCCTGCTGTAGTTATGTTAAGCCTCCCATCCATGAAACGTATTACAAGTGGCATTCCAGACAAGAGCGAAGGCAGCAATAATACTGCGTCCCCGCAATCTTGTCTCTTCTCCCAGGGTTGGTAATTTTAGATTTCCAGTTGGAATGGAGATAACAGGTTTTTCTGTATTCTCCGCTATTCCCATTGCGGAGAGAGATAGGAGCAGCGCGGGCCACAGCTCCCCATGTAAACACAGCTGCCTGACTTAGCCATGTTTATATTTGAGAAGAATCAGATGATGCCAAGAAGGAACCTGTTCAATCAGATTCCATCACAATGACTTTAAGTACCCCCTCTCCGCAGGGGAACGTAACATTTGCAAAAGAATAAATGATTAGTGTTGTGTTTACATTGTGGGATGGAATGTTGTTGAGGTAAGTTTTGCGGCTATTGGATTTATTGCATTTTTTTTTTTATTGCTCTCCAGTCCGATCAAACCATGAGGATTAGCTTACATTGTCAGTGGAACATTGTGGCCAACTTTTACACCCTGTCCAGTGTCCACACCGCCCACAGTCAACAAAACGGTATGTATTGTATTGTATCATGAGAGTTACCAACAGAATAATAGTAGTAGTATTTATCCAAGAACCATCCTCTGGTCTGGAATACTGATCTGGCGCCAAATGTTGTGGCACCAAAAACAAACTGAAGTCTCCTTTATAGCTTGTTTTATGTATCCTTTTTTTTTTTTTTCATCCCTGGCTCGCATCCTCATTCATCCTGAAGTGTAAATAGCTGTGGACAAATAGAGGTGCGCGTGGGGCTCTTTTGAGTGCGATTATCACTCAGAGCAGTAAACACGCGCGCAGATGCTGCAGCCCTGTGGCCTTCCTGTGCACTGGGAGGAACAAACACTTCCCTAATGATTCAAGACAAAGCCCAGCTGTTAGCAGTCAGCGCCGCTTCACAATTAGCACCAAGTAAGGAAGAAATATACAGTGATGGAGAGGGTCACTTCAGTTTGTGGACAGGACGGACGCTTTTTTACAGAAACACAGCTTTGACTTTCGGCAAAGGCAAAAGGGTTTTGCTATAAGAGCTGCACTGGACATGAGATAAAAACAATGCGATATTTGATAACTGTCTAGTCAACTATTTCATACATAATAAGCCCTACACCATTTTAGGCTTTTGCAATTTCAAACGATGTTCGGCTCTGAATGTCTAAATAAAGTCATCTGTTGGCTTCCAGCTGTAGAGGCAAGTGCACACATGTGTTCAAACCGATCAATCAGGTTTGGAGTGGGGAAATTTGTGCTTGTGGCTGTTCAAGGGTTAGAACAATGGTAATTCATAACGTCATTATGTTGCTCAATTAGTTATTGCATTATTATTATAGTTATGGCTTCCTGTAAGCAGGGTTGACATTGTCTGGATATTCTAAGCGTTTAGTCACTCAAAAACTTGACGTCAGCTTTTGTACCCCCTTAATGCAAGATTTAGGCAGTGTTCAATTTGTCAGTCTTAGATCTAAAAAAAAGTGAACGTTGCTTGAGTAGGGGTTTCTGAATCTACAACATATTTCCTTTATTGGCTACAGGTCAACTATCAAAAGTTGTTTAAGCCAAAGTTTGTGTGAAAACTCAAACACATTATTTTGTGAGTGGAAAGCAGTCTGTCTAAGATAAGATATTCTTTGTAATATGACTATAGCAGATGCTCTACATTCCTCCTGTGTAAAAAAAACACACACTTTTGTCCTGTGGCCTAAGCAGCAGCTCAATGGAAGTCATCTTTCCTGCTGCCTGCCTCTGTGTCTGTGTGCCTGCAAGCGATTCTAGCTTACACATTCACCGTGTCAATAGGTAAAGACTAGCTTTTCCTATAGAACATGCTTAAAAGTGGGTGAAAGCCAATACCTTCTCCAGGGAAGACACTTCAGGTCCATTCATACCTGCATTGTCTGAGGGAAGCAGCACACACCCACGTTATCGAATGACAGGCTGAAAAAAGAAACACACAAAAAGTCGCCTGGTCCATACAGAAGCCAGGGATGTAAACCGGCATGCTCCAGATACTGTCCTAAGGTGTCACATGATGATGGAGGTGCATATGGGTTTTGGAGTGCCATTTTATGTGCTGAAGTCGTCAACTGGAGTGTGTTGTTTCGCCAACTGTAGTTTCTGTAGTTGTGGAATAAGATTTTAAGTTTTGTCCATTGGTATGTATTGTAAAAGCAGATATTTGTGGAAAAAACCTTTGTGTACAATTAAAGCCACACCGTGTAAAATTTGACCCAATAAATAAAATTGAAATACGAGGATTTATTTTATGACAGATAGTTTCATCATTGAAAAATACCTCATACATGTACAAAAAATAAAACATTTCTATGAAGTCTATTCTGACTGTAACTTTACCAGGAGTGGGTACGTCTCCAGCTCGTCTCCATGGAGACGTTGATTAAAGTCAGCAGAATTTGAGATTTACACAGGTTAGGTCCTCATCCAAATCCATTCTTTGATTACCCACTGCAGTAATATAATTTTCTGTGTCGAGCTTTTTCATTGAAAAATCAGATATGTGTCCTTTAACCTGTCACTTGCTGTCCCCCAGATCAGGGGGTTAGGGATTAGGGTTAAGAACGGCAAATATGTAAGTTGTGTTTCACTCACATGGATCTCACACGTACAGTATTTCACACAACTAGAAGGTCTTGGCTTTCAAATGATCACACTGGCATACAGGCGGTAAGCTCTCCTGTTAATACGCTTTGAGATTTGGATATGCGTAATTGCGAACCCTAACCCTAAAAATAACCCTAACCCTAAGATGGCAAGTAACAGGTTAAGTACTAATGAAATGGTATTCCTCTTACATATGAGAGTATGTATACTCTCATTACATAGTAGAAGAGTCTAAATGTATATGTAACCAGTGCTTTTAACTATGTAACTTTAGAAACATTTTAAACTCATGCACAGTGACATCGGCATTTGCAAGAGCTTCTAAATCTATTTCTTCTATTTTCTACAGTCACACTAACCTAACTCAGGCATTATAGACTTAACCCGCAATTTAATTCATTTCCAAATCTTGTTGACATATTGGCAATGACACTCTCAAGGTCTTATTGAAGTGATTTTGTCTGGTTGATTCTATCTATAATGTGGATCAGGTTTTTTTTGGTGCCAAAATCAAGATGTAAAGTCAGTCACTGAGACATTGGGTGAAAGTTGGCAGTTAAGGTCTATAAAGGGTGAAGTGATGCTGAGAGCTGATTAGTAGTAAATACAGTGGGCACCTGCATGAATATGGATGGAGGCCGGTCGGAGTGATCATGAATGAATCAGATGCTGCCAGCAGCAGAGGATTTGCACAGGCTAATGCCTATCGATCGGAGAATGGGAAAGAAAACAGCCATCGCTTTAGTCAGTCTGAACAAGTCAAGTTGCTTACCTTTGCTTCAATCAAGTATAACAACATGATGACCAACTATAGCAAACTCCAGCTGTTTTCGCGGCGGTAGCTTGAACACTCGTACAGTACGTCTCCTTTTGCCAATTCACCAATGTTGTGTCGCCATTTGTCACCTCTCATGGTCATAACGCTTTGCTCGATTGGTGCGTGCCATGCTCTTACTATTGTCTGTTTGTCTGCCTGACTTCATAAGTGGTGTAACTTCACATATGGCTTGAAACATAAATATTTAAATGGTCTATACGTGCGGTGCAGGTGACCTGAGCGTTTACGTGGGCGTGAGCACAAAAATTGATACTGTCCATCATGTGTCAGCCATCTCATGCTCGCTCGGGCGAACAGTGAAAACGCCACCAAGTGGAACAGAGCGGCCTGTCCACACAAACACCAGGGAGGGGCCGGCGATCAAACCAAGTGCCCAAGACTGTAGTCCGCTTTTGCATTAGGTTTCAGCCCACACACTTTGGAAAGTTTCAAACAATATATCCTTATGCTGGGATGGGTGGAACCATGTGCGCTGACAGCCAAAGATTACACCAGCTTGTCAAAGTTGTGGTAATAAAAAAGAAGAATGTTATTTATGGGGGGGTCTAAACTAAATTTCTTGCAGTTTTTAGGTAATAAATACCCACAAAGACAGCATTATGTAGCTCTCTGCTAAAGATATCATGACACCAACACAGCTACAGCCTTTGCACACAGGCTTGAGACATTGCACTGGCAGATCTCCCGCACACTGTCCAACAAACAAAGTCTAGTTGGCGAAACGTTGCAGCCCTTGTAATAAATATCTCATTGTTTGCAAGTAAGTACCGCGTGCGGGAGAGTCTTCTCTACAAATACGAATGCCTTTGCTCTTCTGAAACCCGACCTAAATGACCTTGGAAATAAAAATCTAAAGCCATGATCAAAATGAGTGCCGTTTGGATTTGATGAACTGACATAGAGATTTACCCAGATATATCTATGGCTGAAGCCGCACATCCGCATTAAGCTTGACGTATCAAAGTAAAATCACTATTTGAACAGTCCTGGCATTTTTTTTTTTCCTTTTTCCTACCTTACTCGTCAGATCTTGCGCACGATCGAAGGGGGGTGTGTGTGTGTGTGTGTGAGGGCAGGGAGGGGTATGGGAGAGGGAGGGGTCGGTGAAAATGTGTTAAAAGCAGCGTTGTGAATCTTTCATGATGTCTGATGCAGCAACATGAGGGGGAGACGGGCGGAGATACAGAGAGGATGAGAGCAGACCATGGAGGAGCATGACAAGGCGCTGGAGCAACCTCGGTCTTCGGCCTTTTGAATGCACATGTGTGGATGGGAGGGTTAGAGCTGGTAAATACAGGCTGGTGGGAGTAAAGACTATTATCCCTATAGCTTCAATCCAATATGTTGTCCCCGCTGCACATGTTCCTTGTCTGTTGATCTATTAAAAGCAACTACTGCTTTATCTCACACACACAAATAATTCCTAGACAATAATAGAAACCACTATACCGTTTTAGTGGTCAGGAATGTAACTGCATATATATTTTTTTTAAAGTGTCTTGCTCTATAACCTGCATAAGCATTTTGTGTTATTCCATAGCTTTGACACACTATTTTGGCTGTAGTTTAAAAAGGAAGAAAACATAAGGAAAACAACAGCCGTTCACTATCGAAAAAGTCAATTCCTCGTTCAAACATGGCGTTTCCCCCGTCTCCTAAAACCGTTATTCACACAAGTGACGATTTTGAAAACAATCTGCATGAATTACCATATTTCCTCCATTAAAATGCCAATTGCGCGTGTAGTTCCTTCTTTATACACATCGGGCCCATATAACAATGCTGCTTTATGGCTCCACATTGACATTCAACTCTTCCACGTGGCGCGATACCGCCGAAGTAGCTGGTGGAGAAAGCAGATTAAACTCCTCTATAGTCAACATGTAATCACGTAATGCTGATAAATGCCAGGGTCACGGGGGGGTCCTTGCTTCTTTATGATGATCACATATTATAGGAGGGCCGGGTGAAAGGAGGAAGGCACCAGGGAACCGGGGCGAGAATCGCTCAATGCCTTAACATCAATCTTTGTGGTAGAAATCAATGCGGTACAAACATGGACTGTTTCTCGATAACCTCTGTCTATTTGGATCATCTGCATTCCGGCTGTGCGCTGCTTCCTCCGTAACCATCAATGCTCCTCCTGGTTCAACACCACCAGGTTTATTGTGATCGTTATTTTTCCCAAAAATCTTCCGCCCCACATCCGCTTGGTTCACACCTCCGTGCACCACCACCTTTTTTCTCTTGACTTACTAATGCTATTTTTACGTGCTCGCTGCTCCTCCATCTGTTCTTGAAATGAAGAGATGAGTTGTGTGTGTGTGTGTGTGATGTGCTTCATGTGTTAAAGCTCCGTTTGAAGCGGCACATAAACAGTGTCTAGCGCCTGCGTGAGAGGCGGAATACGGGCCGCGTTCATCGTAACATCGAAGGAATGATTTATCGCGTGGTGTGCCGCTCGGATGAAGGCGTGCGCATGAAGGGAAATCAAGTGTGGAGCAGGTGCTTAAAAGAAGATTCGTCTAAACCCCAAACACTCATTTTATTTATCATTACTTTACTTTCGGTTTCAGTCCATTTAAGGCTTTATTAGGTGTTAGTTCTAATTATTGTCAGTAGAAGTCAAAAAGAGATGGTTTGCAAAATAAACTATGCTTTTAATTTAATGATTGGAGTGAATGGTGACTTATAGACATGTTTGTTTTCCAGTCCAGAGACAGCATATGCCTATTCACAATGTTAGTGGCACAAACCTTCAGCGTTTTATATATTCACAAAACAGCATGACCTGATATCAAAACATTTGCTAATGATTAACAAATTGACATGCATCTTTGTATGCTATTCCTATTCTCTACTGCCTCCTGCACTCTCATCACAATTACATCATTTTTCTTTCGCTCAGAGATTTTTTCTGACAGGTAAAGATCCCATTTAATGAAATCTGGCAACATTGCAACAGTATATGCCAATATAGGAAAGAAGGTGTAGGTGTTCTGTCAGCACTCTTCATGACATTTTCTCATTGCGAGTTGAATTCTTTATGAGGGCCGTACATGTACAGCGGTCGAGAGGGGACCTTCCAATTCCAAACCCATTTCTCTAAAGATATACATGGGAACGGTAACTTTGATTTTTTTTCCTGATAATACTGTAGTCACGCTAATATGGTCATGCTATTTTGATAAGACAACCAAACATGAAGCCTTATAAGCTTGACATTGAGTGGATCTGTCTTCATTTCAACTTGTTTGTAATAGCTGTCATGTAGTAATTTAAGGCACAGGACACAACCCACTCGATGTTATCTTCATATGTATTAAGGCAGATTTTGTGCTGGAAACAAAGAAACTGTGCCTGATCTACACAAGGGCAGGTTTGAATGCACAGATCCACTTAGGTCAGTAATATACAGGAAAGGTTTTCAAATTGATCAATTGATGTCTCTAAATGTAAATATTGTTTACAATCACCGGTTTACAATCAACCTTAAGGAGCTTACTGTGAGCCAGTGGTGTGCCGTCCTAATGAGGAAAAAAAGTGTAAAATGTTTTAATAGTATATTTAATTTATTTATATAATGTACAGTTGAGTCACTTATATTGACTTTGTTGATTTATAACTGTAATTTCCTACTCAAAAAGTGCCTTAAACACCTCTGGCGAGCTGCTCCTCCTCAGGGCCTTCTCCACAGATTCTGCTGGCCCTGTGTTGTCAGGCCGCACACATGATTGACAGCCAGCCTTCAGTAGCTTCCCTACGTTTTGTTCGCCTGGGAAAACCGCTAATGTAACCGCGCATGGGCAAGACGTTCCAGCCAATCAGAAGCAAACCGGATACACAGATATTCCTCTTGGAAATATCCGAATGAAGTGGATTTATTGGTCACGGATTTTTTCGGCCCCTTCCTCATGAAGTGCTTCAAGAGTAAAGCAGCGGCACCGACAGCGGGACGTAGACGCTTGGCTCCCCGGACAGGAGAAGAGTTTCCCCGCGTCAGCTGTGCTGGGACTCGGGCTGGGAACAGGTACGGGACTACGAGCGCTAAAAAAGCATCTCACATAGCACCAGACTGTAAGTTTAGTATCTTTTAATTACGGTGGATTTTGCGTTTGAGTTGATCTCTGGATGTCTCGCTCTGTCAACAAAACATCTCCTAAATCAGCCGCCTGTCACCACGTTATAACGCGCTCGTCTCCGCCTGTCATGTGTCGTGTGTTTCCGTATACTAGTACGAGTTGGGGCTGAAAGATATATCGTTATCGTATCGATATCGAGATATGAACATTCAAGATATTAATATTGAACAAGCAACGATATATCGTTATCGTATTGATATATCGAGATATAAACATTCAAAACATTAAAATCGAAAAAAGCAAATATAAACAAGGTTTTCATCAATAAAACTGCACTCTTTGTTATTATGTTTACATTTTTTTGAAAAATGCTTGGTTTTCACCTAGCCTGGCCTTAGCCATCCATAAACTCCGGTCAATTATCTTTTCCCTACATGTACATCTGGGCTTGATCTCAGTGGCTGCGTTTCATTGGTTGAATTTCAACCTACCATTCAGCGATCGGGGAGGCAGGTGTTGTAGGTGACGTCAAGCATTTGCGCCGCATTTGCTGGTTGTAGTTCGGTAACAGTGGCGGATACAAACGTAAAGGAAGCTCTTCAATCCGTTCTGGCTCGGCTCCCAAATATCCAGAAATTAAAATCGAAGCCTTGGAATGTGCAAGGAATGCCCCCAAGAGTTATGACAGCTGCTTCACTCAACATGGGCGCATTACATACGTCACGACCAAACGCTAGCGAAAATCAGATCCAATCTTTTCAAAGGAGTTCACCCTCCCACCTGTTAACAGAGCTCAATTGTGAAAATCCAGACCCTCTGTACGAAACGAAATGAGTACGAGGGTATGGTAAAACCAGGCTAGTTTTCACCTAACCCATAGTTATATTGTATCGTACCGATATCGAGATATAAAATTTTGTCCATATCGTTCAGCCCTAGTACGAGTGTTCCCGAAGGTGTTTGCTTTTGTTTGAGGCTGCTTTGGTTTGCGTTGTTGATACATCCTTTAGCGGACAAGTGCCACACAAAAAGGCAGTTTTATCCATACGCCTATTGTCGATCAGTTTATATGCGTTTGACAGCGTGAACCCAGGTTTCTATTGAAGGCCCTGACTGAAACCCCACAACCCACCACTGCTGTGCACTCTGCTTTCCTCTGACACACCACAGTGCTGAGCGGCGTCCTGTGAACGCCCGACTCCTCATGACTCCACGGTTATTATTAGGCCCGGACCAAAGGAGAGCAGACCATGTTGTGGTGTGGAACAAAGCCGAGTGAGGGAGTGATGGATATTAAACATTCACATTGAGAGGTTATGCCGAAAATAAACAGGTGGAATCAGTACTCCGCATGATCTGTCTTAAGTACCACACTGCCACTAGACATTATTTGGAAATAATCTTTAAAACCTATTTTGCCTTTTTTTAAATCCCACCCAGTATAGCCAGAAGCAACTAAAACCCGGACATATGAGCTGTTTTTGCTACTAATACTGTATGAATACTCTTATTTAATCCAACCCTTACATTATACTACCACTGTTACAACTTTTGCTATTGTTGATGTCCTTACGATCACGATTGCTTTCACTACACCAAAATTATTAGTTTCCATTCCACTTCTGCTTCTGCTCTCCTTAGTCTTAAAAGCCTGTGGAGAAACAGTGCCAGGCAGGAGATGGCTTAGAAGCGTGCCTCTGGGGCATGGATTGTCAGGTGTGATCGACAGCTCTCTGGGCCGCTGTCAGCTTCAGAGTCACACCTCCAGCTTCTATTGATAGAATCGGGTTACGCCATTGACTCGACCCGAGCTTTGAACCTGCACATTACTACTAGTACCTTAGGCTTCAGGATGCACTCCGAACAACAGTGGACAGATACGTAGCAGGTTATCATAGACACAGACTGATTAACCAAAAATGAGTTACTCCCATTTTAATAGCAGGCATCATTTAGCACTTAAATTCTTAATGTACACATTTTTTTCTTATTGTAAGCTTTGAAAATCATGTAACCTAAGATCTAAATGTTCATAATGACAGAAAAAAATAAACTTCTACTACTACTACTACTACTACTACTACTACTACTACTACTACTAATATGGCATGGAATTTGAGATTTGCTGACTCCTTGTTCATATGTTGCAGCTTTGGCACTGAAAGACCAATGTGAGTAATGTTCAAATTCAACCAACTAAATATGATTGGATAGCACAAGCAAAAAGAGTAAATCATGTTTGGCAACTACACCAGTCTTCTTAAGGGATTGACCTCAGACATGGTTCATTTTACAAAATGGCAATGGAATAATGGAAACAATTTTTAAATTCTGCTGTTATGTTACAACATGCTTCAAATGCTTTAAAAGCCAATCTGAAGCTCACATTGATGTGAAATGACTTGTCCTTTCTGCCTGTAACAGTACTTAATGGGCAAATTGCTGTTGGCTCAGTGGTTACATGTGCACAGTCACCGGGGGAGACATTACACCATTATGGCTAATCACAGGGTACTTCGTGAGTATGCTCATCGAACCCCAACAGGGCTTAGCAGCTTTATTACCTGAATGAGAAAAGAAAATGAAGCAACTACAAGAACAGTTGCCACACAAAGGGTGTTGAGTCCTGGCACACACTCACAGAACAGATAAGATCACAGTGCTGTATAATCCTGGTCTGATCCTGAGAGGATGACCAGGCACTCGTCCTAAACAGCGTGACTGTCCTGACTCGGCAAAGTGATGCAAGGGATTACCAAGGGTGACTGACAAATGAAAATGAAAATCTATTGCAAGTATCATCACAGTGTAGTATCATTTCTAGATATTAGTTTAGAATTACACATACTTGCCAACATTGAGTTTTTTTATATCGATGTATCGGCCCAAGAAACAAATTCCTTTGTGCGAACAATTGTCATTTCTTGCCTTGTTGTATTTACATGATGAAGGAAACTTATCCTGAAAATATTGTTTCTTTGATATTTAATAAATGATTCTGTTTACCATTGTGGACAATGACACAATAAGCAGTTTTAGTTGTTGCTCTGCATTACTTTTAGTTTGGAATATTTATTGCATCATCATCTTAAATAAAACAAAATGTGTGCCACCATCTGAGACCGAGGGCGCGATGACAGAAACACCTCGAGTGAATGACTTTTTCTTCTTCTCCGTCTTCTGATCTGGCAGTAACAACGCTACTTGATGTATCACGTCACTGGCTCGCCTCATACACGCAGGCAGGCTGTTGTTGTCAGATACTGTGTCCTAACAATCTTACTTGTTGTCTTCACTGTAAAATAGGGAGATTAGCGTGAGAAATTACTGACCGGGAACATTGTGGGAGATACGGTTAAAAATCTGGAGTCTCCCGTGTGATTCGGGAGATTTGGCAAGTATGTCTCTGACCAACACACAATTATTCTGTCAAATTTGACAAGTCAGACACCACAGCAAGCCTGCCTTACTTACTTCCTTACCTTCCTTCCTTCCTTACTTCCTTACTTACTTACGTGCTTGCTTGCCTGCTTGCTTACTTACTTACTTTCTTTACTTCCTTTCCTTCCTTCCTTCCTTCCTTTCCTTCCTTCCTTCCTTTCTTACCTACTTGCCTGCTTGCTTACTTACTTACTTTCTTTACTTCCTTTCCTTCCTTCCTTCCTTTCTTACCTACTTGCCTGCTTGCTTACTTACTTACTTTCTTTACTTCCTTCCTTCCTTCCTTCCTTCCTTCCTTCCTTCCTTCCTTTCCTTCCTTCCTTCCTTCCTTTCTTACCTACTTGCATGCTTGCTTACTTACTTACTTACTTACTAACTATTCAGCTGTAGTAAAAGAGTAAATAATTTGTTTGACTTTGATAGCTATTCATAGTTTGCAAGACAAGATTGAATATGGCCACTGCTGCTTGTGGCCATATTGCACCATTTGCAATATTTCAATTCCTGGTAATGCATGTTAACATTGACAGTGAATTGAAAGTGAATTCTGGGTGTAAAATGTATAAGCCAGGGCCGCATTTGGGGGAGAAAGTATTGCGATTGCTGTTTGTAGATACCTTTTACAGTGCGTATTATAAAGATGTCCAGGAGCATTGCTTTTGGGAGAAGGCTGAAATATGAAATGCTAAATACAATTACATCAATTTCAATGCTCAATGTAAACTGCTCAAATCAAGTAAACTAAACTAAATCATCTGCATTTCAGATCATATTTGTAGGTGTCTAAACTCCAGGGTTGGCACATCAATAATTCTATATGATTGTGATTGCGCAGAAATTGTGTAAGCTTTCAGTTGTCCAGGTGTGTTCCATGGTTGATTTTATATTGACAAAGTTACTACGGCAAGAGGAAACATCAGATAAATGCTAGCTATTGTCCAGTTCAGATTTTACTTGCAAGGCGTAGACATTAAATTGATGACTTTGAGAGACTTTGAGAGACCAGTTACTTAAGTGTTTTTGCAATGCCTTCACAGCCGACTTTCCCTTTTCTGCCTTTGTGCTTATGAGGCACAGAAATAGCATATAATTAGATTGTTGTGAGAACTGTGCATGCTTGTTAGAGAGAGTGAGAGACTTAACTTCGTAAAGCTTGCGGCTGTCTCTTTGCAGTTTGTTTTTATCATCTTGACCTCCCGAGTGTGCCCACCGAAGCTATTTCCTTGTTATTTTTATGGCATTTGCTTTATTAGATACTGCACCTTTGGGAGTGGCAGAAAGGTTTATTTGGTCGAGGTGGCAAACGGTATGAAATAACCTCCTTGGCTCATAAAGGTTTTAAGATATAGAATAAAAACATTGTCAAAGTCTGTACCGCACAACCGGCTAAATCGCCAGCGCACAAAGCAAGGGTCATGGGAACTTGGGAAGTATGCAGTTTAATGTCAATGTATCTGTACTGTTTGCTTCATGCCTCTTGAATACAGTTTTGAATTTTCGACTTGGTCATTGAGTATTGATTATTACCATTTGCTTTCCGTACCGTATTTCATTGAAAGTCACGTCATAAAGTAGTTTCATTATTGGCTAGGGCTTTTTTGAATGCCTATTAACCTACCAGTATGCGAAAAAGTCCCACTGTGTTAAAGGTTAGTGGACGTATCTGCGCCAATAACATGGTATAATGAGTTTGACTGAGCGCTGCTTTTATTTGCTTTGAAAGTCGGACTCCTCTGATCATGCGGTATGGTGCCACTTCCATTCACTTTCTCCTGAGTGCTGACACTGAGGACTTGACCTGGAAAAGTCCGACCCAGCATGTCGACCTAATGTTCCCCTGCTTTGGAGATTTGCATGGTCCCCCCGCTGAGAAAGAGCAGAGCCGGAGGGAGATGCCTCTCAAACGCCCCTGTTAACCCCTGCCCCCACTGCATGGCACAGGCATTTAGGCAGACAAACCCATGTCCTCACCTCCCGTTCACACCACCTTCTCTGCTGCTGGATTAGCGGCGGGCCGTTAATCTCTCGCTAATCCCAGTTTGTTAATCTACATGTTAGCAGTTCTTAGTGCAAAGCATGACAGCTCACTGTTCTGACCTTGCTATTGAGAGTGTAGTAAACAGTCGAAATCCTTTCCTTTTGGTTCATTGATGGTAGTTGTCTCATTTTGGTGGCTCGTCGATGTAGGATAAAAGCACTTAATGTTTTGTCGCCTGTCGTCATCATATTGTGTTTATGATTGTGTGTAATTAAGGGCTAATCTTTGTGTTCGGCTCGACCTTTGCCCCTTTGACCTAATGCTCTGGCATTAACAGCATACTTGTACATATGTGCACACACAAACGCCTTTAGATCAGGCGTCACAAACGCTATGCCAATAACAGTCGCCTGTGGGACTTGTCCTAAAAGAATTCTGGCTGCAGTTTACTCTCTTGCTGTCTGACTTCTTGAATATGCAGTTGTTCTTTGTTCTCACTAATTGTTGAAAAGAATACATATGTGAATACAATACGCTAATAATACTTACAAGCGCCCATCTTTTAAAAGGTTGGTAAATACTTTATCACCCAGCCGCCACAGTGTCATTGAGTTTGTGTCATTTTTGTTGATTTTCCTTGGCAGTTTTTGTGTCTTCGCTTTTTTGAATATGACATCATTTATTATTGTTGTGTAAAATGTTAAAATCTACAGTCTAGTACAATATAGTTTGATAGTGCAATCTTTACAACTTCTCTTAAAGGAGCTGTATCATGCTATTTTAGCCATTCCAAAGTAAAGTATAGGCATATATATGATATATTGTACCTCTATCACTATGGAGTACTCATTTTTGAGAGAAATATAAGTATTTTTGGGGGGTATTTTCCCTACCCGGAAGACAAGACGCTTCGATTCAGTTAACTCCGCCCTCTCTCCGCTCATTCCACATTTGCAGTATTATAAATATAAATATTGCTGCAAAAAGTGAAGTTACTTCACATAATGCAGTTATAAGGAGTTGACATGTGCAACACAGTTTCATAAATGGCTAACACACACGCTAACACGCGTTTTGATTGACTCACCGCTCAGTCTGGCTTCCCCATGAGATCGCGTTGGTTATAAAAGTTAATCCACTTTGATTCTGGCCGAGGATCACCAAGCATCCATCAGGTTGGTTGATATAGTAGCTGAATCCCGGAAAGAAATTCCAACTTCTGGCGAGTGCACTCTTCTTTAGGAAGGTTGAATAGTCCTGTTCCCCTCGTAGCCAAACGCGCATCCGTGACATTATCGTTCGGTAAGAAAAAAGAACAGGCGGTGTCCAGAGTATGTTAGAAAGAGCTCGGTCTTCAAAAACAACACTTCTGCTGGGATCCATGGCACCTCCGGCCATGGGTGCACTTGATTAGCGTCGTGGGACAGCACAGACGCGTCGGAGAGTTGCTGCTTTCTTTCTTTTTTTTTAATTTTTATTTTTTTTTATTTATTTAAAAAAACTGTTTTATAAATAAAATCAGGCCGTAAGGCATTACATTACAGACGTAGAGCACTTCTGTTCCTTTGTGACGACACAACTGAACAGCTCAGTCGTTTACCAGGAGAGGGCGGAGCAGCTGCTCAGAGAGCAGGATTCAGGAGGATTACTTAGAACTGCGTGAATGAAGCCAAAAACCGCTCTGGGGGTGTTTTTGATAAGGAAATAGCATAACAACATGGCTAAAAACTCAAAAAAGTCGATTTTGCATGATATAGGACCTTTAAATACAGTGCCTCTTGAAAGTACTAATACACCTTGAACTTTAGCACATTTTGTCACGTTTACATGTACAACCATATACATAAAGATTTTATTTTGAACTTTTTACTGAAAGTTCACACACAAATAACAGACAACTCTGAAGTGAAAGCAAAATGATACAGGATTCTGTTATTTTTCAAAAAACAGAAAAGTTCAAAATGTTCACACCTTGCCCTAACCATTAAATAGAGGCCCCTTTGCGTAATCGACTCTCAGTATAATTCCAGCTGTTCTGTGAGGGCCTCAGAGCTATGGTCGGAGTGTATTGGTCACTAAACAACATCATGAAGGCCAAGTAGCACACCAGAGAGGTCAGGAATGAAGCTGTGGAGAAGTTTAAAGCAGTGTTAAGTTATACAAAGATTTGAACATCTCACGGAGCACTGTTCAATCCATCATTTGGAAATGGAAAGAGTATAGCACCACTGCGAACTTACCAAGACACGGCCGTTCACCTAAACTAACAGACCGAACAAGGAGAGAACTGGTAAGAAATGCAACCAAGTGCCCCAAGATAACTCTGGAGGAGCTGCGACGTACTGCCGCTGAGCTGGGGGAATCTGTACATGGGACAACTATAAGTCATACTCTACACAAATCTGGCCTTCATGGACGAGTGGCAAGAAGAAAGCCATTATTGAAAGGAGACCATAAGAAATCCCGTTTGAAGTTTGCTAGAAGTCATATGGAGGACACAGCTACACCTAACACTGCTCATTGTCCTGAGTGCACCATCCCCAGTGTCAAATTTGGTGGCCCCATAGCATCATGCTATGGGGCTACTTTTCCTCAGCGGGGACTGGGAAGATTGTAAGAATAGTTGGAAAGATGGATGAAGCCAAATACAAGGATATTTTGGAGTAAAACCTGCTGGAGTCAGCAAGAGAATTGAGGTTGGGGCGGAGATTACCCTTCCGGCATGACCCTAAACACAAAGCGGAATCTACATTGGAATGGTTTAAAAACAAACATATTAATGTGTTAGAATGGCCCAGTCAAAGTCCTGACCTAAATCCTATTGAAAATCTGTGGAAAGACCTGAAAACTGCTGTTCAAAAACGCTCTCCTTCTAATTTGACAGAGCTTGAGTTGTTTTGTGGCTAAAATGTCAGTCTCTAGATGTGCGTATCATTTTGCTTTCACTTCACAGTTGTCTGTTACTGTGTGTGAACTTTCAGTAAAAAAATTAAAATAAAATCTTTATGTTTATAGTTGTAAACATGACAAAATGTGCAAAAGTTCAAGGTGTATTAGTACTTTCGAGAGGCACTGTACCTCTATAAACGGAAAGCATGGGCACCAGTACATGTGCACATAATGGTAAAAAGTATTTAGTGTTTGTACACAGTCTATGTAGACTGTAATATAAAATGTAAAATAAATGATCTGTTCCTTTGCTGACCCTTTGAGGTTGCAGTTAGTGTAGCCCAAGGACTAGAAATACCTCCACATACATGGGTTAAATGTTGGTGTTCTTACATGTTTATTCTCTGAACTTCCCACTGACTAAATCCTTATTCATTCTGTAATAAAGGTTTAAAAATAAATCTCTTGCTTGGAAGGCCCTAGTAGAAAAAAGAGAATTTAACTGCTCTATAAGCATACCCTCAGAAAGAGAAACCTGTGGTCACATGTAGCTCACACAGTGAAAGGGAGTAAAGGTAGTCGTTAGTTTAACTGTTGCAGAAATGACATAGAATTATGGTATTATAAGGCTGTGCTGGTGCCGACAAACAGTGGGCAGGAGACAGGCCTCACTGGGAGGTGGACTATTTTTAGTGTGTTATGATATAAAACTAGGCAAGTTTCACCCGAATCATTGTATACCTCTTCACTTTCTCTCCTCTGTCTCTGCTGCCTCGTCTCTGCTACATTGGATTGTTTTTGAGGAATGCTTGATGTTTATGGCTTGTCTCACTAATTGCACAACAATATTCTGGAATGTCAAAGAATAAATCCTTAAGAGTAAGCTTGGCTAAGACAAATCCTCACAGTGATACAACATACACACACAATATATGGCAAGGAGCAAAGTGACTGATGATGTTTTTTGGTCAAAATACATGTACAAAACGAGTGGGTGGATTTGTAAAACTTAGAGTGGACCAAACATTAATTACAATTATTTTCATCTTACTGTCATATTTGTCAGTTTTTATGTCTAAATTACGGTAAGCTATTGTCCCCATAGATAATTCTCTGCATTTGACCCACTCAGCCTGGGGGCTCATCTTCAAATGTGCTGAGATTCATGGTCAGGGCCTAAGTGGACGATTAGCAGCACTTTGGCAATTTGTTTTCTCTGCAGATTCTCTGGACTTACGCTTTGTCATAATAATTTGCTTTGTTCTGTGGAAAATGTATAGTTTTCTTGCAAATAACTTTTTAAATTTCAACATTGGCTTTTGTGTCTAACAGGCTGGTAATGAAGTAGTGTTATGTTCTCAGGAGCCATTTGCAGCTTGCTTCGAGTGCTCTCCATTAGTGTGATATATTTATACACTCAATATTAACTTAAATAACCCTATTTATAAGTGGCTTTATATTTCCCCATTATTACACTGCTATTTGTCAGAGGGAAATGTGTCCTCTGCATTTGACCCGTCAATCAGTGCAACTGGGGAGCCTGACAGCAGCAGCGGGCTGTCTTCAGCTATAAGTTCTTCATGGTAAATAGTATACCATAGGGCTGCACACAATCATTTGGATAGCTTCAATATTGCAATAACAATACTATTTCAATATTTCACAAAAAATGCAGTATACTGTTTGTGCATCCCATCTGAAGAAATAGCCCATTGAGCATGTTTTGGGTCAATGGGGGGAGCCGAAGAGTAGGGTACAAGCCTACTCTAATGGTGAGTTTCAGGCAACTGGTAACTGGTAAATTTCCCACTTCCTACTTGGAAAAATGCCTTGGAACGCTGCTCGAAGTGGTAATTACAACTTGTAAACTCGGAGACTTCAATACTGCTACGAGTTCGTACATGAGATGAAGACAGTAATGGCGGCCCCCAGTGGAGGAGCAGCTAATGATAAAACTGTAACAAAACCACTGCATCAGTGACGTGAACGTTACTTTGGGTCACAGATTTTCACAGCCATAATGTCCAAGTTTTTAATTATATCTGGTTTGGAGAAACTTTCATAAAGCATCTTATGAGCTAACTGTTGTAGCATTAGCCGTTTTGTTTACATACGACTTTATTCACCTGGAACGCTCTGAGGTCGCAAGTCGTAATTTTCAAATGGGAAAGATACCAGTTACCAGGAACGCACCATAACAACATCAAACAAAAAAAGACCCGCACAATAAGCTACAGTGCCGACTATTTGTTATTCGTTATTAATATATTTTTATTTCCTTAACCCGAGGCCAAAACAATTTCCTCATATTAAACAGCAAACAGCATGATCTAACCACTAGCATTTGAATAATTGTTTAATTCCATCACCGCTGCCGTGTGGACATCTGTTTGCCTTCTGATAGCGGCCAATTAGCCGCATTTCTGCTCTATTTACACGGCATTTTGCTGTGTTTGCAATACATTTACACTCATTATTGACAGAAGCCGCGTGACAAGCAGTAGCATTGATTTGCGTGTTTGGCCGGCGCGCTCAATCGCTGCTTCCTCCAAGACGAAGGGAAATATAAAAGTGTCACAAAAGTGCTCTGTCAGTTATTTTTGGTTGGAATTACGCTAAATGAAGTGTCAATCACACCAAGCCACAAAGGGATTTTTAATGTAAAAAATCCTAGCAATTATTATGTGCTTAAGTGCGGGTTATTACTATAGGATTGCACATTTTTCCAATTTCGCCTCCACGCTGGATGTCTGTCTGTTTCATTAGCCTTTTATAGCCACCTCATCTCTCCTCTTTCATCAGCCCGGCTCCTGTCCGCATTTCCTCATTTACTTAGCGGCGGATAGTAATAAAAAACGAAACTCTATAGTGTGCTTAGGAAGTCAAGCCATGTGGAGCGTTTTAAATCGTGTGCAGGTGCCGTTAAGAGCGTCGGTACGCACTTGGGGCCCCTTCATTTAGCTCGTAGTAATTCGACGCGGTAAGTGACAGGGTTATGGTGTAGTGCTCATTAGGAAAAAGGAAGTCGGTGAAGTAAAAAAAAGAAAAGAAAAACAGAGGGGATCAATTCAAGGCACTGCGGCAACAGGCCTTTTTGATGTGGCAAGGAGAGACGGTGCACAGTGGTGGTAGGGGACTGCGGTTAGTGGTATCATTATTCATGAGGATGTTGGAAACCGGGGAGGAAGTTGTCGTCGTGTAAAGAAGGGAAAAAAAAAAAAAATTGGTCAGAGGTCAAATTTTCTTAATGTGACAGTTGCCGTGGTAGCATAACACGGGGTCACTTCCGATGGCAAAACTTTGATCGCAGCGGGACGGGGGAGGAGGAGAGAGTGGGTGTTTATGGGTGAATGAGGCTCTGACATGAAGGGAATGAGTGAGAGTGCTAATGTGCAACGTCAAATCCATCATAAAAGGAGAGATTACGGATGCCTGTGTGGTCCTGTTGACTGCACGCCGTGGTCTGAAATTTGCAAAGGGAAAAACAATGAGTTTCAGGGGATACTGTTGTACACTACAAAGAAACAGCGTTTAACCTGCTATGTCACCCTTTTAGTTGTTGAAAGTTTATGTAGTGCATGTTATGAACTTAACCGTATCCATGTCGCAAACCCCATTCTGTAAACCTCTTCCTAACCCTATCCCTATATCTGTCCCTAACCTTTACCAGACAATAAAGTTAAATTTACAGAACTTCAAACAAATCAGGCCCGTTATGACAACAGATTCAGCAAAGATGTTTCTACACTCAATGATATTTTCACACAGTAGAGTACTGTATTACAACCTGGTCACTTACTGGAGAAACAAATATCAAACCCATAGAAATCCTCTTCATCCTTGGCCGTATCATCACTGCAATATCCTGGAAAAATATAAAATGCTAAATTCTCAAAATTTCATAAATTTTGAAACTGCCTTCCTACAGACATAAGAGAATGCCCGACTTACAGCTCTTTTAAGAAACAACTTAAACATCACCTCAAAGTAAATCAGTCATGCACTCATTTTAACTAAAATGCAATTTGTAAAGTTTTTATATTTTTATATTGTGTTTTTATATTGTGTTTTTATATTTTCATATTGTTTTTTGATATTGTGTTTTTATATTTTTATATTGTGTTTTGTTCATACATTGTTTCACTTGTGTGACCTGCCTCGGGACTACAGATGTAAATGAGCAGTTTTGCTATAATCTGGCACATTAACAATTTGTGTACAACTTGTATATGATTGTTCATTAATGTGTGTTGTCCCGATCAAATAAATAAATAAAAAATAAAAAAATCATTTGACATTGATCATAAAAATCACCACAATATTACACATATCATGCAGAGTATCGACTATCTTGCTCAACATATGCCTGAACAATGCCCACTTGAGTGAACTACAGGGGGTTTAGTGAGTCCCATACTACAAAATAGATCTGGGCAATATTGCAATAAAAAACGAAATTCGATCTGATCCCTGTGGCGATCTACTTTTTCGTCAAGCTGTGCATGAGTGATGGGAGGATTTAAGCAATTACGGTGAAGTATGAGCTTCCAGAAGAAGCTGTTGGCTTGATACTGCATGAATCGTGATTAAATTAAAACAGCGATCTAGGCCAGAGAAAATCGCGATGTGAACCCCTTCAAAAATAGTTTCGAGACTGGTGCAAACTTGAACCTCTTTTTACTTTCTGTCCAATCCTTGTGACTGCCTTTAAATCAAAACGATGGACACCTCCCAGACGTCTGAGAGCTGGCACCAAGGTCTGTCTTCACTTAATTGTCAAGCATTTAAAACATTTATATTGTAAAAGTTCTACGCCTTTTTTGAACAGCAGCGCGCAAGGAGAAATGGTCAGAGCCCCGACGCAGAGGCAGGCATTGAGCCATTGTGCAGCTCTATTTTCACTGCCAGGCACATAACTGTTGGTCTACATCACTCGTCAACACCTACCAATCTTTTATTGCTGTACATACTGTATGCCTTTTCACTGCACAACTATGTTAAGATTTCCGAAGTGTTGGCAACGATTTGGCGTTTCATGCCAGATTCTCTTTGTGCGGCAATTCTTTCTCATTTTATTTAATGCAAGTTGCGATTTACTGTTTGATGTTAGCGGTGCACAGATTAAAAAGCTCGCCCAGTTCTTTCCAGCCTAATCTGTAAAATAGGCTGATTAGTGATTAAGGTTAAACCTGAACTTGCCACATGCATCATTATTTCTCAAGTTTTGAAGCGATGGCAATAAAATCTTCTAGTTAAGACTAAGCAAAGGTTAGGGGTTTTATATAAATCCACAGTTTAACTTATAAATGCTGCTTTTATCAGTTTGAGTAATGCTTGTGGTTGTTCTATCCCTTAATTATACCCTTTTTTTTTTTTTTCGCTGTGCCAGCCCCTTGTACGCAACTCAAATCTAACCTACTAAACCAAAAGGCAAACTTGCAACTCTCTCAACCGAGGATACCACTTTGTCAGCATCTTGAACTCACCACCAACCGCACTATACCAGTCATCTGTTAAGACTTTCTGCTTTTACAGCGCCCTGATTCCACGTACACTAAAAACATTCGTCTGAGTTTTTCTAGTTTAAGCTGTGACTGTGCACTTTTACCATGCCTTTCTGGCTGTAATTGGATTTGCATGTTTCATTTATTTCACGAGATGCCTCAGTTGTCCCAAATATTGGACCCCAGCCGCAACATGCGTTCCTCAAGCAAAACAGAAAGCAATCCTGTTCTGTACCTGCTCAAGAAAATAATTGTGCAGGATTAAAGATTGTTCGAGCAGTGAGGACCACAGAACTTAGGCCCACATTTGCAGTTACAATTACAAGCAAATACTTACTTAAAGGCACACTGCGTAACATTTTGGATCCTACTGTTGCTAGCAATACAAAACATGCTCCCAATGACCAACTAGACACAGACAATGCTATTTTTGCAGTGGGTAATCAAAATACGGACCTGGATGAGGAACTTATCTATTTAAATCTCATATTTAGTCAACATCTCCATGGAGACGTCAGTTGCGGCGTTACAGGCAGAACTTATGCTGCGTTCCACTTGACCACGGAGGTAAGAATTTCTGAGCAACCGAACAGGAAATTTCAACTGGAACGCGCACTAACTAACCTGTAACTTGGGCCAGAATCACTTAACCCCAGAAGGGTCATTTAAAGATGGCTGCGCCCTACGTGACATGTCAGTAAATATAACAAATGTAAAGCTTCAATAAACCGTGTTTTTGTAGATGTTGTCCCAAATATACTTGTTAAATGTCAACGCAAAACGGATAAGCTTTTCTACATCTTAATTAACAGTTAAAAGAAAAAACAAGACATGAGTGCTGAAATATCACTGTATTTATCCGCGCATCTGTTTGTCATCTTTTAGGTATTTTCAATAATAAAAATATCTGTAATAAAATCTATATTTCATTATATTGGGTGAAATGTTACGCAATGGCTTTAAAATGACTTAGTTGATTCAGTTTTTGACAAAAATATAGTAGGCCTCCAATATTCATTTTAGTGCCATTTTCTTAATATTCCATATTGTGTCTATAAAAATGTCATATTTTATAGACATCTTTGTTTTTCTGTTCTCATATTCTAATATATGTTATGTTATACTTTATGTTTTCTTTGGTATTGTAGTTATATGTTTTGATTCATTTCAGTTTAAATAATGTAAGGTGAAAATAGCAATTCACCAAAGCGACAAACTCAGCACCACCATAATATGACCATAACATTCCTTGCTTTTGTGACAGTGTTTTATAACTTGAGTTTATAGTTTTGTGCCTACTCGTTCCTCCTCCGCGTATTTGACTTTAAAGATGGCTGGCACGTGAAAATTCGAAGGAATCTTCCGAGCCAGACAAAGGATTACTGAGTTAGCCTTCGGTGCTATTTTGGTGACGCATTTTATTCTGTAAAAGCCAGTGTGTAATTGTTATGACTGCTCTCGGTGACTGTATATTTTGAAAAAGGCCGACCTGATCTGCTCAATTGTGCGTCTGCTGACCCTGATCCATCTACAAAAGGCCGCAGGGGCAGAGCGTGTTTCTGGGTAAACTCAGAGTCATTAATGCCGGCGAGTCTGAAGCATTTTGCAACCTATTCTGCTATGTCCAAAGTTTAGATTAAGTTTTAGGTGCACTAAAATTGTTCAGGATATATGTTTTTAGTATTTTTCTTGGCCCACAATATATGAATGTTTTGTCACTAGATTTTTAAAATGATCTTTTTAGGTTTTGGATAGAAAGCGTTGCAAATTCATAGTGCTATTTCGTTACTTGGCAATTATTGTATTGATCATTTTGCAGCCTCCCAGTCAGACCGATACCTGATTAGCCGACCTGCCTTTGAGATCAGATCTGAGCTCACAGTAATAAGGCCGCTACACCTCATTAATGCTCAATATCCCACCCATGCTTCATTACTGCTACTGCTTTGGTGTTTCAACGAGTATCTAATCACTCCTCGTCTTCGCATAACAACCCAGTGAGCAAGAATTCGCCACAGCGTCTGACATGTCGAACAAAGCTGGCCTTTGAACGTGAAAATCTTCTCATGGATGCGTTTTGCTCGCAGGGAATGCCAATTATGAGCTCATAGCCAGAAGCCAAACCGATAATGGTGCCCAAATCTGTCAAACATGGCAGCTTATGGCACCGGCAAAATTAATTAATAGTTAGAGTGAGACAGAGGTGAGGAGACAGCTGACTAACACACTTGTGTAAACATCTTTCCCTTGATTAAATTTGCGTGGTGACAAATGAGAGCTTGGCCCAATGTTGTGTTTTTTATGGTTTTGATTAAGTTTCGTTTGGCAGGTACAGTAGGTATTTTTGGCACTGGTGGAGATTTTGCAGGGACAAGATGGATCACAGTGACACATTGTTAGAGGGGCGGATGATTCCCCTGCTCCGTTTATGTCAGGGTCACCACAACAAACCTGTCGTATGGTGACTTGGTAGATTTTTAAGCCTGATGCCCATCCTGTCAAAATCAGCAAAATTGACTGGAAAGTGCTTTTCCCCCCACCCTTTATGGTGTGGCCATATGGTATATTCCATCTCTACAATGGAAAACACCTTTGCGAGTGAGAGCCTACACAAATACAACCTCCATTAATACAGTATATTTGAAAAACAAAAGTACTCATAACTAAAATACTGTGATTGTGTACTTCATAATCACAGCTAAAGTGTGTTTTTATTATAGCTTTCATAGCTCATTGCAGCTGTCGACATTGATTGGATCTCATCTCAATTACAGCTTTTCCTGTTTATTGTTCGGTCCAATACAATCGCTTTTTTTATGAAACAATTTTGATGTGGCGTGTTTCCAGAATCAACTGTGGTGGTATTTTAGAATGTGAAATTGTTCATTACCTTCAACAAAAGAGGTTTAGAAATGGAGCCGTAATCCATCCAATGTGGAGACTGAATACTAAGTTATACTACTGCTCTTTTTCCGATGGAGCTTTATACCTCGGATGTTGTAGTATTAAAACTACTCTATGCTCAGCTTTGCCGCACTTTTGTCACCCCTTTCTCGTTGGACCTCTCTGAACGATAGCAGTTTATTCAGCATGATGCACTTTGAGTTCTTCTCACTTGTTGGGACCAGCTGTGGTATGTTTGGGTTGGGAATCCGGGACAGCTCAAAGACGGTGGAAAAGGGTGTAACAGCCAGACCTAAAGTACAAGGCAGGAAATTAATAGCTCTGTAATGTTGTCTGTCTTAATGTGATCTCTCCATGACGACCGGTGCTCAGTGTCATGCATATCTGCCGGCAAAACCAAAAAAAAAAAACCCAACATGGTTCATATTAAATGGATTTGGTAATGATTAAGTGCGAAATAGCCCCCAGCTGAACAGGATTTTTATATGCAATGCTAAGCTTCGTTAGGACAGTGTGGAAAGCTATGATCCCCTCTTGGCATAATATCCTTTTTTGAAATGAATTGACCTCATAAATATTCCATCAGATAGTGATAAATGTACCTCATCAGCATTCATGTTAGTGCAAAGTGGTAATTGTAATTTGTCTATTTGTCCAGTCATTAGCCGAGAGATTTGATTTGAGTGGTTATTTTGGAATGGCAGGGTGCTTGAATCAGCGCTGGCACAAGATAGACCAAGGCTACGGACTTGAATGACAAAGTATAAGGGCCTCTGTGGAGACGAGGTGCCACTTATGACTGATTTTTGTGGATACATTGTATGAAAGCGGTGTTTGTAACAGGAACGCTTGACCTCAAGCTTAAGCCGTGTTTACAAGCTCTCAGTCCTGCTGCAGTTTTCCATCATAGAATAAGGCTTTTCAGTCTGTCATATGTGGTTGCTGTGGAACTGAGAAAGTGTCTCACAAGAAGAAGAGGCTTTGTCAGCAACTAAAATAGCAGGCTAATCTATTAGGGAGAACTCAACTCTTCAAATATAAGGACTGCATGAATAAAAAAAAAAAATATATATATATATATATATATATACATATATATATATATATATATCTCCAGAAATCAACAACACTCTGAAATGAGGCCCTATGTCAAAAATCCTGAAATATCCCTTTAAATCGGCTAGTCCAGAAAATCTTTTAGCGTCCGTTTGCCTGTTGTTCCGTGTATTTTTCCTAAAGCTATTAGCTTTCTGAGACATCCAGATGCTTTTAGAAACTGTCAACCCATCGATCACATTAAAGTGAGGTTAAAGCCTGGTTAGAAATCATTAATCGATGTACAGATCGTTTGAGATTTGACTTTAGATTAGAATCAGCGTATAGAGCTCCACAGTCCCACCCCTTCCGGTCCTGCTGCTCCGGTCCGGAAGCAAAAATCCCTTTCTACGAGACCGCCGATTTTCCAAAAATTCAAATATTAAGAGTTTAACAACACCGCAAAAGCTAATCAGCTATGTAGCAATTTGTGACCATAAAATGTTTCATTTCAATCCAAAAGAAGACATAATGTTAAAGAAAAGGCAAAGGTACAAGCCTGTGTACATATTTTACTTCCTGACATTAGAAACTCCGTATCCCATAAACCATTGCGACACGGCGCTGGTAAGTGGCAACGGTGATTTTTTTAGCGGGTTCGGTGAGTTTCTTTTACCATTAAGACAAGGGTTTCAACGTAATTTTCCTATTTAACAATCTGATTTAAGCTAAGTGGATGAAAACATATCTGTGGCTCGTTTAATGGGATCTTTAGGGACATTTTCTTGATTGCCATCTTACGATTTTTCTTACCGTCAGTGTTTTATATGGATAAAACGTCAGATATCTGCCTACATGATGTTTTAATAAATAATAAATAATTGCCGCTAAAAATATATATGTAGCCTGCATTACAATAAATCAATAAATACGTGGGGAACGTGAAGCTCAACCAATCAAAAGCCTTGGCGTAGATCACGTGACTACGGAGCATACTGGGTAACGTAGTTCTAGGACGAAGGCTCGCTGTTAAACTGTATTTTTTCCTAAACTAGATCGATCTCATACGTGTTTTTTCACCTACATCTGACTTTGAGGTCGCTTTATAACCACATAGCTGGTTTCAGCCCAAGCTGACGTAGTTACGGAGTTAAAGACTTTTTTTGAAATCCATACGGCCCCATAGCAAGGGGAATTTTACTTCCGGACCGGAGAGGAGGCGGGACTGTGGAGCTCTATAAAAGTGACCTCTGAGCTGACTGCTATTTAGTCAACTTTCAATTATTTCTAGAATATTTGTGATATTGTGTTTTCTATAATCAAGCAGTCCTAACTTACAGATAGGACAAGTGGATAGCATATATCAGTTGCTTTCATAACTTTCAGATTAATATTGATGTGGAGGATTGGTCAGAATCTATGGTAGAATTTGGCGTAAACTGGTTTGTTTTTGTTCATATCTCAATAAAACGGATCCTTATGAAACAAAAAACTGGTACAACTGAGCACCTCTTGATGGATTTGTCCAGTCTGCAGCGCAGCCATAATCGCTATAAAAAAGTAGAAAAAGTAGATGTATGGTTACTAGTGAATGCTAGACTCTGTGGTCCAATTAAAAGATGAGCTTGTGTGATTCAATGACACGTTAAAGGCGTCACACATTTTTATATCCATTTAAGTCGTCTTAGAATAAATGGTGCCAATAATATCCAGGTTTTCATAATCTTACATCTGATCTGTATCACTTGGAATTGCAAAAATCCTGCGTTCTTCCACTCATTCGACCGGCACATTTTTGAATTTGCAGCCCGAGGGAAAAGGCAGCCCATTATGTCAGCAATAGTCCCCACAAGTATAGGTCTAGCTGTTTATGTGTGCAAGCCCCCCGGGATACAGACTTAACTAAATATATGCTGAAGCTTCGGGGCAAAATCAGTGCAAGCAACCAAGTCACCTATAGAGGCTGATTTTATTCGACCCAAATCTCCTCTCGTGGCTTATCTTTATTCTCCTCGGAGAGAGAAAATGAAGGGCAAAGGGAGTTCATGACTTTTAAAAAGGTTTTGGAGACAAGCCGCCTGTCTCAGTGGAGGAAAACTGAAGCTGGTGCAATGAGCAACACGGGTGTAGTTCACTGGCAACATGATTGATTTGAAGCCCTATTAATGTTGTTTATTTGAAGAGGAAGTTTGTTTGGAAAGCCTTGGTTATGAACTGTCTTGCAAGAAAGTATAACATTAAGTATTAGAGGAGAGCAAGTCAATATGACACTACCAAATGTGTGTCGGAATTTTTCGGAATTCATGTTTTTCAATAGTCTTTTTCTTTATTTTTTAGTATTTCCCTTGCCCTTAAGATTACTATTCAATTGCCTAATTTATTTCAAGCTCATTCATTTCATTCATTTGCACTCTCTATAATAAAGACTTAACATTTTAAGCATATTAATGAATGTCACAATAAAGGTTTTATTTCACTGGGTGGATTAACCAAGCATCATTAAATGATGTATCTGATATATTAGGCTTCACAGTTTGGCGTTTACATATTCATTTCACTTTTACACTTACGGTTTCCCTTCAGTGAGCTCCACTAAACACCACACCACACTACTCCTCCTTCTGGCTGCTGTAACTACATAAAAGCACTGCTCTACTTGCTGTAGTAACTTTGCTTCCTACATACACCACAGTTCATGGTTGAATTCTCCCAAGTAAATTACATTTTTATAGCAGGATGCCAGCTGCCTCCATTACCCAGCAGCCCTGGAATGCAGTAAAGCATATGTGTCTGTGGTAAACGCCCTGCGACGTCTGGGTTGGTACGGCGAACCAATAACAAGATGCTAACATTAACCGCTCCACATGGAGGTGCGCTGGTGTCTGCTGGAGCACACATGCAGCACTGATGGAGGAGTCAGCCCAGACGGGGCTGCTCCCTGGGCTGCCCGTCTCTCTTTATGCCTCCCCAACGACTGCTGCAAGTCACTTGATCAAAGTGAATGTTAAGTAGCAAAGTTGACAAGAAGGAAACCCTAGACCTGAGCTTGCCACACCTTTTTACTCTGAAGTACCTTTTGAGGATTCAAAAGTGTTCAAAGAGTGCTGGATTAAACCTTTGACAGGGCATCTCTGCCTAAATATTGAAATAAATCAATGGTTGCACAGTAAAAACACTGGCCTGACATCTTTTGTAAATGTGTAATGAACTATAATTTGTCTTAACACTAAACCAGTATGAAGACTGTATTACCAGAAAACCTGTTAAGTGTTTTCTTAGTAACAATAAAAAATGGCTGTCACAGGTACTATTGAGTAATTCCCAGTTACCATAATGTTTCCATCCGACCGTGTTATTACTGTCAGGACTCTGAAACATAAAGATTTTAAAGATTTTAGAGAGACCTTATCAAGAAAACCAAATTCACATGTTTCTTTTTAAGCATATGGGTAACAATGCTGCTCTTGGTGTTTTGAACCTCACCCAAGTGCATACATCCCACTTCTGCCGCCGTGTGTAGGAGGTATCCTATGCAAAGAAATAAACAAACAAATAGGGATGGGACGATAAAAATAATGTCCTTAATTGTGATAAAAAATATGTCAATTAGTCGATCACCACATTTTTTTATAATTGTGTTCATCGCGCAAGAAGATAATTGCCAAATCTACCAGAAAACCACCACTGGTCTCTCTTAACGTACCTCTGTAAATGATGGTGTTACACCACAAGGGGTCCCGGCTTCCCTAATCATAGCAAGCTTTTGGCAGAATGAGTGAGAAACGCTGCCCCTGCTGTCATGGCATGAACAAGTGAATGTTGTGGATCTGAATAGCTGAGTAACTCCACAGTGAGGAATTTTTTTGGATTTACAGCAAAAGAATCTCCCACATGAGGAACATGTTGAAGAAAAGAGTCCGTGCCAAGAGATAACGCTACCAACTTCGATCTACCCATCTGAGAGACAACCACCTGCAAATACAGACAAACTTAAGGAACATACTGAATTAAACGGGCTTCAGTCAGAAGCGTTCTCAACATTTTACAAGGCAGCTAAGTTGCTTAATTAATGCTAGCTAGTAACACTGCAAAGCTCTACTGTATGTTTTTTTCTGAAATAATAAACCAGTGTGTACATTGACACAACCGAAGCCTTGATGTTTTAATGTTATATGGTTCTTTCATGTTGTGCTGCCTTATCAAACCAGCAACAACGACTTTCTCTCGATTGTGGCTATGAAAAGATGAGCTGGTTTTCGTTTTATACTTTTTTTTAGTTTAATTTGTTTAAATATACTTTATGTAGGTCTCACTAAATCTGACATTTATAGCAGACGATGAAGAGGAATATTTAATTACCCAATTCCCTTAATTTCTGTCATTTCTGCAAACCATAGGCAAATATCATGATAATGTCGTTAATTGCAATTACTTTGGCCAAGATAATCGTGACCCTAAACTTGATTATCGTCCCAGCCCTTACAAACAAACAGTGTGGAATTAGAATAATTTACTTAATTCTAGTGCTTATCCCCCACCCCCAGATTTGTGGAAGTCCTGTTCTAGCTCAAAGCTACAAAGTGAAAACGTTTTAGCTCAGTGAAGCTCAACATTTAAGACTTGACTGGTATTTGGCAATTCATCACATGATATAAGTAACAGTAACTCATCCCTCCACCAGTTCTCACTGGAACCAAACCCACATCACCCGGAAATATCCTCTAAGTGAAATGTGAGAAAAGCAAGTTTCAGATGCTGTTTCCTGCTGTCAGTTTCTCTCTGTCTCTCTCAGACGGCGGCCCACGTCGATGAAACATTCATGCAGCCGCGATGATGCAGTCGTCTCCTCTTCTGCTCCACTTCCCCTGACACACGCGCCGCTTCTGCCCCCGAACCCACACCCGTGCACCCGCCCACACATACACACCCAATAGATACCGTTTAAGTTGCTAGTCTCGGGGCGTCCCATCCTTGCCAGGAGACTGATGTTGCAGACTGCCCTCCCAGGCTGCCCAGAAACGTTGCATCTTTATTTTTTGCTTCCCCTGTGGCGGGTGCGAGTTTACCCTTTAGGAATAAGAAAATGGTGAACGTGAGCAATTTTCCCTGGCCTTATACTCTATATTTTTCAGTTGCTCAGTGAAGGTCACAAACAGATTATTTCTAGATTGGTGCACAAGCGTGTATGTCACTTTGTGGGTTTGGTCAGACCGGAGAGAATGTAAGGACAAAATGATGCTTATGTGGTTTTGGCTGTTTTTCGTCTGGAAATCTGTAGGACTATTTAATGTGGCTATGCAGGTAAAAAGAGGGCATACTGTGTTATTCCCCACAGAGAAACATTTAACGATATGCTACATGTTGCTTTATTTTTGCTTTATTTTATTTTTTATTTTATATGTATGTGCAATCATTTGTCATCTTGATTGTGTTGTTCTCTATACAGCATCCCACTTGTGTTATAAATGTTACATGTAGCACTGTGAAGATGTGCGCTTTAGAGAAACACTTACTGTATGAATCTTCAATACTTCGGTTACTCAAACTAAAAACACTAAGATTATCTAACATTATTTTGTGTTTTAAGAAAATGACCTGCTTACATTAGCCAGTCATAACCAGTCATAAAGCCGTAGCAACGTGCATGAGATGGTTTTGCTGATATAGAGAAACACCCATGACAGTTACCCCCAGACTGTCCACGCATTCAGCAAATACAGCATGACAGCATTGCCCAATATTTGGTAATGACTAGCCCTGCATATGAGTTAAAAAAGTATTATTGTCCAATTGCACTTCATTTGCACTGTCTGTTTTTTCAAGAAGAGCATACAGTAGATACCCTTCTTACCTTTCCTTTCCTTTCCTTTTATAAAATCCTTATCAGTTCCATCAAGCTGAAGTCTGGGACTTAATTTGGACATCTAGAGACATGTTTAGCCTTAGAACGAAGCAAACCAGCAATCTTCCTCGCCTCATTAGACCTCACATCTGGCACTGGCAGCACATTAATGTTTTATATACAGTAGCTGCCTTTTTTCTTCTTCACTATGACAAAGCATTTAGAATTAATAATAAAGCCTGTATGGCATTTGATTATTTTGTGTTTTTATAAATGTGCACTTGCAAGTGTTAATCTAGCAGTTCAGCGCGCGCTTAAATACATGCCACCACCACTACAGCATTGGCGAACAGGCCTTTTCTTTTTTTTTAACTTTCTTTTGAGGCGGTAATGCAGGTTTTCATTTGAATGCTGATGAATCAGATTAGACACAGCAATTATAACTAATACGTATTTGTGAACTGTGTTTAAACACTTTCACGTTGTTTTCTAACAGCACTATTAATTGTCTGTTTGACAAACCCGACTATTTGGATGAAATAGTTAAGACTATGCCACCTTAGAGGTCATAATACTTAGTATTATCTTGTTTTTAAATGAATGTTCTGTGCAAGTAATAATTAAAACTAATGAATGTGATTAGAGATTAATTATAGCAATAATCATAATAACTAATAGCTGTGTAGCAGGTAAAAGTGTCTTGCAATTTTTTTCTTTAAAAAGAAAAAGAAAGAAAATCTGTGCCGCTGTGTCAGAGCAATAGCATATTTCATCCGTCAACCACATCTTATATATATACACGATCTTATTCTTGGGATTTCTTTCTTATATTTGCTATTACAGGATTACCTACTGTATAACTGTTGAATCCTACAACATCCCTAATGCACAGAAATAAACAGCGCTTTGGGGACGAATTTATCACTTTTCCTCTTCACTTCTCAACTGCTAATTTCTCTTAAAGATTAGCCAAAAATCTGTCGACTCGACCACATCTCTCATGAACAAATGCAACCTGTTTGGAGGCTGTAATCATATTTGTTCCCAGTCAATCCGCTAATTAATAATGACACCTAAAAAAGGCAAGGCAAGGCAAGTTTATTTGTAGAGCACAATTCATACACAAGGCAATTCAAAGTGCTTCACAGTTGCAGAAAGAGAAATTACAAGAAAACAGATAAAATCAATCAATAAAACATCAACATACAGTTAATCAATGACAGTAAAAGGCAAGAGTGCAGATAAAATACTTTCAGTTTTCATATGCACGGGTAAAAAGAGCTGTTTTCAGCCTGGATTTGAACATTGTCAGAGTTGAGGCCTGTCTCACATCCTCATGAAGACTGTTCCAGATTTTAGCTGCATGAAACTGAAACGCAGCCTCACCGTGTTTATTATTGACTCTGGGAACCACCAGGAGACCCCTCCCTGAAGTTCTCAGGGCCCGAGATGGTTCATACGGCTCTAACATGTCAGAGATGTACTTTGGTGCTAAACCATGAAAAGACTTGTACACAAGCAGAGCTGTTTTAAATTCTATTCGCTGAGTGACAGGAAGCCAGTGCAGAGACCGGAGCACTGGACTAATGTGGTCGTATTTCCTGGTTCTTGTCAGGACTCGAGCAGCAGCGTTCTGGATGTACTGCAGCTCTAACAGCTGGTTTAGAAAGGCCAGTGAGCAGGCCGTTACAGTAGTCTAACCTGCTGGAGACAAATGCATGGATGAGTCTCTCTAAGTCTGGTTTTGACACTATTCCTCTGATCTTAGCAATGTTTTTCAGATGGTAAAAAGCTGATGACGTTATTGCTTTGATGTGGCTGTTTAAGTTCAGGTCTGAGTCCATGATTACTCCTAGAAAAAAAAAATCTCATTAGACACACAGCGATTGCAACTAATGTGCGTGTGTGCGTTGTGTTGCAGGTGAGCACTTGAGGATGTGTCCCCAGGGCCCCACCTGCTGCACCAGTGCCATGGAGGACAGCCTGGCCGGACTGAGCGCCCGCGAGACGGAGGCGCTCATCAGAGAGGCGGGCCGCTCTCTGCAGGCCTCCTTCCACGCCCTGCAAAGGAGCTTCGACAGTAAGTAGTAAAAAAAAAAGAAAACAGTTTCATTTGGAAGCTGTAAAATGAGTGGCATGCATTTTGTATAACATTTGAGATTTCCTTTGGGTGCAGCGGTCTCCCCGCCACTAAAAACATGTACAATAGGGTGCTTTCTGGGGCCAAGTCTCTCCTGAAAATTAGCTTCTAAAATCCTCCTAGCTAAATAAAGAAAAAAGGGCTACCAGAAGGACATCTCTATAGCCTATGCTTCTGTCTACTTCCTTTGACGAGAAAGTCCTTGTGTTGTGCTATCCCTGTAGCCCTTTGTGTGCATTTTAATTTCCAATACCTTTATTTTATTCATTTTAATTGCCTGGTGTTTCACAAATATTCCAATGCTAACAAACATAGCCCACCCCAGTTTGCAATGGTGTGTTTAGAGCCTCATTAGCAAGATCGGCGCTAAAGCCTCAGCCCAGAGCCCAGAGTGACATTTGTGGAATATGTGTTTGTTCAGTTTGCCACAAGCCATGGCCGTTTTCTCCACTCTATACTGGAGCTTTGACAGGCGTACAGTACTTGTGTGTGTGTGTAAAAAAGAGAGATGTAAAAGGGGACCACTGACCGGGTGCTATAATGAGAGAGAGTCAGCCAGACACAATGAAACGCGATAAGCCGGTTCCCCCTGATCTGGGAGCACACACGTGTGTACGCACACACAAACAGAAGGCCGTCCCCCAGGGCAGTGGCTGGCTCGGCTAATGAGCAGTTGACCGACTGAGGAGCAGAGTCCACAGATCGGCCGACATCAGAGGACAAGGGGAACAGGAGAGCCAAAGAGGAGGAAGAGTGAAAACTGTCAGCTCTAATGACAGGGATGATATAGGGAGGTGCATAGGAGTCAGAGTGTACTTAAAGAAGAACTAAGTAACTTGTTAACCTTAATAAATCCTTTACATAGTCCCTCTGGGGGTAATACAAGTGTTAATGGGATGATTGTTTTTTTTTTTCATCCCCCTGGTGTCTCTGGCCAGAAAACCACCCTTTCACCAACTTTCCCTCCTCCGACCCGGTGGCGCAATACACACTAATAGAATCCCAAAGAAGAAGCTGACAGGCTAACGGGTAAAGCTAACTGTGGGCTAGCGCCACTTAAACAGTATTTACAGCCAAGTGTGAGTGAAAAAAATTATCTCCATTGTATAATTGGGTTGTGACACAATGTACAATATCCCTCTCTCCCTTTGTCTTTTCTGTTAGCGTAAAGTTTACTCTTACTGACAATAATGAGTAAAATAAAACGCAACATGCTACGACACCTGCAGTGGTGCTTATGGCCTCTAGGGGCATGAGTTACTTAGTTCTGCTTTAAAGCCATGCTGCGGAACATTCCTGGTGACGTGTTATGTCAAAGACTTGACTTGACACTTGACTGACAAATAAACAAACTTGTGAGCGATACCAAACATGCTCTTATTAATCAGCTAGACACCAACAACGCTATTTTTGCATTGGGTTATCAAAGTAACGACTATAACCTTATGTATAAACCTAAGATTTGGCTACCTGTACTTAAAGTGCATATGACAATTTTTGCTAAAACACAGTTAACACGATTATATATTTAAGATTTTGCTAAAGATTATACCCAGTTTTCTTGGCAAAGCAGCCACATCATGGAAACAAACCAATGTTGTCCAGCCAGAAAAGGTTAATATGCAGTATTTGTGTGCGACACAGTCGCCGCACGGATCAATTCAAATGAAACATGAGATGGCAATGCAACATAAAATATAGTTCAAACTGTGCATATTGTCATTGTGTCCTTGGGCAAGGCACTCAATAGACCTTGCCTGCATTGCATATTCAAAAGGTAACAGTAAAATTAAGTTCTTAACCCATTTTTGGACATTAATGTCATTACTAATCAGAATAAAACTGGGAAAAGGGAGCGAAGGCAGGAGCAGATTGCAGGACGAGGCAGTGAAATTATTATTAGTGTCGGCCACCTCAGTAGCAGTGGCATTAATGTAGCGAGCGCTCCATCTGGTAGTGGTTAGAGCAGACTGGCACCGGCCCACAGCCTTTGAAGCAGGAGCAAGAGCCTGGACCAAGAGCCTGGGAAGACAGATTGTTTTAGTCTTTGTGTGTGCCTCTTAATAGCCAATTCCTTCATGTTCTGAGATCCTTTTGAATCAATCTTTAACAGGGTGAAGCTAAATATTGTAACTACAGGTCAGGTGGGGTTCGTACGGTCATCAATATGCTGAGAGTGATTGAGTCTAAGGGCTACCTTTTGAGCTGAATCGGTTCATTAGACAGGGACAGTAAACATTTCTGTTAATGTGTGAAAGTTAGTTTTAAAAGGTACATTTTCATCTCTATTTTGTATATCAAATTACAACTCAGTGGCAGTGTATGGCAAAATTATTCCAAATCATATACATAAAAATGTTTAAAATAATTTTTAAACTCCGTTTGATCCCTTTAAAGTGCATATGACAGGTTTTAATGCTTTTCAAAATATGATTTAGATAGATAACATCTGTTGTAAGTAATAATTATCATTTTATTTCAGTGAAGGGATAATTTAAATGAAGAAATGTTGAGAAGAAAAGTTATTTTCATGTAAATGTTTAAGTTACTGACAGGAAGTGACATAGATGGAGTTACAGTTCCATATCAGTTCAGATAAAAGACCCAAAACTGTTTTACACCTACTTCGAACCTAATTGTCACCATTTATCCAGGCAAATATAAGCTATTTTTTATATTTAAAATAAGCCTTTATTGTATATGGAAAAACAAAAAATAATAATTAATGCCATAAAAGCATTCCTAAATAAAATCCAGAGTAAATGTGATATTTCTGTGCGATCAGATGTTTAAAAAGAGCATTGTAGTCGGCTTTACAGCAGGTTAAAATCAGTAAAATCCCATTATAGTGAATAGGGCTAAAGTTCCATTGGACCCGGAAGTGCAGTGATGACATCATCATTTAACAAACGTATGGACATAACATGGTCGGCACGGCATAGTCAAACTAAAGAAAGGCTTTTTTTTTTTTTTTTTACAAAATCTTAAATATAATTGCGTTAACAATGTTTTTAGCAAAACCAGTGTCTAATGTGTCATATGCACTTTAAAGGGTATCTGCATGAAGTTACACATGGAAAGGTTTTTGCTTTTTATTAACTGATAAAAAAAATGCTTCCAGAGTGCATTTGAATATCTCATGCTATATTGTGCATTTATTTACTTTGTTATTTTCACTTTTTTAGCCTACTTCACAGAGCTGCACAGTCACTCGGAGCGCTCACTGCAGGAGAAATTGGCCCCCCTTGGTCCCCTTTACTCCCAGAACACCCGTCTGTTTGGAGACCTGTACAGCGAGCTGAAACAGTACTACCGCGGCTCAGCGCTCAACCTGGACGAAACCCTCTCGGAGTTTTGGTCCCGCCTCCTGGAGCGCACATTCAAGAGCTCCTCCCCCCCTGATGTAAGTAACGCTATCTAGTCAGTACTGTAATGATGATATTTGTGTAGTAAATTTACCTGTCAGGTTTTCCATTATAGCCATCTTCCCTAAAGTACAAATACACAAAAAATTAGCTGTCTCTTCTTCATTCTGTACAATTTCACGTTAAATCAAAAGCTGTCAAATTGGATAGAACAGTATAGATTTGACACTGTACTCTCCAATTTAACAGTGCATTCTATACTATAAAATGCACGGGGGTTAGTGCTCTCACCTCACTGCAAGAAGGCCCGAGTTCGTGTTCTGGATCGAGTGGGGCCTTTCTACAGTATGTACCGTTTGCATGTTCTCTTCTTTTCCTCCAGGTGATCCAGTTACTTATACAACTAAAAACATGTCAATTAGGGTCCTCTCTGGGGCCAGGACTCTCTGAAAAAAAAGAAAGAATCTGAAACTTGATGTTGTCAGTCCGTACGTTTTATAAACTTTGAAATATTTTAAGGAAGCATGTCTGTCTTTAAAATTACCTACAGAGCAAACATAACTGTCTCGCCACATGCATAAAAATGAGCTAAGTTTACATAGTCAGTCGCTTTCTGACAAAGTCTTTCAGCGCGACGCGCTCATCTCAAGGCTTTGCTTCTGTTTTTCTTCTCTTCTCTTCTGTGACACGCTGATTCCATTTTTAGATGTGTCACTTGGGCTTACATCGTTTCTCATCTAGTATTATCACGTCCCCATACAGGCAATGCTGTATCCATGATAACAGAAAGTATTTTTAAATCACACATATCTTGGTGTCTACAAAGGTGTTGACATCTGAGTTTCCTGGCTCAGCTCTGTTAATGTAATGCAGTCATTGTGTTCAAAATACCCTGGCACTCATTCATGCCTTGGGTTGTGCCTGGCAGGTCATCCTATCGGAGGACTACCTGGAGTGTGTCGCCAAGCAACAGGAGACCCTGCGGCCTTTTGGAGATGCCCCGCGAGACATGAAGACAAAGGTGGTGCGGGCTTTTGTCACGGCACGCTCCTTCGTGCAGGGTTTGATCATCAGTGGCGATGTGGTCAGGAAAGTGTCGCAGGTGAGAGCATCAAGGAAAGGTGGTGACACAATGTGTTAGTCACAGAGTCAATGTGAGTGTCACAGACTGTTTGTCAAGAACATAATACAAATATAGAATGCATACTAGTCCCAGATGACATTTGTACACTAGATAACACAGCCTTAAAGGAACAGGCCACCGTTTTTCCATACTGAGATATGTTCTTACCTGAGCTTAGATGAGTTGATGCGTACCTGTCTGGTCTTTACGTGTGCGCTCAGTCGCACAAAAAGACCAAAGATGTTGTTAGCATTTAGCCTCTCCTCCTCTCCTCTATGGGGTGGGGTGAAGTTAGAAGCGACCAAGCTCTCCACGTTTTCCCTATTTAAATATAGTTACATGAGTAGTTACACAAAATTAAACATGTCGATTTTCTAAGCGGATAAAAAGGGGTACTATATTGTAAGGCAGTAATATCTTCACTTCTATAGAATTCTCTGCCAGACGTCGAAGTGCTCCTAAGGTGTTACCTTACAGTATAGTACCCCTTTTTATACGCTTAGAAAATCCACATGTTTAATTTTGTGTAACAATACTTGGATTGTGTAACTCTTCACGTAACCGTATTTAAATAGGGAAAACGTGGAAGAGCTTGGTCGCTTCTAACTTCCCCCCCGTTTGGCCCCATAGGGGAGAGGAGGAGAGGCTAAATGCCAACAACATCTTTGGTCTTTTTGCGTGACTGAGCGCACGCACAAAGACCAGACAGCTACGTATCAACTTTTTAAAGCTCAGGTAAGAACATATCTCAGCATGGAAAAACGGTGGCCTGTTCCTTTAAAAGTCTCACGCTCCAGTAAACATCAGACAGAGAAACCTGTGAAGCTCCAGACACTTTCACCAAACTTGTTCTGATCATTACTCATAGTCAAACTCTCTTGTGCAGATTAGCATGTTTGTCGATAGCTACTGTATCATTGTTCAGACATCTATTTTGAACTCTTGGTGTTTCCCCACAGCAGCAGAGGCAAATTTTGCACCTCCCTATGTTTTTTTGTGTAACCACATATATTATAAACTCTCCTAAGTCTTAGGGGATTTAAGATAACAGTTTGGCTTTAAATCATAGTCTTGCCAGAGTTGGTCACTATTTGCATTGCACATAATGTCGACATCTTTGCTATTTTTCATCAAGGGTTGAGTCTCAGTTATGATGGAAACAAAATGGTCACACCCAAACTATCACAGAAAATAATAGCTCCACCCAAAAAAAAAACAACTCTCACAAAACGCATCAAAATTGAAGTCATCCAAACAAAGCAGCTGTCAAATCATCTCTGCGCTCGCTAAGATTATTTCTGCTGTGAGAAAAGAAAAGAATGGTCTGAAATGTTTACCGTGGACTTTTGAAATTATAAACAATTATATGTAATTGAAAAGAAATGACAGCACTTGTTCCGTTTTTTTTTTTTTTTTTGATAGGTTTCTTAAAAATAATGTTTAATGCTTTTTTAGGTCTGCTGACGTTTGTGCCTGTCATCTCTCATGCAATTTTGTTAAATTTGTGTTCAAACCTCTGACAAAAAGCGGGCCGTTGCGGGAAAAAAAACAACAAATGATATAAAGGATATAATCATAACATGCAACTAGTCTTTAGTTATATTATTATACCATTGTATTCTAATCCAAGTAGTGTCCACAAATCCTCCAATGTGAACACGAGACACTTTTCTTGTGGACTTTATCTCCCTGTGACAGTGATAAATGAGAAACCGCCAACATTTCCTTTTGTCTCCAGTTTCTTTCTTATTCACCGCTCTACTACTGCCCTCTAGCGTCCACTTTTATATACAGTCTCTGCACCCAAGCTGTAAAGAATACTCAATAAATCCTAAAACTGGATCACACCGATGCGTTTTGTGTGTACGTTTGCAGGTCTCGCTCAGTCCAGAGTGTGTGAAAGCCTTGATGAAGCTGGTGTACTGCCCTCACTGTCGCGGCCTGGCCTCCCTCGCGCCCTGCTCCAACTACTGCTCCAACGTCATGAAGGGCTGCCTCGCCAACCAGGCCGACCTAAACTCCGAGTGGCAGAATCTCATAGGTGCGTGGGTAGTTAGTCCAAATCAGTATTGTCAGTGTCGTGTTGTTGATTAGTAAATAAGTGGTGAAAGAAAAGAAAAATGAAGGCACACTTTCTGCTTTAAATTCTCTATTTACATTTAAAAAAAAACAACTTTATTTCAAGGAGCTTCGAGGAGCTGGGTGTTAATTTATCCACATGAGTAAAAGTTTGTACGTGTGTGTGTGTGTGTATATATATATATATATATATATATATATATATATAGTTATTTATTTTTGTGAATATGATGTTAATTGTTGGTTGATTGAAATCACAGTAACTTTTCCAATTATTTAAATGATCTGTAATGCAAGACAAATAGATATTTCTTGTTTTTCATGCAAAACAAAGAATGAAATTATTCTGATTATTTTTTAACAGAATGCTCCAACATCCAGGTCCGATGAATCCATACAGCTGGACATTACTTGGCATAAACAACTGACATTTCGGAACTAATAAGTTGTGAGACAAGTGACCGTCAATAGTGCACAGGTGTTAAAACCACTCTGTAACCAGGTGGGAATCCTACCACAAACTGGAGAAGGGACTTCTTGGTTTTGTCCTGAAAAGTCAGCTGTTTATGTCAACAAATGTCCATCTGTTTTGATTCTTGAACTTTAAAATAAAAATAAAACAGTTGCTATGATGTTATGACTATTCTCTGCTGCTTCTTGACAGATACAATGATCCAGGTGGCTTCCAGTTTCAGCACGGAGCCCAGCCTGGACGTGGTTCTCTCCTCTCTACCGTCTCAGATCTCTGACGGCGTAAACTACCTGAAGAACAACATGGACGCTTTCACCGCCAAGGTAGAGACAACGGTTTTGTTTTGTTTATTTGTATAAACCTGGCGCCAACATCAAAGATGCATCGGGTGATACAAGGCTTCTAATTTCCTGCAGGATTACCTTACACGGGAAAATTGCATCTTAGAATTACAAAATGTGCTCCTTTGATAAGAGACGTGGCAGAGGGTAAACAGTTTAATTATAACGTTTAGGAGATGATATTTTTTCTAGTATAATAGCGAAATTGGAGCGTGTTGCCTTAAGTGGTATTTAGATAATAACAACATGGCAACGGGAAAAAAAACATTGTTGTCGCTGTTATATAGTTTTTAAGCATGTGTCTATAGTGACATCTAGTGGACACACAAGTCATCATATTCTTTGCTATGGATATAATAACTGCAGTGTAGTTATCCGGAGCGTGTCCAGTGTTTGTCCACTAAAGTGGCCCAGAAGAGGGCACTTAGTTATTCTAGGACCATAACAACGCACGGACCACGTCTTAAGTTTCAACTTTCTTGCATACGTTTAGCGCTCATTTATAGCCGTTTCTCCGTATCTTGCAGAGTTTGGGAATGTATTGTTAGTGACATTGAAATGTACTTGTTACTGACCTCCAATAAAGTGCCTCACCCCTTACACATACCAGTTGTTTATAAAAAGACAATTATTGAAACTATCAGAGCATACAAAGTCAGAAGAATGTAATTTAAATTTGAACAATTACAGGTGCACCAGACGTGTGGGACCCCTGGTGAATCGGGAACAGGGACGCCGTCTGTCCAAGAGCCGAGGAGGAAGAGCAGCTCGCTGACCGCTTCAGAGAGCAAACCATCGCCCACTGCTGGCATCCGACTGGAGATGCAGGTTCGTAGGAAACTAATAATCATTCAAAGGGAACACTTTTTGGAATACTATTGGAGTGTAGTTGCATTTGACTTTGTATGACTGGAAAAGAGCATAGCTAATTACCAGCACAATGCTAGCAAATAATTGTGACGCCATGAAGACATAGCATGGTGGGGGGGAAAAACGACAAGCTTCTGTGTCTCCTTTAATTCTCGAAACTTGAATTAACTTTTTTTGCCTCTCTGTGCACTTAGGTGTCTGTCCTCACCACTAAACTGAGGGAGATGCGACAATACTGGATAGAGCTCCCTGTGGCACTGTGCGGCAAAGTGGCAGAAGGCGCCAGTCCAGACAAATGCTGGAATGGGATGTCTAAAGGAAGGTAATAGACTGATTAGAGTGACCAACAAGTATTCAGAAATCTCAAGAAAATAACTGCAAAAACAATCAATATTACAACATATTACATATTACAAGTTACAACATGGCAGAATGGAAATAGCATAAGGACAACGAGGGATAGTGCATTTTGCAGCGCTCTGTTTTATAACCAATGTTTCTTGGTAATTTACTGTCTTTGTACAGGGTTAGTGTTCGAGTTTGGGTCATAAATAATATTACCATGAAATAAAGTAGAATGACCGGTATGTGTCCTGTTACCGTGTAATTACCACAATTACTATGTCACTCAACTTTGTAGGAGCCATGCTAAATTTGCCTATACTATTACAATGATAGATACCGTTATATAGCTGACATCACATCATAACTTAATTCATCAATTGCATTTATTTATTTATTTATTTATTTATTTTTTGTCTATACCAGATTCTTAAGCAAATATAATAGGCAGTGTATAGTTTCCATACACAGCACGTCTTGATAGGCTGCTCTGCTCTTAAATGTCCAAAGCCTTGTATAATGGATTGGAGAACAATTTAATGCCACGTTGATATGTCTACATGTTATTTCACGCCACTCCACACTCCCCTTATGCTTTGAAATGCTCAACTTATGGGCGTCTGATTTATATTGAGTCGAGCCCACAGCGGTGCGCAGGGCGGCCCCGCTCTAGGTAATCGTTAAAGGCGTGAAATATAGATGCCAGTGTGTCTGTGTGCGTCTGTGAAGGATTGGAGCGCGACCGTGACATACAGAGGAATAGAGGGGCAGATTAAGCAAATATAAAAACGGGTGGCAGGCGCTTACCGTGATGGATGGTCTCAGATGTAGCTCAGCAGTGCCGCTGCCTGGATGTGCTCAGTCATTAATATTGAAACAGAAATTGCACACTTGTTGATGAATATGCGGAGCAACGTCAGGATGCATACAGTTATATCACAACATTATGGTTATTGCAATATTAACTGAGTGGAGAAATATCAGTACGGCAAGAAATGTTATAATTCCAATCACATCAGTGGGTGGGTTTCCCCATCAACCGAAGGCATGCATAATAGGCTAATCCTTCCAGAAGACACTCTTAACTGTGAACTTAGCTCAAGATCGGCAAAAGGTTGATCACTGCACATTTCCTCTTTAAATACAGTTTAAAAGTTCTTAGTAAAAGCATAATGGGAAGGATATCTCATAACACTTAGAATACAGAATCGCATTGTTTTCTTCAACAACGCAGCAGGAGCAATTAAAGAGTGTGACCTTGGAGTCCAAAAGCAGCAGGCAGAAAATACTTACTACGTGCTGTGCATTTAATACATTTCCATTCTCGCTCTCTCAGGTATCTCCCGGAGGTGATGGGTGATGGTCTAGCCAGTCAGATCAACAACCCAGAAGTGGAGCTGGACATCACAAAGCCAGACATGACCATCAGACAGCAGATCATGCAGCTCAAAATCATGAGCAACAGGCTGAAGAACGCACTGGAGGGCAATGACGTGGACTTCCAGGATGCAAGTGAGTTTTCTCACAAAGAACAAAACACAACAATGCTTGAGACACCAATGCAACAATGCAACAACAAAAAAAGAATGAATAAAAGTATGCATGCTAACTTGCTGATTTAGTCACATGTACTTGTACTATAAGCACTGAGTCATGTGTCCAAAAGAAGTTTAAGTCTTTCTCAACTTCCAACTGACATTCACTTTTTATACATGCCAACATACAATAATGTATAAAGACAATAAAAGCACTTTAACTTTACATTTTACCTTGTCACTAGATTTGCTATACATGCATTTCAGTCATGTGTCTTGTTCCTGATATTAGTGTGTATTTAATGACTGAAATGACTTTTACAGTATACACTTGGTTGATTTGAACATTATGCAGAGTCAATTTGAATACTTCTTTCTCTTTAAAAGGTAGAATATTTTTAAAAAGATGAAATGCTGAAGGTGCTACAGTAACTGGATCAAAAGACGAAGCTGAATAGCAGCTGATCTTCAGAATACCAGGCAGATGGGCAAATAAATGAAAAGGAATCCGAGGCACATCTGATCTTTAGAATATTTTTTAAACACCAACGCAATTTGACTCTAGGTTCTCATCAGGACAATAGAGCAATGTAACACAGCTATGCAAGCACTTTAATTAAATACAAATAGGTCATGTGATTTGCCACAGGCTAACAGCTTGCTAACTGTTCCCATAGGTTAGGATCGAACGCTGCTTTTCCTTTTTATTTCTATGATCCAGAAAATGTAGAATATAATTTTAAAATAGTTTTGAATTTCGAATTGCCATGGTAACGGTCCGCATGAAACACATGAATACCATGCAATGGCAAAGTCGTTGAACTACTTACAAACTCACTATACACTGAGCCACACCTCACAATGGTCAGCTCCACTTTAGGTGTTCTTACACTCAGCACCTTTGGTTGGCTGACATTCCTGAACAGAACTCAACCAACTCTCAGCTTACAAATTTGCCCAACATTTATTGTTTATTGATAAACGATAAAAATAAATCATTTCTGTCTTCTCATTATAAGGTGATGACATCAGCGGATCAGGAAGTGGCATGTGCATCAGTGGCATGTGCACGCGGAGCAGACCGGGTTTGTTTGCCTACCCACCGGACAACAACCGAGTGAGGGGCACTGCTCCTCCTCTGTCCCGCCTCTGTAGCATCTTACTCCTCTTCCCATTGGCTGTCCCTCTTCTCCAGCGATGATTGACAGCTGAAATCTCTAACTGGACACTTCTACTGTCTGAAGTAGGACTCAAGCATGAATGGGAAGGACAATGTGCTTGGAAGCAGACACTTTGGGATGAAATGAAACTTTGCCAAAAAAGAGGAGTTTTTTGTTTTTTTTGTCCTTTGGCCATGATGGGAAATAGACAATATTTTTTATTTTGCTCATTAATAATAGTTTCTTGAGGTGTCTTGCAAGAAATATCATGACAATAATGTTGAGAAGATTGCATTTCGTTCATCCATTTTCACCTTGCAACCGTAAAAAAAAAAAGAAAAAAAAAGATCCCGCCCTGTCCACGAGACCTTTTCCAAACTTCACTTTTGTACATGCGTAAGATGTAAATGTGTGTGTGTAGCTAAGTGACTGGCACCATACTGAGCCTTGAATGTACAGTATAATATTGAATCTACTGACAATGAAATCCCCATAATCGTCGATGTAGATGTTATGGCGTCCGGTGTTTGTTGAAATACAATGAATAGGATGTGTATATGAAATAATGGGGAGGGGAAATAACCACAATCCTAAAACGTACGATGTTGTGATAGCAAGATACGAAGTCAAAGGACATGTCGATGTTTTGTCAATGCATCTGTTAAAGCACCTGTATACAAGCACAGTATATGATTTTACTGTAATGAAGGCAGAGACGTGCACATAATCCTGAATCCTTTAGTATTTATTTTATATACATAATGATTGCTTGAATGTATTGTCTTGCAAAAAAGCTAAGAATAATCCACCCGAATAGACTTTGTCAGTGGTCGACTCTCACAACCCCTTGAAACAAAATTACATGAATGAAAAAATGAAGTAGCTCACTTTTAATAGGACGACCGACTTGGATGCAGAGTTTGTCGCGATCATCCGCTCTAAAAAGGGGCCAATGAGAACTCAAGGAACCAGCAAAAGTGGTTTAATGTTAAAGCGCAAACTCTGTCTGCGGTAATCTAAAAGTGCTTGCAACATGCACTTGCACTTTCAAGGCCTGTTTAGACGACAACATTCTGTCATGAATATGCAATGAAGTAAAAAGACAAACAAAAAAATTGCCGTAAGATTGTGGCCTATTTGAGCTCCCATATCTGAGTAATTAATAACGCGTGTGAAGTGCAAATATTTTGGAGATGAGAGCTTAAAAATGTGGGTTATATCAAGACAATACAGTCGACAACCAGATGAGCACAGTAACTTGGATTCTCCACTGCCGTTTACAGCATGCCTTTCAAACAAGCTGTCATTCTTTTGGATTCTGCCAAACAGGAGGCTAGATCCTTGCACAAACTGGGACTGTTTACTTTGTTCCCCCCCCTTTCCCTCATTTTCACTCATCTGTGTATTTCCTCTCACATTTCATTAAACTGTCTGACTGTAGAAATGGGTTATAGTTTGTTTGGTTCCCCCTCTCCTCTTCTGCTCGATGAAACGCTATGTGCTTTATCCGTGCCATGTTCAAGCCTCTACGTGTGACTTGGGTGCGAACTGACAAGGCGGTTTTGAATGACAGTTAAAAACTGAACAAAAGTTTATGCATAAAAATAACTTTGGATTCCCTTTTTTTTTTCCTCTTGTGGGACGTGAGCTGCACTGCATTATAAATAAACATGGGGATGTTTTTGACAGGCACCACCTCCTTCGTCCTGCTGAGCGTCAAAATGACAATCCCGCATCAGTCTGGGGGGTTGGAAATTAATGAAAGATTTGTTTTATTTTTTTTCCCCTCCTCATGCTGATTAATACATTCAGATTCCCCAAATAAAACTCACTATTCACTGGCATAAAGTGTGATACAAGTTCTATATTCTTGTTTTAATGTCAAAGCCACTTTAATGTATAACATGTATGACCAACATTTTTGTAAGTCCACATGGATGACTGAGATTTACACAGTTTAGGGCTGTGGTCTTCAACGTTTTTCATGCCAAGAATGATCATTGTGGTATAAGGGGCGCTCTTTTTTATCATAAATGGGCTCAGGGACAAAATAAAGGATCCAAAGCAACCAAATGATTTCATGACCCTGCCACAAGTTTGCCTCTAATAAAACAAAGAAGTACAAGCAAAAAGAGGATATAAAGGCATCCACAGTCTAAAGCCCTGTCTAGACACAGGAAAAGATTTATTGACTTCTAGTACCGCCTTCACTGTTTGTTTATTATCAAAGTGACCATCGGGTTTAATCCCTAATGACTGGTTTATCCCTGAAGAGAATGTCCTCGTTGCACTGCTGCCAGATAGCTTTAACAATGGACAATACGTCTTAAAACGACAATTGGTTTGTGCTCTGCTTGTCTTGTTTTTAATTGTTTCTCACTCAAAGCAATTGACGTGGCGATTGTAATGGTCTGAATCATTTCGACAACCAACTTCTATAGAAAGGCAAAAGTAATGAGCCCTCATTCATCAAATATTGGCTTTCATTTTGACGCTGTTCGTTATTACACTGCCTTCTTTAAACTCATTAAATTGTCCAGTATCCATATATACATATCCTTGGCTTTTGAAGTATTATTTGTATATATTTGTATATGTACAGTGTCAGCCTCCTAAACATACAAGTTTTGGCCAAATTGAGACAACTGGGAGGTATCTTTTGTCTTAAGTCATCTCTATGAGGATTGGAAAGTGTGTTCTTCTATTTTCCAGGAAATGTACCGTACCGGTCAAATATTCGGAAATGCTTTTGTTATGTATTGGTTTTTCTTTGTTTACATTGTAGATTCTCAGTGAAGGCATTCGTTTGTGAATGAACACTTATGGAATTATGTTTTACACACACCAAAAAAAGTCAAAATAGATTCTTCGAAATAGCAGCCTTTTGTTTTGATTACTACTTTGCACAGTTTTGACGTTTTCTCAATGTGTTTCACGATGTAGCCACCAGAAACGGTTTTCACTTCACAGGACTGTTAGAAACTATTTCAGGTGACGACCTCATGAAGCCTATTGAGAAAATGCCAAGAATAAAGGGTGGCAATTTTGAAGAATTTTCAATATTAAACATATTTTGAGTTATTTCACCCTTTTTTTGTTTCCTGTGTCTTCCCATGTGTTCATTCATAGTTTAATGCCCTTCAATGAGAATCACGCAATGTAAATAGTGTTGGAAAATAAAGAAAAGCCAACACATAAAAAGTGTTTCAAACTTTTGACCGGTGTTGTGTATTATGCCAGAAAGCAGGCAACTTCTCATTCATGTTCTTTTTGGTCTTATGAAAAACAGAATTTACGTGGTTTGTACCTTTTTGTCTGTCTTTTAAACCATTATTGTTATTTCCTTTAAAATTGAAGGAGAAAAAAGCAGAAACCGGCCACTAAAGTATAGGCAGATTGATCTTTAAATCCAAATGGCCAAGTGGCTCTAGTGGGATTTACAGTGTTTTTAGCCAAATCTACCAGCATTAGGCTTGTGTTAATATCAAGCCCTGTTAAAAAGCAAGATCATTATTTCAGCGGTTTAGCACAAATCTAAATAAATTGAATCAGAAATGTCCCACTGAGATGAATATTCAAATTTCTCAGAGAGTCAACACAGGCACTTTTCTAAACCAGGACTTACAATAACACTGTGCCATCTCAGTTCACTTTACATTGCAACACTTTGACATAATGGGCATAATAAGTCTGATTGATTATTTCGGTAGTCAATTTTCTCTACACTAGAAAACTTCTCAATTTCTTCTAATTGTTTTTGGAGCTTTAGAACTCAACAAAATTGGGACTGAACCTGAGCCTGGTCTATTCTTATGTGGGCCGCTGGGTGTCACTGTGGCAATGCGCTCCACAGGCAGAGGGCGGGTGGAGGAGAGCGGTCCATTGGGCATTCGGCTTGGGTCAGGTGGAAAACACGGGTGATTGGTTTACGATCCGCCGTTCTCTCCTCTGATTGGCCCGCGAGGTGTAAAGAAACAGAGGGGGGCGAGGGAGCCACAATCCGCCGGCTTCAGTCCCATCCCAGTCCGCGCAAAACTGACTGTGTGCCCGGCGTGCGCCTCTGCCTTTGCGCGCTGAGATGTGACTGTCAGACGGGAGGAATATCACGAGATTCTGTGGGATTTTTTTTTTTTCTTTCCCGTGATTGACAGCCCGGGTCAGGATGGGGGATATCTGGAGGGGAATGTCTGTGCCCGTGTGGACCACGAGGACTGCTATCCTGCTCCTTTGGGTGACCACCACGGTGTGCGCAGTGGAAGGTAGGTGCACAGGTCCAGACGGGCAGACTGCTCAGCTGATGCACATGGGCAAGTGAAGTGACGGGGGGAGTTGGTGGTTACTTAGTAGCTACTTTACAAAGCAATTTAAACAGCAATTACGCAGCTGAATGGAAATAAAAGACTAGCCTCAGGATATTGAGGCATGGCTATACTAAAGCAGAGTGACATTTGCCAACACACGGTTGGCTTTTGTTTAACTTGCGTGAAACTTACAAGAAAACACGAAGGTAATGTTTAGGATATAGCATAATATAAGTACTGGCTGCGATAAAACAAAAAAACAAAACATACAATATTGCATTCATCATTCCAAAAGTGTGTTTGTTGGAGCATGTGAAATACGCCTGTGTTAATTAATGCATAATGAACAGTTATTACTATTATGTGCATCATTCCGTTCTACTGCAAACAGTGGTTTATTTGTGCAGTGTTGTTGAAAGTGTTTAAATGATGGTCTATAGACGGTTTGTACACACCCTGTCTTTGTTACACCCTGCTGTAAGTACTATTCATTTGGAGCCAATATGAATGGTATTTATAGCTCACAGGTGCTCAGTGGCCATGTGTCCCTCTGCTGTGGCGCTGCTCCTGACTGTCACAGCATCAGTGCTCTAGATCTTCTCCAAATATCTCCCCGTTTCGAACACAAACACGCTGCTGCTTTCCCAGTTTCCCTGATGCGGGGCCACTTCTTCTGAAATAATTCCTTTACCCCCTTTCTGTGTTTTTCAGTCAGTGCTGCTCTTTTTACTCTCTCTGTTGTTTTTGCCTGTAGGCTTTACTCGACAGGACAGTTTACATTGAAATGGGTTTATGAGAGGAGAGATACGTTCGGGAAGTCAGCGAATTAGAACTGATCGTACAACAGTGAGACAGGTTTTGTGTGGCCACGTGCACTGTGACCTAACCCTTCATCACGCAGTACTACTCTAATGTTTTAAACTGTCAACAGCATGGCGTTCCTGCTGCCTGAATGGTGCCTCCAGCTCTTTATGTTCAAGGCTTTTTGATCCTCAACACCTCCAGACAAAGGAGCACTTTACCTCCAGTCCAGTTCACGTAACATATTTTGTAAAAGTTTAAACTGGGTAATTTCTAGCACCATTGGATATATATTTTATGTGAAATTTAACAGTTGAACTTGTATTGGAAAAGGTACAGTTGATTTTCAGTGTTAGCCGACTACATTGGTTGTCAACTGACGGGTCAAGTAGTTGTTGAACCATTTACAGCGAGAGCGTTTACCAAAAGTTACTTTGGATAAATTGTGATAGTTTTGTAGGTTAGTCTTCTGCTTAAATCAACATGACTGGAAATACTGCATTTCGATGTTATACTACAATTATATGGTTTATGACATAGATAAACTTCCAAACATTTTCATCATGAATTGAAACCGTTTTATTTGGGTTGCCGCGGGGACTGGGGCGACAGTGGTGCAGATAGTAAAGTGTGTAGTCTCGTGACCGGAGGGTCGAAATCCAGCAGGTGCACACTGTTGTGTCCTTGGGCAAGACACTTCACCCACCTTGCCTCCAGTGTCTGACACCAGTGTATGAATGAGAGTGTGAATGGGTGAGTGGTTCCTTGATGTAAGGTGCTTTGAATGTCTAATGAAGGTAGAAAAGCTCTATATTTACTATTTATCCCAAAGTTACCGCCAGTTAAGAGCCACTGCCTAACGAGTTTTGACACATGGGCTGCTAAACTCTAATGTTGGTATAGCTACTTTATATTTCCCAGTGGTCTTAAATCAGCAGTGACCACTTTAGCATTCAAATGTGTACACCTACTGTCAGGCTGTTCACGTTTTGCTCATCAACTTACCGGTATATGATTTTTTCTTTTTACTGATCATGGTCAGAAGCCCCTTATGAGAGACCAACAGGCCCAATTAGAATCATGAGGCCGTCCTTCCGTGGACCCACCACCTGCAGGAGGAGCCATGAGGGGTGGTGCAATGTGATTTGGGCAGCTCCAACGGCTGCCCCCACGACCCGGCAACGGAAAAGTGGAAGAAAATGGATGGATGGATGGATGGATGGATGGATGGATGGATGATGATCATGGTCATTTGAAAAAAGTAGCAATATGGAGTACTGGGTTAATTCTTCACACACACATATATATTGAGTTGTGTCACTGCGACAGTGTCCAAGGGCAAGGCACTTTACCTATGCTGACCTCTCCGATATAAATATGCGTGTCTGACTGCGACAGGGATGGCATCTGGCTTAACAATTGTGCTGTGGCAACCCACGAGTAGTATTGATACATTGCACAGCCGCATCCTTCTTTAACACATCAACATAAACATAATTTGCTGCCATAACTGTGCCTTTACCAACTGTTCCACACATTGGATCCATCTGCTTCAGTCTCTTAAATCTTCCTTCAACTTGTCCTCTCCTGTCTCTCTCCTCCTGCTGTCTGCTCCAGCCCTCTCGGAGGTGCTCGATTGGCCCACTGCTGGGTTTTAATGGTGCGCGTAATGACTGACTCTGTAACGCCTCTCCCCCAGTATAAGACTAATAAATGTGTGTGTTTTGATGAAAGCAGCACGTGTACGCTGGTGTTGGAGAGTCCAGTGGGAGGTTGTGACAGAAGCACGGTGATATTAACGTGCAGAGAGGAGGTGGTGGGCTGTTTGCTGGTCACATTGGCCTTTTCATGGTAAGTACGCGCCTAATGAGCTGCTGGATTGGCTTATCGGAGTGTGTCGGTGTAAAACAAAGCCGCTGTTGACACAATGAGCGTTCTAAGCTCGGTGTTTGCTTGCACTTCGAAACCATTCTGGAGACATATTTCTATCATGTTTAAGCCCCTGCATGTTTACGTTGCGTAGGGTTTGTATAGCCTAAGTTGACTAAGCAGGTCATTTAGGGTCGTTCCCAAACAAAATGTCATCAAGGACAGAAGTGGCAGGGTCCTTGGTATGCTGGGGCAGAGACTGAAACATGCACCAACATTGGATTGTCAATGACAATGTCTTATAATCTCTTCTGCTTGTTGCTCTACAATTTATCTGGGTTTCAGAAAATGCAGCTTTTACTAATTTATATTAATTTAATCAAATATTCCTTTCAAAGACTGACCGATTAAATTAAAAAGTAACTAGTTGTGTATCTGGCTTTTTCTTAATTCTGTTGACCTTATTGTTCGATACCTAAACCTCATAGTTGCCAATGGGTTGCGCTCTCCTCGTGCCCAACATTCTAGTTTGAAATTGTGGTGGTGGTCTGTCAAATTGGTCTCTCTATTTCTTGAGATATTCACATGAAATGGGAAATAGTAAATGGACTCAACTTATATAGCGCTTTTCTACCTTCATCAGGCCCAAAGCGCTTTACAGTAAGGACCCAGTAACCCATTCACTCTCTCATTCATACACCAATGTACGCAGACACTGGAGGCAAGTAGGGAGAAGTGTCTTGCCCAAGGACATAACGGCAGTGTGCATTTGCGGGAGCTGGGATTCTAACCCGCAACCACTCGTCACTTGTATGTGACGAGTGTGTGACGAGTGTGACGAGTGTCATGGCGCCTATGTTTGGTTGTGCCATTGCTTGTGTGGTACAATGTCTATTACAATGTCGGTCTCCTGCTTTATTTTTAACATTCTCTGCCATCATGTCTGCTCTGATGGCCCGCGATTGTGTCGTGGCTGCATGGACATATGATCGCAGCTCTCTCTTTAATATTAAAGCCTCTATGGAACACCGCTTCAATGACTGGGACAGCTACAGGAACACTTTCCCACCCCCGTTTGTGTGTGCCCCCACATCGCAGGAATACCTGTTGCTGTTGAGACTCCCGGGTTACCCCAAAAAGAGGGCAAGACGTAGAGGCTGCAGAGCTGGTGTCCAGGTCCAACTCAGACGAGCCGCTTGGAGGTTGTCTGGCTTCACCCGTCCAGCACGAAGCTACAGGTGGCTGCGACGCATTCCACTCCAGCAGCAGGGCGTGGGAAACAGCGCTGTTTCGCCACCGCTCCCCGATCGGTCTCCACTCTACGAGGAAGCAGACTGGTCCCGCGGTGGAGACGAACCCTGGACCCCGACGCCGTTCTGGCCTCCTGTGTTTACTCGTCAACGGAACAGCTGGATGTCATGTGACCGCAAGAGATGCCTCCAGCAGATCCCTAAGCGCTCAGCTGAAAACGCTGCTGCTTCACCCTCGTTCAGCCGTTTTGGATTACTTAACGCGCGCTCCATCGCTAATAAATCCTTTTCCATAAACGAGCTTTTCTCCAGGAAAGACTTGCATTTCCTTTTCCTCGTTGAGACGTGGTAACGGGATGGCGAGTTCATCCACCTGAATGAACTGTGTCCAGTGGGCTGCTCAGCTGTTGGGACGCCCCGCCCCTGTCGCCGCGGCGGTGGTTTGGCCGTCGTATACAGAGATGCGTTCACATGCAGAGTGATGAGCATGGAGCACTTTACCACTTTTGAATCACACATGATGCAAATTGGTTCTACTGACACATTTTATTGTGTTTTGATTTATCGTCCCCCTGGCCCTGCTGGCGCATTCTTAACCGATTTTACTGACTGAGTCTTAATTCTTGGGGATTTTAACCTGCACATTGATGATTCTTCTGGACCAGCAGCGGACTTTTTATCTATGACAGAAGCTTTTAACTTCACACAACATGTTTCGGGCCCCACTCATTTGAAAGGCCGCACTTTAGATCTGGTCTTTTCACTTGGCCTGCAGGTGGCCAATGTGTGCGTCGAGGATGTGCACCTAAGCAACCATTGCGGCGTGTTTTTTGACATGTTGGTGATGCCTGAGTCTCGCCCTCTACCCGTAAAAGTAGAGAGGAGGATTATTACAGAGACAACTGCAGAAAGGTTCTGTGAAAGCTTTGACTCTTCTGGGTTTAAAGACTGCGCTGAAATTGATGATCTCTTGCACTCTTTTAATAGTTACTGTGTTACTATTTTGGATCAAGTGGCACCTTTTAAGACCAATAATGCGGAGCGTCAGCAGCTCTGTCCTTGGATTAATGAAATTATTGTGAACCTGCGGAAATCGTGCCGTAAAACCGAACGTTTGTGGCATTCCACCAAACTTGAGGTCCATAGACTTCATCTCAGGGACCTTGTTTTGTCCTTAAATGATCTACTGGATGAGGCCAGATCTAGCTTTTTTCGCCAGCTGATTGCCTCCAATAAGAGAAACCCCAAAGTGCTCTTCGACACAATCAATTCTATTGTCTCCCCTGCTGCTTCTGTGGCCGCTGTGCAGTGCAGGGCAGGCTGCAATGAGTTCCTGAACTTCTTTACTGACAAAGTTAGAGCGATAAAAGACAACATCTCTTCCTCTCCATCCCCCATTCAAGCTCTTGTTGATCCTCCTCCCCAGAGCTGGTCATCCTTTAAGTCAGTCTCTCAAGTGGATATTTTATCCACTATAAACAACATGAAAATGTCCTCTTGTCGGCTAGATGTTGTCCCGGCTCGGCTTTTTGTTAATGTTTTGGAATCTATTGGACCATCGATTACTAATATGTTTAACATGTCACTCTCAACTGGTGTGTTCCCGTGTTCTCTTAAACACGCTGTCGTGGAACCTAAATTGAAGAAACCCAGCTTGGATCCAACAGAACTTCACAACTTTAGACCCATCTCAAAGATCCCACTCATGGCTAAAGTCCTGGAAAAGTTAGTCTGTAATCAACTTACAGCATTTTTGGAAGCTAACAACATCTTTGACATTTTCCAGTCTGGTTTCAGAAAGTTTCACTCCACTGAAACAGCACTGCTGAAAGTGTCTAGTGACATCATGATGGCTGCCGACTCTGGTAAATGCTCCGTCCTGGTCCTGTTAGACCTGTCGTCTGCATTCGACACGGTGGACCATGGCATCTTGCTAAATAGGCTGCGGGATGTGGTCGGCATGTCAGGCTTTGTGTTAGAGTGGTTTAGATCTTACCTGACTGGTAGATCTTTCTGTGTGTCCTTTAACAACATGATGTCGGAGTCTGTGGACTTACAGTGGGGTGTACCCCAGGGCTCGGTTCTTGGGCCCCTTTTGTTTCAGATTTATTTGCTCCCTCTCCCCTCTCCTACCACCTGTATGCAGATGATCTCTAGCTGTACTGCTCTTTTAAGTCCTCCGAACCCCAGAGTCTGGCTTCTCTCACTAACTGTCTGGCCAAAATAAAGGAATGGCTCAATGATAATAGCCTCCAGCTGAACTCCAGTAAAACGGAAACCCTAGTTGTTGCCCCAGATAGTATCGTGCCTCTTATTACTCAGCACCTTGGCGACCTAAGCGGCTCCGTAAAAAGAAGTCTGAGGAACCTTGGAGTAACTTTTGATGAAGGGATGTCCCTAGAACGGCATACCAAGCAGCTGATCAGAAACTGCAACTTCCACTTACGCAACATCTCTAAGCTCAGACATATAGTTTCATGTCATGAGCTTGAGATGATTGTTCATGCCTTTGTATCCTCGCGACTGGACTATTGTAACAGCCTGCTCACATGTGTTAGTAAAAAAGATTTGGCCCGTCTGCAAGTAGTCCAAAATTATGCTGCAAGGCTTTTAACCCGCACACACAGGAGAGCCCATATTGCTCCAATTTTAAAATCTTTACACTGGCTTCCTGTCACACACAGAATCAAGTTTAAAATCCTGGTGCTGACTTTTAGGGCTCTTCATTGTCAGGCGCCTGAATACATTAAGGGCCTGATCCAGCCTTATGTCTCCAACAGGATCCTGAGGTCCTCCACCCAGAACCTGTTGATGATCCCTCGCACTTGTTTTAAAACCCGAGGAGACAGATCATTCAAGGCTGTCGCTCATCGCCTTTGGAATGAGCTGCCCCTTTCTCTGCGCATGTTGGATTCTGTGGACATTTTCAAGTGTCAACTTAAGACGCACCTGTTTAGACAGGCTTTCATGCCTCACCATACTTAGGCCTATGTGTAGTGTTCCTTTTCTATCGTGTATTTCCCCGACGTAATGTAATGTGACTTGTATGTGTATTGTTTTTACAGTATGTTTTTATGGGAAGCGCTTTGTGACCCTGGTCTGTGAAAGGCGCTATATAAATAAACTTTACTTACTTACTTACTTAACCTTCAGATCATGAGATGACCAGCTCTACCAACTGCGCCACTGTCGCCCCATGAAAGATAAACTGGAAAGTTCACCATCTTCTCTGTTGGCACATTTGAACTAAGGTCAAATTATTTACTCATAATGGTGTTCAAAAGTGAAGTCCAAATTCATTTGGCAGGTTTGGAGACCTAATCCCAAGCTAATAGCCTAATAACCAGGTCACCAAAAACTGTCTCTCAACTGTGGAGTTACATTGGTCCCTGCCCTCCATCTGAGACTGTGAGACCGTCACATTCTACAACCTCAATGTAACCTATAAGGCTGCAACTACAACATACTTGGCACGACTGCACTCAGTCATTATGTCATTTAATGATCGCAACTAGAAAATCTCAGGAATTGCATTTTTGTTTGTAGGAAATATAATTAAAAAAACACCTCTTTCTGGATTAATCATTTTAAACACCAGCTGTCTTGTAGTATTTTAAACATGAATCGAAACCGCGTCCAACCTGAGTGCTTGGAATGACTGTAGGTGGTAAGTACCATAGCAAAGCTCGTTTATTATTGTATTTTATGAAAAATTCTGCAGTTCATGCATGATCACACTTCAAAGAACATAGTATAAAAGTTGTAAATGCAGTTTTGACAGGGGTCATAGTACTTGACTTGGCATTTTGACTTATTGCTTGCGGCATGCAGGGAAACCTTACCTTTTCACTCTCTCAGGCTGACCAGCAAGTCCCCACAACACACTGAAAGCCCGACCCTCTTATTTTTAGAGCCACCTAATTCTTACACAGTGGTGTAAGGTGTACTGTTGGTGTGAATGTTATATGTTGCAAACTGGGGCAAAAGTGGAGGGACTCTTCTCCAGCAAAAGTCCTGTCTGCTGCTGTTACGCTTGCATTAGTCCTTGCATTGTTTTAGTGTTGTATTTGATTTCTATTCATTGTTCTATTTAGTATGTTACTCTGTGTTATCTATATTATTTCATTGAATGTGGAAAGCACTTTGGAGGTTAGGTACTTTCTGTTTTTAGATGTGCTAATGAACAAATAGACTTTACACTTTACATTGACTGAAAAACGACTCATGTGGATAAATATAAAGGGTATGCAGGTGATGGCAACTGCATGGCAACTGAAGCCAAATTAGTGTCTATTCTATATTATTATTTGTTTTGGCATTCAATCAGGGACATTGAGAATGACTTAAAAGTTTATTCATTCAATTCATTTATTATTATTTTTTTTATTACACTTTTTTGAGTCTCTTGTCAAAATACGATACCTGCAATGATGTTCACCTTGTTGCTTATCTATCACTAATATGCCTGGCACTGCTAACTATGGTGCTTGAGGAGCTCTGTGGTGGTGACATTACTGTAAGTGAGAAAGGTTGTTACAATCAGTGACATATCAAACGATCCTCTGGCCACTCGTGGAATACCCATCATATCACCTTATATCACACAACATGTCAGCTTGAACTGAATTATCTTTCCAAACTATTCCTGTCTTTTTCCCAGGAGCAGGCCGCGTACCCGCTGTGCACTATCTGTCATCCCAGTGGAATGTGAAAGGTTAAACATCCCCCGATCCTGTTTTAGATGCTGGTATTTACGCGACACGTTGTAATTTGTGACTTTGTAGGACGTGCTTGTGTGTGTTACAAATTATGAACAAATAATCTCCTCAGGGAAGCCTTGCATACATTTATTAGGGATGGATATGCAGATGGGCTATAGCGCTTGTACTTGGGGACTGCGTACCGCACCGCGCTTCTCCAGCTCATCTTTTAAACATGAGCTGACAGGTTATCAACGTGACAGACACTGAGTTGAACTGGGAGAAAGTGGGATCCCTCTCTCCGGTCCCCAGGCGGTTCTCTCCCATGTCCAGGATTCTCTGAATAACGCCATGTATTGTATGTGTCCGAATAGAGACATCAACTTGTATTTGGGTTGTTTGCTTTTACACCCAGAAGCAGTAAACATTACAAATATATAATGTCACACTGGTTACGATGTTATGCCATGCGGCCCCAGCCAGCCTACGTCACTTGTTTTCAGTTCAACTGTTTCCTTCCTTGGATCAATTCTGAAAGCTTGGAAACCCAGCCACTCCCACAAATTTGGTGGCAATCCAACCGCAGGCAGGTCACTAAATTCAAAGATTCAAAGATTTTTTATGAGTCGATTAATGTGTCAATGAATTGAAATGATCATTCTCTCGTCTTTGATTGTGGAGCGGGGGGGTGAGGAGTGAGGGTTGGGAGCATAGGGAGGGCAGGGAAGGGAGGGAGTTCAGCTTCCTGACCGCCTGGTTGATAAAACTGTTCTTCAGTCAACTGGAGCTGGCCAATGGATTCTACCCTGAAGGCATTACCTTGAAGAGACTGTGTGATGGGTGGGTACTGGGTAGGGTCCCTGGTGATTGTAAAGGCTTAACGGGTGAGACGGTGCACCACATGGCCAGACTGCTCACCTCACTCCTGTAGTTTGACTCGTCTCTATTGCTGATGAGACCCACCACTGTTGTGTCGTCTGCAAACTTGATGAAGAGGTTTGAGTCATACTTTGGAGCGCAGTCATGGGTCAGCAGAGTGAACAGGAGGGGGCTCAGCACACAGCCTTGGGGAGCCCCCCGTGTTCAATGTGATGGTTTTGGAAGACTTGCCGCCGACACGTACAGCCTGTGGTCTCCCCGTCAGAAAGTCCAGCAGCCAGTCGCACAGTGATGTGTTGATCCCCAGGTGGAGCAGTTTGCGTATTAGCTGCTGTGGGATTATAGTGTTGAATGCTAAGCTAAAGTCAAAGACAGCATTCTAACGTAAGAGTCCTTTGATTCAAGGTGAGTGAGGGCTGAATGAAGCGCAGTGGAGATGGCATCTTCAGTTGAGCGATTGGACTGATAAGCAAACTGGTATGGGTCCCGGGTGGGAGGGAGAACAGACTTGATGTGGTCCATTATGAGCCGCTCGAAGCATTTCATAAGAATTGGAGTGAGTGTTACTGGGCGGTAGTTGTTAAAGCAGGAGGGTGGTGACTTCTTTGGTACCGGAATGATGGTGGTAAAGACTCTCAAATATCCTGAATCAGAAATAACTTTATAACCCCTTTCACATTTGATCAACTGTGATTAGAATATCGCCTGTTAATCTGACAGACGTTCACGCTGCTTCTGAGTCTTCTGTGAATATATGCCGGTTTTCATATTTTCGTATTCATGTAAACTAAGCTGCCATGGATGTTTTGATATGGATGGGTTAATCCGCCTGTCAGTCAGATTGGAACTCGGGATCCTTATATAGAATAGGAAAAGTGTATAGTTTGGCTGGCGGGTACTCCTGACCACTGTGGAGTAACATAATGCTGTGCGTTGTTTCCCAATGCCCTTAAATGATAAACTGATTTTTTCTTCTTAAGTGGATTTTGAAGTTGTGATATGCAATTTTATTTAATTTTATTCTCATTTCCTGTAGCTTTCCCTTCGCAAAGAATGCTTTAACTCAATCATTTTAAAGTTTTCTAACAGGAGCCATACAAAACAACTACTGTATCTGGTGGTCATAATGTTGTGGTTGTTGGTTGTATTCCCATGTTCTGTCCCATGTTCCCATGCACAGTCCCTGTGCCCTTTGCACATGTGAGGTCATGTTTCAGCTGCTGTTCCCATGTGGTCCCACTTCCAGCCCGACTCCACTCTGCAGTGACGGCAAAAAGCTATTTTGGGGGACTTTTAATAATAAGGTTGTTCTGTTGCATTTATTCCACTTAGTTATACACTTTTTCATGACAAAAAACAAAACAAAAAACATGATTATTTCATGCAGGAAAGACTACAAGGTTGCAAAGTTATTTGTTTTTTCTACCCCTAAGCAATAAGGTTGGTAGTTCAATTCTCATATTCGCTACTGGTCAATTGAAGGAATTCCTTTTCATTCCTCTCTTTGACTAACTGTATCACCTTAATTGTAAGGTTGCTAAAACACTTCACCTTCCTTGCTTGTGTGGTGTGTGAGTGAGTTGGATTGGTTGTGGTCACAGAGGCTGTTTGCACACATTGGTTGCCACATTTCACCGCCAAAGGTTAAAGCAAACGAATACTGACCTACTCCATACTGTATCTATAATTATAATATTTTCATTCCACATTGAGGAACTTATAGAGGCGATCTGTCTGTATTTTGAACCTGGTCGTTTCTGTTGTAATGATAACAATTAGGGGTAGACTGATGGAAGCAAGGCGTCATCAGTCTCTGGGACCAAGGAAAAGGAACATAATTACAAGGTACAAAGTACAAAAGCCTAAGAACACAGCATGCACACATACACACAACGTACCCGTTTATGATTTAACTTTACCTATTGTAATTACATTATCAATTATACATTTAGCAACATCATATTTTGATCTGCCTCTTTGGCAAAAGAGAACCTGTTATACTTCAAAGCAGCTATATTAACACGGACCACACTTACAAAGCACTGTTTGAAATGTTCGTATAATTAACAGAAATGTACAGAAACGGAAACGAAGCACAACTACAACAATGGTCTCGCTTTATGTACGATGACTAGTACAAAGCAAGTGACAAAAGGCGATTATTACTGTAAAATATTTCTTACAGATGGTTACCAATGCCAAACATAGTTAACCATTCACTATATAAATAAAGATCTTCTTCTTCTTCTTCTACTTAACACCCTTCATTCACCCAGATTTTCTGGTATTTCCTTACCATCCTCATCCAGTTACTAACCACCAGGCCCTACCCTGCTTAGCTTCCGAGGTATGACGGGATTGTGAGGAGGAATTCTGTGTTTCGTGGTCTGTGTTCCTTGCTTGTTCTTCTTTCTGTACTTTCTGCTCAAAAACAAGAAAGTCTGGGACCAGGGCCCTTAGGCTCATCATTACTGCATTGAGTTTTGTAGCTATCCAATCACAAATTGTAGCGTGTTGTCGCTCTCTCCAATCGGGATTACTCTCTGAAATCATATATTTTTGAGTGCGAACTTAAACTACACCGTTAGGTCTGTTGTAATTAAAGCCACCATGTTTGTATTGATACTATGCATTCCTCTGACTGGAACACTGTATTACTCCAAATAATTGTGTACAATAGGAATAATGTGCTGTATTACACAGACAGGCTACTATGCCCCATCTCTATTTACACTCTTCTGTTTGATGGAATTTGTGCCCCACAGAGATGTGACTGGTGTACTACTATGGTCCACACTCCAGCTCACTTCAAGCAGAGTGTTTGCTGAGACAGGATTAATAACTTATTACATAGTGCGACGCCATATCCTTGTCTCTGAATCTTCGCGCCTTAGCTGTGAATTTTCACACAGTCCGCTCTCCTCTTCCTGTCTTAAGGAGAAACCTGTTGGTCCACCACAGCACTTGTGAGTCATGTTCCGTTTTGGTGTGAATTTTGAATCCTATAAAAGTCTATACCAAATGTGGGGGTCAGACAACATGACCTTTGAGTCTTGTTGAATATTGAAATCTGTACAATGTTTTTAAAATAAATGATTGCAGATGCAGGCAGTGCTTCGAAGGGTGTCGGCAGAAAACACCTCCTCTACAGGCTCTCACATCTTAACAATGGTGGGTGCTATGTATATTTTTTGTTTTAACAGTGTTCAATGTTCATCATTTCCCAGATATCTACGACATATCTAATGACAGTAAATGTCCCTTCCTAGTCAATGTTTTTTGTCATTGTAGTTACACATTTAAGTCGATAAATGAGCAGTGGAGAATTTCTATTTTTGTATTTATAGATTTTACTGTCCTGAAGCAAAACATGTCATTTGACCCATCCTTCTTCAACCAGTGCTCTCATCTTAACCTCTTAACCCCTGCCTTAACCAAGCTCATTCTTTCCAGTTCAGCTTTACCCAAATCTAGCAGCTTCTTGACTGGAGTTTACAGCCTCTAGGCCAGTGTAACGTTTCATTTCAAGGCTAAGACCTACAAAACTGATCGTAACTTTTTTGTCACTTTTTTGTCGCTCTTTCGTGGCTTTTTTGTTGATTATTTTGTCGTCACTTTTTCATCTAATTTTTCTCACTTTATTTGCCACTTTTTGTTGTTTTTTCATCACCACACTTAAGTCGTGTTTTTCTTGCTTCTTTTATTGTGTTATTGTTGCTTTTCCGGCACATTCTTGTCGCTCTTTTGCTTTTAGATTTGGGTAAAGCCAAACTAGAGAAAATGTGCTTGGTTCATGTGGGGATTAAGATGTTAAGTCAGGAGTGGTCATGAGTATGTGAGGTTTTCAGTTTTTTCACTTGAAAACAGTAAGAAGGTGGATGTTTGTAACAAAACATGAGGTCAGTTCCAACCAGTTCCTTCTGCTGTTGTGTCCTTTGGCAAGACATTTAACCCCAATTGCCAGTGTGAATAGTGTGTCTGTGAGAGAGTGGTGGCTGGAGTGTGTGTGGAATCAATCCAGGATAAAAACTGCTGTAGTCTGTGTCCACACATAATATACAGTATATATATATTTTGATCATTCACCAATACTTTGAAGCATTTACTCAATTTCAGTCCAGTCACTTGCAGTATCTTATTAGCGGATTTGAAATCCCTTATGCTTAAATTAATCATATTTCAACTTTGTTATCAAACCGCGACCAAAACAAACTCATTTGGCTTTGTTATGTAAATCCATCTGGCACCTGTCATAATGGCTGTCAATCTGCTGTTAAATCGTCCTAATGCTCCTAGCGTCGACACTCTGTTATGTAATGTTTGTTTCTAAAAATAATGCTTTCAGGTGTAACATATCAGTAACAGTCAATGGGCACCTACACTCGCTTCAAGAGAACAACGCCTCCTCAATCTCCGCTGTCAGCGCTCACACTTCTAATATCTGAGCTGCACAAGCCTTGCACATTATAAAACACTTCACCGCCCAAACTCTTTAGGCTATTTGCATAACAAACCAGACCAAATAAATGATATTTTACTGATATGAAACAATAATTGCTACCTACAGTGAATGGGCATGCGTATGAAAGACATAAAAGCGGACTTTGTTTTCACCTAAATTCTCCTTTCCCCTCCACTCTCCTTCATTATACTGTCACTTCAGCTCATTTGCAGCTCAAAGAGTCACATCAATGCACTCCGTGTTAGACAGATGGCAATTGCATGCTCCTTGAGTTGTTCAGTCTTCTCTATTGATTGGTTTTCAACATGCAAGGTAAGCGGCAGCATCAATTACCCTTTGTTTCGAGCAAAAGCAAAGCATTTCTTCCTGCTACCTCACCAATGAAAAAATCACTTTCATCCAACTTGACCTCGGGGCCTTTCGCAACCCGCAATAGCAGAGTCCAGAAAATAAACATAGATTTACATCTTATTAATGCTAATGAGCGTGGAGTTTATTGCTGGAGGGTGGAGTTTACTTCATCACAATATGCACAGGGCTGCAATATTGTTCCACCTGTATATAATGCAAAATACAAGCAATCATATTTAAGACTTGGGTCCTGGTCGGTTACTTGGTCGAATAATTAAATCATTGAAATGGATGTGTTTATAGCACCATATTATGATCAACATGTTGCTAGGGCATAGTAAAGGGGGGGGGGGGATCTTATTTGTATAGCGCTTTTCATATGACACAAGTCACACCCAAAGCGCTTCACACATGAAAGGGAGGGGGGTTCATTCACTCCATGCTGATAAGCTACATTTGTAGCCACAGTTTCCCCTGGGGTAGACTGATAGAAGCGAGGCACATCTGCACCAACGGTCCCTCCGACCACCACACATAGGCATTGGGTGAAGTGTCTTGTCCAAGGACACAACAACAGTGTGCACCTGCAGGAGCCGGGATTCGAACCCCTGACCTTCCGATCATGAGACAACCCGCTCTACCATCTGCACCACTGTCGCCCACATTTTTTTATAAAAAAAAAAAAAAAAAAAAAATTGGCCCAATGGCAGTCTCATATGTTGCACTGCAAAACATACTGTCAGTGGAGGCTTGAACCACAATCATTAGGTTGATGTTTGCTCTAACCAATTGCACCACCGTAGGTACAATTAAAAAGTCTTTCGCGCACATTGTGTGTTCTGAATTAAAAAACTGAATTAATGTTGCAGCCAGTGGCCGATCACTTTCTACACTGGTTTCCCTCTGACTTGATTTTGTGGGATTCAAACTGACAACCCTTCTGTTATTGTGTAACTTGTTTAAATAAACTATTTTCCTTTAATCCCCTGGCCATTCTAATCCTTTATCAGTTCACCAAAGCAACACATCCTTCTCCCCTGCCTGCGCCTCTATAGAGTCCACACGGCACACTCCTATTGCGGCTCTGAGCTTTAAGCCCCGTAGCTCAGCATATGATTGAACATAATGGCCCATTATTTATTTGCTGCTGCAGAGTGGGCCGCGTGCCAGGCTGACAGGTCTCCTGCCGCGGGCATATGGTTGCACTGATAGCCACGCTGGACACAGATAGAGCCGTGTGTCACCGCAGGAGCAGGGGAGACAATCGCACAGGGGACATAATGGAGACACAGGCACATTAGTGATCCCCACGTCACCCTGGGAAAGGTTATGGAGGAAAAGGTGCCTCATCACAAGGTTTAATTACTGTTGAATGGAATATGTAATAGTCTGAATAATACCAGGGCATGATTAATGATGCAGAGAGGATCCACAGGTTTTGGTAACACTATGGCTGAGCGAGATCACAATGTCTGTCCTATTAGCCAGAAATTACATGTGGTCTTATGAAAAAATTACTTTACTTTCAACGACTTTGATGACTTTTGATGTCATCAAAGTGCCGAAACGATCAGTACCAAGGAATGCTAGTTGTTCATTAGCTAAACAGGGGAGGTCTCTTGTTTTCTTTGAATGGAGAACATAGATAGATCACGGGGTTCAAACAAGTGTTTTTTAATGGCTATTTACTTTGTTTTGATGGATACGGTGTCTGTCGCTGTCATTGTCTGTGTTTTCTTAAGAGGCATATTATAAAGTGCATTCTGAAGATGTACACAACATAGCCACAGAAAAAAAGATCCTTCCTCTATAGTCTTAAGTGCCACCTGTAAGTGCTCTTACTATAAGATGCCTTAAGTTAATGGAAAAACCCTTTAAAGGCAGCCTGCATGTTGTCATTATGCTGTAGTCGGGAAATGAAAATCAGCTGTTTCATTCACTTTCTTCCACTTAGTTTCACAGTTCCAGTAGCCTTTAGTGATGCACACTGTTTTTCATTTGGTTTGTCTTGTCTTTTCAAACCTTTCAACCAAAAAAGGCACCTAAGGAAAATCCCAGCCTAATCCAATGAGCTAGACGCACAGGCACAGAGATTTGAAGCACTGTATTTACTGTAGGTGTCGCACAGTGGGCAAATGCAAAGGGCTGGAACTTTGGCCCAAGTAAGCATGTTTTAGCATTGGTTTTATTGCATCCCCCACGATCCTTGTCAAATTGTTACTGCCACGGGCCTCTGCTCTCTCCATTCAAGCCCGTTCTGCCAGACTGATGTCCCATTCAGAGACACAATAGAAAGAAAGGTGACAGCAGGATAGAGTGCGGCCATTGTTCCACTTGACACTCAGAAGGTTGGACTTAGGGCTGGCTTTCTATTTTTTGGTGCTAAATTTGCTATAATCATGCTGGATTTACTGTTAGCATACCTGACTAATGCTGTTTATGCTGTGTTGTTAATGGAGTTTTGAAAATCACATTGATAAAGTTCACAAATATTATAAAAGTGTCTAACTGTGTAGATCGTCATTAGATGGAAGACCTTCGTAATATTGCAATATGGATATTTTGTCACCTAATACTGCGATTTCAACCTGGATAGACTCAAACAGACAAAAGCAGCGATTAGGAAGATTTATTGACATGTATATTCGTTTTGGTGATCAGACCCCGGCGGTAGTATCGATGTATGTATATGTAAGTCCGTATGGATGAACAGCTTGGAGTTAGGGATGTCTTACCCCGGAGCCTGGACACTGGTGTTGATATAGACACCCGTGAAGATGCAGCAGGAAGAAGCCGTTGGCAGAAGAGGTGGAGACGGGGCGGAGGTGGGTCGCAGCACAGCTGGGAAGCAAACGTTTGATAATTGCTGGAGGCTTAAAAGCGGGACGGAGGGTGATGATTGGCTGCTACAGAGGTGCGGCTCTTTACGGCGATGGCTGAAGTGGAGGTGTGGCCCTCACGGAAGCGATCATTGGCTGGAGGTAGATGATGCTGAAATTAGTCTCCCAGGTTGAATTAACATCTAGGCTTCATAACAATAAATTGGCGATCCATTGTTTTTTTGTTTTGTTAATTTTTCTTCAGTACCAGTGAAAATGTACCACACTTGTACCTTTCAATGGTATCCAGCTCTTACTTGTCATTCTAGAGTAATTGACAAAAGGAGCAAGATTTTGTGACTGTGTTGTGAAAATGAGCTGAAGTTATAGAGTGGTTAGCCTCCTGGTGCAGTCTGGTATATATGGAGCACGGTGCCAATAAGCGTCAGATCCCTCCCACCAGGAGCCGTTTTAACAAGCTCTTAGCAGTCGAGTGTCTGTTACTGAGCTTGTAATTCGGCCCCTTCCTTTATAACTACTGCTGGGGGATTTAAAATGGCCAAAACTGACTCAAAAACTACACACGTAAGCAGTGCTCGTCTGCCATAGGCTACATGAGACTTATTATACAGTATGTTTTACTGTCAGATTGCTGATTAGGGAAGGGAAGGGAATCTCATTTGTATAGCGCTTTTCATATGACACAAGTCACACCCAATGCGCTTCACACATTCACTCCATGCTGATGGTGGTAAGCTACATTTCTAGCCACAGTTTCCCCTGGGGTAGACTGACAGAAGCGAGGCTGCTCATATCTGCGCCAACGGTCCCTCCGACCACCATCAACCACTCACACATAGGCATTGGGTGAAGTATCTTGCCCAAGGACACAACGACAGTCTGCACCTGCAGGAGCCGGGATTCAAACCCCTGACTTTCCGATCATGAGACGACCCGCTCTACCATGTGGGTCACTGTCGCAGATGGTAGAGCGATTAGTTTGTTGATTTGTGTTGGTCACAAGAAATTGGTCGTCTGCACTTGACCAATCCTTCAAGGGCAAATTGTCCGCAGCAGTGAGCAACCACAGTGCAGCACATCAGATGTTGAGCTACAGATTCATAGTCAGAAGTACCTAGCTGGAGGATTTAGTCTATTGTACATGTGTCCAAGTCCTGATCCTGTAGGTCTTCAGACGTGATTAGGTGAGGGAGAAAAGAAAGAAAGAAAGAAAGTCAAGTCTTCTGAATTTATCATGGGATTAGAATATTTTACCATGGAAAATGTATTTAATTATTCATATTTTAAAATATAAATAACCCAGTAAAAAGTTTTCTCCCTTTCTTAAATAAAGGATCTTTGAAGCACGAGGCTTGAGCCAGAACAAAGAACAGAGGAAATTCAAAAAGGAATTCAGAAGACTGCGTTCATCAGCCTGGCCCTGGACATCCCATAATATTTACTCAGAGCAAACAGCCACACTGCAAATAAAGAATAACATGGAAGTGTCTACAAGGCTGTTCAGCAACCTCATGGGATATAATGGGATTATATCTTACATAACAAAGACAAACAATAACTGTTGGTATACATGTTCTTTTTTTGTTTTTGAAAAATATTAAAATGGAAGGACTTTTGTTTGGAAAGTTGCTATTCTCATGTGCAAATACAAATATCCATTAAAAGCTTATTTGTTTCTCTGACGATGAGTCGAATAGGACACAGCCTCTCCTGGACAATTAACGTAAACCTTTACCTTTTAGATTGGTTTGGATGCAAAAGAAGCAGAGACTTCTTTATAGCAACCTTACAACTTTGTCGAAATAGTGAGCTCCCAAACTAGCCTATGAAGTAACTACAGCAAACAGCGTGGCACCTCCTCGGCACATGACAACCCGCCAGTGGCAGGTTTGCAGAGCTGGTGCTGAGGGGAGCACTGCAGTCTGCCTTCACAGTGGGACGGATCGGCTGTGTTCCTGTCTTCTTGGTCAGCCCTGTTTGTGGAAGTGGGCACATCTTTATGACAGCAGGTCAAACTGTGTGTCTTTGCTTCTGTGTGTGCGTGTGGAGAGGGCACTCAGGCAGAACAGTGTGGTAGACCAGACACAGCCACTTGACATTGATGACCCTCTCTCTCTCTCTCTCTGTCTCTCTCTGTATCTCTCTCTCGCTCACACACAGGCAGGAAAGGGAAAGAGCATCTTTAAGCAGCCGATGAAAAGTGCTGCACAAATCAAAGTGACTGGCGGAACACTGTGGATGTTTGAACTAGGCCCAATGATGGGGAAAATGGATAAGCTCAAAGTCATTTCTGATGTGATTTCTACACTCTTGTGGCTGTGTCTTGTTCCTCTCTGTCTGGATAAATGAAGATGTGGTTACCAGCATGGCTTGTTTCACACAGAATACTCGCCTAAAATTCAAGACCAAACAACACAGATGCAAGGCTTCCTGGCCAAACATTAAGATAGACCTTTGTCGTTTCTTTCCATAGTGTGTCATGGCTGCGTTTGCCTCATGTAAGGAACAATGATATGGCATCTGTGATGGGTGCCTTTCCTAACTCAACACTGTTGTTTAGTGATGCCTCATTGTGTTTGCATTGAATTGTTTTTGGTCCTGTCTTTACAGTATGTATTGCCCTATGACTTTCCAATGACTGACTAACTATGCACCACAGCAAATGATGTGGGGCTCAAACCAGAGATGAATGCTTCACAAATAAAGTGTATTATTTGGATCCCCATTAGCTGCCTTAACCTTGACAGCTCATCCTGGGGTCCTTTATGCAGTTGAATTCACACACTGAACTTAAAAAACAATCCATCTTGAAATATGTCACAAATCTATTTCACACAAGTTCTGCATAATGTAATTGCTAATACTGTAAATTCCACTTCAAATAAGTTATGTACCATATAATTACTAGAAATACAATAAAATCTGGATAAAGTGTTGTGTTAGGAGGAGGAGATGAAAAAGTATCTTGGATGAGTGACAAAACGTCCACTACACTGAACCCTTTCCAACATTTGAAAGCCTTTGCTAATACAGAAAACTCCTGGATGACTGAGAGCTTACATTAATGTTTGTGTAAATGAATAACTCAGCAAAATTCAGTAAATATTACACAAATCCTCAGCATTGTCAAAACGGTCAAACTGTAACATGTCCTCCATTGTACAGACACAAAGGCAGTGCGGCTCCACAAAAGGTGCCTCGATCTCAGGGGTCCCCGTCTACCCGCCCCACAATCTGCCCCGCGTCGTGTATTGTTCAGCCCCTCACTGACTCCACCGCGCCGCACTGTGGGAGCATGTGCCCGTAAGGTGCAGGGGACTGGCACCACTCGGACACGGGGACACCTCGGGGACCCGCAGGCCGGTTGGGTCGGTGTTGTGCTCTCAGCTGATCCACGCCTTTTGTTCATTTCTGCCTATCTGTCCGTCTCCCGGGCGACCAGCGGAGACACATGCTGACACGGGATAAACAGATCGTTGACTAATGGCCTGCCTTAATAGAATACAAATGAGATGATTAGACAAGCTCTTTTGTGCCAAGAAATAACTCTGTAGACATAATAAAGCCCAAAGTCAGCCCGCTGCCCTGTCATTATTTTATGGAAATCATACACACACACACACACACACACACACACACACACACACACAAGGCTGAGATGGGCTAACATTACAAATTAGCATCCTCGTGGCAGGACACGGTGCACTAGTGACATGTTGACAGGCTGTCATGTCAGGCTTATCCTGAAATAGACTGGCATTTTGGATTTATGATAAGACTACCTTGTCAACGAGTGACATGATATGCAGGACGGACTAATCATGGAATACACACGTCTTTAGTTCAACGCCTGGCCGTCAAGTGAACGTTTGGTATTCAAGATACTGCAAATTTGTCGCTTTAAATTCATGGTTGAAATATTCCTGGGCATATGTTGTCATCAAAGTATTTACTGCGAGCACATTGCAGTTGTCGCTTATTTTCTTAAAGATTGTATTAGATGTATTGTCGAGCCCTCAGGTTACCCGTCCGTGCACTTATATAAACTTCTACAATGCCGTTTCCCACTGCCTTCTTTGTGATGCGCCTGTCTCCAGTGGAGATGCAAAGGAGCTATACACAATTCAAAGTCTTATTTTTTTTTTTAGGCAAGAAGATCTTTTCTACCAGCTTGAGTTGTATCTGAAATGGTTTGGATGACACACTCTGGTTGTCAGTATGAATGCTGAATGGGAAGACATTTGCTAAAAGGAACAATTTGGTGAAAATAGCATGCTGATGCAGAGGCTTGCAGATGATATGTTGACACTGGAAGCTGTTAAGCATTTTTGACTTTTGACTGGCGTCTCACAAGTGCGCGCAGAGAATGTTTCGGGGCACTTTTTAAACTCTTATCGCTGTCAAATATTTGGACTGTGTTTATACTGGGAGACTGTAAAGCATAGATGCGAAACTAGCCCTGACACAGGAGGCATGACTGTGAAATTATACTTTGGCATTTCACAGGTCTGATAATGGAAACTTTTCCTAGAGGCGTGACATGAATTGAATTTGGAAAACAAAACACAGTTATAGGCATTTGTGTGAGAAAGCACAGTACTGCGGGTGAAATAATATTAGTTTTGTTTGTGTGTTAGAATTTACACTTGAATTTACATTTGAATAGTTTCCAGCACAAAGCCAAATCTCTTTGCCATAATTTCTTGCATTAGCTTATCCCCCCCCATCTTTTAGGGGTGGGTTTCACGCACAGCAATTGCCTCTTCAGTCATGATTTAAGCCATCTTCCACCGTTTATATGGAATAATATTTTCGCTTCATAGAATTTGCTGTATTCCAGATAGTGTGGGGCAAATTTACTTTTACTGTACGATAGTAACACTTTGAGAACCTGGTAAAATGCTTTGATATAATATAAGCTTCTTCTGCCTAATCTCGAAATGCAGCAGCAAAACCATCACTCTCCTCAACCTCTCCCTCTCACTCACGTCTCTACAGTTCGATAAAGTTTTATAACTCATTGGACTGTGTAAGGTGGTGTATGCATTCAGACTGCAGCTATGTATTGATCAGGTACAGGAATATGACAAATATCCTACCTTTAGGTCTCTTCTGGCTATAGTGCCTTTTCATCAGGATTATAAAATAGTTTTCTACATCCTTAGCAACTGGAGCTCGTGCTGCTGTATGCATTGGGTCGTCCCTGAATCAGAGCTTGTCACAACGAGTCTGTAAACTACAATGCATTCTACTACAGAGACAGACCACATTCTTGCGCGTCTTTCTGTGACAATTCCATGCGAAGTTCTCCTCCAGAAGACAGCGAGACAGACTTCATTCAGGCTGATGATCTAAAATAAGAACACAATATGTTGGTGTTTTATTGTTGTGCCTCTTCCTTGTTCCAAAAGACAATACGTTCTAAGTTATTTATTCTTCTGCACACGCTGTTGTCTCAGGCTCAATATCTGGGAGTCATTTTTATTGTGACATAGTTCTGCTGCCACCAGCCATTCTTGTACTGTGTGGAAGGGCTCCAGCCTAGACTTCTTTATGTTGTTATGTTATTGTACATTGAATGAAATGTTATGAAGGACTTGTGTCGGATAAATGGGCTCCTCATTCTCAGAATCAAACTTTTTCGATTACTGGATAGTGGACAATATATGAAATGAATAGGGCTGGGCACCGTTAAATTCATTTCGATACGGGTACGTTAACTTTGTTTACGATACTGATACCTGAACGATACTTTATCCAATGCCTACTGCACTGGTTCCCAAAGTGGGGGTCGGGACCCCTCGGGGGTCGCGAGGCCTCGGGTGGGGGTCCCCAGATGATTGTAGGATGAAATAAAAAAGAAAAAGGCAACCGTTTTTGATATATTTTTGAGTGTAAAACAGCATATCATTCCTGAAATCCATTTATATAATCAAAATAAACTGTTTAAATACATGTTAACTTGATTTTAAAATGTTTTTCTACCCTAAAGTAGCGTAAGAGGCAATAACTTTATACAAGGGGGGTCCCGTGTTGTTTACGTGTCAATTTTTGGGGTCCCAGCCAAAAAGGTTTGGGAACCCCTGGCCGACTGTATACTGAAATATGTGTCATAAAGAATCGGAAAACCAAAAAATAATGTTATGCAAATTCACAATACTGGGTTCATCTCAAATGTCAAGAAATGTGTGAAAAATGGGGAATAATTTGGGAAATATTGTGGCAAAAATAAGGAAAAAAATTATATTTAAAATTTTTTTGGGGAAAATGAGGGATACATTCTGAAAAAAATAGGATACATTTTAGTAATACAAAATGGGCAAAAATGAGGAAATATATATATATTGTATTTATTTGAGCTGAAACAACCAAGTCACTTTCTTTAATTCTACCCCTGGACCAACAGCATCAAAACCTGGATCTAAAGGTGTATTTTTATTTGTATTTTTTTCGGTATCTTCTTTCAATACTTTTATTTTTCGATACCATACTGGTATCATATAACAGTACCCAGCCCTGAAGGAATAAACACCTTGAACCAAAAAAAAAAAGAAGTGCAGCCTTAGTGTTTGTGCAGGCTGGCAATTGAATGTGACACACATAAGCACTCACGTGTGGCAGCTCTGTTCTCTTCCACGCATCACCTTGTGCCTCCCTCAGTCGGCTCTCGCATCCTCTACATGTCACCAGCGAACAAAATGACTCAATACGTCCACACAACAGGAGAACCATGCTTTCTGAGATGTGGGAGAGTCGAGAATGGTGAGGGGCTTGTTGCTTCAGCCACATGTTACCACTGCTACATTTTTATAAGCAGGTTTGACTGTAATAAACAATATCAAATAATAACGGTGGGTGATATGACGATAAAACAGAACTGTCATCTGACCCCGTAATAATCTGCCTATTTGGAATTCTGTTTTCTGAATCTTAATCTTTTATGTGAACAACAATGGCAATAAAACTGAAATTATTTTCCACGTTCTGAGGAAAACTGGGATACTGCCCAATTCCCGGCCATAATTTTCAGCAAAATGTACATGAATCTGAATTTTACCATGTCAGGTGGTACTAAAGCTGCACTACCTGAATTACTGGTAAAATCTCTCAACTCTCTCAAGCATGTCTCAGCCAGGGTAGACAGAGTAGAGATGTGAACGAGGCGGACCGCTAATGCTGACACTGTGCTAAATTAGCCTCTGAATTCCATGTTTGCGCCGAAGAAAAATGCGTTACATTTAGACACAACAGCCCATGTAGCAATGTAGATCTATGGTGCCAAAAGAAGTTTACTCCACGTCAAGAACATAAATTGACCACTCGGCTTTAAAGAACATATACTATTGGATAAATCCACCTTTATTGTCATAAGGCAGCTGCAAATAGGGAAACATTAGCAAACACAACATGAACAGAAAAGAAAACTGGATTTACTCAAGTAGTTTACATGTTAAAAGGATCATTTTTCTGTTTGAACCCATCCATAATGCATATTTAACACATTGCCCTCCATGGTTCAAAAACAGATGCCCCACTCACTGATGGCAGAAGTAAATATTCATTTAATAAGCATTACATAAACTAAAAGTGCTTCAGTCAGATTAAGCGTCGGATAAAGTAGGATTTTGTGGTTGGGCTGTTGGATGAATAAATGTTAGTTTGTCATGATCCTCATGAACCCAAAAACGATTTGGCGAACGTTTGGTGTATTTACCAGCCGCATGTTACCCATTAAGAGTTGTACTTGTGAAAAAGAATGCACCCTTACTATTTGTTTTAAGTTCCCCTCCCAATAAATAAAATTTTGTGACATTTGCCGGTGCCAAAAATACACACGAGGGGTAGTAGCTGATTTAGTATTCTGGGCAAGAGGAGAAAAGGCTAAACACATTCATCTCAGCAACCTCAAGTGGATCTCTGACATTCTCATTTTTATTATCAACAGCAGCGCACCTTAAAAAACAAAGAGATGTGTTTTCGGGGACTCACGGCTCCCAGTAGTGTTTGTGTGAAGTTTGTTTCCACCAGAAAAAAAGGAAAGTTGAGGCGCACTGCATAGAAAATGAGCTCATTCTGCATTTGGTTGTACATCTCTTAGTTTGTTCAGATTAAGGCTCATTTGATACTTTTACTGGAATATTCACAGTTACACGACATTCCCAAATAAGGACAAAGGATAAATGAACTGTTGTATTCCTTGGCCCACCTTTACTCTAGTGGTGACAGTATCTGATCAGCTGCGTCAGGATGAGTGTGATATGGCAGCCATCTCTAAAATGCTAATAACAAATGTTGGACCTAAATGTATAATTGACAACATTGCTGCAAGATTCTATGGTATTTTATGAAGGAAGGACTTTCTGCACTTGGATGTATTGGACGCACATCATTAAAACCCAGCGAGATTCAGTAGTAACTGGAAATCTCTATGGCAGGCACAGCTGTGCGATGCCAAAACACTGCTGTCTCCTCTCAGCTCGAGCAGTTTGCAATTTAAAATTCTGCTTCATTTGACCATTGGCCAGTTTTTTTTCCTCCTGGCAAGAGACCATTCTGAATGATATTTGGCATAGGAAAGACAGCTGTTTTTTCTTATCTTGACAACTGTGTCCTAACTTTTTTTTTTTTAAACTAGGTCACAAGTTTCTCCTGTGTCCTCTGCTTTGACGAATAATGCAAACTGACATCTCCCAGGCTGACCTTCATTGGGCCCTCTCCAGGTGGATTTACGCCAGAGCTGGGCCATGTTGTCATAGAGCGACGTGAACAAGCGCTAAATGGTTCTGAGTTATAAACATGTGCTTCACGCATCATAAAATGTGTCCTTTAATCCTCTATTTCCCGGCTTTATCCCGAAGTATCACATATTTATGGCGCGATGGTGCCATAGCGCGGCGTAGTAGTAATTTAGTCCATAACCTGTAGAGGTGCTTGTGTAAATCTCACCGTAGTTGCATAGTTATGTGGGTTTTGTGCTGATAGAGGGTGTTGTGAAATGCTGAGAGGGCTGTTTGGAGACAACAGGGTCGGCATATTAGAACACATCACAGATTGATGGAGAAAGGGAGGGGGATCGGCGAAGGCTTCTCAGGCTGCGTCACTATATGGACAAGGTCAAGGCCAGATGTTATACGTTATTAGGAATATTAATATGCAATTTGTAGATGATGCACTCGAAACTTTTCAACAAATATGAGACTCACGAGAAAGAGATAGAGAGAGATGAGAAACCTTAGATCGGGGTAATTGATCCATTGATTCATCATCCCACAAGGACTTGATGCTAACCTCTCCACGCTGACTTCACAGAGCTGGATGCAGACTTCAATCAAGTATGATTTTCATTAGGACTAAGCATTCATCCATCAATTTTTTATTGAATACAGATCGAATTGACTGCTGATTGTAATCATTGATTGGTGGTTTTGTAATCAACGGGTCTGTAGCCAATTCAGTGGTTTTAACAGCACATTACTTCTTCTTCCACTTCCACTTACTCTTCTTCTACTTCTCCTCCTTCTTATTCTTTGTCCTCAACTTCATTAAATGATCGGAGGAGATGTTTTTTTGTTTTTTTTGCCATATCTCTCAGCTGTGTTTTTCACTATTGTAAAAAAAAAAGGTCTGAAATTCATGTTGCCCAAGAGGTATACTGTTTCTTTTATGCCTTGGGGTTTGGCCCTTTAAGCGTATACCTGTTTGGACATACGTTCTGCTATATTCCTACTGTAACATGCACTCTGTCTACATCCAGTTGTGTAGATCCATCAGCGTCTCAGTAGGCTTGTTCTTGACTGCTCTGTCCTTTTGGAGATTGTGTCTTTCCACTTTAACGCCTGATTGGTCCACATCCGTCTCCCCGCGGGCAGCATGATGTCTGTCACTCCAGGAGGCTTTTAGCGGGACCCTGTTGTGTGTTTGTGTGTCAGCTGCGGTGTTCAGGTGTAATTCCTGAAATGCTAACGTACTAGTTGTATAACAATATGCAAAATCCCACTTTCAGTTAATAAGCATGAATGACCATGATATTTAGCCGACAGTAGTTTTTGAAGGCTGGTGTCCTCAAAAACATGACAGTACTTGGCCTCTCTTCACGATAAAAAAAAACAAAAACAAAAAAACACACCATACATTTCTTATAGCCATTTGTCACATACATTCTATTCTATTACCACCAAAGTTTGTACTCAGCACGAGGGAGGAGGATTGCAGTCAAACGCTAAAATGACTCTTAATTCTCCGACTGTGGTGAAAAGACTTTTTATTTCTCCCCGGTGAGCCACAACATGGATTTTAACTGCCCCAGTCTGTGCCACAATCCCGCTCCGATTTTGCCTACTGTTTCTTGTGCCATAAAGCAGAGTGGCTGTGTGGTCGCCCTGTATGCGTTTCTGTGCGGGGGAGTGGGCATGCAGTGATCACAGTCTACAATATGTCAAAAGTAATTAGGCTGATCTGAGAGTAAGGCCTATTATGCAGAGAGGTATGTGCCGTGTGCTGTTAATTAGACTGATAAGTGGATACGGCCGTAATAAGCCCTCTGTACAGCAACCACAACATGACAGCTTTTGGCTCAGATTAGAATGGGGTCTTAAATTCAAAATCTACTACCGGCATATCTATTTGATAGATGTATCCCATGCTATTGTTGATGTTGGGTAAGCGGTTCTCAAACTGTGTTGGTATGTGGATTAGAGGGCTGTGTGGAAATATATCCAGCATTGAGTTACTATCGCAGTTAGATTTGTGAATTCTTTTCAATCCCATAATGTTGAAAAATAAATGTGCTGAACCCAAGAGTATGCATTTTTAGTTAGTCAGTTAGTCATGAGCCGCTACGACTGAGCGCACCACCATTGTGGGCCAATCTGACCAGCATGTTTTATTTCATTCATTCATTTAAGTTAATTGGTTCCTTCACAACTTTCAGGGAGCAAAGTGGAGCGTTTGTGAGTCTGAACATTTTAATTTCAATTACATTACCAGTATTTGAAAACACAGTTTTGCCTAACGATTTGTGTCTCAATATGAAGGATCTTTTGGTCCAAAGATCCAAAGGTTGGTTAAAATCCTGGCTCTAACGGTTGCAGACTGTCGTTGTGGCCTTGGGCAAGACACTTCCACTGCATGTGTGAATGTGGAGTGTGAGTGAGAGGCTGGTGATGGTTGGAGGGATTGATGGCACATATTGGCTGCCTACCATCCATTAGTCTGCCCCAGGGCAGCTGTGGAGTGAATGAATAATGACAATAGCGTCATACTTTGAAAAACATGTCAGCTCAGGCTAGTAAAGCACAATACAAATGTAAGACATTATTATCATTCTTCTAAACTTTCTATCTCTCTCTCCTGAATTGAAGTACCATAAAAGACAGATAAAAATATATCCATAAATGAAATGTCTATGGTAAAAAAATTTTATAGTGACTAGATGAAAAAGACAAACTTGATAGTTGCAAATAGTCAAAAGCACAATGCTGTACTGCTATTCGGCCAAAAATGTGGATGTGACTATTTCACCATCTAAAACAGGGTTCGCCAAGTAAATTTCCCTGGGGGCCAAAATATATCTGGAATGTACTGCCAGGGTCCATAAACTAAAGCTTCAGTAAATTATGAATAATGAGCCGGACTGTAGTCTAATAAACACGTCTTACACTTGTATTGCAGTTTACAAGCCTGTGTCGCAAGTTTGTACTACACTGTATAGTATACAGTAGTCATTATTTATTCATCCACACTTGGTGGTGGTATGCTACTATTGTAGCCACAGCCGCCCTGGGGCAGACTGTCCATTTACCACGTGGCTATAATGTGTTTATATTCTGATCTCGTATTATGTCAGTGCCCTTTGCTAGACACGTGTGGAATTCTTTCCTTTCTTTCTTTAAGCTGGCACTAGTGGCTTAGTTTATTTTAGTTTATGTATTTATTTGAGTCAGTCTGCTCAAAAGGAGTGAGCCGAAGCAAAACGCTTATAAGCGCCATCCCCAAAATAAAAACAATAACATTTTCATTCAACAATCAAAGCAAGGAACGTTGTGCAACGTAACAAATCAGAAACAAAGGAACATAGGGCAAAAGGTAACCAAAAATAATAAAGAACAATAATAAAGAAACAACAGCAAAAGAATGGACTACAACACTCACAATATCTAGTCTATATCTAGTCAATTACAATACATCACACCAAATCGGCTTTGTTAACACAGACCAAACTTACAAGGCAATATTTTAACTGATCCTGTAATAAATGAATAAATGTCTAGTACAGAGAAAGTAACAAAAGGTGATATTATATATATATAGATATATTTCTTTAAAATTGTTACCAATGCCAAACATTAGTACATTACCAAGGGGAGCTTCAAGGAAAAAATATTCAAAACTAATACACAACAGTACTTACTGCTCTTACTGTATCCACAAGGTACTTTTGCCTTCCCCATGCCCTTGAGTCCTACAGTAAGTCCTTCAAATACCAATCATTTGTATCACTCATTGATTTCTATAAAGTAACCTTATATAGATTGTGATGTATCTGCATTAGGAGGCTATTATAGTACTCTGCCTGGACGCTCCCTTTTCGCTCAAGCCGTGAATACCATTAAATACTGTACGTGACATAACAAATCACAGGGGTTTCTGTCTATGATAGCGCAATCAGTTTTCTATAAATATATTAATAAAAATGCATATTGTGGGCAAAGTCTGCCATGTGCCTTTCCATTGTGCTAAGGGATTGTGCTTGTGGATGGGTGTGCAGTATCATTGTTTCTTTTACAAAGCCTATAGAACCAAATCCACACCGTAAGGCTTAGGTAAAGGTATGTCTGAAAGAAAATGTGATACTGACATGTTTTCTGCTAACAGCATGGATCCTGGTTACCTTTTTACCTGGAGCTTAAAGGTTTTCTTCATTGGATACGTTTCTCCAAAGGAACCCTTTGATTGTGCGTCAACAATGTAGCTGCATTTTAAAGGACGCCGCCGTGTTATATATTATTTTATGATGGCTTGGACAATCAGGAAGTGAAACCAAACCACTGGATATTTTAGATTGAGCTGTTTTGGAACAATAATGCATTTTCTAACCAATAAAGTGTAAGATAGTGATAAAGATGTACTTAACACCCCCTCGTAAAAGGGCCTACAACATGCAAACATTTTATCATGATCTTTTTGAGCTTTTTAATCATGTTACAATGTTATAGTCAGTCCGTCGCCCTCTACCTTCGCTCAAAACGCCGATCCACTCTCCGGTATACGTCACAGGAAGGTTTCCATTCAGTTCTATCCTCCGTGACAACATGTCCTATTCATCTCCAACTCTTCCATCACTGATTAGGATACTTTTTTTTTTTTACACTTTGGTTTTACTCTGCTGGGCACATAAGCACACAGGAAGAAGTGCACCCTCTGCTGATGCATTACATAATTTCATTCTATAACATCGTAAAGGCTATGATTGTTTTCTAAACGCATAGGTTATTTTGGATTACTACAAACAATTAACCAAGGCTATAGCTAAGTAGTTGTAAAGCCTGTATAATTTGTGGAACCTGTAAAATGATTTAACTCGCCTTCAAAAAACACATAATTCTTGCATGAAATTTGGAGTGGTGAAGTAGAGTGCTACGGGCCAGCAGGAACCCCAAAAAACAACAAGATAAAATTAACATTTGTGCTATGGTAGGGTGCTGGAGATTGACTGTGTGATATGAGAAATACAGTGATAGAAAATAAACAGCATGTTACGTCAAACTGCCTGTTTTATTTAGGGGCTTGGAGTCAGGGTCTTTTGTTTTCAGGATGCAAAACTAACTCGCGTCGGCTTTAGTTCCCCTATACGGTCCACTAGCCGCTTTGTGTCACTGTTAATATTACATATGACTTCATAAATACGAGGAGGATGCCCACTAATGAGGGCACGGGAGTGGTTGTGTGCTTGTTACCTCTTCACTTAGAGCTGTGAATCAGCCGCAACTGCTTAACTCAGCGGGGACTGTGCAGTTTTAGTGTTTACGGCAGCCTTTGACTTGGAAAATATCTGCCCGAGAGGAACAATGAAGTCTAGCTGTACCCCCCCCCCCCCAAAAAAAAGAAAAAAAAAGAAAAAAGAAATGAACCATTCTCTCAGTGCCTCGCCTTTCTCTTTTAGGTGAGGCTGCAGCTGTACCATGTTTCAGTGAACATATAGTTTATAGTTTTCAATTAAAAAAAAGAAAAAAGCCTTTCACTCCATTCTTATTGCTATTGGTCTTTGTTTTCCTTTATGTCTCTCCGATGAAATTACAACAGTCAGGCGTTGTAGGCATTGTAGACAGGAATAATACTGAAAACAATCCCCCCGTGCTGCGACTTCGTCATTACTGCAGTAAGATCTATAATGTGAAGTGGCATGTTGTACACTGAACGCTGCCGTCTGGGCTTTGGCTGTCAGGCGCCTCTGTTGTCGACCTGTCATATATTTTTGGGCTTTCATGCACCTTTGTTGTCATGTGACGGGGGTGGGGCTGACAATTCGCCTTGTTATGTATTATGGCGGTGTCTAAGTTTGTAACAGATGACAAAATAGTACTGATGCGTGTTTGGCATTGTGTGGTTATGGAGCTACATAAGCTAATAATTAGGGCTAGGCGATATATCGATATTTAAAGAGGGGGTATTATGCTTTTTTCAATCACATAGCACCAGTCTATAGCATACTACAATGATGACGTAACCTTCTGTTGGTCTGTATATGCAGTAAATTAAAATAACTGTCTTGAATAAAATTGCTCTCTCAAAATGGCTGTACTGAACGTCCTGAAATAGGCCTCTGTCTCTTTAAGAAGCTTTCCGACACGCCCCCTTCAGCACACTGCTGTGGCATTTAAACAACAACACTGTGCGGGGAGGGGGCTCTGCTGAGCTGAGGAGCAGTGGTTGGTGGCTTGGCTGGTGACAAAAGGTCCAGAGGCGTCTCCAGGAGGTGGGGGCGTTCCTAGGAGGACTGAGACATAGCTACACCTAAAATGGCTGCCGTCTAAGTTTTTACTGATTACTCAAAAATATGTGAATGAGCCAAGGCAACACTCCAGGCATGTGTTTAATGAGGGAATGACATAATAACATGATATAAAGCTTGAAAAATTCGATTTTACATAATACCCCCCCTTTAAGATATATCGATATATTTTTAAATGAGATATGTAATTAGACCATATCGCGAAACACGGGATATTTCAAATTCAGATAAGCTATTAAGTTAACAAAAAGAAACAGGTAATCTCAAGCTGATCTTAAACTGAGCACTTTATTTTTGTTGTATCTCCTTTATATATAAATGCTGCCCTCAGAAAAAGATTGACCTATTTTATTTTATAGGCTTTTTTTTATCCAAGATGGGTTTTTTTTATATAAATGTGCACCTTACACAGCTTTGTTATACAGTGTTTATGTTTACAATTTATAGTGAGTTTTCAATAAAACTACTCGTATTTGGCTTTGACTTAACATTTCATTTCACAGCTCGCACTTTGCGGAAAAAAAATATCGGGATATATATCGTATATCGATATTCAACCTAAATATATCGGGATATGACTTTTGGTCCATATCGCCCAGCCCTACTAACAATGTGTTTAGGTCAGTCGGGCGGGACATTAGCATGATTTTGCGTGCAGAAATATATTTGGCTTATGGATTTAAAAGGGAATACTATGCAAGCTGTTCTATAAAGTAGACCCTTATGAATTGTTGTTTAAAGTCAAACAATTATACTGAGCAACTAGCATCCATCTCCATTTACCATCTCCGCATACATATTTTATGATAATCAGCCTCGGTTGGTTTGGGGGTTAGTGTTAAACGACTGGCATTGTTGATGCAATGTTTCTTCTGTGTGCCAAAATGTATTGTCTGCCTATAATGTATAAATCAATGAAAATAAAACCTGCAACAATCTGTATGCCTCTTGGTCTGTTGACTGGAAAGAATGCTGAAGCAAGCATGGCGTGATATTTACCAATCAAGTTGTGCAGGTGTGGTCTAGCTATGAGGTGACTCCAGGTTTGTCAACTTTAACCCTGAAATCAGATTTTAGAGACATACATTTTATATATATTTTTTGACAAAAACAGTGGTTCTCAACTTCCCAAAAGTGGATTGCGGAACCGTTTTCTTTGGGTCCCGAGCCTTTCCCAGAAATATGTATGCAAAAAAAAAAGTAGAATCACTACACTTTTAGAATTACTGTTATCCAGTTGTTTATAATTATAATTTCAGCTTTTTTGCCTTATTTATTGCTTATTCAACAAACATTTTTGAGGAAACGACAAAGTCTGACTGAGTCTCGTATTTGGGTCACGGCTTCATCATCCCAGGGTGATTGTGGATCCCAATGTCATACCAGTTGAGAACATCTGCAGATGTAATTCTCTGTTCCATTCTTTGAAATGTACAGTTTGTTATCTAGGCTGTTATTTAGTATTTATCTTGCTATATTAAAAATAGCAAGATAAAAGCGAAATAACAATGTTAATATCCAGTAGTTTTCACACCTGACATTAACATTGTGAGCCACTTGATGTTAGCTATTGTATAATGCTTAATCTTCATATTATTGGTGTCTATAATAGCAGCACTCTTTTTAACATGGGCTGACCATGTTAGCTATTTGGTAAAATACAAGAACATGGCTTTCAGAGCGAGAGCCATAAAGACCTTACCAAAATAGTAACCTATGCAACCGCTGACATTTTAATTAAACATGTTTCTGTCTGGTCCTTGCAGCTCCTTTGTTCACCTCCCTCTTGTCTGTTTGTCTTTCTGCTCCACAGAGACAGTGATGGACACGCGGACAGCCACAGCTGAGCTCGGCTGGATATCCTTCCCTGCCAACGGGGTAAGAAGAACGCGGTGATAAGGTGTCTGCGTACCATTGGGAGAGCGACTATAGCACTACAGGCCATTAGCAAGTCTGTCAAAAACTTAATTACAGCGGCAAGGTGACACCAATTTACTTCCACCAAATGAAACGGAATCCGAAATATATCAAACGGCAAAACAAAAGATTGCACGGGAAACAATAGCGCGGTTTTGAAGCTAGCTGTTTTGCTGCATGTCGTGCTTCCTTACAGTATAGTCCTTTGTGCGTGAGCGCTGATGGGCCTTAATTGTGATGAATGGTTGTCCCTGCGCTGCGCGGTACAAGGTGGAAAAGAAAAACAAAACAAAAAAATCGAATGAATGCAAGAAGGTAGAGAGAGACAATAGAAAGAAAGGAAAGGGAGGGAAAGAGTTTAATTTGTGTCAGGTCTTGGTAAACTCATTAATCACGTGAGCCTGCCCGCTCTCCCTGTAGCTCCTATGTTACCCACTCTTTCTTATCTTGTGTACTCCAGTGGGAGGAGGTGAGCGGCTATGATGAGAACCTCAACACCATTAGGACGTACCAGGTGTGCAATGTCTTCGAGCCGAGCCAAACAACTGGCTGCTGACCACGTACATCGATCGGAGGGCGGCCCAGAGGATCTACGTGGAGATTCGCTTCACGGTGCGGGACTGCGCCTCAATCCCCAGCGTCTTGGGCTCTTGTAAGGAGACGTTCAACCTGTACTACCTGGAGACGGACAGGACGGTGACCGAGGGCGTCAAGGGGGTGGAGTACTGGGCCAACGCTCCATTTCTGAAGGTAAAAATAGTCCAGGGATATTGACTACACAGTGGGAGGTGAGTAGGGTTAATGATTGAATCGCCATGGTTACAATTAAAGTGGGCAACTCCCGCTCAACCTGTTCCTTGTGCTGGTGATTTTGTTAAAGAAAGGATGGGCTCTTACAGGCCTGAAAATGCCAGTTATTATTTTATATTTTAAGCTCATCCCCGGAAAGAATAGGAATACTACAGTATGAATGGAATTTGTTTGGATCTCACCAGTAACTTGCCTCACTTGAAAGCTCAGAACCTTTAGAGTTTACTCACTGTGCTAGTATTTTGGAAATGAGAGACACTCCTTTTAGGTTTAGTGAAAACTCTTTTTAGCCATAGCCATGTTACAATAATCAAATCATGCCTTATTAGAAATACCCTAATGCTGTTTTCCTTGATTTGTCATCTTTCTTTTTTTGACCTATAAGTACTGACAATAATACAATAACTGATATATTTTCATGGTGCAGGTGGACACAATAGCCGCAGATGAGAGCTTCTCTCAGGTGGACTTTGGGGGCAGGCTGATGAAGGTGAACACGGAGGTCAGAAGCTTTGGACCTCTGTCCAAAGGCAAAGGCTTTCACTTGGCTTTCCAAGACCTGGGAGCTTGTATGTCTCTATTGGCTGTCAGAGTCTTCTACAAGAAGTGCCCCAGTGTGGTGCAAAACTTCGCCTATTTCCCAGAGGTGAGCGCTAAACATATTGCACTTTGCATAAATTACATGACTGGCTGTAATTGCTTTCTACATGTGGGTATGCAAATGAAGAGCCAGTTTCACTACAATTCATCACACCTGCAAAACATTTAAAATTCACTGTGCGTTTTAGTTGTTTGCATCAGTTTAAATCCAGCTAAATGTGCTTTCATACGAGCATAATGAGATTTAGGCCAAATGACAGACCTGTTTATTACTGTAAATGATGCAAAGTCACTGTCCTCAATATACACATTTCTTGTTGTGTTGTCGTGTGTGTGCAGACTCTCACCGGAGCTGAGTCCACCTCATTAGTCATAGCCAGAGGAAGTTGTATCCCCAACGCAGAGGAAGTGGACGTGCCCATAAAGCTCTACTGTAATGGAGACGGAGAGTGGATGGTCCCTATTGGCAGCTGCAGCTGCAAGGCGGGATACGAGCCAGACAATGGCAACCTGTGTCGAGGTAAGTCATGCATTTATCATGGCCTCAGCGCACAAATGAGCTCTTTTTACAAACCAAGGAAACCAGGTGCAAATCACATCCTGCACCAAAACATGTTCAAAAATACTTATTATTCATTCATGTTAATTCATTCGAGTGACCTTGCTGCTGGGAAATGGCACTTTGTAGGATTCGACTTTACATTACAAATGGGATTTCACAAACCAATCTGACATAAAAGACATTTTTTGCATATCAGGACATACACGTAGGAAGTTATATTATAGACTAAAGCGTGGAACAACTTAACACTTGGAGTTGAAAACTATAACTATCCAAATACTTTATTTTAAATTTTTCTGCCTAACTCTTGGTGTTGAGAGGCGTAATTCGTCACACATTTATCAAATCTACAGCTCACTAACTGACTCATGTTAATTAAAGACACATGGAAGCAGGTGCACAAAGCATTCTGTGGCAAAATCTCAGTACCACTATTCTATTTTTGTTGATCAGTCTTTACAAACAAAGTGGCCGTTTGTTCGACCCGTCTTCTTCCATATCTGTATAGATTTTTAAACAGGTGAGCACAACACTGTAGCTTTTGGTTGAAGGTCGCAGCCATGAAAAACAAGCGGTTGAAGATGCTAATTGACTTGGTCCATCTGTCCTTCCATCAATCTCCGAGCATTGTTCTCAGCATGGCGCATGAGCAAAACCACACATCGCTGCATAATTCCGAATTTTAAATGCATACGAGTGTCAATACCTCATGAATGACTGACACATAGCGGCAAACCTTACACACAATCCAATTAAATAGGTGCTATTCCCATGTTATGCCATTACAGGTTTGACGGGCTGTGGCACAAATGAGCTGTGATGACAGGAAACACGCAGCCAGCAAATATGCTTCTTATAATTAACCGTAACAGGCTTGATATTAGTAGCTGAGGCAAGCCGTCACGCACTACTGGACAAAGCTTGGAATACAACAAGAAAGATGTTAGTAGACTATTGTGTCATTAGTTAACTCGACCAATTCAAAGGGAACAGTAGGAGTAAGTACAACTATGCTTTTACACCAGAAACCAACCATTTCTAGGTTTGGGACAGGCACAAAGAACTATATTTCCCTTTGTGGGGGACTGACCGGTGCTTACTTTGCAAATCAGTAGTTTCAGGAACACTTTTGAACCGGTGTGATGGATTGAGGGAACAGACAAAAACTGGAGCACTCGCATTAAACGCCATTGAAGCACCTCAAATGTTCCCTGTCTTCCAAAATATTTCACTGATCCTTTACCCCAGGAACTATGGGAGATTGGGAAATGTGTTCTCCAAACAAGGCATCGAATACAATCCATTCTGTTTCAAAGGTTTGATACATTAAATCCGTACTTTTCTGACAAAACAAAAAAGTACCCTTGGTTGTCTGTGGATAAAAACACTATTATTCGAACCGGATCTCATTTGTGAAAAGAGCCGGATCTTTTTCTCAGTCAATTTTACCCAGAACAAATGCAGGAATCAGCCCAACAATGGAGCAGGCGACACAAGTGAAAGCTTTTTGCACTATAAAGTCAAAGCTAAATGATTTGTCAGACAGTGTTGCAGCCTCTTCTCATTAGTTTTTCTCATTAGTTTTTCTCAAGATTTTATTCACAAACAAGATTATCAAAGCATAAATATCAAACAATGAAAGTTTATTATTTATATAGCACTTTAGAACAACACCAGAAAGACCAAAATGCTTCTCAGAAAGATAAAACAATTTAAAAACATAAAATGATTACATCCTAGACATAAATCAGTGCGTTCTAGGTGTTAAAAGCCAGTTTGAAAAGATGAGTCTTTAATCTGGACTTAAAAAAGACTTGTAATTTTCGATTATTTAAAGCAGTACTAAGTAACGTGTTTACCTTAATAAATCCTTTTCGTAGTTCCTCTGGGGGTAATACAAGTGTTAATGGGATGATTGGAGGGTCTTTCATCTCCCCTGGTGTCTCTGGCCAGAAAACCACGCTTGCAACTTGACTGCCACCGGGGCGGAGCAAGCAATACACACTAATGTAATCACGAAGAAGAAGCTAACAGGCTAACGGGCAAAGCTAACTGCGGGATAGCGCCACTTTAAGCAGTATTTACAGCCAAGTTTGAATTTAAATAATTATTTCCATTGTATAACTGGATGTACAACATCCCTCTCTCCCTTCACCTTTTCTGTCAGCGTAGTATTTACTCTCCAAGACATTTAATAAGTTAAAAAATCGTAACTTGCTAAGACACCTGCAGTTGCGCTTATGGCCGCTAGGGGCAAGAGCTACTTAGTACTGCTTTAAAATAGAAAATGAATTGATCGCGTCTTAGATATTGTGAGTTATCTGACTGTGAGTTATTTAAAAGAGCCAGTCTTTTGAACAGCTTTTTGAAATGAACAGATCCCAAAGACTCTTGGCTCCAAGTCAAGAGCCATAAATCCCTGTGACTGGTTAAATCCCTCTGTCATTCGCTCAAAACATGACAGAGACTGACCAATCGCTCCTATCACAGTATAGTTCAAATTGTCAATAGTGCCTGCCCTGAATTTAGTGGGCAAGGTGGGCACCCCATGGCTAATTGATTTTGCCTTGTCTAATTTATACTCTCACTTTGACCATGCGGTGGCCACTGGTGCTGAGTCAGTGCGGAGCTATGAATTGGAAATATTTATATTGTCCTGACTCCTGGCAAGTAAAGTGTGTCATTTGGAAGCAGTCATAGCCCAATAATCAGAAGCAAACATACACTTTTCAGATTGAGTTTTGGCCACGAGGTGCAGCCATATGTTAATATTAGTCGAAGCAAACCCCGGTTGACAGCCCAGAAATAGCTCGCCGTGTGCCATATTTTCTCCCACCTTCTTTCCTTTTCCTTTTATATCTGGCCTCCTTCCCTACTTCCTCGTCTGAAGTAGTACCAATCACTTCTTATTATCCCCCGAGAGTCTCTTCCAGTTACTGCGTAGGTGGTGATATATGTACATATGGCGAGATGATAAGTGAGCACGCTTCATCCTCATGTTAATTAGTTTAGCGTGTTCCGGCCAGATTAGTCCGCCGCAAATGACTCGAACTGTCAGGCTGGTGTGATAAAGGGGACGTTCAGAACGAGAGGAAAAGGGTGCAAGGGGGGAGGAAGCAAACGAAAGAAGTGTATCTGACACTCGGAAAGTAACTTTAAAAAAGGCAAATCAAGGGCAAGGTTGTTAAAAATAAAGTGTGGGAGATAAAACAGATTGCAAGCGCAAAGGACGGGGATAAATATGATGTTATCTGTCCCAAATGAAATCTGTAAATTACGACGTACATTAAATCGAGGCAGGTCACACTTATCGGATCGGGCTGCTCCTAAAGCTAAAGTGGTGTTTTGCATTAATAAACTTATTTCTTTCCCTGAGGTTTTCTCTTGTAAAGTAATTAAGAGATGCCATAGCCCTCAAACTCTAACGACTGTATCATAACATTTAATTTAAATTGGTTTGGTTTGTGTGCTACATGGCAGTCTGGTGCTGTTGCAAAGAATCTGCCCAAGATGTGACATTTTTGTAATGTTGTTATTTTTTATCCACTTCCTTATTGGACATGGGTGCACGATATGACATATGAAGAGTTACAATTTCCGTAACTGTCGCCATGTAATCACGCTGCATGATGAAGGCCGGGTTGGAGCACATTATGCGCTTGCACTCTGCTGGCCTCAGCATGTCGAGTTTTCCGGCAATTTGCTGAATGTCTCTACCTGCCTTTTACGTTATTTCATCCTGAACTGCCCTTTCTAATGAAGCATACAGGCCAAAAACTCAAAAGTGTTTACCTTTTAGCATTAAAACATAAAAGAACTAATACAGAAACAAAGCAAACCGCAAAATAATTGTTTACTGTGTGGTCACGATGTAGAGTTTGATGTCAGATGCTCTTCCTTTCCCAATAACAGAGAGCCTGTTTGAAGAGGATATACCTGTGCAAGAAGCAATAGGACGTGCTTGCTGCTAAAAGGTTAAGGCAGTATGAACACACGCATAGGTCACCAATGTAAATGTCAATGTTTGACTTTGAAACAAGACAGGAAATCAATTTGGATAAGTTTGCTGCCTGCGCGTATGGCCGGCTACATCCTCTGCCTTCTCTCCCATGAAATTCCACTTTCCGTATTGTATGTTTTGCGTTTGCCCGTTTACCGTGCGCTCTGCCACTTACTCCTTGATGCTACGATGAAAAAACAAATATTATGACGAAATGACAATCCGCGTGGCAGTACAAAAAAGCTGCCTGTTGACACATTTTGATCAAAGAATGACAGTGTGGCTGTGATGTGACGTCCCTTGTACTCGCATTGACGCGCACTTAAAAAACACCTGTCTCATTTGCTCTATTTACAACTCCGCGGGGCTAAGCGGTGATTTGAATTGTCACGGGACTGTCCTCTCTGCTTTTATAGATCTGGCATCCTTTTTGCAGTGCGGGCGTCTGCCAATCAGCTGATAACTACTTGGCAGGGGGACGACTGGACGGGCTATTGGAACAGATGGTTGACTTGTGTGTGTCGGGCCACAAACTTGGTGTTTATTTCCCCCACCAGTCCGGCATATTGTGCAAACCATCCGGCAAATCTGGCGCCGGCTCAAAGCACCTCGCGCTTGTTATTGTGTAAACAGAATTTCAAAAAGTCCTCTGCTTTATATTCACGCGGCGAAGATGTCCAAACACACATGAATGCACACTATCGCCCCCTGCTGCGGCTTCCTACGAGGCTTCGGGAGTTTTTTGAAGCACACACCCTTTTAAGACACACACACACACACACACACACACACACACAGACCGGCCGTAGTTTTAATAATTGATCTGCGGCTTGTATGCCAACTATAGATGATTGTCGTCAGCATGCTTCGCAGCTGGCCACGGACTCGCAGGGAATCAAAGGAATCAGGGCCGTCCTTTGGCGCGCTGGGCTTTGAGCGGCGCCGTTTATTCTTATCTTTTGTCTCTCAATCGCTCCGTTTGTTCTCGACAAATGACCGTTTTTTTTTGCTAAGTTGTTTGATTGCCTCTTTTGATTGTTAAGACGTGGTGATTTGGAGAAGGGATTTTTCACTTGGTCTGGTCCGAAAATGTGTCTTGCAATCCAGGAGCACTGAGGAAAGTGTTATCAACAATTATTTTTGAACCAAAAAATTGTCAGCTCTGTTGTGGGTATACTACAAATTTCTAGCTTACCTTATACTGACTGTATTTGCTTTTTCATAATATGGTTATTTTACAACAGTAATATGCTTATTTAACTATCACCATTTATGCTAAGCCTGGGCTATTGCAAAGGCTACGGGAGCTGTATTTTTTAGAATAAAACATTTCCAAGAAGGCATATCTACTGTTAATACATATAATAATTTGTGTTATAGTGATTATTTATTTATGTGAAAACAACCATCTCTAATAACTGGATAGACATGTTTTTTCCACATTTGTGTCTTGACCTGGACGTAGACACGAGCCTATAGAGATTATATTCATTTATATATTTATTTGGGTGTGTGTGTGAGGTTTGACACTGACAGATGAAACAGTCTGAAAAGTACTAGACAATAGGACTTTCAAAATGAATAGTTAGTGACTATTTGGTAGAGATCGTAGTGCACCAAAAACAGGGTTATGTTGTTCTATTATTGATAGTGCAGCAAAGCGCGTATGTCAAAGTGCTTGAACTCACCCGCACACTCGACAATATGGTGTTAATATTTCATATAGCTTCTGTCTGCTGGTCGCAAGAAATGGAGACATAACAGTACGGGGAGAAGGACCTGTTACCATGGTGACACGCCCCATGTGTAGGAGCAGGGCCTCTTGAATAAATGACCTTGACAAGCCAGATGTCTGTCGGCCTATTCCACGCACAAAAACACGCACGCACTAAAAACTGCACCTAAGACTATGTGTCACATGCTCCATGTGGCCATTTGGTGCGGTCCATACCACGTAAAACCATTAAATTGACCACTTAGAAATATTGTGTCAGCCTTTTTGTTTTTATGAACGTAATATAATTAGTTCATGTGTGTTCTGGTGGAAGAGATGCACATCGTCGTTGGTCTCATAGGAATAATGCTTTCCCTAGACATCCTTGTAACCAATCTTAATCCTAAAGCTGTTAATCCTTACAAAGCTTTTTAAAGACAACTAAATGACTCCCCAAAGACCAGAAAGTAGCTAATGGTTGCAAAAGTAAATTAGAATTAAGCACTGGCATTTCCTAACATGATTCTTTGTGTGTACAGTGTCTTCTTAATAAAGACAATATTTTGCATAGACAGCATCCATTATAGAAACAGATAAAAATATCTATAAAATAAAATATACATGAATTAGCAATTAGCAAGGATTGCAATTATTGTTGTTATTAGGATTGAATCATATGGACAAAATTTCATATCATATTCAAGCCAGATATCTCGATATCAATACGATACGATGTAACTATATATTCGGTGAAAGCTTTTTTTTTCAGAAATAAAATCATAATACAAAAGAATCCAGTTTTACTGATGAGAATCTATATTGTTTATATCTTGCTTTTTCGATTTTAATATCTTGAATGTTCATATCTCAATATCGGTACGATAACGATATATCTTTCAGCCCTAGTTGTTATTGTCAGTAAAACATCCTTTACAAAAACAGCTGGTCACTGTGGGGTCTTAAGCAAAAAAACCAACATACAAAGACTGCTAACCCTCTCTCAAATGTCAGTTTTCCTGTGTATGTGTTCAAATTGTTTTCTGTGACCTGAATTTGGATTTTAAGACACAGATAAATCCACATCGAATCTCAATCTCAATACCTATTCGAAAAATTATTACATTATTTGTATATTCTTTGTGTCTTTGCAGGTGTCTCATGCAGCACACTTAATAATCAAATATGATCTTGCTCAATGCCTGAAAGTAGGTTACGTTGTAGTGTGCGTCTAAACACTCGGCACAAGGAAACGTTACAGAAATATGGGCCAACGTCACAATGCATACTTTGAATTATTTTTAAGCTCACAATCGCAGACAGGAGCAATGCTGACCCAGATAAAGGGGCTGAGTAATGAACAGATAATCTACAGCGGGGGGAAGCAGTGAGACAGTGTGGACAAATGTTTGTGTAGAGCCAGTCTTAACAAGATAACATCCTTATCCCACAAAATCCCACTCTGTGCTTTGGCAACAACACAGCATGTACCCACCAGTACAAAACTAAGATCACCAAATGGTTTGCTCTCATGATAAACAAAAGGGATTTCTGAAGTTGTAGAAAAGAAAGAACTTTATGAGTGTTTATCAGTTGAGTTCATTGTACTGGACAATAGATCTTTATGTTTTTTTTTAAAGAAATCTTCAAACTATAAAATGTATTAAATTAATTTATTTTATGTTTGTTTGCCATCCAGCTTGTCCTCAGGGCACCTTTAAGTCTACCCAGGGGGCAGGATTATGCCAGCAGTGTCCACTCTACAGCCGCTCCACCATCGAGGCCGCTACTCTGTGCGGCTGTCGGAACGGCTACCATCGCGGGGACATGGACAGCCCAGAGGACACCTGTACCAGTGAGTTGTACTTTTGTCCCCATGCACATAACAAAACAAAAAAGCAAGTATGTGTTGGAAAGAAAACAATATATTAAAAGCACAATACACGGTTTAAGTAAAACAAAGTAAATGTGTTGAGGTTTGTGTTTTTTTTAATTACCGTAATGTGGAGAAGAGCAACACATCTCAAACAGAACAATCCAGAACAGTCTCATGTCTAAGGTACAGCGCCTCCTGGGTTTGTCCCTGTTTCAGAGCGTGGTGTCCTGCACTGGTCAGCTCCACCTCCTCCTTCCTCTTCCTCCGGATCATTATGGACTCTTTGCAGTAAAAAAAATCCCAAAACACAGCAAAGACGTACAAAAGTATCCAGTAAAACAATGTGGAGCACAGAAAACACAAATGTAGTTCGCAGAAAAAGGCAAAAAAATACAGCTGTAGCAATAGAGAGGGAGGTTGCTTCCTGTTTACACGTCGCCATGACCCGAATGCAAGAAGTTCTATTCCCAGACAGGTTTAGGTAGACGTCTGCATCTTCTACTCTTCTACTCTCAAGACACTCCACCACAAAGAACATCAGTTTTTAAGCAGAAGCTTAACAGTTTTTTTTAATAACGCCCTCTTGCCATGATTTGACTCATTCCAACAATATTTTACTTTACACGTTTATATTTGGTAAAACTTGGGCTCCACTGCCTCATCACCGCTGCACAACATAATCTATCACACCAGCCCTAATTTCCAGCAGCTCATTTGAGAGTGTGGCTCCGTGTTCTTGGGTTTGGGACTTGGGGAGCAGTAAGTAATAACGCTGCCACATTCCTGGGCTGTTCGTTGAAGTCAGTATGTGTTTTGTGTGTCGAAGAGGCTGCTTTATTGCTATGCACAAGGAGGCTCTATGCACAGACTTTGAACAGCCCCGGTTCCAGGGAGAGATGGCGTAAAGTAGGTTGAAACATGGATCACTTTGGACGTTGTCTACCAAAGCTGTGAAAGTGCGATGTCTATTTTGTGCCCGTCTGAGCGCATTCTGGTGACCTGGATTCAACTCCATGTGTTTGCACAGCCGTGAAAATCCTCGGTTCATTCGTTGGACTGTCCCCCCCTTGCCTCTTTTATATTCATGAACGAGCTATAGGGGACTTTGTGAAAGGAGAAATCTAAACTCAGTGTTGGGTTTTCCATGAATGCTGATAAAATGGTGAGAGATAAGGTTATGATCCTCTGCCTGCATTTCACTGGTTGTATCAGACAGCAGCTTTTCATACAGTGTGTTCAAAGAACCGCGTTCAAATGGTACAACTGTGTTGGGTGAAGGTCCCAATTTTACCCATTTAAAATGCCCTTGGGGCTATTTGTTTGTCAAATCAGAATATAATTTGTCATTTAAAGTGCCAGTTATTAACAACTGAGCCACAGCTACTAATGCTACTTCTACTGCTTCTCACAGCCATGAGTGACCCCAGTGACTCAGTTTCATCCCAGCTTTGGATAATTAAGAACCATTGGAGAAAAAGAACAATAGCCGAAAGAAATGCAACGACAAGGAAGGTCTTTGCTTGTAAAGAATACTTGAAAAGCAATTGCCACCAAATATTTGAATCATTTATTTCAGACTCTGTGCTCAGTGTTTATTCAGTGTACTATGCTCAGAAAGCATCTCATCCTGATGTTGTATGTTATTTTGACCCCCTGTAAAAAGCACATCTAACCTCACTGATCCCAGCTCTCTCTCAAAGTACAGTAATGCTGATATAAAAATGTACTCTTCTGCTGCAAAAGTGTCAGATTTCTGCCCACTTTGCCTACACAGCTATGTCCAATGCCAAGGTACTTTTGATCCAAGGGCACAAACAAATAGGTTGTGCTATATTTCACAATTAAACAACGGCAATTGCATATCTGCCTGCCTTCTGCCTGGATGTTTAATAGATAAACTCAGATGGCTAGGAGAATCTGGACCATGCTTGTCATAGATAGATGGTTGCTGCAGCCTGTGTATTTTGGAGTACGGGTCAGAATGACACTGTGAAAGCCACTCTCTAAATGGGGAGAGAAGGTGAGGATGCTACTACTGTCACTGCAGATGGGCTTGGAAATGGGTTCCTGTAAGACTTAGTCTTTCAATGATAGAAAGTTGTCAAAAGTCCAAGATTAAAGTTTATATTTCAGATGACTTGGCAGAAACATGCATTGTTCAATATAGTTTTTTTTTTTTTAAATCTTAACATCTTTTTTTTGGTATCCTAGTGTTTTTTTTATAAACAGCTCTTCAAAAATACATGCGCTGGTTTGCAGTTTGGTTAAATATAGATTGTCGTACAAAGAAGTGCAATCCATCACTGCTCACACTAAAAGACGACATCGGCTGTGGTAAACCTGACAGTGAAACCAATGGGATGGGCTTCTTCCAATTAAATCTGCTGATACCCACAACTTTGCCAAAACTTTTTATTCCTTTTCCTTCTTCAGTGATAAACATGTCTATAATTAATTCTCAACACGCTCTTCTGTAACATTTCAAATTAATTACTTGCGTTTACTATATTTTTGCTTCAACTCCTCTGTGTCAGACCAAAAGGGCAAGAGGTTAGCGTCATGAGCTTTACGAGCTGAATGACATTAAGAGCATTTTGTTATTCCAGTGGAGATGTCAAAAAAACGAGAGAATATGCATGATTTGTCCTGTTTAAAATATGGATGTCACCTTCCCAGTTTTTGAAGTTAACTTTGCTGTTATCTCAGCGAGAGACTGACATCGGGGGGAAAGTATTTGAAATGATGTGGTTCCAGGTAAAAAAAAAAGATACGTTTGAGTGAATATCTGTGTCAAGGCGCGGCGTGTGCTTGTGTGTGGGTAATCATCAGCGCTTAGAAGAATGTTTATAAGATCAACAGTTCGGACCTCCCGCTGGCTCTTGACGTGTGGGAGGCTGTGCATGTGCGATAATATTAGGGCAAATTTGACTTAGAATTGATCATGGCTGTGAGAAGAGATCGCAGGCTTGTAAACAAGTTATCTATCGCTATGCACTCGGTATAGATGGACCACGACTTCTTATAAGCTTAAAGAGTAACTGACCTTTAGAAGCATTTCTTTCACACATTATAAGTAGCAAATGGGCTTTAGTGGTGCGATTCACATCAATGTTCCCTCCTTTGACATTTTAGATAGAAGCTATTTTAATGTATATAAGACGATGTTCATTTGTTCTAATATAGCAGTATATATAGTTTCGATACACTTTGAGACTCTGAGAGAACAATTCCGCCAGATCTCTTTTGTGTGTGAGTGTTTTTGTATTCTCTTGAAATCAAATGCCTTTGTGTAGTTTTTTTGTAAGTTATTTGTGAGATTAGAGTTAATCTCACTGTTTATAACAGCAGTAGCAGCAAGCTCAGATGGAAAATGTGACAAAGAAATTCTGAGGAGACTCTCAATAGCAAAGACAACTTTCACAAGGATGAGCAATTGATTTTGCCATCTCAAAATTACAATGAAGACAAGACTCCGGATCCTTGAGTGTTATGTCATGCCAGTGCTGCAATACGGTGGTGAGAATTGTTCCATTTCAAATCAAATGGAAAAACCGACTACAACTAACAGAAATGTGGTTCCTACAGCGCATGATGAGAATCCACTGGACAAGCCACACAACCAATGATGCAGTATTACAGAGAAGCGGCTAACAGAGAGAACTCCTGAAGCAGATTTAGAAACAACAAATAGACTTTCTGGGACACTACAAGGAAGGAAGGGTTGGATTTGGTATTCCTCACAGGGAAAATCAATGGGAAGCGAGACAGACAGGCAGACAAGAACTTTCCTCCAGAATGTCGCTGCCAGGAATGGTATGGACAGCATTAAGATGTTGAGACTGGCAAAGAAGAGAGACGATTGGCATTCCATGGCCGCCTACATCACATATATGGCACTGCAAGAGCGAGAGCAGCAACAATTTAACACTACTGTAGATTTACCCTATCGTCAACCCATGAGCATATTTTCTTTTCTTTTTTTTTGTTTCTGCTCCCGAAAATACAGCTACATGTTCAAGTATAACTGGCTATGTCCAAAGAGCAAGTTTCATCAATATCTCGTAACCCTAATTTTCTCATCTCTTCTCATCTCTTCTCATCTCATCCCTCATTTAGCATGTAGTACTGCGCAAATACAATATCAATGATTTTCCAAAGCCTCGGCATGTCAGAGCAATCTCAAATCGTCCTGCTGTACGTGTGAAGGTGCTGCACTGGCGCCGTGTTTAACCTTGTGAATGGAACGTGCGATTAGGACTCACTGCTATAATGTCACACATTGTAGAGTCCCCCTCCGACGTAACCCAGCGCTGAGAGAACAAAGACAGAACTAGCACCGAAGAATAGACTGAGAAACTGAATGTGTGTGGCCCTGAGGTCACCTTTTCACTGTTACAGACACTTTTCAAACTCTTGTAAAGTTCCTCCCTGGCAGTAATGCTGTATCTGCAGGAGCCCCGTGTGAGAGTGAGGAGGGAGGAGGGAAAAAGGAGTTAGAAAAGTGCTGATGGTCAGTCTGCTTCTTTCCTGTATACTGGCGTTTAATATTTTGTTATACTGATAAATGGATGATTTCGCTTTTGCCCTGGTCATTGACAAGTGCAAGGTTCTATATCAAGGGTGCCCATATTTTTTGTCTCCGAGGGCCAAAATGAAAATGTGCCTGTGGTCCGCGGCCCACAAGCCGCGTGAAACACATATAACTTCAAATAGTAATAGTTACTTTATTATTTTTGGTATACATTTGCATTTTATTCTATCTGTAGAAATAACATATGGCAAAAAGCCTAGTTTTAGTAGAACAAATCAACAATTGCAGCCACAAAATTGCAGCAATATACTGAGTGCAAAATGTAAACAACAACCCTTGCATCTGTGTACAAAGTGCTTATACTAGTGGAAGACATGAAGCTGGTCTTTGGAGATTATTAGCCTATTAATGTTAGGTTGCAGCTGGCTTACTGACAAGGTGAGTATGTCATCAAGGTGTGAGTCGGTCACTGTCAATGACCTCTGAGTCTGGACTTGTTGAGGGTCATGACACTTACAAGTCTGCTCACAGATGTAAGTGCTACCAAACTTTGTAGTTTTACTTGGACTGTTGTTTGTTTTACTTCGCTACTTTCCACTACGGCAAAACAAGTGCTTATTAGTGTCATGGCATCCATACTGTAAGGGCTTACCATTGAGAATGAATGGGAAAAGTTAAGAGAGTTAGTATTAATCATATGCGGCCACAACGCATAGTCACCCTCCCGCCCCACTTTGGGCACCCCTGTTGACTCTTGACTTAAAAAGTAGAGCCAGTTTTGCAATTTGGTACAACATGGAAGGATTGACTTGGGGCAAATGAAGAAGAAGTGACAGAGACGGGCTGGCTGTCATTACTGCCAAAAGACTGACAGGGGTCACATTACCATAGAGTTAAACCGTCCCACCCACATAGAAATTTGCTCAGGTTTCGGAAATACATTTTTCATGGATTTTTCTAAAACTTAAAAATATAATAATAATAAAAACACACAATGCAAGATAATTTGTTGTAGGAATAGGCACATTTTTTCTCAGTTGTCTATTACTTCATCGATCTATCACATCAATTTATAGCATAGACATTTCCATCTCTATTTACCTCCTTGGAATAGCATATCGAGTCCTGTATGTCCTAATCTAGTGAAATGAATTGACCTGTCTGACATCTGTGGCTGGGTCTTAAGATGTTTCCAAACATAGCCCTCTCGATTGGCGCAGGGCAGCGTCGCTCAAACAATCACTTGGCTGCTTATTAAAATACAGATTTCTCATTAAGATATTCATATATAGGCTATTAGGAGGAGCTGCTTATTAAAATCCAAACTGGTTTTCTCAAGTGCTCTGTGTAATGAAGTTTGATTGCATCCAGGTGCCAGACATTAACTCACTGCTCTCTCTGCCTAATCCAAATTGACTTGATTGATATCCCTGGAGCGATTTGGTGTGGCCGCTCATTTTATTAAAAGTGGAGCCATTCTCATGTTCATGTGACTATATGGTCTGCTATCAGGATGCTATGTTATGCTAAATCAACTTCCTTGCTTAGCCCCTATGCTTTTACTGTACCTCAGGTCTCAAATGGCCTTTACTAAACTTTAAAGCTAGCAGCTATTGTTTCTAGCCTCATTTCAAGAAGATATATCAAGCAAAATCAACCTTTTTGAGTTTTTAAGCAGTGCAATAACATTGTTCCCTTGCCCAAAACATACTTGGAGTATTTTTTGGGATTATGGATTCACATCCACTCAGTTTTGAGTAATCCTCTTCACTTCACTGGTTGTTTCTACTATTATTAAAGTGCCCTGACTTATATTTCTTGGATTCTAGAGCATCATACAGGGAACACAAAACTCTCCTCCACATTTTTATATCCCATAATCCACCGTCGGATTATGGCCAGTTATGAGCAGGTCTGCGCTCAAAGTGTGTTCCTCACAGCGCCATGGATTTGCTAGCATGCTGTTTGCCGAAAGCAAAAGCTTGTTCTATTGTGTTTTGTAACCTACTACTGCCTGCAGGTCCTTGCTACCTCTGCCGTCAATCAAAAACTATAACTATATGACTTTTACCTTTTTCCATAAACCTTTTTTCAAACAATTATAAAAAAAAAAATAGAAAGGTGTGATCAGTAGTTTCTGTACGTCTCTCCTCCCAGGCGTCCCATCCGCCCCTCGAAACCTGGTGTCCATAGTGAACCAGACCTCTGTGGTGTTGGAGTGGCACTCTCCGCGGGACACCGGCCACAGAGACGACCTGTCCTACAACGTGATCTGCAGGCGCTGCCACAGCCCGGAGCGGAGAGCGTGCCAGCCCTGTGACGACAGCGTGGCCTTTGTGCCCGGCAAGAGAGGCCTGAGGGACACCAGAGTAGAGATCAGCAAACTGCGGGCGCACACGTCCTACACCTTTGATGTCCAGGTTTGCTCAACACTTATTTCAAATGCAATTTCGATCGGTTGAAATGATAAGATGTGAACTGTTGCCGGGTTTCAGACGCCATCACTTCATTCTATCAGCCAATCATATAGTTAATATAGCAAGTTCAAGGGCCTAGTCACTACAGTAATGCAAACAGTTTTCCCGGAATTCATGGCAAATTCAGCTTCAATAGCGCTTACTGTCAAACGGGGGCTGTAGATTAGCATTGTTTATTTGATGAATTTATCACAGAGGTGTTCAACTTTATCACTCAAACGTATCTGTATAGAATCTGTACGAGTGGCCCACTGGATTTTCTATCAGTCCAAATCATGGCGTCGCCAAACCAAAAGGGGTCACTAATTTCATTAATAAATGGAGGAGCTAGGCCACACAATAAATCAGACAATATGCTGTGGTGATCCCAAAAAAGGAAAGGGAGCTTCAACAATGTACACTATTAAACTCAGGTCCAAGAACTTTGAGATTGAGCGTTCATCTGTATTCTTACTCAGTGCTTTTGCTATCTACAAGGCCACTGCCATCATAAGCGCAGAGTTCGATTTTATCTTACTACTCAAAGCAAGGTTAACTTGGAGACCGGAGCCCTGAATATGAAATAAGAAAGAAATGATACCTAATTTAAGAAAGGAGGCATGCACTCATACCACTTGTGATTTCAAACTACTGGTAATTATTTTCCTTAAAAGTTGCATGAAATCAGCAGTGAGCCATTCTATTAATCCCTGGAATTAGTGGAAAGTAGAAATAAAGGGAAATAAAAAACAATGCTCGGAGCGAGGCTAGCCTGTCTAATTAGCCCGCTGTTGTTCAGTGATTTGCCGTTGACTGAAGGCGCTTTATGACTTCCAAAATGAACTCACCATAAACAATGTGCGGCGGTTAATTAGGTGGTCTTAAACGCACTCCGAGCATGGTAATTGATTTGTGTTGGTGTGGAGATGTTGATAAGAAGACAATGGGCCCAGCGTGTGTTTTGTGTATAAATTAGGATAAGTGACAGTGCAGACAAAGATGATGTATGGAGGTGATCTAGTGTAAAAATTAAGGAAAGAGGATTTTTGTCTGAGCAGTTGCCGTGAACAATGAAAACAATGAGATCAATACAGATTATTTTTTAAGTATTTTACTCTTTTTTAAATTTTATTTTTTTAATATTTGCACAAAATTCTTTATCAGTAATAGTTATTATCCACTGAGACCCCTGAAATATCCTTACGTTGCAATTATTGTGGTTAAAGGTAGTGTACGATCTTAATAAATAATTAGAAATAAAAGTTTTAAAGAAGGAACATACCTTAAAGGGGGGGTATTATGTAAAATCGACTTTTTCAAGCTTTATATCATGTTATTATGCCATTCCCTCATTAAACACATACCTGGAGTGTTGCCTTGGCTCATGCACATATTTTTGAGTAATCAGTAAAAACTTAGACGGCAGCCATTTTAGGTGTAGCTATGCCTCAGTCCTCCTAGGAACGCCCCCACCTCCTGGAGACGCCTCTGGACCTTTTGTCACCAGCCAAGCCACCAACCACTGCTCCTCAGCTCAGCAGAGCCCCCTCCCCACACAGTAGTGTTGTTTAGATGCCACAGCAGTGTGCTGAAGGGGGCGTGTCGGAAAGCTTCTTAAAGAGACAGAGGCCTATTTCAAGACGTTCAGCACAACCATTTTGAGAGAGCAATTTTATTCAAGGCAGTTATTTTAATTTACTGCATATACAGACCAACAGAAGGTTATGTCATCATTGTAGTATGCTATAGACTGGTGCTATGTGATTGAAAAAAGCATAATACCCCCTCTTTAATAAATCCTTTTGAGCTGAGACTTGGTATGTGCACAGACTTTCACCTGTGTTCATGCTTAAGGTCCGCCCAGGTTGACACGCGATTGTCGTACCTCTTATAAACCACATGCTTTATCGCACTGAACTGTGAAGTGAGTCTTTACACGTTCATGTCGCCCACGCTTTGCATCATCACTGACCCGTTTCATTGTTTTACAGGCCGTCAACGGTGTCTCCAACAAGAGCCCCTACCCCGCCCAACAACTGTCGATCAACATAACGACCAATCAGGCGGGTGCGTGTGACTTATCCATGCTTGTGTGTGTGTGCATGCGAGTGAGTGTGTACCCCGGGGCTGATTTTTTTTTAGGATTACGTGAGGCGTTGGGATATGGCTGGGGGAGATAAATGAAATCGAGCAGTCTTTTAATTCATAAAACATGCTAGGCGCCTGTCATCGCTCTCTGTCTTTCATCTCCCGCTCTCTTCTCTTCTCTCCGCCTCTGTCCCTTCGCTCGGTCCCAGACAGAGTCGTTCTCACAGACTATAAAGTGAGCTGACTTACGGCACCATCAATACTCAACAGAGACAGACACAAGTGAGGCTCTCAACCCGCTTTCCGCATTTAGATTTAAGGGGGTCTTTAAGGATGGATTTGACGCCATCTTTGCTCATCTGCGGAATCCTAAGCTCATTCCTAACCCAAACTGTATCCATTGTCACCCCAAGATGCACCTCTAACAGCGCTCAACTGTAAACATCGTCTGGTAAGCCCGAGCTCTGGGAAGACATTATTGTCACAGAATGGCCGATAATGCAGTAGAATTAGAGTGTGTTTTTTTTTTCTTACTGGAGGCAAGCAAAGTACCAAAAATATCCCAAATCCCTATTGTGACTTTTCAGCTGACAGCTAGTTCATATTTCTGACAGCACAAAAAGACTTCCAATTCTCATAGCATTAAAAGGGATTATATCTGTCCCTTGGTGTCTCGATGACTCAGCTGGCAGCGATGCATAACACTTATAAAATATAGTGCTTGCAAATGTAGCCACTATACACCAATTATATGAAAGGTAAGATGGAGTTTTGCTTTGAGTTTTGCTGCAGATGGAGCTAATTTAATTTGTTCAGTTGATTGTGGCCTACGCAGTGTAACATTGCATTGCTAATTTGGCATGCTACACGCCAATCTGCATCTGAATTATTACCACCGGCCTTTTATTTGATGTTGTACTTTTTTTTTTAGCAGTTTGATTTAGTCTAGCTTTTCTATGAGTTGTTTGCCGAGTCTTTTGCACATCAGGTGATAGATACCGACAACTGCAGATAGGGGGCACCACTCCAAGAGCTGCAGTTTAAAGCAGTACTAAGTAACGTGTTTACCTTAATAAATCTTTTCCGTAGTCCCTCTGGGGGTAATACAAGTGTTGATGGGATGATTGGAGGGTCTTTCATCTCCCCCTGGTGTTTCTGGCCAGAAAACCATGCTTGCAACTTGACTGCCACCGGGGCGGAGCAAGCAATACACACTAATGTAATCACGAAGAAGAAGCTAACAGGCTAACGGGCAAAGCTAACTGCGGGATAGCGCCACTTTAAGCAGTATTTACAGCCAAGTTTGAGTGAAAAAAATAATTTCCATTGTATAACTGGATGTACAACACCCCTCTCTCCCTTCACATTTTCTGTTAGCGTAGTATTTACTCTCCAAGACATTTAATAAGTTAAAAAATCATAACTTGGTATGACACCTGCAGTTGCACTTATGGCCGCTAGGGGCAAGAGTTACTTAGTACTGCTTTAATAGATGATCAAACCTTACTGTCTGTCAGCTCAATTTGACAAGGTCCTGCACTTCATCTCTTCACAGATGGGTGTAATAATGCGTGATTTGTGTTTAACTACAGTTGTTTGTTTGTTGTGGTCTTTACTGTTGTTTTGTTCGCCCACAAAATGTTCTGTATTTTGGCAGAGGTTTGTGCTAACAATGGCGTTTGGTTGCTAAATTGCCCCCAGAGCAAACTCACAGGACAAGCTTATTTTTTTTTTTTAGCTTGAAGTCAGAGTCTGTAATGTTTCACAAATTATATAGATTATGTATAATTAAATAATAACATATTTTCTAAAGTCCCTCCCTTTGCTGATTGCAGCAACTAATCAGAAACCCCGGGATACCACTTTGACCAATGAGGCGAGGTTTTCCTGTGAACCGGCCTGTCAGGTACAATCAGGAGGGGGAGGGAGCTTAGTCGTTTAGCTTTGAAAATTCTGTTCCTCATTTTGCAAACTAGGGCTGTGTCCGTATGTCCACCGTAGCTCCTAACCCCTCATTTACTACATAGGCCTGCACTATATAGTAGACCAGCCATTCCCAAAGTGCAGAACATCGCGGCCCCCTTGTCCATCCGAAATTCTGATTCTGTCTGTGTTTCAGGCACTACTTACTCCTCTCCTCAATCAGAATTATTTTATTGTTAACACGTTTATTTTATGAAACAGAACGACAGTTTAGGGACTTTTACAGACGTTTTATTTGACATTTAAAAATTAAAACTATCATCACAAAATTTTTGTTCAAAGGCGTGCAGAAAGTAGGTCAGCCCAGTGTCCGAACGCCAGCAGAATGAGTGCACTACGTCTACTATAAGTTCGCTTAACTCCGGGAATAATGTATTTCTGCCAGAAAGACCGACCTAACTCATGAGACAGTGGACTATTTATGAATATGAGTCAGATACGTTTTATTTCACATGCATTTTACATGAATGAAGAAAACGGCTAGGATTATTGCCTTATTGTCCTTATTGAAAACGGCTTGGATTATTGCCTTCTTGTCAGAGAGAGGAAGTTATTGGTCATTTAACAGCTCGAGCTAAAGGTAAGCAGCAATAAGCAGCTAACATTTTTTCTGTCTCTGTTCTCCTCTGACTCTCGCAGTGCATTGTGGTCTATTGACCCGTGTAGTGACCGTCGCTGCTCACTGCTTTTCAGAGCGCCTTGTAGGAAATGTTGAGTGCACTACTCTTTTCTCTCTGGACATTCGGACACCCCTACAAAATGGCGTTACCACTATATAGAGAATAGTGAGGACATTCGGACACAGCCTAGGAGTGGCTTTGTGGTTAAAGAGGGGAGGAATTTGATTGTTCTCCTCACTTTGCCAACTTACAGACTATCACTTTACCACTGCAAAACCCATCTACAGCAGCTTGCTCTCCCATACCCTACGTTTACGAAATAAAAACAGCAGCTCCATATGCTTTGAGGATACCCAAGTAACTACTGTATGCATCGTACCCCAAGCTTTTTTTTTTTTGCCAAGATGACATTGCAACACTGAGAAAGAAAAGGGACATGACATATAGGAGTTGTTTAGTCAAGACATAAACAGATTTGATTAATCAAATGTATGGCTGGTGGCTGCTGAGCTACAAGTTGGAGACGCTTGAATCTACACTGTTACTGTTTTCACCATTTACAGGTTAAAACTTCTCTCACCTTATACCTCATACATCACAGCACGGTGTCTCTGCATATCCATGAAGTGCAAATAGGATAAAAGCCTCTATTAAAATGAAGTCAGACGCAGCCACATTTCTGCCACCAGCCAGTTTATAAAAGTATGAGTGAAAATGCATTGCTCACATAACTCTTGGTTTCTCCTCAGTGACGGCAGCAGTAATTTGTTTTCACGAGCTCATATGAGAAAACATTCCCCCTTCACCTTGTAGTAAATAATCCTGCGTGGTTGTGTATTTCCATATTTACGCGTGCCCCTTGATGGTTTACCCGCCTAATTGATTGTGTGTATGTTTAACAGCTCCCTCGGTCGTTCCCATCATGCACCAGGTGAGCTCGACCAGCCGCAGCTTCTCGTTGTCATGGCCACCGCCCGAACAGCCCAACGGCATCATCCTGGACTACGAGATTCGTTACTATGACAAGGTAGGGCAGGATGATGAATCTGTCTGCGAGTTTTGAGCTTCAGGCAACAGCCTGTAATCCATTAGTTCACAAACATGGCGTCAATAGAAGCCACATCCTAAAAGGGCTTGTCGGTGGAAAAAATGCACCAATTCTTTTGCTCCCCAAAGCAAAGAAAGGTTTTGTGTTCACACTGTATTTGTTTTTACTTATAGCCTCTTAAAGGGGTATTTGCAAAATCGACTTTTTGGGGGAGTAGTCTTTTGTTTCATCCATGCAGTTTTGAGTAGTACTTTCTACTACCACTGAAGTGCTCTGATCTGTTATCTATACTGACAACGGCTAAAAATTCACTGATTGACATTGCCTTTAAACTTGACATCAATGTACACGTGTGTTGTAGCAAGTATTTCAAATCATTCGAGTCCTGAGGCGCAACACGGATCTGTGCAAATGTGTCGACAGCTGACTACTCACACTTGTCATCTTATATACGCATTTAGTGTAATTAATGACTCAACTGTTTTCCGCATCTGTCAAAATGTCCCCGTTGTGTGTACTTTTCTTGTTAAGTGTAATTCGCTTATATGCCCGTCTTCCTGTTGAGCGTCCATGCATCTTTTTCGCAGCCCATTCATTCACATCGACATCGCTTGATATTGATGCGACACCCCAGACTTTCTATGGAGAAAAGTGAAAGCCTATTTATTACTGTGGATGATAAAATATCTGCACATGGTAGATGGGGGGTTAAAAAAGAAAGTCCATTGATTTATAGAGTTTTGTATGTATAAGCAGCGCAGTAGTAGAGGCACAATCGACTTGTATGGAGACAAAGGAGCTCTGGAGCAGCCAATTAAAACTACTTTATCATTGATTGTATAACTTTTATAAAGACCCTCATGGCTGAGTCAATGCCGCCGTCAAGGCCAGGGAGGAATCTTATGCCAAATTATCTTTTTACATTACATTTGAAAACTCAAAGTTGTGTTTTAAAGCAGAACTAAGTAACTCATGCCCCTAGAGGCCATAAGCGCCACTGCAGGTGTCATAGCATGTTGCGTTTTTTTACTCATTATTTGTTCGTGAGAGTAAATACTACGCTGACAGAAAAGACAAAGGGAGAGAGGGATATTGTACATCCAATTACACAATGGAGATAATTTTTTTCACTCAAACTTGGCTGTAAATACTGTTTAAGTGGCGCTAGCTTTGCCCGTTAGCCTGTTAGCTTCTTTTTCGTGATTCCATTAGTGTGTATTGGTGGCTCCGACCCGGAGGCAGTCAAGTTGCAATTGTGGTTTTCTGGCCAGAGACGCCAGGGGGAGATGAAAGACCCCCAATCATCCCATTAACACTTGTATTACCCCCAGAGGGACTACGGAAAGGATTTAGGTAAACAAGTTACTTAGTTCATCTTTAAGCTAGCCATGAATGTTTGAGTAATCTTTGAATCTTCTGCCACGGCAACCATTCTAAGTGTTGCTCCTCAGAATCAGAATCAGAATAATGTTTTTTAGTCAAACCCATGTGAAATAAAAACAATCTGGGTGACATGGTTCACTCAGTAAAGTCACTAGCATATGTTGAAATTTAAACTACTTATAATGTAATCTTTTCATCTCACACAGAACCTTAATATCATGACGCTGTGTAGCCTGACCCATTTAAGTTGAGTGTTTTGTTAAAAGCCACCGCGTCCTCTTGAGCATGCTCTTTCTGCTCGCCTCGCTGCTTCATGTAGAGTGCTGCGGCGGGATGTGAGGAGAGTTTAAAAAGTTTGTAAATCTCTCCGGAGTTTGCTTGCCATGCTGCACTGCTCAATCACCGCGTTTCAATGGGAATTACTTCTGATGATTTTGCTCTCGGCTCGACAACAGATGTAGACAAACACATTTATTCTCAGTGGGAAGCTGCAGTATATGAGCAAGTACTGCGGACCCACTGTCGTTCTATTATTTAAAAATACTTTGTGTGCTGCATAGAGTTCGGACTGATCCCTCCAAGTTCAGTCAGGTCTAGCTCAAAACAATATAGAAAATGAGTCAAATGAAATCAAAATGAATAAAAACCCAGATTGGAAGAAACTATTTGGTACAAGTTACATTTTTTGGAAATAATCTTTTTCATAGGAACACTTGAACCAATTTTATTAATGTGTGACAAATGCAAATTCATTAAGCTTAAGACAAGGCCTAAACTCGGATGAAGAAATAGCTCGCAGAGTTCAAGGCGCCAAATGCTAACTGAGGACTCTGAGGTAGTATAACGGCTCTTTACCGAAGTACCCAATTTAAATCGCAGCATCACTTTCTAAACTCCGAGAGCTACTTTTACAGCCTAATTATTTTACAAGCATGACTATAGCCCAGAGCTGGAGTTCAAATTGTCCCGATCTACTCTGGTGCAGTGCCGGCAGCTGCACCGGTATATTTCCACACATGAGAACAAAGCTCCGAAAAAGAACAACAAGCCTTCACTTTTTGGGCCCCTGCCATCCGCGCATTCCAACTTTTACAACAATTCGAGTAAACAGTTTTGGGGCTTTTTCGGGATAAGGGTTCGCCAGTGTCTGCACCCACTTTTCTGTCTTTAATAAGCACTGTCAGTAAGTTGCATTGGCCATAACTCATAGCGACGCGGCACACAAACTTGTACAGCTGCAGCGGGCCCTTATCTGTTCCCTTTGATGCAAACAGTCGCGCACAAGGCTTAAGACCGTGACTCTGGAGAAGGCTCTTCTCAATTCTCTCTATAACACAGCGTTTGGCCGGGAAAAAGCGCTGTGCTGCAGGGGAGACAAGAGTTACGTAAGGTTACTGGATGTTGTTTGGGGTGTGTATAAATCCCCGTCGGCATGAGCAGAAAACCATTCAGTAAGTACATGGATGAGGAGAAAAGCGAATTACGCTGATGAGCTTGTGTTACATTGTCTTTGCTCCAGCGTGTACAAAAGTCAAAGTCAAATGGCAAAGCTTTGATATGTTTAAGGGGGTGCATTTTATATCTTTTCAACATTTAAGAACTGTTCATGCGTAGACTGTATAGAACTATAATCATGAGTATGTTGACCGACTTTTTCTACCATTTAGAGCACGACTACGATTGGCTCTGGGCACAAAATCAAAGCCACGTTTCTATCAGAGTGCCCCTTGACAAATATTAATAATGCCAAGAAAAGCATGCTAAAATTGTTGGAAAATGTGCAGTAAATCTAATACGAAAATTATCTTTGTCTTGAAGCTCTGGCGTCTGAATAGGTTACTATTGGTATTGAAATATTAAAAGTTTCGAAAGCAGGTACCATAAAAATCATGTCTTTAGAGATCAAATTTTAATGCTTGTTGGTCCAGGGAACTTGGTTGTTTCAGCTCAAGTAAATTATACAAATTTAAAAAGAATAGTCTTTTATGGAATAAATTAACATGGTTCTAGATGACAAATATTTTAGTATAGGTATAGAGAAATAGTGTCATTCAGGTATCAGTATGAACTACCAGGTATTGTTAAAGCAGTAATAAGTAACTGTTTACCTTAATAAATCCTTCGTAGTCCCTGTGGGCATAATACAAGTGTTAATGGGATGATTATGGGGTCTTTCATCTCACCCTGGTGTCTCTGGCCAGAAAACCACAATTGCATCTAGCCTGCCTCCAGGTCGGAGCCACCAATACACAGTAATGGAATTACGAATAAGAAGCTAACAGGCAGAGCTAACTGTGGGCTAGTGTCACTTTAGCAGTATTTACAGCCAAGTTTGAGTGAAAAAGATTATCTCCATTGTGTAATTGGATGTACAATATCCCTCTCTCCCTTTGTCTTTTCTGTCAGCGTAGTATTTACTCTCATGGACATGGCCTCTAGGAGCATGAGTTACTTAGTTCTGCTTTAAAGTGCCTGTATCAAAAAAATGTAACAGTACCCAGCCTCACCTCTGAATGAGTGACTCTTGGTGAATTGCACACGGCTATAATGTCACAATAAATTCCATTATTTTCACTCTAAAGCCAAAATACCATAAAAGGTATAGCCCATAAATAAGGACATTCCCTGGTCATGGGCGGTCCACTTCTTTGTCTTCTGCTTTTCAAACAACGACATCTAGTAACAACTAAGATGCTCCGACACAGTTGGAGAGGGCAGGGACCGTGACAGCACAATCCCACTCACAACTATATAAAGATTACATGTTTACCAATGCCACAGCAAATCCCACACCAGCCCACTAAAATATTGGCTTATATAACACTCCTCCGTGTATTTATAACCATTGTACGCACCTAAGTTCAAACTTTAAAAATATGATGCAATTATTGTCTATCTGCAAAGTTTTGGGTGATGTTTTTAGATGGGGGGGGAGTGGCGTTTCAATATTTCGGAAAGCAATTAAAGTTAAGGAGAGAGCTAGAAAAGTTTTGACTGTAGCTACTGTCTGACAGATAAAAAATCCTTAGAAAACAGCCATCCAGATTTAAAGTTGGCTTTATTTTCCCGCTATTGCAAGCTTACCATTATTTAACCAGAGGAACTAATTAGGACTCGAAACAAGATTGCTTCGTCCCCAATACTTTGATAGGCGTAGAAAGATATGCTGCATTTTGCACTATATAGCGGCTAATTTGAGCTCGTAGCCGGGAGTGACGCAGTCCGTGGGGAGCTTTTGGATAAGTGTGCACACAGTGAAGGCAGGTTTTCCTTAGACAGCTGCAGCTCCTTCATCACCTCGCCTCCATCGAGAGACTAACCCCTTTCCTGCTCTATAGATAATGAGAATTTAATGTAGTAAATTTGATACAGCGCAAGGAGGGAAGATTTTTTTTTCCCCCAGCAGGACTTATCTCCACCTCCCAGGCATTCCCAGACGAGCTGCCCCTTCACCCCTTCACTGTGGCAGGCTGAGAGGCACCACCAACCCCTCCTCCTCCCTGTCTTGACCAAATCTAATCCCCCCCATGCCTATTTCGATTGAAGATGAGTGCTTGTCCATGCGTGCTGTCCCATATAGGACGTGGTGGTTTGAATTGCATTATGAAACCACGTGTCCCTTTGTCTTAACACATGTAGAATAGTACTGGAATATATGTTAACAACCAAGGGATTTAAAAGCACCAAAAACTGGATTTAAATATGGAAAAGTCATAGGTTACTTTTGTGGGAAAGCTCAAAGTGAAAATACAAGACGTTTTTCAGGCACTCGAATTTCATTTTACGCGTAAACAATATTTTAGTATGGGGGTAAATACCTGAAGCAAATGTCAACTAAATGTCACTTTCCTTTTATGAAACAAGTTTGAATTGCCAATTTGTCTTGAAAGCAGTTATAGAAATGCCAATTTCAACTTCCACTTTGGACCGTTTCGTTCCAACATGAAATTATTTTTTAAACACAGATTGATTCAAGCAGAACTTTTTGGCTGTCCAATTATTTTTTTCCTTTGAGAATCACAAACTGCTCTTGTTTTGTATTTCCTGTCGATGTAGAAAAACACTGCTGACCGAAGGCTGTTTTATGCCAGATCCTCCATCCATTATAGATCTATAGATGTTCAGATTTGACAGGCATTAAGTGCTTTAGGCAAACTGTTTATGGTCCGTCATAAAGCATTGATGAGGTTTTTCTTTTTTTTAACCACAATCCACAATTCAGCCTTACGGGTCAGTTCAAACAATCTTCTAATTCCTTCTGGGGTCAATACAGCCTTATTTTGTGTCCCGTGACGCCTCCAACTGGTACGAGCACAAGGCGTATGGAGTTTTTTGCCGAATATATCACATGATACTTTGTAAAAGATTCATGCTGTCTTCTTGGTTACACTATTCCTGTTTTGTTCTTTTAGTAAGACAGAAGGTTTGTTTACCTGCTTTACTAGTTTTGATCACTTCCTGTGATCCTCCTCAGAAGCGTCACCTTCTGTCTTACTAAAAGAACAAAACAGGAATATATGAATTGATAGTAATCTAAATTTGACAGCATTCTTATGTTATTAAATCTTACCCCAAACCACTGTCTTTAGTCTCTTGGTTCATTCCTCTTTCTGGTGTGGGCCCATCCCCCTCATCTCACCTGTCACCATTATCGGTGCTTCTCAGGATTGTCGTGATTTTTCCACAGTAAAGCCTTTTTTTTTATCAGAGTGAAGATGCCAAGGGGAAGCCTGGATAGAAGGCAGAGGGAGATAGAGGTGAAAGGTGCAGGCCCGGGGCTTTAGGAGACAGGTCTAAGTCTAATCCACTGTAGGACGACTGACAGTAGTGCAGGCTGATTTTCAAGAACTAATCTGGTGAACTTCATGTGTCGCGAGTGCAGCATCGGTTTAGAGAGCGCACGTTTGTCAAATGTGGTCAAAGTTGGTTTTAATACAATGTGTAGCCAGAAATAAACAAACAGAGCAAATGTGTCATCAAGCTAACTGAAATATAGCGCTTTCACAGTATATTGTAATATTAGATTCAAGTACAGATTAAGATATGACAGATAAACAAATACATAAACGTTCCTTACTTACAACAAATCAATGTGTCAAATATTACTCGAATATAAGTACAAGTTGCTCAGTTAAACAGTACTGAAGTATTTGATGTGGAAAAACAATTAAGAATTCCAAGTATCAAGTACAAATCTGTTGTAATGAAAAATAACTTTGCGTCTTCAAAAACACAATGGGGACAAATCTTATTCCTTGTGGTGACCCAGTGGATCTGCACAGCGCCACCTACTGTTCATAAAGCGTGCATTATTAGGCTTTTAAAAAAAAACAAATCACAATTTCTTTTTTTCTTTTTTTTTTACTTTGGAGCCTTTATAGAACGTTAGTGGAGTAGACAGTATTATATCTATCTTTCAAATGTAGTGGAGTAAAAGTAAGTAGGTTCTCAACAAAAATACTACTCAAGTACTTAAAGCTTTCTACTGCAACTGGAAACAGAAAGTTTCCATTTTATTCTTTCACATTCCCAACCCATTGCTCCCACTGCAGCAGGATTGGGTGTAGACCTGATGAATAATAACTGAGAATTGAGATAAATGTAATCACGCTTCTATTACAGTTGTGTTTATTGCACTGCCCTGTTCATTGGCACTGCCAGAAAATGGCAATCTGGCAAAAGTTTCTGTTGCAATTTTCAGAAATGGTTAGTAATGTGCGCAGGAAGGAACCTTATTCTCCAAAGCCCCAGGTGCTCACAAGTGATGAGATTTGTTGTCTATGAGGGGCTCAGCTCTTGAGAACATCCAGTGAACTGTGCACAGATCAAACATTGGTCATCCCTAGATGTGTCACCTGTCCATAACATCTGTAGTTTTAACTACATTGGCCGGATACCTTTGATCTGTCAGGCTTATTGTAACACCATGACCCCTGACAGGTGAAGCGAAAAACACTGATTATTTCTTCCTCACGGCATCTGCACTTGCATGATAGATATTCTGAATATGGTATTACACAGCAAGGGAGTTTTGTGACGAAGCTGCTACTGTGTGCGAAGTGTATATATTTAAATATATATATGCGGAAATGTTATTGCTTAATCAGTTTACACAAGTTAATGTACAAAAACGAAGACCAAACATTCATGCGTACAGATACAGAATAATGAGCACAAAATGACTTGTTACTTGTCATTTGCACTATGTGGTTTAATTTATTTCCTCTTTGAATCCCATCTTATTTTACATGACTTTATAGACTTACTTTTTAATGTTTCATGTTGCACAATAGCATTAAAAAATAAAATCTACTTTCTAAATGAATCTTTTCTAAATCCCTCTGACAGTGGCAATAAAACTCATTCTGATTCGAATACAGTATACAGTGAAAAATATGGGGAACAATGAATAATGACCGGTGTTGTACATTGATAGGCTGACTATAATAACCAAAATAGACAGGTGGTGGTCATATTGTTATGGCTTATCGGTCTCCAAATGTATCTCAACTCTAAATAGTATTAAATCTTGTCAGTCCCTATGGCCAAAGCTAAACTTAGTGTCTCCTCCTTTTAGTCCGTCACTGATGAAGCATGCAGTGTCTCGGGGGCATAAAGACTTATCTTTTTTTCTATATTTTTTCTGGTACAGTTGCAGTCTTCTGTGCTGAACAGCTCGATGATGCTCAGCGAGACGACCAGCGTGGTTCTGGAGGGGCTGATGCCCGGGACAGGCTATGTGGTCCAGGTCAGAGCGCGCACTGTGGCGGGGTATGGAGTCTACAGCAAGGAGATGCTCTTCCAAACCCTGACTGATGGTGAGTGAGATGGTTTTCATCTAGTATAAGACATTGGATGTTTTGTGAAAGCCATAGGTGCCCTGGAGTGGACAATGTGCACCCAGCAACAGTTAAGGAACAGGCAACAGTATCACTGGGACATTGGCAAGTCAGTTTGATGGACATATCCCTCTTCCTCTGTCACTAATGTTCTAGAACAACTTTACCAAGTCTTATTTCTTCATAAAATTGCTATGTCACAGGCATTATCAAATCTGGAAGGGGATTTTGTGAATATGTAATACATCGCACAGCCCTAGTTTTCTTGCAGCGAGGGGAACAAGGATGTTGAGTGAGATGCTGTGAAGTAATTAGATTCTGTCCTACTTTATGTTTGTCTCCGAGCAATCTGTTTTTGTGCTTCAGAGTTCTACACTGCTGGCTTTTATGTCAACTCAACCACTTTGCGTTTGTAACAGATGAAAATGTAGTCAAGAGAGCTGTGGCTTTTCCTCTTAAGAAAGGCACACAAAAATGAATCTATTTACTCTCTATTTTACTGTTGTTACAGATGAGTATAAGTCTGAACTTGGGCAGCAGCTCTCCCTCATCGCCGGCTCGCTGGTCGGAGGAGTGTGCATCGTGTCACTGGTCGCCATAGCCATCATCTGTTCACGGTACTGAGACTTACTGCTGTATCTTTGCACCCATGATGATGTAAAATGATTCAATGGTGTCATGCATTGCGTGACAAAAGAGATTAAAGATTATATTAGCATAGCACGTGGATGGATCTCACAGATGAAAATGTGAGTTAGCAAAGCAACATTAACTTTTTTATTAGCCATTATACAGTTAGTTCTGACCAAGCAGTTCTATGATGTGGTCGCCTATGCACGATCATATCTGCCATGAAATTAGCATATTCATAACCTCACATGTGTTACTGTCTTAATACTGAGGATAACAGTACCTTTCTCTAGCTTACTAAGACTGTTCAGTCAGATATTGAACATAGAGTTTCTGTTTGATTGACTGAATCACTTACACTGCCTTTATAAGTAGTAATTATTACTTTGTAAGCATTGTAAACAGTATGAGAGTGCAGTGTAAGATGCCCGCAAAGGCTGACCCAAAACATGCATATAATTCATTCATGAATGGAAATAGAATCTGCCTAACCTCTATAAGGATGTTTGAGAGCTAAGAATGAGTCGGGGCAGTTTATCCTGAACTATTTTGGAAATACGCAGGTAGTGCAAGTGTAGACCTTTGATATGCATGTGTAGACCTTTGATATGCAGGCTCATTCTAGAGTTATTACTCAGGGCCGCTTTCAGTTACATTTTAGTTCAGTTTTGTCCTCATTTAGTCCTTATGTAGTCTTTGTCTTGTCTGGTTCTTGGAAAATATTGACATACTACTTGCAATGAAAATTATTACTCTCTAAACTCAGACATATTGTACTCAATCCACTCATAATTTAAAAATCTTCAAGGCCTTGGTGGCTGACTCATATTTGTCTGATATGTCGCCATGACCCATTGCTGGATAGAAACAGTCGTCGTCATCGCCACTGCATGTGTCACCCGCCTCTATCTGTACCCTTTAATTGAAACGAGATTTTTTTTCTTCATAACACTTGCTGCCGTGCTGTTTGTCACATTGGGACTCCCATTACACACAATGATGAAATTATAAGTAAAAGTTAGCCATGACTTCATTCTGACCCCAGTGCCGTAGCTGACTGTCGCCCAGCATCTCATGAATGGTGCATAAAGTATCTCCAGATGGGATCAGTTGCCGTATTAACTATTACAGAGCGCATCACGTCGGCTCCATTCTCGGATGAAAGCTTGTAACATGAGCTGACAACACCAAAATAACAAGTCATCCAAGACTAATGAAGCCCTGATAGATTTAGCTTTTTGCGGAACTATTATATTTAAAGTCAACCTAGATAAAGAAAGGAGACAGGCAATTAGCATTTCAGTGTCACAACTTTTTAAATTTTGATGTGATTTTTGTGTCTCCCGATTTTCCCCCCGTGGCTGTAGGAGGAGACCGAAGGAGAGCGTATATGGAGACAAGCTGCAGCAGTACAACACAGGAGGAGGTTTGAACACTTTTCAATTCACTGTGCTGGCACCCTGTAATTTTCTATCTAAAAAGTAGCCATTTAGTTTGAGAAGTAGCATAACCAAATAATATTATAATATTAACCTAATATTTATTATTAGCCGTGTAGTTGTTTAGGATCAAAATTCTTGAAGCACTGTAGGCTTAGCCCTTGGCTCAATCTATAGTGCCCCAGTGAGCACTATAGATATATATATTAGCAGATGTGACCGTTCCAAGATCTTAAGCCTAAGTCCTCGTACCCAATCAATGCTCCTTGATCAGAACTCGTTCCTCCTTATGGGCCACATGCCCAGAAGCTCACACCTGTGTGCCCACAACCACCACCGAAAATAGGCGATGCAGGATTTACTGACAGCTGGTCGGAATCAGAGGCTCAGCTCATTGGAAGACTCCAGGCTCCAGGATCTTAAAAATATAAAGTAACTAAATAAAACAGTAGTAGTTTGCAGTTGTTCTTAGTTATTCATAGTGGTAGCCATATCAGCCACAGTAGAATAATGAGTAGTAGGAGTAGAGTTCCTATTAAAATAAGTCATTTCAATAGAGATCCTACTGTAGCAATACAATGATCATAGTAAGAGCATCGTAATACGATCCAGTATTACCAAACGTTTCAACAGCATTTCTGGTTGGAGAAGTTGTAGCAGTATTGATATTTCTGTCATAATAATATTATGATTATATTATATATAAGATTATATTATAATCTGTAGTGTACTGTTTATAAACTGTGAATGAACCTTAACTTAATTAGTGAGGCACTTTGAAAATACCTTTACTTTGTGCTCATTTCTCTTTAGAAGTGACACTGAGACCTGACATGTTCAATGGTCCCACCCCTACGGTCACCTTCCCGACCTTATCCGACGGTCACAGTTCTCCGGGGGTCAAGATTTACATCGACCCCTTCACTACGAAGACCCCAACGAGGCTGTGCGCGAGTTCGCCAAAGAGATCGACTCATCCTGCGTCAAAATAGAAGAGGTCATCGGATCAGGTAGGGACACGCGGCTGAATGGTATAACAGTTTGGCTAAATTATACGTGTTGTCTTTTATAGCTCAATACATGTATCCAAACGGCGACACTGCCCACGCATAAGGGGGGCAGACCTGGCAGCGTGTGCTTGGTGTTTATGGAAATGTGTTCTTTGGCGCTATGCTTTTGAACGCTTGTCTGACACCCATTTTGTGCTGTAGAGAGAAGTAAAGCGTTTTTGGAAAATGGAAAGAAAAAAGATATGGCTCTTGACAACAGATAGATGCTTTGTAGTGACGAACATCGTCAGGTGAATAGCATCCTCTCCTGCCCCGAAGCTCTAGCAAGGACTAGACGTTAGCCCCATAGTCCTGTTTGCGTTTGGATTCCCATTAGCCCCGGGCACTATAGCCTTTCTGTCCATTGGTGTGGAGAGATGTTCTCCTTGAGGTTTTCTCTTTTTCTTACGTTTTTTCCCTTATCAAGAAGTAGGGTCTAAGAAGGGGACGCTCATGGGCAACTGTTGACTGTTGGACATTTGGAGACTGCATCTTCTTGTCTGTTTCATTGTTGAATATCAAGCTGTTCTTGCATCTGACCACATCAGAAATATTTGGAAAGCCCCGTGAGGTGATTACAGTGGTGGTTTATAAAAAAACGAATTGATCGGTTGATTGATATTACACCATTAGCATGTCCTGGTACTACAAGGATTTTGACATTGTGCATTTTTATAAATGTGACATATGCTGTAAATTCCCTTTAATGAATGGGCAATTATATCACTGAAAAGTACATGTAGCACTTATTCTTGGCGTATTGTGAAATGGGCACTTCTGGACTTAATTTAATGAGACGCAGCTGTCACATAAAACAAAAGGAAATCTATGGGAGTGTATTAAACCGCGTGTGCCAACGAATGGTGTCAGCGCTGGCATCGGTGCACTGCCTTTTTATGATATTATTGAGCTTTATTATTTCCTTTGAAGTCAAGAGAGATGTTTTATTCATGAAGAAAACTTTGGCGAGAATAAATTAAAACTGTCCTCAGCCACTCATTTTGGATGGCAGCCCTGAATGCAAAAACTGCTGTGTGATGTGAGTGTGCATACAGCATAGGAGTTACCGAGTTATAAATACATGTCAGCATCTGGACTCAGTAAAGCAAATAGGTAAGACCCCCCCCCCCCCCCCCCCCCGCCAAAGTTGTGTGCCCAAAGGTTGAAGTCAGCTACTACTATATAAACTGAGCATATTAATCCATCTTTTTTAATGACATGGTTCAGATTGGTTCTGTTATTTCACGTGTAATGAAAAACACTCAAATTTCATTTATGCATAATGTATCATTGATGTCATATTGTTGTGACATGTTGACAATTCATGGTTTTCACCTCAAGGCAAACTCATTTCCGCGGCCAACACAAGACTGTATTTCAGTGTAACCTCAAGAACTATAAAAGCCAACTTTTAAGGTAATAGCTGTTGTTTATGATGCATCAAATTCATGAGAACTTTGCATTCAAGGTTCGGAGACATTGGCCATTTATCACGTCTCTACCCTTTGTGAAAAATATGCTTTATCACGCACAGACCACCGGATGTGTAACTTGAAGCTCCCTCCACCTGATTACTCTTAAGCCCCTCACTTCAGGGTCTAAACGCAGATGGTACAGTGATCTAAGCGTAGGTCTAAAGAAGTTGGAAGTTATTTTAAAAATATTGTAACCATCATGTGCACATCGAATCCTAGCCTAAATGTTCTTATGTTTAGCCTCTATGTAGCTCAAGCCGGCACCCGTTACGCCTTGTTTGCCGACTTCATTTTTTGTTTCTCTCAAACCAATTATACCCAAATTTGCAAAGGTCAGTATACTATCCATACAGAGGGCTGATCGCTGTGGCCATGTGCCGTGGGCTCTGTGTGCAGAGAGGCTTCCCATAATCCTCGGCTGCTGGCTTTATTGCGCTCCGAGGAGGGCTTTCTTACCTGAGCCAGAGGTGGCCAGAGAGGGATAAGGCTGGGATATGAGAAGGCAGTGCCAAATATGAACCTATATTTCTAATGCAGCATGAAATGAACAAACCTACATAGTATTTGGAATTGATAATAGTGTTTTTAAAGTGTATCAGCTCAGGGCCACGCTGTACTTTGTGACTGAAAGTACACATTGACCAGTTGTCAAAATGGGCTTCATGAATACCAGAGAAATGTTACGTCATCATGATCAATTGCACCTTTTTTATCTTCACCTCCAAACATTGTTCTTGAGCTGTTGTTTTATAGTAATTGTTATGTTTTGTTGTGTTTTTCATTGATTATTATACCAGTTGTGCATCCACCAAGTCTACTGAGCAAACTGAAGTAAGTCATTGTAGCTGTAGCCTCATTCATTAAATGGTTCCAAAAGTGGTGTAGCTCCAGGACCCACCTTCAGTGTAGGTAACATGACAAACTGCGACCTGAATAACATTCATTTCAACTTATGATATAAACAACTTGGAGTTTGGCCTGCTTTTTAATATTTGATATTGTAAAATAGAATTTTTAATACCAAAGTACAGTATTTCCGCTCAGAGTTCTGTTGATTCAAGGACTGATCATGAGGCTCACTACAAAAACTATAAAATAAATGTACTGTATTAAGTGATTTTGGAAATGACCCACCAGCTGAAAACATGACAGAGGTACGCCTGCCACGATAATTTTTTTTTGAGGATGATATGTCGTCTCAGAAAATATCGCGATAAACGATAATATTGAGTATAATGCAAATACTGTAGGCAATAAAAAGAAAACTGTAAGCAACTATTTTAATTGAATTGTATTGAACTTCTGACATTAAATATTAACAATGTATACCAAACAAAGTGCAAACTAGAAGGGTCGACATATTCTAGGACACTGTATCAATCTGTGCTTCTCAACCTTTTCACATAACTTACACTCTCACCAGGTTCTGTGTTTGAACTAGACCTGTCACAACATTTTTTTTATTTATTTTTTTCAAATAGTCAATATACAGTATCACCTTTAAAAATATCCCAATAACAATAATATTGATATTTCATCTGCATTATTCTGGTTAAATATTTCCTGACAAAAACGCACTTCTGTGTTAAATAAAATCTGGTTAGAATAAAATGTATATTAAATGTATGGATTCAGATAATACTGTATTACTGCAAAAGTAGAGTAGCCATATGTTGTGTTCTTTTTCCTTTTCTTTTAAAATAGAACCTCCTGTACACACGGCTGTCGGAGTGAAGCAGCTTTTTTTGGGAAACTTGTTGACTCTTTGTCAAACCGCTGCAGCATTTCTCTGGCTTTTGAACAGTAACATGTAGACCTAAGCACTGAGTAATGTTCTCAGGACTATCGCGCTTGTATTTGTATAGTGGCTAAAGCGGTCGGGTTCCTCTCGCTAACAGTAGCTCTGATTAGCTTTGATACACTGACTGGGCGGTGGTTTCGTTTCGTTCTCATGTTGGACATACCTGCAGTGGCATTAATGTTGTTATTCTCTCCGTGATGCTTCTTTTGGCTGGAACTCCAAGTCTTTTCACACGAGTCCCTCTTGCTCCGCGATAAAGTTCACAGAAGTGTCGGAATCAGCAAAACTTCGTACTTTGTTTACACCCCGCCTCTCTCCAAAAGCAGCGCTGATCTATAAATGATCTGGATACATGCAGGGATACGGCTGGTGTGCTCAAGGCTGTCTTTAAGCACAGGGAGACGGGTTGGATGGACGCTCCGCTCACTATAGCGTTCATGTTTCTGTATTTATTTTAAGTACACGCAGCACGTGCATTTATCGAGACTAAAATGTTATCGTCCTTCACTTTACTTATCGAGCGATAACTCAATATAGTAATTATCGTGGCAGGCCTGTATAGGAGAAACTTCTAGAAAAGCACTGGCACCACACAAAGTATATAAAACAACAGCCGAGAAGGTTAGGGAGGCAGTGCATATTTTAATTCAGTGCTAAATGTTAGAATTCTTCCTGACAGAACCTAAATGCATCTCTTTAGTATCTGTTCTCTCTGATTTTTTCACTTTACATTTCCTTTCATTCTCCTTGTTAACGCATGCACCTCTCTGTGATCCATCCCCTCTGGAGTTTGTTTGTGTAGAGAGAGAAACTCCAAAACAAAGATTCAAAGAGGAGTTGGCGGAACAACAGATTGAAGCGCCGAGATAAAAGAGAGGTGCACCCCAAGGAGCTAATAAAATACCTCACCTTCCTCCCTCTCTCCCTCTGTGATCGAATCGCGCCGGGCCTTTTCATAACGCCTTCATTTACACTCCACCGAATGCTTACAGGAAATGACTAAGGCTAATTCTTCAAAGTGCTCATGAGGAAGAGTGTCTTATGCTCCCTTAAGCAATATGAACATCGTTCTAAGTTCTAATGTCTCAACGCAGCAAGGCCTCTCAAGAGCACTTTAGAAGGCCATGGGGGTATTCAATCTAACCTTGCCTGTGGAGGTGTGGAGGAATCCCAAGATGTAAGCCGGTAGTTATTTACTGTGAAATTGTTTGCCCTGTGTGCACCAGTGTAAGATGTGAGAGAAACTGTCAACAGAAAAGGAAATCTGGTCAGCGACAAGTGAGTTTGGTCAACTCAGCCTTAAGAATTGGTTGTTGTGAGTACTGATGGTGATGCCAACATAGTAAGTAGCGCAGGGCCATACTTACAGTATTGGTGAACTGACGCCTGAACATTGACCCATAATGGGCAGAGTCAAAAAGTAAAAAAAATCCATGAGATGAACGCTCTGAATAAAAACTTTACTTCTCGTTCTCTCAAAGACGTTTCTACTACCTTGCGTGTGTGTGGTCCGAGAGAAAAGCAGCCATAACTCCGCTAAGAGGGAATGAATAACGGACGACTGTAAAGCACATTGAGAAGCTGACATTTTGTCGCTTCTCGTCTATACTGCGTTGAAACAGGTGAATTGAATTGACGCTATAATCTACAATTGAGGAGGAGTGCTTTGAAATAGAGCAGAGCAGTGCAAAATATCAATGCATTTGAGAGCTATTCATATTGTCAAACTGAGAAAGAGTTGCAGCAACGAATATTGTTGTACATCAAAATGGCTAACAATCTGGGCCAAAGACTTGTCTACACACAGGCCCCACGAAGCAGCACTTGATTTATTTTTAACATGCATACTCCGCTTTTTGACATTGAGACTCCTTCAGAAAGAGCAGATCCATGTTATTTGATCACCCCCCTTTGTATTCCATCCAGCAATTTGTCCTTTCATAACCAACCCTACCTCATCTCCTTATCTCCTTCAGCCTCTACCTCTCTTACTCGCCCACTACATCCTCCTTTCTTGCAGTTTGGCTCCTTGTGCACGGCCTCCCCTTGAGGAGCTGTGACAGTAGATAGTTTTAATGAGCAGCGAGAAGAGGAGCAGAGATCACAGCGAGACAGGGCGACACCGCCTGTCATCCTATTCCCATCACTCATACATTATTCACAGGCTGATTTTTATCTACGCAATGAGGACTTTTATTTTGAAGTTGTATTCAGTTTTTATGCCCCTCGAAGTGCCGTGCAGCTGCAATTATGTGACAAAAGGCGTCTTCAGAAGTCCGACTAAGGGTGAGTGCAAGTTCATATGCAATGCAGGTTAAACTAGCAGAGAAGATCTGAGGCGGTCGAAAGGGGAAAGTGTAGGTGTGTGGCCTAACTACGGCAGGTTTAAGTAGGTAGCAGGGCCGGATTTGTTGCCCGGAAGGATTTGGGCTTTATGTTTGGGCATCTATCAAATATGGCCCACTAAAGCTGTCACTCAAACTGTGAGAAAAACACATGCTTGTATGTGCTGTAGTCACTGCCTATTGAGCTACAGGTGCCTGTAAATCCTACCACTGCCGCAAAAAACAAATAAATATATGGAACATCAAGAATCCGCAGTTCTTCTCATTGCTAATTTGTAGTGACACTTTGTGAATTAGGGCTGCACAATATAGTATAGCCAAATTATAGTTATTGCAATATTAGTTGATGCAATATCTATACCGCAAGAAGCCGCAATACATGGTGAAATCACTGAGGTTCTCCATCTGACGGAGATACTATACATTTTGACTGACAGAAGAACGCTGTGTAACATACACAAATGTTCTGTTTAAGTCACCATTTTTCTAATTTAATTCCTTCTTTAGCCGGGGGTGAAGAATTCACTTCAGAATTAAAGCGCACATATTGATCAGTATTCAGCTACAGCTTTGCCATTTATTTGTTTCACTTTTATTATTATTTTAATTATTATGATCATTTTATTCATTTACTTATTTTGCTTCACAACAATTCAACAGCACACACTTCTGATAAAGCCACTGTTTTGACTATTATCTCTAACAAAGTCTTGGCGGTCAGCGTTTCTGCCACCCCCACATTTGAAGACTCCACTTGTATTCACAGCCATCTCTATGACAGATGAAAACGGTCCCAGCCTGAGCTAGTGATTGAACCTGTGTGAACTGTTTGTACTCCAACAATCTTTTCATCTGCAGCGGGCGCTGACCTCTCCTGTTCTAACCTCCTGACAGCCGAGCGATGGTCTGAAAAGCCAAGTAGCGCACAGTAAAAAAAAAAAGCCACAAAAAAAGCCACTATCCCCTGTTATCTCGTTTTTCCCGTCAACTCTGCCCCCCCTTGCACCTCTGAAAGCACTTATTGAAGATTCTGTTGTTTGTATTTTTTTCCCCCTAAGAAAATATGCCATCATTGCCATTTTTGTTGACCTGGAGTATGGCAGTCGGAGCAGAGGTGAGCGCAGGTCACGTCGCGAAATGAGTGCAGTGTTTGCGCGTTTAACCAGAGCTGTCCCCATGGAGGGAACAATATGCAGCTTTGTTTGATGGATGGAGAGGTTTTATAATGAATGGGGGTTTGCGGTATAAAGTTGGGCCTGGCGTGACTCTATGGCCAGGCTATAGTTTAGAATGACATCAGATAAGTAATTTATAGGAAGGACTGCTGTCGTCAAAATGCTGATCACATCTACTCTATGTGAGCCTCCTTGGGCATGGATCGAGCATAACCTTATGTTCACCTGTTATTGATGGTTGAGTTACTGTACGACCATCTATTTCAGCTAGTTTGAATCTAAAAAGGCCTTCTGGAGACTTCTGGTGTATGTGAGAGTGTTTCCTTGACGTAAAGCACAGTTAATCGGTTTTGAGAACAGCTTGCATCCTGACATCTTCCCTTCACGAGCCTTTGCCAGGTTATGCAGGTAATTTGTGTCCCTCACTAATCAGTTCAGCTCATTACTCTTCCGTCTCGCAGGTGAATTCGGAGAGGTGTACAAGGGAAGACTGAAGCCGGTGGGGAAAAAGGAGATCCCTGTGGCCATTAAAACCCTGAAGGTGGGATACTCCGAGAGGCAGAGGCGGGACTTCCTGTCTGAGGCGTCAATCATGGGCCAGTTTGACCAACCCAACATCATCAGGCTGGAGGGCGTGGTCACCAAGAGCAGGCCCACCATGATCATCACCGAGTTTATGGAGAACGGAGCGCTGGACTTTTTTCTCAGGGTAGGTATTGGGAGATATTACTTGTACATTTAATGATATTGCTGACTCATACATGCTCGTCAGAGTGCCTGCGCGGTGGAGTGACTGCCTAGACATTTGCATTTGCTGTCAGCCGCCAATCACCCAGGCTGTCACACCAAGACACATACTATGTCCTCAATTACACTTTAAATTTAAGGTGAACTATGGAGTAAAATATGGGTAATGTTATATTTCAATGCCAGTGGTTATCATGTGTGAATTGGTTACTCTTAAACAAATCTGTAATAATAAAGGGAATACACTGCGTTAACAATGATTATGCATCTCAGGGCTCTTTGAATCACTGACATCAATCTCAGACACTTGGGATGATTAGTTGTCAGGTGAGCCCAGTTAAGGAAAAAACTACTGAAAAAGGTGTTAACCATTATTAAGCAAACTGCCATTTTAAAGCAATATGGGAAATATGGAATCTCTCTGCTGATGAAAAGCGTGAAATACAAAACCTTCAATATTTCATGAAAGATTAAGCGAAATCATCGTACTGTTAAGAGATTTGTGGATGATTCAGAGCACACATGGGTTTGTGCAGATAAAGGAATAATGAGGACGGTTTCTGCCAGACAAACACATCAGATTAAGAGAACAGCTGCTACAAAGCAGCAAACAGATAGTTGAAGCTGCTGGTGCCTCTGGAGTCTCCCGAACATCAAGGTGACTTGCAGTTGTGCATAAACCTTCTATCCGGCCACCCCTAAACTGTTCTTTGAATGCTCACGAGCAGAAACTTTATGACACTGAAATACAATTTGCATAATAATTGTTAACGCAGTGTACAGTATATGAAATGAGAAATACATGTTTCCTCTTTCTGTATTCTCTAGTGCTGTATGTGAGAGGCTGTATACAGTATGTTGTGGAAAGTAGCATCTTTTTTTTTCTATGACTACATCAATCAGTTGGAGAGGTTTTTCAAATTGTCTACTGGATCGTTTGAAGTGAGGATGTTTGACCAAACTGAGCATTCAAGCTGGTTATAATGAATACTTCAACTGAACAGATAAGCATCAGGAAGCAAAACGCCTTCAACTCAAACAACTCCTGTCCAGTCAAAGGAAAACTCCTGGAGTACTGAGAGCCTTGCACAAACATATCTCAAAACATTGCAGCAGACAGACGGGAAGAGCCGGGGAAAGTTAGTATGGTAAAGTCGTCCTCTCCTCTGCTCGCCTCCTCCCGCTCACCCGCTGCTGCTGTCTGTCTGTCTGTCAGTCTGTATGTCTGTCTCTTTGATCCTGGCCTCCTTTCTGGGCGCCTCTAAAAACAGAAAGAGAAACTGTTTGATGTTGGGTTCTCACAGCGAGACCCCTTTTGACTCCGGAATCATCCGCTGACTCATCCGCGCACGCATACACAACAACACAATGATCGATCTCAGCGGCGCGGCGTGTCCTGCCGTGACCAAGCACCCACCCGGATCAATGCGTGTGTTTGCGGGCACCTGGGAGAAGGTTTTAGCCAGCAGAGGATTAGGCCACACAGGCATCAAAGGAACGGGCCAGTGAAGACGCACACGCCAACCGTGTCAGCAGGGAAGGCAGTGGTTTGGAAGAGACAGTCTGAAGGTGAAAAAGTAGCATCTGGAGTTAGTTTGGAGTCAATATTTTTCTGCTATGATACCTGATAAGCATTTCGAACTTTGTTTTTACGTTTATAAACATTGTAGCGTTCAATCCCCTACCAGGGGATGTCCAGTTCAAATTTCAGCCAAGACCATGAATGAATAAAGGAATAAGCTGAAAAATGCCCTTCATTTCATTATCCCTGTGTGTTTGAAGTGGTCATGGACTAGTTTATGCCAGGGCTGATACAGGTTCCAGACCCAGCTAACCATTCACTTTCATATTTGCTATGACAGTTTACAATCAGCAGTTCAACTGCCACATGCATTTGACAGGACTGATCTTACAACTCAGTTTTAATCATGTATAAATAGACTTCCAAAAGTGTGAAATAAGATGGGACAGCAATTACAGCTCAATCTGGGCTGCCTTGAGATGCATATTGAGGAAACCAACGAACATTTCTCTATATTTAGATATGCCGTACCTTATTTAAAAACTGAGCACCTTCAGAATTCAGTCAGTGAGCTTAAACTCAAGGAGGAATTTATTGGGGACATGTGCTGAGATTTTGGGAGTGAGCATTTGGATCAGTGGGAGTCATTTTAGATTTAGTGAACTGCATACTGGCCATACCCCCTCTGCTCTGCCTGATCCCATCAGATCTCAGAAACTAAGCAAGAAGGGCATGGCTGGTACTTGGATGGAGACCGTTTGGGAACACCAGGAAGCCTGAGTGAATGTAGTTAATGAGTGGTTGGTGGTGGTCGGAGGGGCCGATGGCACAGACTGGTAGCCTCGCTTCCGTCAGGGCAGCTGTGGCTACAATAGTAGTTTACCTCCATCAAGTTGAGTGAATGAATAATGCAATGTAAAGCGTCTTTGAGTGTCCAGAAAAAGCGCTATATAAAACCAATTCATTATTATTATTATAAATGTAGGATCTGGCAACCCAAAGTAGGGGCCTCATTCTGATTCTGCCCAATCAATTTAAGAACCAAAAAAAAAAACTTTTCATTATGTAAACTAGTGTTTTAATCGTGGTTACTTTAAAAAAGTTGTTTGCAAAACTATTTCAAATTCAAAAATGATTACGGCATATCTGGAGACACAGATAAGTAATTATATTAAATAATTTACAAAACTTATATACACTACCTTTAATTGACACTTTAAATTTTTGTAGATGATGTGCTCGTTGTGTTATGCGTGTGTGTTGTGACTACTGTTATACTATATATGAATGTAATAGTTAGTGCCACCACTATATTGTAGTTTGGGAGGCACATACAACACTTTGTATTTAACCATAATAGTACTTTATTTTCTACTTTTGTATGTATAACTTGTTCATAAACCCTCTACAATGACAGGAGGGCATACTGTAGTATTGCACCATTGCTTTCAATAATGTAAATGTGCTCACTTTGTAACATCAAAACAGTCTGCAGTCAGTGTTGTGTGAAAATATTGGAATTACATTGAGTTTTCTGCCTCAGTGTCTCAACATAACCAAGGTGAAAAAGCCTGATATTTGAGAGTAATAATAATCCCTTCACGGTGTGTGCCTCCGCAGCAGAATGACGGGCAGTTCCCGGTGATCCAGCTGGTTGGTATGCTGAGGGGCATCGCGTCTGGGATGAGGTACGCGCACCATCATATAATCCTTCTCCGATCAAAGTCTGAGGGATTTTCATCTAATCAGTGTATTGTAACAAGTGTGAGATGCATAAAGTTGGCAGAGGCCTTGTCTATTGAAGCGCAGTCTGAGTAAGTTAGATTTTTTTTATTGTCACGGTTTGTTTTTCTACACTTTTGTCCAGTGCCGTCTACAGTTTGACGCAAATTCCTTTCTTAACTTTTTTTTGTAAGACTTTTTCAAGGATAACATGAACTTGATGTTTAAAGAGTTATATTATGATGACAATTTCTTAGTCAGAAGTAGAGCTGGTAGAGCTGCCATTTTTATTTTTTCATTCAACAGCATCAAAACCTGTTCTCTAAAGATATATTTTTTTCTGCTTTTGATACTTTTGATACCAGTAGTACCTCAACTTTTTTGGGGGGGATACAACACTGGTACCCAGCCTTAGTCAGAAGTGTATAAAATTAGGGTTGCACATTCTGCTCAATTTCATTAATCGATTAATCAGTCAAACAATTATCAATTAACCGTAAACCTCTTGCATAGTGTCATTTTATATCAACAATATTGAAACATCACAAAAGTTCAATTAGTAACCAAAATAGAAATAATTGGTTTCGACAGATTTTATGCTTATTTGCACTTATTATTATACTGTATTTTCCCCTAACATACAGCAGAACGATTTATTGTTAACATACTTTTTAATCGATTAAGCCCGTTCTGACGATTAATCGATTAACCGATTAATCATGAGCATCCATAGAATACATACATAAAGTTTCTGCACTGAAAAACAGCGGGCAGGAATAACTCGAGGAATTTCTCGCTCCTCACACTCACGATCCCCAATCCCACTAGTGCAGCAAGGTAGATGCTATCTTTGTTTTATTGCAGGTAACAAGCCGAGATAACACGCATTCACGTAGTGGAGCAGGCATTTAATCCTGTTCTATTTTATCGAGGTAGCAGGCGGCGATAACATTGACTAAATCCTGCCCCCTTTTCTTTTCTTTTTTTACAGCAGTGTTGGTCTCTGACAGCAGATAACGCGCGCACACACTTTCATCGTAAATCTTGTTGTTTCCGCAGGTACCTGGCCGAGATGAGTTACGTGCACCGCGACCTGGCCGCCCGCAACATCCTGGTCAACAGTAACTTGGTCTGCAAAGTGTCGGATTTCGGCTTATCGCGCTATCTAGAGGAAGACACCTCGGACCCAACGTACACCAGCTCATTGGTCAGTGTGGGGGGGTGGGGGAAGAAATAAAATAATGCATTTTCCAGAGGACAGGCTGCGGAAGTGGCGTCCTAATGATGATGGGTTGCATGTTGGTTGCCATGGTGATTTTAATAATGGGAAAGGCCAGCCAGTGTCATAAATATTCATTATAGAAGAACACAGCTGTTAGTTTTAACAAAGGCTGTGTCAGACAGTTGAGGACACAGAAAGACTTCAGATGAAATGGAGCGGCTCAGTCTAAATGAGGCCACTGGCTATTACCAAGAAGTATAATGAAAAGTGTATTAATCTCTGTCTGGGCTGGACTGTTAAGGAAACGTATGATGTGGGTTTTAGGTCTGAAAGCAATATTAAGGACACAGTTGAAAAGGTGTACAACTGTATGTCAGGGTGGGATCTCCAACCAGACTCTTTCCAAGTCGTTCTCTAAAAGCAAACACTTGATGAGTCACATTCCAGATGCTTTTTCGTTGAACAGAATCGAAAAACCATTTTGTAAATACAGTATAAAAGAGACACTTTCTCTCAATGCGTTGAATTATCTTGGCCTCGTAAGTCTCCAGGAGTGATCTTGACCTTTGTTGCGTTGTTTCACAGTTTCCTTGAAGCGTAAGTGCTGTAGCTGTCTGACATTTTTATTTTACAAGACGTCAGACCTAATTCTAGGGTTTAAATCGGGTGTCGCAGCAAAGATACATGGTGATAGGAGGTTTTAGATTTTGTAATATGTTGCTTTCTACATTAAACCCAAGTCATCCCAATACTTTACTTTGATACTTTTAACTTGTACATTATTTATGTAATTCACCAGACATTGTGTATTACTACTTTTACATCAAGACTATTGTAAAATATGCCAGTTTTACTGTATGCTCTGGAGCACATGTGTGATTTAATGTGGCCCTTTGTAGAGCATGATTTCCTGAGTATGTAAAAAAAAGGTCCAGTCTCTAGCCCCTACAGGGCGGCTGTGGCTATAATAGTAACTTACCGCCATAGAGTGTGGAGTGACTGAATAATGACTTTATGTAGCACTTTGAGAAACGTGTGACACAGGCTGATAAAGCGCAAAAAGTGTAAGCCGTTGTTATTTATTTGGTCACAGTCACATAAATAAATATTATGCGGCCCACGACTCACCGTGGGGGCTGAATTTTGGTCCATGACCCAAACGAGTTCTACGCCCCTGCCCTAGAGAAATAAATAGTCAAAACGTTAAGTGTGTCCTTGCCAGTCCTAGTTTTTAATATGCACCTTCTAGTTAAATTGGCATTTGTCTTTTATTAGTTGGGGGAGAGGACAGATGTGTTACCTTATGTTATCCATTCCCACAACTATAAAACACCTGCTTTATCTTAACATCCCCAAACTTGAATCCCCGTCACACAGGAGTATTAGTGCCTAAAGCGGTATCTCGCTTATCCTCGACATTAGAATTCCGCTCTGCTTTTATGACGCTGTCTGGCTGATATGGATTGTGACCTGGCTTTGACCTGTATATACACTGAGATGGCTGAAGGCACTAGCGAGAGCAGGTGTACTTTTAATCTGTTTCCGTTTACTGTCATACTTCCAGGGCGGTAAAATCCCAGTTCGATGGACAGCTCCCGAGGCCATAGCCTACAGGAAGTTCACCTCAGCCTCAGATGTGTGGAGCTACGGCATCGTCACTTGGGAGGTGATGTCATACGGAGAGAGGCCTTACTGGGACATGAGCAACCAAGATGTAAGTCCCTACTTTTGGAAATTACTTTAATAGCTGACAATCTAGTTATCTCATTTACTTATTTATTTATCAGTAGACCTATAAAGGAAGTAACAAACAAATAGACTCTTGTGGTGCAAATTTATGACCGATACTACGTCAGTCTGTCCCAAAATGCCTGTTTTAAAGTATGGAGCATTTTCCTGTTTTTTTCCTGACAACAGTTGAAGATTGCGAACGTTTTTGCCCCTTGAGGCTGTCTCTGATGTCAGCCCATGCGTTCTTAGGCTGGGGTTGTTTGCTTCCCTTCCTGGCTCGCGCAGCGGGGGGTTCCGCATGTTGAAGAACACACACGGCAAAAACCAGGACGTTCATTTAAATGTCGCAGAGATGTTTGTTCGCTCACAAATCAGCCCGAGAGGAAACAACCTCTTTTCCGCCGCACTCTTTGAGGAACGTTGACAACTGCGTTACAATTAGTTCCCGAGGTCAAAAGGCCATGGAGGACTTTGAGAAGTTATAAAGACATTTGTGTAATTTACTAGAAATCCATGTTAACTATCAAATGACATGCTGTATTGAAGGAGTTTAGCAAAAGTAAGCAATTTTCATCCATACCTATCTTGATCCACTATGAACGGAAAGTGATCTACATGGAAAAGGAGGTCCTCTGACGGTATTTTGGACACTTCCTTATTTTTAGCGTTTTATTCTCAGAACAAATGTGATACTCAGATTACAGGTGGTTCTGGCAGTAAACCCACTTCAAAGCACCCCGCCTGCAAATCCGACTTTGTGGATTCACAAACTATATCTATCGGCTTTGACACAGACGTCTCCGTACCTTTTCACCAGCTTCAGCTGAAACTTGAAAATAAATTTTGTTGCAAAGACGATCCACCGAGACGATTTGATCACATGTATGTTCATTTTTAAAACAAATGACCTTTGTAAATAATACATATTTTGGTCTCTACTCTAGGCTCTTGCTTTGTTAAAATGACATTATTTTGACAGCTTAGTTTAATAGTATATAATATGGAGTACAGTGTGTATAACAGTGTTTCCTTCCACAGCTAATATACTGTTGTCATGCAGCCAGTGTTGTTCTGTAACACAACATGGGTGTGTGTTTGGGAGATGTTTCAGTCATGACCCACCTGGAGGGGTGCCCAGGGCTCACTCAGCACCTGCTGCCAGTGGAGACACTGTATTTCTCGGCTTGAATAAAATTCCTTGTTGAGAACTGCAGCACTATAGTCTTCTACTGTATGGAGAGATAGAAGTGTGGACTACTTTTCAACTTTATCTGCTGCTGCCCCCAGTTCCAAACCCAGGATGCGGCGACTTATGCCATTTTCTTCCCCTATATACTGTAGAATGAAGAACTTTTCACTAAGTTTTGTCCTGCTGCAATATGTGTGTATATAGTAATGGTATCATAAGGAATGGAGGCGTGGTTCTCTATCTGCAATATACCAGGGTCTTCTGGTGACACATTTTAGTCTGGTTGCTTAGTTTAATTTTTGATGTGTTTTAATTCAGATTTTGGTCCAGCTTATCTTTATAACTTTGTTTTTGTCCTGGCTTAGCCTTTATGTTTCTGTATACTTGAGAACTGGTTATTCTCTAAACCGTCAGCTAGCTAAATCGAGAAATGTACAGATGTATCACATTAGTGGACTCTGTTTTTGTTTATACTCATGGACTTACGTGAAATGTGTCCTCCGCATCCTTCAACCGATGAAGGTCAAGTCAAACTACTACAAACTACTACTACAACCTGGTCTTGCTTGGTCACGTGGCTCAAGCTACCCAGCTGAAGGGTTATCCTGCATATTTTGGGTTGATGGGGGAAACCAGTGGAAATTCACACAGACACAGGTAGAACATGCCCAACACCACAGTGAAAGGTCCAATGAATCCAGTGACCTTCTTGTGTGTGGCCTATATTCCGCATTTTCCGGATTATAAGTCGCACTTTTTTTCATAGTTTGGCTGGGGGTGCGACTTATACTCAGGTGCGACTTCAAAATATATAATTTCACATGTTTGTTATTTTCACACTGACAGCCGCGAGAGGGCACTCTTGGCTTGTGTACCAGTATCTGCTTCTCCTGGAAAAAAAAAAAAAAGGTAATCAGGCAGCAGAAAGAAAGTTTGGAGTGAGCGAGAAACCTGTAAAGGACTGGCGAAAAGTGGAGGTTACTCTTTCTGCAATGGAGAAAACAACAAAAAGCTGGATGGCCACAGCTAGAGGAAGGAGTTTGCAAATGGGTGCTTGAACAACATACTGCCGGGAGAGCGACTTATGTTTTATTCGTCATCATTATGCATTTTTTGGCTGGTGCGACTTATACGCAGCTACTTATAGTCCGGAAAATGCAGTATATATCCTGTTAATAATCCTGTGCTGACACAAGTTTGTTTTCATTCAACTCATTGTTTTTTTTACTCACTGAGAAAACCATTAATATCACAATTCTTCAATATTCCAAATATTCCAGAGCTTGATTAGGTCAATGCAGATATTATGCAGATAATATCTGCATTGACCTAATCAAGCCTTTCCCTTCATCCATCCTTCCCTCCCTCCGAGCCCTACCTTTAGCCCGTTCGTTTTGGAGCGGCGGGAGCAGCCCTTGCACCCGTAATGACAGCAAGCCGGTATAATGACACTGGCAGTGTTATAATGGTGCCGCGCGTGGATAATAATGATGGAGAAAAGTGCGTGTTTCGACTGCTAGGGCTAACGAGGGTCTGCTGGGGCTTTAACTACGCATGCACCACTCACAACCTAAACTAACCACACACACGATATGCAAAAATCGAGACAATAATTAAATTAAATAAAAAACTGCACTCCTCCGCAACCCCGTACATTTCAAAGAACACGTAACAGGAAATTGTCTGCGGAGACGCCACAGGTGCCGTGTTCTAACATGAATTAAACATGAAAGGGACCTGTGATGTTTCGCTCCTCGTGCTGCTATTTTGATTGACGGGAATGCTTTGAGAGAATTTATGCAGCACCGAAGCCCGAGAAGTGTGCCAGGGTCAAATAGAGTTCACGCGGTAAGCAGACGAATCCCAAGCGCCGCATTTGCAACGTTATATTTCCTATGCTTTACCAATTTGCAAGGCAAAATGTGTTAAAAGTAGTATTTTCCAAGCAGTGGTTTTTTTTAAGTGGTGTAGCTTCAGACCCCACCTTGAACCTGTCACGACGAGCTGCGAACCAAAGGCGAAACAAAATCTAGTTTCAGCGCATCGTTCGGTTCTGTTGATTTAAGCTGTGGTCATATATTGTTGAGAAAATATCAAAGCCAGCGCATTATCAAATGTCATGACACACTGAAAACAACTCACTTTTATGTCCACCAGTTTAAAACTTCTTTTTCACTATTCCAAATTCATACACTGACGTTTACTGACAGGCCGTGCTCTGAGAAAAGAGAAAGTGGAAAAAGTGAAACAACTAGGTCAACAGGCGGAGATGAGACATCCAAAGGGGAACAGGCAGCCAGGCGAAATGTCAAAGAGTCAAGAGCGAAAGCAAAACCCAACCTAACAAGACAAAACAGTGGCGAGAGTGGGCAGTTGGCAGTGTGACAGAGCACCGGGGCTGTGGCGGGGGAGGTGGAGGGAGTACAGCGGGGACAAGAGGCAGGTGTGACATTAGAGACACTCACGGGACAGAGACTGAGAGAGGACACTGGATAAGGACAGGAGGAGACTTGAATTCACCCGAGACAAGGAAATTAGGTTAAGCCTCACCAGTGTAATGCATAATGGCCCATTTGTAGTTCAGTGTTGGTGGCTTTGTTTACAGCAGCACAATGGCAAGTAGTAGACAATACATATGTTGTTGTTTTTTTAGATATTAGCAATGTTTTCAAGAAAATGTTGTGATTCTTTGTTTGTAGACCTTATTGTGCAGCGCCTGGGAGTGCACCCTCAGATCTTCAGAGGGAACCCACACAAAACACAGAGAGAAAATACAAACTCCATACAGAATCGCTCACAAAATTCTGTCATGTTCTTCTGATATGACATAAATGCGTTGTGCTCAATAGAGACAGCATTTTCCCATCCATATCGCTGTATTTTCTTGTAATGTTACACTAAATATACATTTTTGAGCTTTTAACCATGCTTTGTTCCTGTCGCGAATACCACAACTTATGCTGCATTTTCATTCATGCATGTTTGAGTAAACTTACTAATTCAGCCTGTCTCTTTCTCGAGTTACATGTGGCCTTATCCATGACAAAACAACTCATTTAGAAATAGCATTTGCCCAAAATGATTTAAGGGAAAGGTTCCACTATGAAAAGTTTGAGATCTGCATTCAAGGCACTCGCCCCATCTCAGTATCTGAAAAAGAAATAGAAGCTGGCAGACAGTTTTGATCAAACCTGATATACCTGCGCAGACATAATGAAATCAAAAGCCCTTGTGAGTGGATCCGTGTAAGACTAGCAGGCTGCACATCAGACGCTGCCGCGGCATTACCCAGTCCACCCATGAGTATACTGCGCCTATCCTAAAATGGAAACGCAATCCTCTTAACTAATGCTACTATCGCTTTCTCTATAACTTTAAATAAAGCTGAACGAGGCAAGTTTCACTGAAAAATACACCTGTCTTGTTTGCCGGAATCAGAGGCAGGTTCAGAGGAGGGGGAGGAGGAGGAGGAGGAAGAGGAGCGTGTTTTAAGTGAGCGTGGAAAATCCCTCCACTTTCTCCCAAACTTGGAGCCAAACAGATGGACCCTGCCATTGATTTGTCTTGCGTTTAATCTATTTTAGGCTTCACAGACCAAAGCCATCATGGGGCCGTATTTCTGTAATTGTAATATCATTTTATTTTAGTCGAGTGCAACTTGAAGATAATGAAATTTTTGACTACTTTTGCCAGGATCCTTGAGTGAGGTGTTAATGTTTACACAAACGCAACTATTACACACTGAGCAGGCATATCATTGACGCTGATTCTATGGCCTTGACTTTTTTTTTTTGCCAGCCATAAAAATGGGTAAATGGGTCATTACAGCCGTAGCTTATGCTGCACAAAATACAACACTCTGTAAAACTGTAACGTATTTGTTCCATTGTCACAGACGGACTGACGTTTCCTCCTAGTTCAATAATCCGTTTTCATTTTGTCCTCCCTCCCCCTGTTATCACCCCTCGCTGTCTCCCAGGTGATAAATGCCATAGAGCAGGACTTCAGGCTGCCCGCGCCCATGGACTGTCCCGTGGTGCTGCACCAGCTGATGCTGGACTGCTGGCAGAAGGACAGGAACGCACGGCCAAAGTTCCCCGATATCGTCAGCATGTTGGACAAGATGATCCGCAACCCCGCCTCTCTCAAAACAGGCACCAACAATATCCCACCTGGGTGAGGGGAATACTATACACATGCATAGACCATATTATGTGCCCAGTGAGCAGTAATTACACATTTTAATTCGACTTTTTATTTATTTATTTATTTTTTTTAAGTAGAGGAAACTACTTGACCCACACCTACAGTGAAAGTTGATTTCAAAATGTGTTTCTTTCTTGTTACTAAAACAGGATGCAATTTTACATATTATTTGCTTTGTTTCTTTTCACCATAAATACTTTTAATTCACTTTTAGTTTAAGTACTTAGACTAATTGTAGCTTCATGCAGGGGCGGACTGGGACGATAATTCAGCCCGGGCATTTTTTGGGGGGCTGCGCAGAAAATAAAAAAATAAATAGGCTGGGCCGGCCCATTTTGGGGGAGTAATGGAAGGGGCAGAGGGGAGGGGGCTGATCATGCGTGCGGCACATGTACCACTGATGCGCCTGTGATGGGCCACTGGATGATTCCATTCCAGAAAGCACAGGCCGCGCAGAAAATAAAAAAATAAAATCTAACGCACCGGCCCATTTTGGAACCGGCCCACCGGTCAAATGCCCGGTAAAATATAAGCCCAGTCCGCGGCTGGCTTCATGTGTACACATATATTTGCCATTTAATAAGTACTGATTATTTCACTTCCACCTATGTGCCCTTTTCTCCAGTCCTTGTATCCATCCCTTACTGGACCGCATGGCTCCAGACCTGAGCCGGGTGAGCTCCGTGGAGGACTGGCTGGCCGCCTTGAAGATGACCCAGTATCGAGACTCCTTCCTGGGCTCAGGCTTCACCTCCCTGCCGCTTGTTACTCAGATCACGGCAGAGTAAGTCTCCGTCGCTTTACTGTGTCTGCCTCCTCCTGCCGGTGTCGCTCGGATTACCTGCCAACTTGGCATCTTGTTAGTTTGGCAGCGCGGTGGACAGCTGCTATCTGACTGCGGCTCCATTTGTGCGCGGGTGTCTGTGCTAGCGACTCCTTGCAGTAACTTCCAGCTTTTTCCGGCTCTTTAGGATAATTTAGACGAGGACTGTGGCTTTTGTGTAACCTTTTCTGGGACATGGGATTTTCCTTGCCAGTTCTATAATGAGAGGCGAATCAACCAATCAGAGAAACGCATGGTCTGTCCAAATCAAACAAACAAGTTTGAGCTGTGTAAAACTATGAAAAGGAACTAATAAAAACCACACAGATGCAGAGACACACGTAGACTTCTGCTGAACCGGCAAGAGAACATGTGGGATAAATGGTTTGCTTTGAGCCGGGTCCAGAAACGCTCTTGTTATGAACAGAAAGTGGAATCGGCTGGCCACAATTGAGGACACATTTCTTGTATAGGTACAGTATACATCAGATGCCCTTCCTCAAGTATGAGCTTGTGAACACATAGTTTGATGACCCATTGCTACTCATTATAAGAATCTTGATTAAACATGGTCATAATCACTATTATGTTTGGATGGTTCATGAAATTAAATAGATTTTATATTTCGGACAACCTTTTTTTTGTTAAAGAAGAACTAAGTAACTTGTTTACCTTAATAAATCATTTTCGTAGTCCCTCTGGGGGTAATATAAGTGTTAATAGGATGACTGGGGGGTCTTTCATGTCCCCTGGTGTCTCTGGCCAGAAAACCACCCTTGCAACTTTTCCTGCCTTCGGGTCGGAGGCGCAATGCAACTAATAGAATCACGAAGAACAAGCTAACAGGCTAACGGGCAGAGCTAACTGCGGGATAGCGCCACTTAAAGAGTATTTAAGTGGGACGACGGTGGCGCAGATGGTAGAGCGGGTCGTCTCATGATCAGAAGGTCGGGGGTTCGAATCCCGCCTCCTGAAGGTGCACACTGTCGTTGTGTCCTTGGGCAAGACACTTCACCCTCCTTGCCTCCAGTGTCTGCATACAGTGGTGTATGAATGAGAGAGTGAATGGGTGAGTGGATCCTTGCTGTAAAGCGCTTTGAGTGCCTAATAAAGGTGGAAAAGCACTATATAAGTTGAGACCATTACCATTTACAGCCAAGTTTGAGTGAAAGAAATTATCTCCATTGTGTAATTGGATGTACAATATCCCTCTCTTCCTTTGTCTTTTCTGTCCGCTTAGTATTTACTCTCTCGGACAATTAATGAGTAAAAAAAAAGCAACATGCTACGACAGCTGCAGTGGCGCTTATGGCCTCTAGGGGCATGAGTTACTTAGTTCTGCTTTAATTAAAATATACTGTGTGAAATGCTACTTTGAATCCTTTTTAACTCCTTCATTGGCTTTTTATGGCACTGCTCAATACATTCAAGTCCACTCCCACATTTGGCCTTAGTTGGTCCACCTGAGAGCCATTACTAATCCTGTCGCCTTGTGGTCAGCCCACTCTTCCTTACTCATTTCCATAGGTCAGATAAAGAGTATATGTTGGCCCAATGGAATTAATTATAGGAGATTTAACTTGAGCTCAGGCAGAGAGAGTCACATGGAGTCACAGCTCACTTTATATAAGGAAACTTTCCTGCATAATAGCTGTGAAGGCTTAAAATGCACAGTAATGTGTGCAAAATGGTAAAAACAAGCAGGCATTTTCACATAACTTGCATCTGAAATATACTCGAGTGTTTTATCACATGCATTTGGTACAGTGTAATTTCATAATAAGCCTTCAGAACATTCAGATAAGTTCACAGTATGATTTATACTACAGTAGGTCATGATACAAAGGACAAATATACTGAAAATTAAATGTTTTTCATCTTTTTGTGTTGTTTACGACGTGTTCTTTATTATGGCACGTAGTTGGTTCAGACATAGATTTCTGTAACAATGCCTTTGATGCCATGCTGAACGATTTAGTAATTCAAGTATTGCAGGTAAAACCAATATATATAAAACTATATTTTTATTATTTATCAAAAGGTGCATTAGTTGTGAAGCTATTTTAATGACAATCAAATTAAATCCTGTTTGTTTTTTTTATTTAGGGATCTACAAAGGATTGGCGTGTCTCTTGCTGGACACCAGAAGAAAATCCTGACCAGTGTGCAGTCCATGAGGCCCACTATGGATGACCAGTCTCCACCGAGTCCGTCTGAATCGCTTTTACGCTCACACACTCTAAATCTGCAACGATTTCAAGTGTCCAATACAATCACGGCCTTTCTTGGTCGGCTATGTAGTTTCAGAATAACTTTGAAAACAAGCCTGCTGCTAAAAAACTAAAAGAAATGTGTTTTGTTTGATAATACAAGAAAAGCACATCATCTTGTTACATCAGAAAGACTTTCTCATCCATGAACTCCACAGCGCAGTTTACAGGCCTAACTTTCCGAAATCAGCTTCTTTTTTTTTATCACTGTATAAAGGACAAAACCTGACCCAAGCAGGTCTAATCAGGAGCACACTTTGTCAAGACTACTTTATTGTGTTGGTGAAAATTGCTCCTGTTGAACTTGGAAAGAAAACCAACACTTAGCTGGCACTTTCTTCACATTGAAGAGCATGTACATATTATCATATGGAATGTTTCCTTCTCAAGTATTTGTCCCTGGAGTGACCTGCCTATGATTCCCTTCATCTCATCGCCGGGACAAACAATGAGGTGTTGTGGGAAGAGCTTTAATATTTATGTTCTTTTTCTCATGGAATTGAAATATACTTCAGAGCTTCGAAGAAGGCAACATGCTTGCCACATGTTACTGTTGCTAGATTGGGCTTCAGTTTTCAATTCGAGGCGGTACTCTTACAAATGGCACTTTGTCCACAGTATGGCACGTTTCTCATCTGGGTTGTTACCACAAAAAACAAGTGTTACATCCTTTACCAGTATCAACTCTTAACATAATTCCTTTACCATTCTATTTTCAAGTCGGACTGATTTATGTCTTTACTGATGTAGCAGAAAAGTTGTGACAAAGCGACAGAAAACATGAATAGAAATTAAAGTGATGGTCTGTAAGTTTAAATGTTTTACACATCGAATAGATTGCGTTTAATTGACCGCAAGGGCCGGCATTTTGACGTAGCGTAAGTCATAGGCCCCAATCCGAAACGAACAGACCGGATGTGCGTCACCGTCCGCCATGATAAGAAGCCTTCGAATTGGGCTGTCAGTTAGGAAGGACTTGGGGAAAGAAGCCTCAATGCTAACTATCATAGCCACTTTAGCATAGGGACCTCTGGTGGTCCCTTACCAGCGATTAGGAGCTATGTACCATCCCATAAGCCACCACGCCGCCAACCCCCTCTTCATGCACAACCACTGGTGACAGGTGCACATTTAATAATAATAATAATAATTTAAAAAGATTCTGCACAAGCCAAACTTTATAAAAGTGACAAAATACTGTACATGTCGTCACCACAGCACAGTCACATGTCACTGTTTTAAAGAGCCTCCTCAGTAAATGGCTTAAATGAAGGCAGTTTGTGCTTTTGCTTTCACTTAGTAGAAAGCTAATTTGCATACTGTAGCTTTATGAAAGCTGTTGAGATCAAATAATGCTAAAGGGAAATGTGATGGCTCATTTGGAGTTTTGTTTTTCTCTTTATTTGGAGACTATGTTGTTGCATACGCAATACAGTAAGTGCGCTTTCGTTTGACCTGCAGTCCGCCAATAACTTTAAAGAAGAAGTAAAGAAACAGCTGTTGATTATGTCACTTCCCCTGGGTAAAGACCGTCGAGTTGGGTAAATGTAGCTGAAGCTCTAGTTCACTAACTGCATAGAGATCTAACAGTTGACCCCATGAAAGGTTAAGGATCAGGAGCTAGGGTTAGGTCATAGAGGCTATAATTTGATGGTTTCAGACGCAGACATATTTTCTAAAGTCTCTCCCTTTGCTGATCTCAGCAACTAATCAGAATTCCCATTGCCTTCCAGGTCCAATCACAAGGGGAGGGGTTGAGGACTTGATTGTTGACTTTTTTAATTTCGCTCTCTTCCTCCCTCCTCATATAGCGATCTTACAGACTATCACTTTAAGTTGTTCTTTTTTCTTTTGCACACAATATTCTGAGACATATCACTGTACAAAATTAAATGGCTCTGTCTCCAGAGTTGCTACAATCGGATTTCTGAAGACTAATAACTTTCAAGCACCGCACAAAAGCAGCCAGGTTTCTCTAGACAAAACCAATAGTATGTTCACAAATAACTTCTACTGTTTCGATGTTGGAAACAGATTAATATTTAGATTGTACAAGATAGCCTCCATCTCCATCCCCTAAAAAGAGACAGTGAGTGTTTCAAAACATTGTACTCTGTTTTCATTTACATCTTGAATATTGTTCAAACTTTTCTGTAATTGAATTTGCTATGTAGCCAATCAGGGTATCTTTTATGTCAGTATTAAAAAATATGAATTTTGCCCCAGCAAGCAAATTAGGCAGGCTTAAGATAACAACAGGAGCTGAAAATGGCAGAAATGCAGCATTTCTAACGCGTATAATCAAACAAACAGTTAGCCAAAGGCACTAACCCAATTCAAACATGTAAATATGAATGCTTCCACTATACAACAGATCTCTTGAGTGGCGTACTCACTTTGAATTGTCATGCCACACTTCAAAACACTCAGGCTGGGTATTTTACAATCGCCTCCGATTTGCTCTGAGCACATCCGATCACAGATGAGAAGAAAACGCAGGATTTGAAAATATATTGGAAAATATCGCAAAATAACAAGAAAGAGGCCATATCCTAAATCAGACACCGCATCCTTGGAAACTAGGAGAAGCTGTGGGTATTGAGTCATTACCAGCTGCTACCACGCACCTGTTGTGAAGGCGCCTCTGTGACCACGAAATCTCCGAAGACCGAAAAGGTGTTCGAACTCACTCCGGCTTGCCAATATAAACTCCAAAATCATAAATCAAGCGTGTTATGTTCTGCCACAGATGAAGCCAGTCTTATTTCCGCGACGGCTCCGGACTGACACAGAGCTTTTTGGTTAATTATACCTGCCTCTTTTTGACGCTGGACACGTCACTGTTAAGAAGCATGTTGTGACAGTTGCGTTTTCCGATTGACGAGGCAGATTATTACTGTTTGCAAATGAAATGACGGGGCGAGTCCAATCAACATCAAGGGATTGGCTGTTTGGGACATTTGGATTCACATAACATACAATTAGACACTTCAGATAAGCGGTGTGAGGTGCAAGGTGGGAGAGTGGTTAGCGCCAATGCCTTTTAGCAAAAACGATGTAGAACTGAATTAGCAGTTAGTAATAGCAAGTCCTTCCTATCCCAGTGTTCCTATCAGTTTCTCTGGCTTGCTAAAAGTGTGAATAGCTACATCACCGCTGATCAGCTATAACATTATAATCATATATGGGTGTTGGAATTGACTGTATTTTTTCACATTTCTAGAGTACTTTAACAACCATTTGAGCTCTGATTTGTTTAATATTCCTCAAATCCTCTTGAGGCCAGAGGTTCTATGATGAAGGGCCTGTTTTGGTCAGCGGGCCTGACGTTGCCTACCCGAATGATGTACAGCACTGGCATTTGTAGAAAGTGATACTTTACCTCGGCCTACGATAGCACGGTCCGGCCCTTGGTCTTTTGACAATGAAAAAGTCGTCCCTCCAAGCAAGGACGATGAGCAGTGTTAGGCAAACTTGGCTACCCCTGAAGTGCATGAGCTCACAGAAAAAGTAATCACTTTGACCAAACTGAACGTGTTAGAAGCATCTGAGCCGAAGCCATGTTGAGATGGTGAACTTGCCGAAGAAATTACTGCTGGTTTGGCAAAAGATGGAAAGAAGGTGGAACAAAGTCAGGCTGCACAATCCACTGCAGGTTATTGTGAATGGAGTTGGATTATCATCAGATGGTCAGAATCAGTGAATAACAACAAATAATGCGGTCGTAATGTTTTTGCTTGATTGGTGTGATCTTTTATTTATTTATTTTTGGGCAACGTTTTACCTCAAAAGCCCGACCCATCGCCCAACCTTTTATGAGAGTAAAAATCAGTGAAAACGCCCGAGGCCCTATTAGAGCATGTATCAAAGAGGAACTACTCGGTGATGCCATGTGTTGCAATTGGAATATGCGATTTGAGTCAATGTCATCACACTGGGGCAGTGGATTGTATGGGAAAGGCCTCCCAGCCGCGGATGCACTACGGGGACATGTCTTTTATCATGCGCTGGGCAGATTACCAGCTGTGAGACAACTGGAGCCCCCAACCTCTGTCACATCACGCGGATTAGGCCTGCGCTCCAATTGGCCGAGGTGTCTCTCTATGTGTGTCATCTGCTTCCAGTCATTTCAACATGCTCCAAAGACTGAGATGCGTGCCCTCCAGAATCCTCTATTTGTGTCACAAGCCGCAGTGTTACGGAGAAGAAAGCGATGCAATAGAAATTAAAGCAATAGAATATGAAAAAAAAAAAGGGAATGGAATTGCAGATGGTCAGGCTCCCTAGAGAAATTGCTTTTTTTTTGTGGCCAAAAACAGTACAGCATCTACGGGCTAGCTCTCATTGTCGCCCACAAACCATCCAGGTTAACTTTATGTGGCTTTGGAATTGTATCTGATACTCAAAAAAGCCTTTAAATGGCACAATCATGCAGAATCATGGTTTATAGACTTTTTGGGCACCACAACATTGATACGATATATATGATATTTTACATGGAAAACAGGCTTATAGGCAGCTCTTTTCCTCGTAAGTTGTTTGGAGCGCCCTCTGCTGGCAGCAATAGAGACATCATCTTTGCCTAAAACAAGGTCCAAGCCACCGTTGTTGGCTAAGTACATGCTAACATATCCATGGTGCCGTGATAAACTTTAAAAATTGCAGAGGGTGCTTTCTAATACGCAACAATGCAGGAAACATATATTGAAAAGCAGAAGAAAAAGTGACCAAAGTAAACAGGATTACTCAAAACAAGTTTTTGCGTGATACAGTTTGTCACTTGAAAAATACAACTTTGGCAAATTTGCTAACAGAAGAGGATTATATTATTTGTTTTATCACGTCATTATGATGTTCTTCCCCCTGGGGTTGCCTCAAAAATCATTGTCTTTTGAGTGTGCAATGGTGCATGACAGTTTTCTTCTTTTTTTTAAGGATCTCTGGCACAAGGAATACACTTGTCTAGCTTCGTGGCAATGCTATTTGAATTATAATGATGTACATTTTGCGAGATTTCTTTTTTTTTCATGTGACTGATTCTGAATGTACGTGTTTATATTTCACTTTTAAATCAACATATACAATTGATAAAACTCTAATTTATTATCATGTAAGATGCACTTCTTCAGGGTTACCAAGGCACATCGTTTTGTATAGACAGTTTACAACAACATACTCCTTTTAACGACAACGTACTTCTTTTTATTTTGTTCTTTTGGTGAAGAACTGAAATGTTTGGGATTAGCACAAATCGCTCTGACGAAGACGATGTTATGTTTCATCTGCGTCCAGTCATTGTAACAGATCCCGCTGAGACGAAATGCCGAATTCAGCTTTTTTCCCACATCCCTCAATATCTCACAGCTAACGGCGTTGACATTGAGAAGGACCGCGATTGTTTTTTTCCCCCCCTACAAACCTCTAAACATTTCACTCTTGGCCGAGCCGTTTTCCTGCAGCCCCCCCCCTTCAAACCACAATTGCATCAGTTGCCCGGGCAACAATGGGCTTATTGAACATTTTATCAGGACGTATTGAGATCAACTGGGAGCCTCAGTCAGCGCTGCACAGGCATAATTCGCTGTAAATAGATGCCTCTGGAAACAGTGGCAGCTCTGTCTTTGAGGGCTTAATATCGAGTGAGACAAGTGGGTCCAGAAGCTCATATTGAATGCAGCTTAAAAAAAAAAAAAAAGAACAGCACAAAATGAAGAAATGAAAGCTATCAGCCCGACCAGGCAACTCGATACATTATGTAACATTGAGGCTATATTGTATTCATTTATCTGTTTTATAAATTCAATAAGGTTAAGTGTGAGCCTATATCAGCATTTCACCTTACTGTGTCAGTGTTTGTAAAAAAAAAAAAAAAGGTCAATGGAGATAAAAAATCATATCTTGTACATTTTTGTATATGGTAATTATTGGTTTAAGCACAAAAAGAGGAGGATTTCTCAGGAACATTTAGTTTATATAGCAAACGCATCAAGCGGGACGTTGTACAGGGTAATGGAAATGAAGTGCTTTTAAAAGGTTGGTTGAGAGAGAAAGTTTTTTGGGGGATTTTGTTTTTCCATGATGGTAAAAAAAAAAGAAGGTAAATCCACTCCGTGTAGCGAAACCATGTGCCAGTTTTTGTTTCACGCGGATGAGACCTCCGTCATTAATATAACTATGGGGAGGAAACAAATCACAATAAAAAAAAACTTCTTTCATTCAAAGTCACATTTTTATTCAACCTTTTGTCCCCATTTAAAAAAGCAAATCCCCCCAGTATGTGCAAAGATTAATCATGCGTCGCATTCCGACATCGCACACACAGCGGTTCATCATTTCGGCAGCGGCGGAAAGCGCATGGTTCCCGTGTAAAATTAACTGATTGTAAAATTAGTGAAGAGTGAAATGGAAGGAACTTGCTCTAAGAGAGAATTAGGGCTTATCATAAATAACCTGTCAGTTGCAGCGCCCCCATAAAGCTTTACAAGAGCACAAGTGATTGAGGGCTTTTGTTATTGCTCTATGGATTTTATTCTGTCAAATCAATCCATCTTTTTTTTCCCCCGGATATACAGTACAGTGCCTCTTGAAAGTACTAATACACCTTGAACTTTTGCAAATTTTGTCATGTGTACAACCATAAACATAAAGATTTTCGGAGTGCATTAAATTGCCTTTATAACATTCCTAATGACTGCAGAATGGTCACACCTTGCCCTAACCATTAAATAGAGGCCACCTATGTGTAATCTACTGTACTCTCAATATAATTCCAGCTGTTCTGTGAGGGCCTCAGAGCTATGGTCAGAGTGTATTGGTCACTAAACAACATCATGGAGCACACCAGAGAGGTCAGGGATAAAGCTGTGGAGAAGTTTAAAGCAGCGTTAAGTTATACAAAGATTTCCCAAGATTTGAACATCTCACGTAGCACTGTTCAATCCATCATTCGGAAATGGAAAGAGTATAGCACCACTGCGAACTTACCAAGATACGGGCGTCCACCTAAACTAACAGACCGAACAAGGAGAGCACTGGTCAGAAATGCAACTAAGTTCTCCAAGATAACTCTGGAGGAGCTGCGACGTACTGCCGCTGAGCTGGGGGAATCTGTACATGGGACAACTATAAGTCGTGCTCTACACAAATCTGGCCTTCATGGACGAGTGGCAAGAAGAAAGCCATTATTGAAAGGAGGCCATAAGAAATCCCGTTTGAAGTTTGCTAGAAGTCATATGGAGGACACAGCTACCATGTGGAAGAAGGTGCTTTGGTCAGATGAGACAAAAATTGAACTTTTTGGCCCAAATGCAAAACGTTATGTATGGCACAAACCTAACACTGCTCATCGTCCTGAGTGCACCATCCCCAGTGTCAAATATGGTGGGGGGAGCATCATGTTATGGGGCTGCTTTTCCTCAGCGGGGACTGGGAAGATTGTAAGAATAGATGGGAAGATGGATGGAGCCAAATACAGGGACATTTTGGAGGAAAACCTGCTGGAGTCAGCTAGAGAATTGAGGCTGGGGCGGAGATTCACCTTCCAGCAGGACAATGACCCTAAACACAAAGCTAAATCAACAATGGAATGGTTTAAATACAAACATATTAATGTGTTAGAATGGCCCAGTCAAAGTCCTGACCTAAATCCTTTTGAAAATCTGTGGAAAGACCTGAAAACTGCTGTTCACAAACGCTCTCCTTCTAATTTGACAGAGCTTGAGTTGTTTTGTAAAGAGGAATGGGCTAAAATGTCAGTCTCCAGATGTGCAAATCTTGTAGAGTCATACCGCAAAAGACTTGCTGCTGTTATTGCAGAAAAGGGGGTTCCACAAAGTATTAATTCATGCTGTATGAATACTTATGCACGCCCCACTTTTCAGTTTTCTATTTTTGAAAAATAATAGAATCATGTATCATTTTGCTTTCACTTTGTCTGTTACTTGTGTGTGAACTTTCAGTAAAAATTCAAAATAAAATCTTATGTTTAGGGTTGACAAAATGTGCAAAAGTTCAAGGTGTATTAGTACTTTCACATAGCACTGTATGTATTTACAGAACCACCATCAAACCACTCTATCAATAATACTTTTGGAAGCGTTTGAAGGTATTCTGCTCGGGCGCAAGTTGAAGAACTGGTTTTGCCAAGAGAGAGAGAACAGTATTCAATCAAATGAACATATGAATGAAAATATTTTCCATAAATTAAGCACGAAAGAGAGTGGATTTATCTTTTAATTGCCGAACCTCATTCCTGCCCCTCCTGTTGCTCTGCTCTTAGAAGAGATAGTGCAGTAGGTGCAGTTCGATACAAGACTGCGACGAACAGAGCAGGGAAAGAGCATCGAGAAACAAAGAGAAAAACCAAGTGGCACGACTACACTTTGAATAAATATAAGCTTTGGGCTGTGGAGATTACTGTATTTTTTTTATTTATTTTTTTCCTTTGTCTTCTTGCGTCTTTGCCCACAACCTCTCCTCTCTCTCACTTCTTCTTCTTCTTCTTCTTCCTCTCCTCCGTCGTCTGCTTTACATCGAGACAGCTCCAAGACAAAGCAATCAACGCCGCCGCCGCCCCTCTTCACCAATGCACTTTCTTCACCCACACTTTGAACTGGCATCATTTGAAGACACATGGCTAAGTGATGCATTTTTGAGAAGGTGGGGAGAGGAAAAAAAGCACAATACCCTGCTCTTTGAGGGCGCAGACGAGCTTTTATCGCTGATCTGTGAAACTTTAAGGCTTTCGCTCTCTTTCTCCCAAATGCGAACTGCTTACGTTACAAGAACTGATGTATTTCAGACAGTGTTTGGACTATGGACATGCACTTTTTTTTTTTGCATTTATTTATTTTTGTCCACTAATGCTTGCCATATTTCTAAAGTATGTTTTTGTTCCTCAAAAGAAGAATCAGCAGCCTGGCCTGTTTACTACTGTATATAAGCTGTAATATATTGTGAATACGGGCTCATCTGTGTGAGCGTGTCGCTGTGGCGTATGTTTCTGTATAGTGAAAATGTTTGTACAATGTGCGTGGGTGAGTTTGTAGCTGTGATCTTTCTCGATCTTACATTTACAATGCACTGTTTGTCAATAAAGACAGCAAATGATTCAGCAAATTCCATAGTGACTATTTTTGTGAGCAGTGATAAAAAGTATATAGATTTGCTTTGGCGTAACCATTTGGGAGATGTTCGCCAGACTATCCTGTATTGCAATGGCACAGAAGAAGAATAAACTATTGAAAAGAAGAAGAAGAAAAAACATTTGGAACTTTTCTCTTAACATGCAGACTTTTAAGGGGTCATTAAGGTGAGTTCAGGCTAAATATTCTGACACTGAAAGCATAAGACCTAAATTATCCCCCATGTGCCATTAATCTTTCAGATGAGAGGAGACTGCTGCATACTAAAATGTGATAAAAAGCCGTAAAGGTTCAAGAAACGGAGTGAATCATTTATGAAAGCATGTGCCAACATTTCAGAACACAATAATGACCTGTATACCAAGTTGGTATATTGGTGTAAGAACCCGTAACTCTGTTGAAAATAAGTTCCACGATAAACACAGCAAAGCAGAATCATTTACAGGAACTGGCACACTAAAGGTAAAGGTAAATGTCAATGGAATCCTATTACCATAAAATCATGAGCTGCATGCTGTATGTGAGTTTACCTGGCTCAAAACATGAAGATTATGATTGTTTGCAGGAGCTCTACAAAATGTACGTTTTTAACAAATTGGGGATCTGCGATTCAAAGCTTAGACCACATTGTTTCTTATTGGTCAATAATTCAAAACATTATCATTACCCTAACTCATTTGACAGGGTAAACCATGGCCGGAAAATAATGTTGGGTTGGACAATTATTCACAAGCTTAAGAAATTGTAATGCCATTTAATGTGCTAAAAAGTGCAGCCTTATATCTGTCCAAATGGTCAACGCAAAGTAACACTATGATAAAGTTCGTCATAACTGCACACAAAAACTAAAGCCAGCACAGAAGTCATCCTTGGTGAAAAGACAGGCTCAATAAGGAAAGGCATGATGAGCTAATGGCCACCCATATGAAAAAAACCTGCATGGTTTATATATGGCAAGCTTCATGGCTTTGTTATATAAATTGGATAAAATAATCCTTAAAGGGTCAGTATACGTTTTATAAAAACTGCATTCAATTATGGCCTCTTTCATATAAAAAAGAATACATGGATCATATAAGGGATTTCCATAGTCTTATAAGTTACATATGTGATTTATATATGCAATTTAAAATCTTAGATATATGGTACAAATCATTAATTTGGTTTAAAAAAAATCTTGTAAATTATGTGTCTTAGACAATTTTAATGTTTATAAGTCAGCAGTGTGTTAGCTTATGAAGATTTTATATGATTACTGTATTTTACATAAGATATATTATGTCTATTATATATATATATATATATATATATATATATATATATATATATATATATATATATATATATATATATAATTGCAATAAAACACTTATACAAATTCCTGATAAAACAAATGTTTATTTTAAAGCAATATTGTGAGAACTTATCATTTGCACAAAGGCAAACCACTTCCAGTGGAATATCGAACATGACAAAGTACCTGACAATTACTCCTGTTATCAAAAAGCATTATTATTTCAGTGTCCAGTGTCGCTTTATCCTTTCCCCTTTTTTCTGTGTTGTCCATTGATGACAGCGCCAATGTGCGATGGTACAACGCGAGGCAATTTTTTGAATGCTGCTCCTGAAAGATAAAATAAAACAAAGAACGTAAATAGTTTTAATTGACAAGCTTACACCTTTTTGACGAGAGCAGCAGGTGGAGAGGGCTTTGGAACACTTGGAGATGAAAGCTGCCCTTATTCGATGTCAGAGCTAATAAGAGAGAATGTTGAACCACGAGACCGGTCTTGTGCTTATCATGTCTGGCATCTCTGTAAATACAAATCAAATATTCTAAGGTCAAACAATAGAGCTTATGCGTGTGATGTCATAACAGAGCAAAACAAAGTGTATGGCTATTGCCATGTTCACGTGGACCTTTGGAACTGGGGAGAATATTTTCCTCAGTTGGAAAATGCACATGAACGTTCACTCAGCTGGGGGAAAACAACAAGGGAACTCAAGTCGAGCTTAGCCCACCTTGACTGTGCAAATCAGATTTGTTCTTTTACCATCTAATGTGACTTTTTTTTAAATTCTTCTACGTTCTTTAGTTTAGTGTGAAGTAACATTTGCGAGAGAAATTACATTAATGCTAGCTTGATAGAATTAATTTACATTTAGTGTGCAGGAGTTTCCATGCTAAACAATCTAGCAAAGTTAGCTGCAGGTGTGTTTAATGAGAAGCACAAAGATAAAACTATACTGTTCTGAAACTATTATAACTATTATTAAGGTAAATCCATTAGTGTTCAAAATGTTAAGGCTCTTAACTAAAATCTACTGTAACTCTGAACATCCCCACAAAGAAATGTAATATCCAAAATGAATTGGGACTGTAAACTGCAAATAAAATGTAAAGGACAAAATAAGGCAAAGACACAAAAAACAAAAACTCACACTGAATAGCCAGGAGCAAAACACAGGGGTCTGAACACACACGGAACAGGTGGAACACATTATGGCGGGGCAGGTAATCATCACAGGGGAAGTAAAGCAAAAGCACAAGGACAGAACAGACATGTTAAAATAAAAGACTATGGACATGAACAAAGACTAGGGCCGTTTCTCAATTCTATTTAAAGACATCAATTACAAACTTGTGCAGTAAACAAAAATAAAATGTTTACATTATTTATAATTTTTTACATTATATAAGGCATTTTGTTCTGTGTAAAGTCATTAAAATATGTTATGTGCAAACTGAAACATAAAAAAAAAACATTTAAAATATGAAACAGTTTTTGAAGTTCCCATATAAAGATTTGTCTGCAGTGTCCTGCAGACAAGAAGCCTGAGGGCCACCAAAAATTGGTTTGAGGGCCGCATCAGGCCCCCAGGCCTGACTTTGGACATGCCTGCCTTAGTCTATATGCTTGATGCTCCATATGAGATACTTTTACACAAGAAAAATATATGAAACAGTTGTTGTAGAGTTTCATTATGTTTTCCATATACAAAATCTATACAATTTTTGCTATCATGCTGGACATATATGACATACATGAGTTTGATTATACATAAAATGTATACAGTTTGTATATGGTGGTTTTACACCATATAGGATCCATATATCATTTTGTTAAAACAGATACAATTTATATGCATTTTTGATGAGACCTTTCCATATGGGCACTAGCCTGCAAGTTAATAATACACTTATTTGTCAGAAGTTTCAGATGTTTTACAATATGAAAACGTATATTAGACAAACCGCTTGCATCAAAAGGTAAATGAATGAAATGAATGAAGTAAATAAAGATTGAGATTTGCAGTGTATTGTTCTTCCCATCAGCTCACCATTAGGTCACATTTAAGTCCAAGGTAGGTCAGACGAGGATAACGTTCATATCTTATGGATGATTCTCAGTCAAGTTCCTCATCTTCGGTGGCAGACACAGGCATTTGAGGGGCATGACTTCATCACCGCTGAGTGACAGAAAGAGGTCAACAAAAGAAGCCAAGGGATTTTTAAAGGAGCAAAATTCATAATGTTTTTCCATGACTCATCCTCGGACAATCTCCCTCGTCCTCTGCACACTCTAGATGAATAATTGACTTCTCTGATCCAGGGGTTTTAAGCAGTGGTTCCCCACCTTGTTTTTTTTTTCTTTTTAAGAAGACAACTAAATGGTCAATTATCCTACAGAACATTCCCAAAGACATACAATCTACGACAAAACTAAAATAATTTATTTTTAATGTTAGTAAAATGGTAAAATTGAAAAATATGTTTAAAAAAATCCTCAATACACATTATTTATTGACCATATTTATGTTCTTTAGACATTAAAATGAATAAATATGGCTTTTAATAATTTAGCTGATGAGATAGACGCAGGGTTCTATACTGAGACACATTAACTGAAAAACCTGGGTATTAGCATCAAAGCTTGTTTTTCAGATGCTTTTGGGGCATTTCTATAGCATGCCTACATTTTGTCCTGGTGCATGTCCTAGATGTAAAGCTTACGCCCAACCAAGCCAAAATGTTAGTCTGGAGCCCTGGACAGACACTCCAAAATAAACCTCAGCTTAAAGCAGAATTAAGGTACGTGTTTACCTTAATAAATCATTTTCGTAGTCCCTCTGGGGGTAATACAAGTGTTAATGCGGCACGGTAGTACAGCTGTTAGCGCTCGTGCTTCACAGCTAGAAGGTCCTGGGTTTGATTCCCACCTGGGACGGGGCCTTTCTGTGTGGAGTTTGCATGTTCTCCCCGTGTCTGCGTAGGTTTCCTCCGGTTTCCCCTACCACTAAAACATGTACAATAGGTCAGAATGAATGAGAGTGTGTTTGAGAGTGCGCATTGGGGTACGACGGATGGAAATTAGCCCAAGGCTACAATTCGGCGTGGCTTGTTTACATACATGAGACCCATGTATGTTCATTAACATGCACTGTCCCGACCGAATAAACCAATAAATAAATAAAATGGGATGATTGGGGAGTCTTTCATCTCCTGCTGGTGTCTCTGGCAAGAAAACCACAATTTCAACTTTGCCTGCACCGGGTTGGAGCCACCAATACACACTAATGGAATCAAGAAGAAGAAGCTAACAGGCTAACGGGCAAAGCTAACTGCGGGCTAGTGTCACTTAAAAAGCATTTACAGCCAAGTTTAAGTGAAAAACAATATCTCCATTGTGTAAAAGGATGTACCTGTTGTTACAGTTACAGTTGTGCGGATTTTTCATCGCCTTCTTATTATAATTTTTTTGATCCAGCACACTGGTTCAGGACCGGAGGAGGTGCGTACACAACAAACGCAACCACACCTCCAACTTCCATGTTAACCCTATGTAGACGTGCTTCGACGTGCTTCGAAATGTAAGCAAAGCCGTCCGCTTGTATGAAGCGTAGCAAATGCGAGTGGATGAGGAAAAACGCGTGTCAAAGCCAGGGAGAATAGAGCGGTACACGAGCAGGGATGCCGCGCCCACTGCTTCATGCACACAAGTAATCACAATCTACACGTGCATTCATTTACGCCTTGTTAACCAATCAGGGACTGGACTCATATAGTGAGGTCACCTGTTACCTGCAGCATGGAGGACAAGTTGATCATCGCGGTTTGCACTCGGCCTGAGTTGTATGACACGCCTCCTAATTATGACGCTTGCAAAACTTCACGCGCAGCAAACAGGCGTTTCTCGTGAGTGTGAAGCGGCAATGTTTAGCGTCCAACTAGAGGCGGATGGGGCGTGGGTGCACGTTTGGTCTGTACCTTAACAGCGTAGTATTTACTCTCACAGACACAAAAACGCAACACGCTACGACACCTGCAGTGGCGCTTATGGCCTCTAGGGGCAAAAGTTACTTAGTTCTGCTTTAAACAACAGACCCATTACCATTCAATGCAAACATAGTTTCTATTTCATTCCTTGAAGTCCAAACTCTAAACAAGCTGTTCCTGTTAAAAGAGGCTGCGACAATCAAAAAAAACTGTGCCATTACTGAAACTGATCACAATTAATAAAAATTTAATTCAAATAATTCGTAATGCTTTACTCATCAAAGTCGATGCCCCCTAGTTTGGAAGCACTGGTGTAAAGTAGTCTGCTCTTTGGACTTCACCATAGTGTCCCACCCTTACACTGAAGTCTCCAATGGAAACACGCACACCGAGCGCACTTGCCTTTTTTGTGCTGATCTATTATTGATCAGCAGACAGCATTCTCTATCTACAAGGATGCTGAAATAAACACGACGCAGCACTGCAGAGATTTGCACTGATCTTAAGCGAGCCCACTAAGGCTCAGTGGAGTTAGGTTTACTGGCAAAAGCAACGCCAAAAACACAGTTCAAAGAAAGCAGTGGTTCTGTATAAATAATTAAACAGCAGAATCAAAACAGAACCAACCTGCCATGTTTTATCTTTTGCTGAAAGGAAATTTGAGTTTAGATTTCATTGCTCATGTATCTGTTAGACAGAAAGGCAAATTCAGTTAGCTGAACAGTAGCAAAGCGTATGAATAGTACCTGGATTTTACTATTTGGAAGAAAGAAGGAAAGAAACATCTGTACAGTGGAAAGTGAAGAACTTAGCGGTGGCAATATGGACATGCAAACGTCAATCTCTGAGTGAAGCGCGTTGCTCAAGGACACAACAATACCATTCATGGTTTACAGATCAAGGGTTATCAAACCTTTTGGGACCAGGGACCCTTTCACGAACATAAAATATCCCACTCCTGAGCATCCTCCACACCCGATCAGTTTGATGCTGTTCTAGATTACTACAGGACTGTTTCAAGAGCTTAAAATGAATAGCTTGTGAATGCATTTTTCAAATCTTTTTTTAAATTCAGTCCTTAACGTCCTAAATCATGCAAAGCCAAGTTTTTTTTTTGGTGCTTTTTAATCATTGTGTTATATTCTTCTTTTGTTTTGTTTCAATCCGACGCTCATCTGCACCAAAAAATCGCTAGCCCACACTCTGGTAAATGTCACAATGATATTTCTATGACGAGTGTTCTGAGCGTGTTTTGGTCATTTCACTATGCCACTATACGTTATACGGCTGGTGTGAAATAGAGAGCTCTATGTCCTGCCAGATCCCAGCAGGACCTTTGGCCGTGTTATAGTGTGAAGCACTGCTGGGCCTGTTCCTCGATTTACTCCCTAATCCTCACCTGCTCTGTTCGGCGGCCTGTCGGGTCCTGTCGCCCCGTGTTTACAGCTGCGGCATGAATAAAGAGGAGCTGCTTTGGTGACACGGATTTTCATGAATAACTAATTTCGAACAGAGAGTTTCGTGCGAACAGGGGCGGCCCTGGACCCGGGGCTGGTGTCGTATGGGGAAGCCATCTGTAAGGGGGCAGATTCAGGCAGCAGAGGATTTGGCAAAGGGACGTCCAACAGGCAAATGTCACATCCCTGGAGGTGCACTGCTGCTGCTTAATAAGGTTCGTGACAGCCAACAAGTCAAATCTCACCAATGTGTTGTTGACTTTGTTGTTATTGTTTTTGGTAAGATTTTCTTGTCTTAACCGCAAGATTATGCTGCACAAAATAATAAAAAAGCTTCCATTTATTCGTTGCTGAGGAAATCCAAGTCGACATGCGTTGGCTTTTTAATCCAGTTTGCCAAGGCTTTTTAACTTTCTAACCTGCATTTTCGTCTGTTTAGTGAGATAATAATTCATAAGTAAAACTTTTCTAGTATACACTTGCCAACGCTCTGTAACCTTAAGTGTACTGGTGTTTATATTTACAGTTCCTGTACATGTGGGAGGTTGAAACTTTCTGCTTCTGAAGTGAGAGCATTATGAAACAACAGAGGGGCGTATGAAGGCAGAGAGGATTTCAGCCAGGTATATCCTTACCTCACCTTTCCAGCACTTCACCATAATGTTCCCGCCATGTTCTGCTCTGTATCTTCATATATTCTTTTATGGAGGAGCACTGATTGATGTGCTAATTACACTTCACTTTGTCGTATATACAGAACCTATTCTACAACAGGAGTCAAGTACTACACAAAACTTTGGGCTGACTTACTTAGTCCAAAAATATACCTTTAAAACATGTCAGGAAATGCCATGCAGACTGAGAACAACAGCTCAAGCCCATTCCAGTCATTCCTGTCACCACCGGGGTCATGTTGTCGACACATCTGCCTTTGAACTCATAATTATCCTCAAGTAAAATGACATTGTTTACCTCAATGGTGGCTCTATTTGTGATGTCAATGTCATATTGCGTTTTTATATCGTGCTTGTTCCATGCAGCAATATTAAGTTGAGCTTTTGATGGTGACGAACGCACCATACAATTACCAATCAGTGTACCGCATTTGTAATTTGACAAAACAGGACAATTAACGATGGTGTTTTTCTCATATCGTCTAGACCAGTGGTTCTCAACCAATCATGACAAGCCAAAAATAATATCTATTCCAATGCATAAACTCAGGGCATGTTTAGTCTCTGAAATACTGTTTTAGAGACGCACCGTTCCAGCTTTTTTTATTTAAACCAATATTTGGGGTTTGAGCATCTATCGATACCCAATAGGGCTACTAACTGATACCAGGAGAAGTTGATTATTTGTTGTCTGCATAAGGAGACTGGTTTGCAGTGATTGAAGAAGTAAGCTTGAAATTAAGCTTAAAGTAACAGGCCACCGTTTTTACATACTGAGATATGTTCTTACCTGAGCTTAGACGAGTTGATACGTACCTGTCTGATCTTTGTGCGTGCCCTCAGTCACGCAAAATGACCAAAGATGTTTTATAGTATTTGGTGTCTCCCAGCATAATAGCTCCAAACGGGGGTGAAGTTGGAAGCTACCAAGCTCTTACACGGGCACGCACAAAGACCAGAGAGGTATATATCAACTTGTCTAAGCTCAGGTAAGAACATATCTCAGTATGGAAGAAATGTGTGCCCTCAGTAACGCAAAAAGACCAAAGATGTTGTTAGCATTTGGCCTCTCCCAGCATATTTCTATGGCTCCAAACAGGGTGTAGTTAGAAGCGACCAAGCTCTTACACGGGCATGCACAAAGACCAGACAGGTACGTATCAACTCGTCTAAGCTCAGGTAAGAACATATCACAGTATGAAAAAACGGTGGCCTGTTCCTTTAAGCATAAATTCAACCTGGAAGACCAACTGCACCTGCAGGCCGGCACTACATTCATCACCTCACTAAACATTCAATCATCGCTTCATCTCAAGCCGCACCTCTGTGACAGCCCATCAGCGCAGCAGCACGTTCCTGCTTCAACCAATCATTACCCAGGATTCCCCTATTAAGCATCACTGCCTCGCACCTTTCCCAGCGTGCTGCGACCCTCCTCGGCCCCTCCGCCACCTGGCCTCTCTACTCTGCTCTGCTCATCAAGGCTCGTCGTCCACTGGCTCCCTCAGAACTCATCCTCTACCACCACCAGTGTCCAGACTCTGAGGGAAAAGACTCTCCTACATTCATTCATCACGCCCATGTATTATTTCATACCATTACCATACTGTCTTCTGTCAGGGTCTGAGCACCAAATATGATTCATGTCCAATAAAACTCTTTTAATGCCGCTTTGTTTCTGTGAGTCTTTTCAGGTTGCACAAACCTGTGCCTATGCCCATGCAGATTGAGCACAGTGATTGCAGTACCTTTTATAGAACAAACAAGAGTGCTTGCAAACTAAATTGTAGAAAAGTAACAGAGCTTTATAGGTATGTACAAAGTAAACCGTTATATACTAAAATAAAAAATAAAATAATCAAGCATTCTACTCTTCCATTTATCTTCCCTCTCTCCATGTAACCTTCCTGTTCCTGCTTCCTATTGTTGTGCCGTATAGCCCCCAGTCTGTGGTGTGTATATATATAGCTTAGTTCTGACAGCGGGATGTGTGCTTTCCTGGGATGCCCTCCATGTTTGTACAAGTTCTCTCTCTAATCTTATTTTTTACGGTCTTTGCCTGTTTCTGCAGTATGAATTTTTCTACACAGTGAAATCCATAGCTGTCAGTGTCCAATGATGGCACAGTCCAAATTCTGACCCTATGCAGTTCACATTTTGGGTATAGATTTCCAGACAGATCGACATGTTAGTGAAGGATTAAATATTACTATAATGAGATTTTAAATTCTGTATTTAGGTCAAAAGTTAGAAGACCACTGTCAATCTTTTTTATATATTCATGTCATGTCCAGTTAGGATCATGTTTATTGTGTCTGACATGTTCTGGTGTCTCTTGAGGTCAGCTACCCATCCATCCATCCATCCATCCATTTTCTTCCGCTTTATCTGGGGCCGGGTCGCGGAGGCAGCAGTCTCAGCAGAGATGCCCAGACTTCCCGATCCACGTACACCTCCTCCAGCTGTTCTGCGGGGACCCCGAGGCGACACCAGGCCAGCTCGGAGACATAGTCCCACCAGCGTGTCCTGGGTCTTCCATGAGGCCTCCTCCCAATAGGACATGCCTGGAACACTTTCCGAGGGAGGTGACCAGGAGGCATCCGAAACAGATGCCATAGCCACCTCAGCTGGCTCCTTTCGACGAAAAGGACAAGATCGCGGATACAAGCGGCCGAAATGAGTCAGCTACCCAATTGAGTATATTCTTCTAGCAATACTGAGTAACCATGACCTTATGAGTCAATCAATGTTGCAACCCAAGAGTGAATTTCAAAAAAATGGTATGGGTCATAATTATTTCCCTTGCAAAAAGCTTGTTAAGCACTTGTCCACTAACCAATAGGTGGTGGTTTCAAACCCCATCCAAGACAGTGGCTCAGCGGAAAAGAGCGTTCACCCACAGATCTTTAAAGGTCAGCGGTTCAAATCCAGTGTTTCCCAACCAGGAACAAAGGGAACTTTTAATGTACGCAAGCATTTTTCAGAGGATTGAAACTGTATATATTTTTCAAATTAAGGAAAAATGTTATGATTTTTATATTTCCTTTTTCGGAATCACTGGGATATTTCACTTGCATTGTCTACTCCGTGTAATAAGGGCACATTCATTCTTTGGTAGACAGTGACACTAGAATTGATCAAACAAAAGTCAGCTCCTATCGCCTCACAATGTAAAACTCCCAGACTGATTTGAATAAGCTGATTTAGAAAATTTCCAAAATGACTCTATTTTGCATCTCCATAGCAACGGGGGGTAGAAATCTGTCTTTTGAAATCATCTCAGAAATGATGGCATGCTCCGTGACAATAACAGCGAGCCTGACAGAGAGACAAATACAGAGTCTACACAGCAATAGTGGCATCGCACACACCACTCCGTTTGTGAGTATATTATGGATCTACTCTGGCCTTGTCTTCAGCTCACAATGGCACGCTTCAGAACAGCAATCAGCCGCGCTCATTTGTCTCCTGTCTGTGGACTTCTGCTGCTGAAGGCAACTCTCTTTGTATAGGTTTCGATCGCATATATTCTCTCCAAGGCCACAGTAATATAAGCTATGAGTCTCGGATTCATATGTATTCATGTTATCATTGCAAACACTGAGGATTTTCCCATAGCGTTTAATTAAGTTACAGTGAGCCCCGATCTATTGTTGAAATTGACAGGTGGACTTGTGTTCCTATTTTAATTTCAGTGGAGACTGCAGTGGTAGTTTTTTTTATTTTATTATATGGACCATTCAACAGAAATGTTTTCGCGCTCATTTTTCAAGAGGTGAACTCAAAGAACCTTTTCTATGACAGGCGTGGCAAATTAAGATACTGATTAGACCCACACCCATGAATATTAGGCTGTCTACAATAAAAGGACACTCTGAAATGTTCAGTTTTGCTTTGAAGGGTTGCTGGCAATGGGACACAATGGACACAGCCCGGCCACGCTCAATCAAACGTGTTTGTGGATAGGTCAAGATCGCCTTCACATGACTCGCAACCGCAATGGTGACGTACTGTAATCACATGGATTCAGTGGAGCAATTTGGGAGGAATGGGACTATTATGTTCTTAGAAAAAAGTTTATGTCTATGAGTTCACCCCATGAAAAATGAGAGCAAAACCAAAAGTGGTCCATTTACATTTGTGTTGAGTGTATTTGGTTGGTTTATGGAGGTTCTCTGAAAGGCCCCATGAGCAAATCCAATGTGTGCATTACTCAGTCCCAAGGCAGCGGTGCAAATAAAGAAGCTCACCCCCAGTGTGAATGTAGGGAACGAATAGTGGTAGCGTGGAAAGTCTTGTCAATCTTGTAAATTGTAATCATCTATGTAGTTTCCAAATGCTTCGTTTGATGTGGACAGATTATTATCTCCATGTCCCCAGTTCCCCCCTTCTAGTAAACAGATCTCTTGTAATCTCGTTGCTGTCCAAGTCTAAATTCCAGTTTGTGCTTGCAGTGCTTGATAGAACTCCCCATTCTGCTGATCGGAGCATCCCAGTGAGCACCCAGGGGACACCCATTCTGCTGCATCAGGAGTGACTCACTGCCTCGACGTGGACCTCCAAACTCAACCCAATCCCACAGTCAAATTATTCAGAAATATATTAAATTTACAAGAGACACAGTTTATAATGGAGAATTCTGCATATTTTAGATGCGGGTGTGGGTTGCGGGACGTTGCATCATAAGGTTTAGTGCTGAGTTCAGACTGACTCAGAGCAGATAGCATCACTTGCTCTTTTAAGATAATCTTTTTCCCAATTACACATTGATTAGCTCATTTACACTTCAGTCACGGGTCTTTTGGGGTGACACTGTGCTAGTGTTAGTCATCAAACGGCGAACACGGCAACCTTGAAGTGGCAGTGGCCTGTACGTATAAGTGAATCTCGGTTCATATATTCCTTTCTGTTTGATTCGCCGTACAATCCCGGTGTAGTGACAAAGTCAGAGCAGTCTTGGGCCTATTTGTAGTGAAATGAAGTTAGGTTTTTGCATGAGTATATATTACATTATTGAGAAGTGTAAAGTTGAGCGCTCATCCTGGATTGTTGCTTGTTATAATGCTATTGCAAAAAACATAATACACATTAATATTGCATTTAAAATTAAACAGCCAAATGCAGGAAAACGTTCTCACGAGATTTTGATGCAACAATGTCAGATATCCATCCAAATGTCGGGTGTGTTGAACCCCATAATCCATTGTTTGCGATTGGGCCAATTCCAAACTTTGCTACCCAAAGTCTATGTATTTAAACTTACTTCAACAGGCCTGTGAAAAGACGAGGAGCACTGTTAAGGCATCCACAAGCTTACCCCCCAATTCAAACAGTACGTCTTGCAGTGTGATTGGGAAAGCCATGTGCAGGCCCGGGTCTTATTAATATTTTACATGGTTCGAAGCCAACACACAAAGTGAAGCCCTCTCCCAATCTCCATACTAACCAGTCAGCTGCGCTCTGCCCTGATTGTGCTGGAACTGCTCCCCCATCGTGTGGCGCCTCATTCTTTTCTCCTCATTGCCATGCAAAGTGATCAACGTCGCACAAATTAGTCGCAATAAAATCACCGCAGTGGTCTCCCAGGCAACACAAAGGCGTGAAAATGTGAAACAACACCGCATGCTGTCAATAAAGCCACGCATGACTATATACGCGCGAGTGAATGGACTTGGCAATCCCACGATGAGAGTAATTTCACATCGATAAGCAGCATTCAGACGCTCAGATGTATTGTCGGCGCAGTCCACAAAACTATTACAGCCTGTGCAGCCTATTATGATAAATCAGTAGTTTGATTTATGCATTTTTGTCCTGAACAATCTCTGTTTCTCATTCTCACAGGGCGCTCCAGGACAATTTGAAATCAACAGTCCACATTCACAGACGGCCTTTTCTATAATACATAGACATTCTTTTAAGTTGACAAAAAGATATCCACGCTGAGGCGCTCAAAAGAACGTTTATAAGCCACTATTATACGCGATATGTCCACTTTAGGTGCAACAGTCTATTGGCATTTTGCTCCTCTCCATCTTTAATCCTTTTTCTCCACCGGTCTTCCTCCAGGTGTCGATTGCAGCAGGATACAAAGCAGAGCTACTCTCGCGCCCAAAAACTGCGCAGTCCAAAACTTCCAAAACCCTCGTACCTGGCTAACATTTCAAATCCAGGAGGACTTGAGGTAAGAGGATTGGATGGAGGACTTTTGGCATTTTCTCTTGGCTGCCTTTGAAAATGACAGAGTTTCTTGACACTAATAGCGGTGGCAGCTCTTTGACAAAGGCAGATGGCTAAAGGAAGTAAAGGCACTGACAGATGGAAAATGGCTCCGTAGCTGTTGATTATGTCTAGCGAAGGCGATGATTGACGAATCTCTCGACGCGCTAATGTCCCTGTAATGGTAAGACAGTTAGCATCCTGTTTTGGATATCGTTGCATTAATTTAACAGGAAGCAGTAGGTTTAATTAAAAATAACATTAGCGATGACAGTAACATTCAATGGAAAAAGAATTATAAGCATCCTTTTTGTCAATATGCTCCCTGTGTATTGAACATACCCTAACAGCTTGTTAAGTTCTGTCATAAATGCCCGGGACGAGCAATAGGAGTTGCCTTGATACAGTATAAAGAAAATAAAACATTTGAACCAAAAAATAAACATATCAAATAATAGGTTTGTATATCTTCAACAGTTGCCACATTTTGCGCTTATATACAGTACACTCAGATTATAGCCTACAGTATTTTCCGTAATGATTCATTATTAACATAATTTTTGATCGATTGAGCCAATGACGATTAACTGATTAATCATGAACATCCCTACGTTCGTAATATCTTGATATCAGTAAAAGTTAGCTGCTCCCTCTTTGTGTATCTTGACTTAATAACATGTATCATTTTATTGATATCTTTAAACTTGATAATCACAATGGCTACAAATATGTAAGCTAAACACAAGGATACTGACCATATCAAGTGGTTGGTTTTGTACAAATGATTATAAACCACAAGAAGATATATATTTTTTACCTTTATTTGACCAGGAAAGTCCCACTGAGATTAAGAATCTCTTTTTCAGGGGAGTCCTGGCCCTAGAGGGGAAGCTATTGTACATGTTTATAGTGGTAGGGGAAACCAAAGGAAACCTACGCAGACACGGGGAGAACATGCAGACTCCACACAGAAAGGTCTCGTCCAGCTGGGAATCAAACCTGAGACTTTCTAGCTGTGAGGCAGGAGCGCTAACCACTGCACCACTGGTTAAACTGCTTTATTTGTCATTGCACAATTGTACAACGAAATCGCATCAGGTGTTGGGTTAGTTCTGAGCCGCTATTGTGCGCCAACCTGAGCAGCATATTTTTTAAAGTTGGAGAAACCGGAGTAATAATAATAATAATGGCTTAATTGCACTTAACAAGCCTGTATTATTATTATGTTTCTCAATGCGCTAAACTGTAGTCATTATTCAGTCACTCCATACTCGGTGGTGGTAAGCTACTGTTGTAACCATAGCTACCTTGGGGTAGACTGAGGGAAGCGTGGCTGCCAGTCTGCGCCATCGGCCGCTCTGATCCCTCACTCACTCACTACATTCGCTAGGCTGTGGTGTTCCCAAAGTTCTCCCATCCAAGGACTGTCAGGCACTTCCCTGCTTAGCTTCCGAGATCTGATGGGACCGGGCAGAGCAAAGGCGGTATGGCGAGTACTGCCTTCAGTGCTTGTCTGAAACGGTGCACCCCCTCCTGGGTTTGTCCCTTTTTCATAGCGTGGTGTCCCGCACTGGCCAGCTCCACCACCTCCTCCTTCCTCTTTGTTCCTGAAACAGTCTTTTACCATCTTCTGAGAAGAGCGTAGATGTCTGAAAGTCTGTTAGTTCAGCCTCGACTTTTCCGAAGTGCGCTTGAACGCGTTTTGCGTTTTTGTCTCTTGTGCAAGCTTATGTGTCTTGTTGATGTGTGACCAATTAACCACTTTGCATGAGGCTGTGCCATGTTATTTTGGCGTCATGTTTCCTGTATGTAATAATTAGTCTGTTATATGTTGATTTGGCACCAAGTGCCTTGTTTGTGTTGGTTATTTGGATAATATGTTATAGTGTTCGAATGCAGTGCATTTAATGTTAATTTGATGCTACCTGCACTGAGAGTATAGTGCTACAGTAATATGCTGCATGGCCACTTAAAGGTGTAGCAGCACATATTAAAGGGCATATAGTGAGGTTTTTGTTGCACTATATTAATGTAAACTATAATTTCTTTACTGTGCTAACTGTAATGAGGACACCAAGCATAGTCATTTTATTTATGTATATTAGTTAATTACCATTATTTTAATAACTTTATTTCCCTTTGTTTTCTCTTTGTATTCAGACCACACACACGCTCGTGGAAACCTGTATACTCCCTGCTGCTGTGAATAAAGTTGAGGAACGATTCTCCGACCGGAATTGTCTGTAGTGCTCCAACCCTAACCACTAGTCCAAACTTTACAGTTGCAGATAATAAAATCTGTCTCATTCTCCAATAAATGTCCATTAGATTTGAGTGGCTTAGCTGTGAGTCTTGCCCGGATACCTCCTCATTTATCCCTTTGTTGTTTCCTGTAATGCCACTTGTGATGCCTCCACTGAGCTGCAGGTGTGGGGGGCTCTTGGTGCCTCTTCAGTGTTTCAGAAGAACCAATTTATACTGTAGGTCTCAAATGTCTAGCTTGTTTGTTTACTTTACACAACATCTGCGTCCTTCATGGCTAGTATGGACTCCCCTGAACCTCAGACATACAAAAGTATCCAGAAAAACAATGTGGAACACAGAAAGTACAAATGCAGTTTACAGAAAAAGGCAAATAAACGCTGCTGTATGGTTTGAATTATGTTAAAACACTCCTGACAAGACAAGTCACACTCGTGTTAACGTTACACCAGTTTCATATTGTTGCACAAGTGTGTGTACATACCAAACAGTTGGAGCGTGGCAGACAAACCACACGGCAATCAAAGTCTACATAGCGTATTACAAAGGCATTAGTTAATAAATGCGCTGCTGCGGTGAAGTCTAATGAAGACTCGCGGGAGCACAGCGGCACAGCACAGGTCAAAAGGTCGATGAGGGTCCGGGCTCATAAACGCAGCACTCGGTTATTAATGACTGAGTGAGGTAAATGTGTGGCTTTTGTCTTTTCTAGCCATCAGAAGAAAACAGTTTGATCTGGAATATTTATCTTCTTTAGCGCTTTTAGAATAGGTATATATTTGATATAGATGCAAAAAGTCCAACCATTATGGGCACGATCCATCATGTTCGTTGCAAGCCAATAGCATCATAAACAATGTGAAATGTAAATAGAAAGGCTGCAGAACTGAATGTCTACTCTAGCTTGAGTATTTCACATATTAAAATCGCCATTGGGTTAGCATAACACTGAACGATGATGCGACGCAGCGTGGATTTATATTGTGCTTTACGAGCTTCAACGCGCTGGTAAGCAACGTCTGTAGCCATCGCTGTTGTGGCGCTGACTGATGGAAATGTGGCCAGAAATCTGCATCAATTCAACATGCAGGGGGCGGGGGGCTGAATGCAACGGATGATCCATGAAGCTACATCTTTACTCTTTGAAGTCAAATTTTGTAGTTTGAGATAGTAACCGGTCAGCCCGAAGATCAAGGCGCCGACTTCCTCTCTCAGAAGAACAAAGTTGGAGCCTTAAGACAAAATGAAGCTTCCCCAGATATTAAAGCTGGCTCAAGTCGGGCTAATTTCTCACCTGCAGCAGCTGACGTGCACCCCACTCCCCTTTAGTTAAACACCGGACCACACAGAGCGCCATTAGACCTCTACTGATTTTATTATGCAGCGCAGATTAATACGCTGTGGTGGCACAAATAATCGCTTGTCAACTCAGATTTGGCAGGGAGACTGTGGACTTAGTGAAGATTTATCGCAGTAATTTAGGATGAGGTATACAGCAGAGGAAAACATGAGCGATACGGCTCCTGTCAGTCCGTGCCCAGGGTTTAAATCCCACAGCGAAGATGAAATATGAGGTGAAAGATGTCCTGCGCCGTCTCTGCTCATTATCCACTCCTTTTTTCCCGCGGTTTTGTCCAACTTTGTACCTTTCTTTTGGGCTCTTTTTCATCTCATCTCAAGCCCAGCAGTGCCACATCTTTCCGTCTCAGCGCACTCCTGGAGAGAGATGCTTTGAAGAAGAAAGTAAGAATGGAGTGGATGGACTGGATCTGAGATGAGGGGGAAAAAATGATGATCTAAGGCTATTTTTCGAAGGTATACGAGTGCACAGTTACAGTGTTAAAAAATTGCCAATTTTGCTTGTCTCATCGATTTATACCAACTAGTCTGAGCAGCCAATATTTTCACAGTCCAGTAAGCACGATACTGACACCGACCAGATGGCTTTAGTTGGAATGAGAATGAGGAGAGAGTTTGTTCAAAATCAAAGAAACTAAGACCCAAAATGTTTGATTTATGGAGATGGTGACATATTGTTGGGGACCAGTCAAAAGGAATGGACAATGAGAGGCACCAAAGGGGACATTATGTAATATCATTAACTCGTAGAAATCTCAAAACATCTGTCTGTCAACGTCTGTCATCTTTGTCGATTCGAAATGTGTAGAAATTCTTTGGAAATGTCAGACATGTCGCCTCAGCTGATAGTAATGAGCGAGAAAGTTGAGCAGCTAATAGTTTGGCTTTGTTTACTACACACGTGGGCATGTGGCTTACACACACACACACACACACACACACACACACACACACACACACACAAAAAACAATCATCTTCTCTTCTGACAGTGCCAATCGCTCTATGGGAGAAAGATTTCTTCAAACTACTCTTCTAGTTCCTGCATCCAATTCAAAAGCCTGGAACACAAAGTTGAAAGCGATGTCCCCTGCAGCTTATCAGTTTCGGGTGGTTGCTAGTTTTAAAACAACCTTTCCGATGGAATAATCTCAACTCGTCTGTTTGTGCCCATGAGAAACAGCACAACAGTGAAGGAAGCTAATCCACTCTAATGAAGCACCTTTCTATAAAAACAATGAAAACACTCTCTGATTGTAGCCACTCAGCGCCGAATAAAAACGCTAATGAAGCTGATTTGAATAAAGCTGAGGTAAATACACAGCATTCTGTCAAAGAAGGGGATTAGGAAAGGGGTTCAATTAAGGTGGGCTAATTTTATCAAGAGCGGATTTTCTTGAAACACTTAAGTGGTGTAAATGATGATGAAAAATTATATATATCGAGTTTAAATTTCCCCAACACGACGCGCTTTTTTATCCTGGAGACTCTCTGTGACTGCTAGACTTGAATCAAACAGAGCAAAAACCAACCAAAGAATAATGGTCGTCATAGTTTCTGCAGCTTTTTACTTATTACATGTAAGATAAATTGAAAATAATTGGTTAAACTTAAAAAATAAATTGCAGTATTATCAAAAACTAAATAATAATAATAATCTGGGGTCCCGCAAGCCCCGCGATGTGCTTTGAACAATGGACAAACAGCAAACGAAGGCATTTCAGTGTGTTGAAAGTGGCTACAGATGTGTTTTGAATCAATATTGAGCCGGATAGATATGTTCCACTGCTCTGGTCTTACAACACAGTGAGCCGTCAGCCGCTGTCCGATCAATTCCACAACAAAGAGCTGAAACTGCAGCTTTACAGTGGTAAGCTGCGAGATAAAGGCGCAGACATGTGGAGCGCGCTCACATGGATCAGAGGGTGTTAAAGGCGTCTCTGTTTGTTGTGGGGGGATTCTGTAAACATCCACCGAGAGCTACTGGAAAAGGGGTCGGTTCATTGCTCAAAAGACATACTGTACCTATAAGCAACATTTTAATTGGGAATTGGGAGCTGTTGCACATGTACGGCGGAGACGCTTCCGGCATCAACAAAGTGGGTTCGAGTCCCGGGTTGATGTTTTGTTGCTGAATGTCTCACCTTGCTTCTCACCTCCTTTTACAAAAAACTGTCCTGTCCAATACAGCCAAATGGAAGTCTAATAATCCATTTGCAACCACATACAAAAAAAAAAAGATTTAAAGGATACTGAGGCATCTTGATTGTTTTTTTGTTTTGTTTAATGTAGTCATTGTTTTATATTGTGATTTCCTGCCATGTCAATCTGTAATAATATCTAATCTAACAAACAATAAGGCAATAAAAACTGATTGTTAAAAAAATATAAACCTTATTACTGAATTTACATATTCAGTTACCATTGCAACTGTCAAAGCCACATCCTCACAATTTACTTTCAAGGACAGTATTTCGATATACTGCATGAAAGTCCCCAATCCATCTTGCGGTCAGCTTGGGGATAGACTATGACATACAGTATCGCATGAGAAACTAGCCCTGGGTTACGGCAGTGCTGAGGAGCTGTCCGAGGTGCTGACAGCGCTCATGTGCCGCTTGACTCCCTACAGGTGCCACCTAAAAGCCCCAGTTAGCACCTTCTGCGGGGCCTTTTCGCTGATGTAACTGATGGTGTCACGTCTCTTCTCTCCTGGTGAGTTGCCCACACAAGAGAGGCAGCAGCAGCAGCAGCAGCAAGACCCAGGGGCCCATCTCTCGCCCTGTCACACAGCCAGTTAATTTCAAATCCCGCACCCAAGAAGCACATGAAAAGATTGTATTTTGGAGTCCGCTCCCACAACACCTGATGCAGCGTGTCTTTTAAGTAAGAGGAAACTGAGGGGGGAATGTTATTTTTACTTTCGGCTTTCTAATATAGGTTTCTGATATTTTAAATGCTCCATAAATGAGAATGTCGTGCCAATATACCCTTACTTTGCAATACAGCTATGTTTATACAAATGTGGACTGGGACATAAAAAGGAATTTACAGAACAGGGTCAAAACATCCAATCTAAATAAACACACATTTTATCAGAACGGTGAATACAAACAGCACTGTGTGAGGTACATGAAATCTGGGTGGCAAAGGGAGTTGTTCTTTTGATCCTTGGTCCCTGAGATGTGAAGGCTCCATGATGCAAGTCCATGAGCCAGATGTCACACACGTCAGCCCAAAGCCCACGATCATCAAACAAGAATTTACTGTGCACTACAGCACATCTTACAGAAGAATCCATGCCTAGTGCATGGAAGGTTTTTCCATATTCTTCAATTCTTGAATCCATGCTTTCTAAAATGAGGGAAAAACACAGAATGAACACTTTGCGTATTGAAAGTGTGCCTATCTTTTTACATTTCTCCACAGAATGTTTCATATGGTTGAATTTTAGATGATTCTACTTGATTCATGGTTAATGAAGCCTTAGCGTAAATTAACTCACCTTCGTCACAGCCAATCATCGCCCGCGGTCCTGCGCTTAAGCTCCAGCGTTCATGGCTCTGCCGATTCCCAGCTGTGCTGCGACCCACCTCCACCCCTTCACCGGCTTCCCATACCAGCACAAGTGTCCAGGCTCTGGAGAATCCTTAACTCTAACTATACCCCATCTATACTAACTTTTTGCATTATGTCAACTGCCGGGGTCTGATCGCCAAAAATCTTTGTCAATTAATTTTTCTTTCACTGCTTTTGTCTCTGTTTGTGTGTATCCAGGTTGAAATATCAATACTGTGCCTATCCAAATAAAACAAAAAATCAGATAGCGTTCAACATAATATTAGATCGGAAAAGGCAAGGGTCATTTTTTTGTAAAATATTGGGCAATTTTCTGGTCATACAAACCTGATAAAGATATTTCTTTCAAACACAGATGAAAGGATCTATTGGCACCTGGCCCCCATTGAAACAAATTAGAAAAATGGCGACAAATTCTACTATGTCGTAAATGCAACCTATTTGAAATGCATTGGGACCATTACTCCCCTTGACCAACTATGTACAACTACAGTACGTCCGTAAGGCTATATAGCACCAAGTATGAACTATGCCTTTTTCACCGCGCTCCTCAAACCCCATCCTTCTCCAAATCACCTCGCGAGCTCAAGCTCCAGAGGCAGGAGCATAAAAGTAACTCCGCTCTCGTGCTGAGATCAGAGTATTCAACTGAAAAATAATGATATCTTTCGGGAGTCAGGGATCTCCTTCTGAGCAAGCGAACTCATACAAAATACATGCGGCTTGACAAATCGGCTAATTCTACCACACTATTAGGCTTCGAGGAGTCAATTGGATGTTTGTGATTGCTTATTTGGCCGCCCGCTTAGAAACAGTCGAAATTAACTGGAGGTGACACCTGCTGGGCCTGCTGCCACGGAACGCCGTTTCTTGGCCCGTGCGCTGATTGCGTTACGCCAGTACTCTCTGAATCACGGTCGAACGAAAGAACAAAATTTTGACCTTTGTGGAAATATTTTTCAGTTGTGATTGCAGCCAACTTGCATGTGCCTGGCGGGAAAGGCGCAAAAAGAAGGGTAAAAAAAGAAAACAACGGCCAATACTGTTCAAATTCGACATTACATCACTGTGGCTGGTCTCCCGCAGGTGTAGCCCGGCGAAAAGCAAATCCCAACTGCAGCGCGACGATAAGGATGCACCAAACGCTGAGGGATTATGTGCTGATAGAGCCCTGTGTATGGCGTGGCAGTCGTTTAAAAAACCGCCATTACCTTGAAAGCGGATGGCATTATTACGGCGAGATTGCAAATTATTACACAGTAGAGCAGCAGGGGTTAAACCACAATAAGTTTTGGGCAACAGATAGAGATAAGAAAGGAAGAAGACTGGTTTGAAGGGAGCGCAGCAGGATGTGCGCAGAGGGGCTGGGGGAAAGAGTGGGGAGCGCGCGCACACGTTCGGGTAATAGCTTTTTGGAGAGTTGTAATCAAGTGGTAGTCATAGGAGAAAATGGATTGAAGTAAGTGAAGTGAAGAAATATGAAACAAAAAGTTGAACTGTTGGCAGTAACTCAATTATTAGAGAGAGAGAGAAATATGAGGACACGACAGACCTCCACCAAAGCATTACAGTTTAGGTTACTGTTATCTAATCACGGTTTGGGATTGAGATGGAGGTTGGAATTGTGATGTCAGATCTGGGAATTACATTTCATGATAATATTGCACATAAAATTCTAAAATGTTATCGCTCACATAAATGGATTTGGACGTAACAGTGTGTTAGCTCTATATGCTGTTAGTGACTCAGTGGCTGTTTGTAACTAATATTTATGGACAATGTTTGCAAGTTCACCCTAAAATGGTGGATTTCTATTGTAACGTTCCATTCATAACATTCGAATTCCGAACTCTATTGCACTTCGTAAGTTTGACAAGTGTCTCTGAGTGGTTAGGGCGGCTTCACTCCATACATTCAAATGTGGTAAATTACCTCTATCGCCACACCTGCCTTAGGGCTGACTGACAGCAATGTATTGCGCCAGTCTGTGCAAACTCTCTGGACATTAATAATCAAGCAAGTGGAAAACTGTCGTCACCATAATTCACTGGACTCAACTGGGATCAAACTGCACAACTGCACTTACAAACATGCTGTATTGGTTTATAGAAGACATAACATGCAAAAGGGGCTTTTTTGTTATAAAATTCCCCCATCAACAACAGAACTAGGGTAGTATTCCACTATGCAGTAATCCTGCTTGCTCCCTTTGGCTGTTTCTTCTTCTACTGCTGAAGCCCTCTGAAATGTATTTCCTTTTAATGCATACCAGACATATCCTGCACTTAAAGTGTGTTCATCACGGGGATGTGGATTTGCTGGCTTGCCGTTAGCTAAAAGTTAAAGCTTGAATTCATTGTTACATCCCACGTCATACCTATACCTGCCTGCAGAGGGCGCTCCAGGCAAATTGAAATCCTGGTCAGCCTAATGTTGCTCCATACTGCCTTTTGTATATGTATATTCCTCATTTAAAATGTTAAATATCAATGTTGATGACAGAATTATGTTTTACGACTTTACAGTAAGTTGCTTAATAGACTTTAAAGCCACATAATACAGTTGGTAGGGGTAACAAAGATCCAATAATCTCTCAATGTCTTTTTTTGTATTGCGCATTGGGCAAGGACTCGTTATTTTCAGATAAATAAAATAACACTTCAGTTGAGTTTTGAATTGGAATAACAAGACATTGGAAGCACAAAGTAGCTGTTAGTTCACCATAACACACTTTATCTTCCACAGTGAGCAGGGCTACGGCGAGGTGTGAAGATTTGATTTGAAAGTCCACACTTATTTTATTATTGCATCTGTCAAATGTACTCTTATCTTTTGACAAGTTAATTTATCATTCTGAAAATACACAGGAGTGGTTAGTCTGCCGTGGCCTTTCGCAATTGCTTCAACACACTTTTCATTACCAACCTCAAAACTCTCTTCACACCTGCCAGTCATTGCCTTTATATGTAAAACCTTATAGCAAGCAATGTTTAAACTGGTAAAATAAGTTTTTAAGTTGATCTATTTGACATCCGGGACTATACCATGACAAACAACAACAAAAGCAAGTCATTTGTTATTTGTTCGCCTGTTAGAATGATTCAGATAATGTTGCATTCAAGCTAGGCCAGGGCCAGGGTGACTAGTTTCCCAAATTAAAAACCGGAATACAACGGGAATTCAGCAGCTTCACTTTATTTTCCCATTCTGAACAATAAAACAATGGTTTTAGAGAAATCCACAGGGACGCAGGAGAGAGGGCTCAATACTGATACATCTGGTCACCCTAATTTAAACAAAAGGCCCTGCTTCCAAAAAGAATAATAATGCAATGTACACTTGAAACCTGAGTGACTTCAACGTTATAACTAACACTCACACAAATGAAATAAGTAAAACGTGTCAAATGATATCCGAACAAAAGCCCCTGTAACCAATAGTTAAAAGAAAATGGACTGATGATTAGCAATGCCCACACTTTGCAGCATGTGTCTGTCCCTCTGTCTGAGTCAGCAGACAGGAGCCGATCTCAATGTTCAAAATGACTCAACGCTAAATGCCAAATCCGTAATGAGAAAGTGTCCCAGACCAAATGCTCCCATTTGATTAGGACACCTTTCGTTGACAAAAACACAAACGCGCCGCCGAAAAGGTTACCTTTTATACAAAGTGGAACACGTTTGTTCATTTTACCCACTGACAACCTCACATTCTCACTCTATTCTAATGTTTTAATGAGTTTTCCCAAGTTGTGCCGTAGGACTTCAAAGTGGATGATGACTAAAAAAAAAAGGTTATACAGTATGAGATGTCTGCCATCGAGACACAGAGGGATTTTTAATCGATCTGTTTTGAGTTAGCAAGTCCCAGTATTTCAAAGTTCTCATTTGGCAAAGTAATACAATCACTGAGCACTTTGTATTTTTAGCACATCAGAATAAAATGTAATGAAATTTAGACCTTTCTGACCCTGATGATTAATTATTGGCTAATGGCTCGTAATAAAAGATAGACATTCCAGTGATGTGAAACACCACTGACACTTGTTTATCAATGTGTTCTGTGGAGGAGGTGAATGGTGGTGATCAGAGAGGCCGGCAGCATACCACCACCGAGCGAAAAGAATGAATGAACACTGCCATAGAAAGCATCTTTGACCGTCCAAAAAAGTGTGACATAAAACTTTTTTCAGTTCAAACAAAACTGCTCCACAATGTGCATTTTTCGAATTCTGCATGAAGAGCTGGTCGAGACATTCAGCAAATTGTCAGAGCCGGGACTCGAAGCCTCAATGTTAAGTTTAAACAAGTATTTAACCTGCAGTCATCACTAGATATGTTGCTTTTTATGTAGTTTCAGCTGTAAAATAATGACAAATTCCTTTGAATAGATAACACTAGATATACTAGATACACTAGAGAATAAACTGCTCTGTTTTCTACAGCAAATATAATATAATTCATTACCATGTTTCATAAAGATCAGCTGTTAACTGCAGTCAACAAGCAACAAGACACGAAATCAGATCGGCCGTTTTCCATCTGTGCTGTTATACATAATGTTTCTAATAAGCCATCTTAACACACCTTGTCCGTCTGATTAGTCATATACAAACTCCTCTCAATCGGTCCCACTGTCATTTATAGTTTTAGGATCTTCAAACAACCAGGAAATGAATAAATGCTGTGCTCTGTTACATACAAGGCTGGTTACAAATAAACTGCTGGTTTTGGAATAGTGTGAGAAATGATAAAAAAAACAGTCAGTGTCCGCTGATTGTTTTTTTTCTCTTCATTTACTAAAGGAAATGAGAATTTAATGTGTTACTTCAAATAAGGCCATTTCCCGTTGTAGATGTGGCGATGGCTCCAAGGGAAAGGAGCAGTTATGTCACAGATCTGTAGTTCCTAGAAGAGTACAGCTCCTCTAACTCTCCCCTTCCCAAGAGGGCATTCGGCTGTTGGTTCTCCATGACAAGACACACTATCCCACTCTGACCGGCTACGGTGGAAAGAGTTATGTTCCGTCAAGAGTAACAAACCACAATTCCATACCAACAATCTTGAATACAATCTTAAGTCTAGATTTCTGTCACAAATCACCGATCGGATCATTACTTGTCACACCCAAGCATCGTCTCTGCCTCCCTCAACTCTCATAACCCACCTGTTCTTGGATATGTTACTGATAATTGATTTTGCAGTCAATAAAACTAAGCCTCTCGCATAGCAGGGTTTATTTTGGGCATTTTAATTGAGCACAGTGATTGTTTTCCCTCTCGCTGACATCTTGGTGCGGCCTCCTGCTGTGGCGGCTGCTGCTCTGAATCATCTGGCTGTGTGATTGATTATTGATTAGCCAGATCTGAGCATCCACATTGGGTGTTTGTACGGCAGGCTGCGAGGCAGTCACACCCACATTTAACTGTGGCAGTGTGAAAAGGGGGAAAACAATTAGCATTAGACACCGAGGAGCTTCATGGAAATATTTCTTAAAATGTTTAGCAGAGTGTTGGCTGCGGGAGAGGGAGATGGACTCAATATATGTACAAGAATAGATGTGCAAATGAAACCTCACTCTAGGTTTTTTTTGTTTCTGTTTTTTCTGCCCCACTGCTAAAAATGTTGGAGTGACTTTTAATATATTGCATGTTTCAGATTTGATTAACACATTGGATCTGTCGTGAAGGCAACTTCCAACAGATACTCCTTGCTAAAATTAAAGCCTACTTGCCACAAAAAGACTTGGAGAACATGATCCATGCCTTTATCACCTCAAGGTTGGATTAGGTAACTCCCTTTACACAGCTGGACCTGAACTCTCTATGGCACCTGCAGGACGTCCAAAATGCTGCAACCCGCTTGCTGACCAGCACAAGAAAATTGGAACACATTACTCCCATTACTCCCATTCTGTCCTCTTTACATTGGCTCACAGTTCCTTTTTGGATTTTTTTTTTTAATTCCACTGATTGTTTTTAAGTGCCTAAATGATGTATTTGTCAGAGCTGTTGTAGCTCTACTGTCCTCCCAGTGCTCTGAGGTCTGCAGACCAGCTCCTTTTGTCTGTTCCTAAATCTAGGCTTTCGTCCAGAGGTGACCGAGCCGTCTCAGTGGGGGCCCCTAAACTTTGGAACAGCTTTCCTCTCCATGTGCGCTCAGCTCAGTCTGTAGATGATTTAGAAACCAAATTAAAAACGTATCTTTTTGCTTCGGCCTTCAGTTCGATGTAGACCAGACATGTGTCTTTTTATTACCTGTGTTTAAGTTTTGTTGTGTATATTGTACATATTGTTACTGTACCTTTGGGCACTAACAGTTTGGTAGGGTGACCAGATTTTCCATATTAAATACTGGGACACAGTGGGTATTTGTGGCAGGAGTGAAATAGTGACTTTTCCAACAGGTTGAACTGTAAAATTGTTTGTAAAAGTATAATGTCAATTAAACGGACCATCGATTTTTGAGCTGTTTTAATGGTTCATTCGCTATGAAAACTTTGTGTTTGATGCACACATGGCCCAAATTCCTTACATTTAAAGTTAAAAAAAACTGCTGCTTCAGGAACAGGTGAAAAACTAGGACAGAGCTTCTATAAAACTGGGACAAATCAATGGTTTTGGAAAAATCCAAGGGGACATGGGACAGAGGCTTCAAAACTGGGACTGTCTCGGGTAAACTGGGACGTCTGGTCACCCTACACTTTGGTCAACTGAGGTTGTTTTTAAATGTGCTTTATAAATAAAATTGATGTTTACATTGACATTGACATTGACAACAAAAAGCTGAATTTGCATTAATGTCTGTTGGCTCCAGGTTTCAAGGCCAGGTGGTTATTTTGGAACACATACTTTAGGCCTCAGTTACTATCTGTTCAGCTATAACCATGTAAAAACTAGTTTAAATTTTGTTTTTTGGTTCTGATTTAAACTAGTGTTGCTGAACTTGATGTTGTCTGCAGCAGATGACTGTTGCAGTGACGCTAAGACATTACAACCTAATTATTGTAAAAGAACATTCAGACACATTAAAAATTACAATGTGCTAAAACAGCTTTAGTGGTAATTTCTCACGGGTTTAAATCCAGCTCCTTCCATCAGTTGCTGTTAGAAAACATTAAAGGTCCTATATCATGCAAAATAGACATTTTGGAGCGTTTAACCATGTGTTATGCTATTTCCCCAGAGTGTTTTTTGGCTTCATTCACGCAGTTCTCTGCAATCCTCCTGAATCCTGCTCTCTGAGCAGCTGCTCCGCCCTCTCCTGTGACTGACTTGTTCCGTTGTGTCGTCAGAGCGGAACAGAAGTGCTATACGTCTGTAATATAATGCCTTACGGACTGATTATAATTTGTAAAACAGCTTTTTCATTATTTCTGTCAAAAAAAAAAAAGTGCCTGACATGTCCGCACTGCCCCTGCAGGTAAAACAAATGCACCCCCTGAGCGTCTGAACAGATGTTGTCATGTTTGCACCGAAAGTTGTGAAGAAGGAGGTCTTTCTAACCTACTCTGGAGTCTGGACACCTGTTCTTTTTTCTTACCTAACGATAATGTCACGGAGAAAAGCGCGTTTGGCTGCGGGAGGTACAGGACTTTATTCAACCTTCCTAAAGAAGAGGCCACTCGCCAGAAGTTGGAATTTGTTAAACTTGGCCAGAATCAAAGTGGATTAACTTTTATAACTAACGCGAGTCCCATAATGGAAACACCAGAGTAGTGAGTCAATCAAAACGCGTGTTAGCGTGTGTGTTAGCCATTTATGAAGCTGTGTTGCACATGGCAGCTCCTTATAACTGCATCATGAAGTAACTTCACTTATTATTGCTGTGATATTTATATTTTTCTACTACGGTAAAGTTGTATGAGCGGAGAGAGGGGCGGAGTTAACTGAATCCAAGCGTTTTGTCTTCCGGGTTTGAAAAATACCCCCAGAAAATACTTATATTTATCACAAAAATTAGTGCTCCATAGTGGTAGTGGTACAATATTTCATATAAATGCCTATACTTTACTTTGGAATGGCTAAAATAGCTTGCCTGGCTCTGCCATACTATTTCCCTGTCCATTCCACGCAGGGAAGTTAGTCTGGTAACGGAGTAATTGGAGCAGTTTGAACGGGCGGGCCTAACACGCACAGATTGTCAGTGAAATAAACCAATTAGCAATTGGCAGACGTGACGACAGCTGTAGTCCAACTCACAAAATATGAACTGAATAACTCACGAGCACGCGGACGCAAAATCCTCGACTACTTCATCCATGATTAGTTTTGGCTAATGTTAATGTTGTTAATTGAACTAACAACATAGCAGCGCAGCGAGTGACGTAACCTTGTCAAGTCTCTGTGACTGTCGTGATTGGTTCGGCTAGGTCTTAGCCGCCAATCAGCAACTTGTTTACCGTGTGTGTCCAGACCCACCTTCTTTCACGCAGAAAAGAGGTGGGTGTGGTTTATCAGGCTATAAAATAGCATGATACAGATCCTTTAAATGATAAGTACGGGACAAAATATACCACAAAATGTCTTAAAACATTTTTTGTTGTTTGATATATTTTGTCCAGCAGGTTCATCTGTAGTTCATTTCCAGCCTTTTTCCTTCTGGGGTAGCCCAGTCTCCAGCCTGCAGTCTGATCGGACGGCCCGTCTTTTTATCAAAGCTTTGAAGGCTGCTTTGATTCAGCCGACAACTCCAAGTGGCTAATGATGTGCACCCCGCCAGCGAGATTGCAGGCTGTGTTTGTTGGTGTTGTTTTCATGCATCTAATTCACAGCCCAATGAAGCTCAGTCATAACAAATAACATGATAACCAAATGCAACAAAAAGTGTCTGGCATGTCCTCTCCAAACTTTTCGGGTGACTAAAGTGTCCCTCACATGTAGGCTTAGGAGAACCCACAGTCCCAAGCAAGGCCAGAGGCGAGACCCAGAAGCTTTCACAAAATTAATCAATCATTGATTTTGAATATTCAATATTTGATTGGCAAAGAGTAGAAAAGGTTATAGTGGGAGAGTTTGCTTGCCACCTGAATACACTGTTAAACTAAATACAATGGGAGGAAAAAGTATGTGGACCCTTTGGAATTTCTCACATTTCTGCCTAAATTGGTCTTAAAATGTGGTCTGATCTTTAATAACATCACAAGAATGAGTAAACAGTGTCTGCTTAAACTAATACCACCCAAACAATGACATGTTGTCATATTATTGTTGGCCATAATATGTAAACATTCACAGGAGAAATTCCAAAGGGTTCACATACTTTTTCCTCCCACTGTAGAAATATCCGTCTCTTCATATTTAATTTAAATATCACTTGAACTGCTTACAGTTTGATTATTTTCTCACAACCCTGAATGGCATACACAGACAGAATAATGCACATGTGACTATGTTGATGAAATTACGTTTTGTGCCTCTTTAAATTCCTCTAAAACTTTCATAAATCTGGCCAAGATGATCTTTGCGATCCGAATATAGCACTTATAACACGTATACTACACTTCTACAAATTTACTTCTTAGCTCACAAAACTTTCTCTGAGTTGCATCTTTGCGGGAAAAAAACAACCCTGACTTCTTTTATGAAACTTGTGAAATTTCATCTTGTGCAAAAAGATAACACTACTTTTAACTTATTCCCATTGCTGGCTTGTCAACGACGTCTTTCAAAGTCTCCTCTTTTCAGGCCTAACGCAGTTGTGACATGCCACTGAGAAGAAGCCTTAGTCTAAAATAGTCCTGAATAGCTATAGCACTGTTGGGCCCTAGTGTACACTCATATCATAAATATTTTACAGCCTCCACCATGGGGTCAACGTGAAGTCACCCGTGGCAATAACTAAAAATAGCTTAATGCCGGTCTGACATAACCTAAAGACAAAAATGCCACTTGCCCAAGCATTGATATATGTTTTGTAATATTTTTACCGTATCATCGTTGTTTATCTATGCTGCAGTTGGTGAAAGAAGAATGAATGATCAAAGACGACAACATGGGGTCAATGTGCAGTAGCTGAAGCAAGGTCAAGCATGTTCACTAATGAATGGAAGGCATTTGTGCAACAGGCAACAGAAGGACAGGATTTTTTTTTATCACTGTGTGAGCAAAAATGTGCATCTGTGTATTCTATGAAAAGTATTTGAAAGAGATAGAATTCATATGGGGTTCCTGAACTCTTAAATTACATTATTGTAAATGATTGTAAATGATCAATGTACTGCCTCCTGTGTTTGGAAGTAAAAATAATAATAATAATAATAATCAGTCTAAATACAAGTGTAGTTGTTTTTTTTACTTGTAATTCACAACCGCCTTCTTCCCCCACATCTGTGTTTAAGCAATATTGTGTTGTATTTTCCAGGATTAGGACAAATCCAAATAATCCGCAAGAATGATAGACTGTGGATTAAAAAAAGTGGTATCAGTGTGAAGCATGCAATATTTAAGAAATTGTTTTGCTCGCATTTGCTGCTGTTTCATGTACCGCAAACAGAGTTAACACAGGTCTTTTTGGTTACTGTATGGTGCCCCTCAAGTCACACCTGTAAAATGGCTCATATTATGCACATCTTCATGCAATCCACGTATGTCAGTCACACGTGTTTTTTTGTGTTTGTGTGGCATGCAGCGGGCACACCTGCCACTTCAAAGCCCCTCTATCTGAAAGCCCTGGGGCCAGACACAGCCCCACAGTGGGAGGTGCCCACAAGGTTCACTGCCATTGTTGTCACACAAACAAGATGGCCGCAGCTCATTACGACAATTTTAAATACCAACCACGACTAACCGCATATTTAGAGGGGCCTATATCTTCTGCAAATTATCTTTAAAAGTAAACAACATCCTATTCTGAAACTGTTATGCTAAAGCGTTGTCAGGTTTGGTTAAACGCAATCCAGTTGGGAATATTTTTTGCATTTTGCCTTGAATGAAAACCTTGAAAATACCCAGTGCATTCACTCTAAATGCACTTTAATCAATTTAACTTGAATCATGAACTGTATAGATTTTGTTGTTGTTGTCACAGCTGATCTTTGATGGTCTCAGAGGTCTGTTAAGAGACTATTGGGGAGCAGACAGCATCATGAAGTCCAAGGAACACATCAGATAGGTATAAAGGGATAAAGTATAAAGCTGGGTTAGGTTATAAAAAGATTACCAAAGCTTTGAACATCTCTCAGAGTACAGTTAAATACACAATCCAGAAATGGAAAGAGTATGGCATCGCTGCAAACCTACCAAGACCCAGCTGTCCTCCTAAACTTACTGACCGAACAAGGAGCACACTGACCACAGCTGTTACCAAGAAGCCTATGATGACCCTGGATGAACTGCAGAGAGCTACAGCTCAGGTGGGGGAAACTGTACACAGAACAACTATTAGTCGTACACTGCACCAATCTGGCCTTTATGGAAGAGTGGCTAGAAGAAGCCACATGGGTGATACAGCAAACATGTGGAAGAAGGTGCTTTGGTCAGATGAGACCAAAATTTTACTTTTTGGCCTAAATGCAAAACGTTATGTTTGGCGTAAAAATAACACTGCACATCACCCTGAAAACACCATCCCCACAGTCCAACATGGTGGTGGTAGCATCATGCTCTGGGGGTGCTTTTCCTCAGCGGGGACAGGGAAATGGTTCGAGTTGATGGAAAGATGGATGAAATCTTGGACGAAAACATGTTGGAGTCTGCAAAAGACTTGAAAAAGACTGGGGCGGAGGTTCTCCTTCCAGCAAGACAACACCCCTAAACATAAAGCCAGGGCAAAAAAATATCCATGTGTTAGAATGGCCAAGTCAAAATCCAGACCTAAATCGAGAATCTATGGAAAGATCTGAAAACTGCGGTTCACAAGCGCTCTCCATAATCTAACTGAGCTTGAGCTGTTTTGCAAAGAAGAATGGGTAAAAATTCTAGACTCAAGATGTGCAGGACTCGTGGAGACTTGCAGCTGTAATTGCAGCAAAAGGCGGTTCCGCAAAATATTAACTCACTTTTAATTTTTTTTATTTATAAAGACAGTTCAAAATCATGTATACATTTCATTTCACTTCACAATTGTGTGTCACGTAGTGTGTGTCTTTCACATAAAATTTCAATAAATTATATGTATGTTTGTGGTCCATAGCGTGGCAAACTGTCTAAAAGATAAAGGGAGGCGGATACTTATGCAACCCACTTAACTGTAAGACTGTACTGCCCTAAAATGGTGAATAAAACTATACGGCAAAAATGGTTACAGCAGTAAAAAGTGTTATCTCTATTGATTTGACCATTCTGCCAATACTAACTTCAGGGCATGACCTCCTTTTGTCATTAAAACGAGCTTGAATTGCGCATTTCATGTGTTTATTCATAAAGCAACACCAGACGATCAATGGCTCCTTTGCTTTGGTCTGAGGCGTTTTATGTTCACCTCTGTTTTAGGCTTGGAACAACATCAACCAGAAACGTCCCATGCGGATCCTCTGAAGCAGGACGCCATTGGAAGTTGAAAGCGGAGGGTTAATTAGGATTACATAGGCCTCTTCGTTCTCTTTCTCACTTTTGATGGCACTTCTCTGCCTCGCCTTCTCTCTCCTGACCCCCACCCACTTACACCGCACACTTGACACGTAATTCTGACCAACAACCATAGAAGTGTTCCTGTCTGTGGCCAGATAAAGCTGCTTCTCTATGTGGACACCGACGCCCGTGTGTGTTGGTGAGAATGTGTACTTTGGGCGGGCTTATTTTCTTATCCGTAAAATCCGCAAAATCACAAACAGAAGGCGGAGCGGTCTGTCGGTGCTCAGCATGCTGGGACGACTGCGCCATCACAGCAGCTTGGGCTGTGTGCACCCAAGATATAATTAATTGTCATACTTCCCCCCACCCCTTTTTTGTTCCGTAGGCTCTATTCGGGATGGCAGTTTGTAAATGCAGTGAAGAGTGGGTTGACATTTTCAGCAAAAACCCAGGGACTCAAACTCATTACGCTGAGGTTAGGCAAAGGCAGGAGGACAATACATTTTATAAAAGACTTCCGACATATGGGAAGCGCAAAAAGCAAAAAGAGGAATTGTAAATCCACAACGCAAGTTTTCAATTTTCGTAAACACAGCGCTTATATCTCCAAAATCGTCCTGAAAACTTTGCCGTCAGACTCAAAGGGTGAAGCTCATAATAATTCTGAGAGCGCGCGGTGGTCGAGATGTGAGAGACAATCACAGTGGTCATGTCAGAGAATATTATGAGGCCGAGGGCTGGATGATGACGCACAGTGAGGCAGACCGGCTCAATCAGTGGACGTGATTGAAGTACCACATGCGCTGCTTGCTCTCTCGTCTTATTTTACCACTCTACGGACAATTCCACTCATATCTGTCGCCCAGTCACCTGTCTCGCAGAATCGGACTGCGTTCTGTATTTCCCGTAGAACACAGTTTGCCAGTGGAGCAGGGTTCACCACGTGGATCCGTCAGACACGTATTCAACAAGCACGCGTTTATGTACCACTTTCAAACTCGAGCGGAAAGATTCTAATATTTTATCCCAAGTATTAACTGGAGCTCATGTATTCATAACGGAATGGTGTTTAACCTCTTAACCCCCGCCTTAGCCAAGCATTATTTTCTCCAGGTCGACTTTATCCAAATCTAAAATCTAAAAAGCGACAAAGTAGCGTCAAAACGAGACGTATATGAGGATGAAAACGCAACAAAAAAGGCGTCAACGCAACAACATACACGATAAAAAGTGATGAAAAAGCAAAGTGACAACGCAAGGAAAATCTTAGATCTGTTTTGTAGGTCTTAGCTTTCAAACGAGGCGTTACATTGGCCAATAGGCTGTAACTTGGCTCAACTTCCAGTTGAGAAGCTTTTACATTTGGGTAAAGCTGAACTGGAGAAAATGTGCTTGGTTACAGTGGGGGTTAAAGGTCCTATATCATGCAAAATAGACTTTTTGGAGCTTTTAGCCATGTTGTTATAGCCTGGCTAACGCCAGACTGCTGTGTGCGCTCGACTTTTTTCGAACTTCACAACAGCCTGGGGACCATGGCCGACATTTTTCCATGGATTTGGGCACCAATCACAGAACGAGGAGGGACGGTAAGACGATGATGCGCTATTTGACATACGGAAGCTTGTAGTTTGTTTAGGGATAAAAAAAAGAAAAAAATATTTACGGATCCAACATGACAGCAGCAGACGCGATGCCATCTTTCGATCAAGCTTTAGAACGTGTTCTAAATAGTTTAGCTCAAAAGTTTACACCGAGTACGTCATACGTCATCTGATACCATGATACGATTGGCTATGGCTACGTGCAGACGCATGAGAGACATTCGTAGCACCCAATAAACGGCTATGAACAATCGTAAACCACACCTCTCCTACGAGAAAATGAATTGGTGGTCCCCAGACTAAATATCACTTGTGATTTTAGTCTGGTGTTAGCCAGGCTAATGTTGTTATGCTATTTCCTTATCAAAAACACCCCAGAGCGGTTTTTGGCTTCATTCACGCAGTTCTAAGTAATCCTCCTGAATCCTGCTCTTTGAGCAGCTGCTCCGCCCTCTCCTGGTAAACAACTGAGTTGTTCAGTTGTGTTGTCACAAAGGAACGGAAGTGCCCGACGAAACAGCTTTTTCATTATTTTTGTTGTAAGAGAGAAATAAAAAATAAAATAAAAAAAAGGAACTCTCCGACAGGTCTGTGCTGTTCCAGGGGAGTAAATAAATGCACCCCCGGCCGGAGGATCCGATCAGAAGTCATGTGACGGAGCTCTTTCTAACCTACTCTGGACACCGCCTGTTCTTTTTCTTACCGAACGATAATGTCATGGATGCGCATTTGGCGCTATTAGATCCATGGTTTGGCTAGAGAGGACTACCTTCCTAAAGAAGAGTGCACTCGCCAGAATTTGGAATTTCTTTCTGGGATTAAGCTAGCTACTATATCAACCAACCTGATGGATGCTTGGTGAACCTTGGCCAGAATCAAACTGGATTAACTTTTATAATATATGAGTGCCATAACGTAAACACCTGATGATGGGGATGCCAGACTGAGCGGTGAGTCAATCAAAACGCGTGTTAGCGTGTGTGTTAGCCATTTATGAAACTGTGTTGCACATGTCAACTCCTCATAACTGCATTATGTGAAGTAACTTCACTTTTTGCAGCTTTATTTATATTTATAATACTGTAAATGTGGAATGAGCGGAGAGAGGGGCGGAGTTAACTGAATCGAAGCGTCTTGTCTTCCGGGTTTGAAAAATACCCCCAAAATACTTATATTTCTCTCAAAATGAGTACTCCATAGTGATAGAGGTACAATGCCTATAGTTTCCTTTGGAATGGCTAAAATAGCATGATACAGCTCCTTTAAGAGGTTAAAGTGGTGTCTATTGATGAAATCTGGGGCCAGGACACAAACTTTCCTGGCAAAATAAAGGACAAGAAAAACAATTAAAACAGAAGTATCAGAACAGTTACGTCTGTTTGCTGGTGTTGGCTAGAAATGCAATCATTCACCTTCATCAGTCATTCTTCAGATCTTCATTAACTTGATGAAAATGACTATCAACTTGAACAGACACTAAAGCAAGCGAAGACGAAGAGTGTCCCTCGAGCAGTTACTGAATACTCTCGCCATTTTTGGAAATCCATAATTTCCATGACCGCACTGTACTTGCTCTGCAGCGGCGGCTTTGATTTTGTGTCTGTGGTGAGTGAGAGCCACAGACAGAGGTTAGTGAGGAGTCAGTGAGTCAATGCGTGACCTTGTCTAACCGGCCGGGTATCAAACTCATGACAAGCCAAACTTTTTTCTCTCAGCCCCTAAGCCTCTTTATACGGCCCTTTGATGTCGGCACTTAAAAGCACCACTAACTCTGCGCCCTGGAGGAGCTGCCTGCCTGGCACACTGCGGATGCTCCAGTCTGCCTGGGCGTGTGTGGGGCTTGGGAACACCAGCTTCAGTGTTCAGTGGTAGTGTCTGGTGGGAGTGTGTGAAAATAAGTGGGTGCAATGTTGCTATTTCAGTGCATGCCATTGCATTTTGGGGACTATATTTTTAGGTTTAATACTTTGATTTTGCACTATGTCGGGTCATGTCCGATGGATTACTGAGGCTTTTGGAATTACTTTTGTACTCCTATGCGTTGATATTTTATGTTGTACGGCTTTTTTTTTTAAAGTACGGGTGGAAAGCAACAGTAGGATGTGAATGGTCAGAAATTCAGCCCTGATTTCTGACCATTCAAACATATTTCACACGACATTCTATACAAGTCATTTTTATCAATGTATTTATGCCGATCTGCCATGAATAATCCATGTAAACAATGAGGTTGTGCAGGATTTATTGTGAGAGCTATAGCTAATTTATGTTGCAACTACCATCAACTTTGATGGTTTGAAAAAAGAAGGGTATGGTGCAGCTGTAAGAAGGATATTGACTGATCATGTAAAATGACGTCAAAATATGAGAAAGAAACTTATAAGAAAATGTATGAAGAAACATTTGAGCCTAAGTCTTCATCTATTCAAGAAACTAAATAAAATAATCTTTTGCATTGTGAGGTTAGTCAGTGTAGAGTATACTGTAAACGTGCCTTTAACACAGTGGTCTGCTTACCTACATTGTTTTCCTACATAGGCCCGTGCACCACACGTCTGGGAGAGCCTTGGCCCTGAGCCATTTCAATTATCTCACGCCTTCACTTTCTCCTGAGTAATCTTTTAATCTCCCCTAGTCTCAGCCTAGGCTTTGAAAATCACTTAGTATTTTTCTGTAAAGTCTAAACATAAAAAAGGCAGTCATCAAAGCTCTGAAAGAGTGGGAGGTTGCCCTAGAACTAAGAAAAAACTACTGATAAGAAGAAAACAAAAAATGCGCCATATAAAAAACAAGTGTTCATGATAATAAAATACATAAAATAATGAATTCAATAAAAGAAAGAAAAATCTCCAAACAAACACCTGATCATTATATGTTAGAGATTGAGTTCAAAAGTCTGCCATCTTATGGATCAGGATAGTCCTAATAATTGTAGAAATATTAAACATTAATCAGGTCAAACATCTATAACAATTTAGAGGAAAATTCTACCATTCTTAGATGTCAGCCCGGGCAATTATGGCAAAATAGAAACATTTATTTTATTGAAATATAGTTTCAAAACATTAAAAAAGTCCCATTTCTAAAACTCCCAAATCAACTCTAAAATATTAGCAGTAGTTGCCAGAGCACTGGCCACAGACCAGTAGATGTGATAGCATGGTGAAGATTGAGATTGAGTTTTAGTAAAATTCACTGACACTGCCCTCCACCTCGATATGAATCTATCGACTCTTTGGTTGCCATGTTGTAATGTCACATATCTTAAATCTAATGAATTAATTTTCTATGCTGCACCTGGCAAAGGCCCTCAGTTGCTGAGGTGCACTCTTCTATGACCTACCAAATGTTTTCTATGTGACATGGTCACAGCTGACAAAAACAAATACCAAAATCTGTTCTGAAGAACTCTTATCTAGCTGTAAGCCTCGGCGTTTGCGTCGTGCCCTCTGCCGAGAGTCTTTTAAACTCTTTGCATTGTGCCAGGGCTTAAAATAGCAGGCGGTGAAGTGCTCTCAGGGAGGTCGCTCTCTGTTGCTCATGTGACCTGGATGCTCGAGTGAACCGAAGCATGTTTTTGTGCCTTTCCCTTGAGTCCCGCTGACATTTTAGCGCCAACCCGTCGCTCCCTAGGCTCTGTAGGATCCACTCGTCTTCAGACTTGAGAAAGGAAGCTAAAAGAAATGCAAAGCGAGGCTGCTAGTTGTGTCTGCGCCCCCCTGCTGCTTGGTAATTGGTGACTCATCAGACGTCTTTGGCAGTGTTGGTGCCGTTTTCACACAGTTTTGGTTCTGCGTATTTCGAAACGGGTCTAAATGTATTAAGGTACTATATTACACTTTATTCAGACACTTTTGGGCTTCTTAATGTTGATATTTTTTGTTTGAAACTCCAAAATGTGTGTGGAAAACAACTAAGAGTAATCCATCCTTAATTTTTGAGCTCACAAAACACTGTCACACAAACAGAATGAAGCAATGGCTGCCGACTATTAGAATGCTGACATCAAATGAAGAAAGATAGAATAGGAAGATGCAACTATATTGTGTTCAAAGTGTATAGTATGCAAGAAAAAAAAAGAAAAAAACATTTTGGTCCTGTTTTTGTCACGTTTTGTCACTTTTTAGTTTTGTCACTTGTTAGCTTTTTGTGGCTACTTTTCTTTGTTTTTCATCACTTTTCAATCATGTTTTTGTCGCTTGTTTACTGTGTTTTGTCGCACTTTTCAAGAAGCTTTTAGATTTGGGTAATGCCAAACTGGAGAAACTGCGTTCGGTTCAGGTGGGGGTTAAGAGGTTGAGACATTTTACTGTATATACAAAGATTAACCAGAACAAAGGAAGAAAACAACATTGATTGATGCTATTTATGTGACTTCATGGCACTCACTGCACGGGCTTCATTATTGAGTTAACTAATTACAAGCCCTTGATTGGTTGGAGAAAAGCTAATTACTCTTTATGTGTCAAGGCTGCGGCAGTTAGAAATCATATAACACATACAGTATGCATAGAACGGTATTTTTTACTTATTTTATGTTCACTTATTATAACAGCATTATCGAATCAAGTTGTTTTTGTGCATAGACCAATATCGCACCAGGGGCTTCCCAAATATGGCCGATGTGACAAACAGAAGCAGGGTTAAAGTTTGCAGCTCTAACCTTCACCCACTTTATTAATTCAACTTCATTTCTGAACTCTGAATTACAACCAGTCAAGACAAAATAAAGATTCCGGTCCAAGCTCAACTCCCACACAGTCTGTCTCTTATGTCTGCCTCGTCTGACCCACTATCCTCCTGATTGCGTGGCCTCTCCATCTCCATCTCTCCCTTCTTCTTTCTCTCTCTCCCTCTGCTCCGGCACATCAGATCAGTGGTGCTCAGAGCTGGGGAGGTGTGAAGAACAGCACGCCATGTGAGCAACCCCGGGAAAGGACTGACAAAAAAGCGGCAGGAACAGGAAACGGAAAGCTTGTGATTGCACTTATCTTACAGGTGTGTATGTGTGTGTGTGGATATATAAGTGTGTGTGCGTGTGGATATAAGTGTGTGTGTGTGCTGCATGTCAGCTTGGCTCCATGGGCTCCCACCTGTCTGATTCTCTTCCACTTGAGTAGATACCATCCCAAGCCTGACACCGTTATAGCGCGAGACAGGGCCTGGGATGGGAATGTCAGAATCCAAATGCTATAAATAAGCAGCAGTCCCATTTACATGCATGTATGCAGCTCTGAGCATTCGGTGTCCCCCACATGGGACTAATATGGAGCACCTATACATTATTACAGCGGTGGCTAAAGACACGACACAGCATAGGACTTATAATGACCAACTTGTAATACATATAATTAGAAGCAAATATTCTATGCAATGTGACCAAGAAAATGCAGCCTTACTGAAAGAAATGAACATAAAGCAGATAATTGTGTAAAAAGGCTCATCCTCGCCCATCTCCACTCTGTGGTTAGCTCCACCCTGGAGACTATCGGCAGTGCTGTGAGGGTCATGTTCTTTAACTTCTCCAGCGCTTTTAACACCATCCGACCGGCGCTGCTGCGGGGAAGCTGGAGGACGCGGGAGTGGATCTCACTGCATGGACCATCGACTACCTCATGGACCAGCCACAGTATGTGCAACTGCGCAGCTGTGAGTCTGAGGTGGTAGTCTGCAGCACTGGGGTCCCTCAGGGCACCGTCCTCTCGCCGTTTCTCTTCAATATCTACACGTCGGACTTCACATACAAACATGGACAACTGTCATCTGCAGAAGTTCTCTGACCACTCAGCCATCGTGGGCCGTGTGTCTGAGGGGAACGACCTGGAGTACCGGTCGGTTATCATGGACTTTGGGGACTGGTGTGAGCGCAACCACCTGTGCTTGAACACCAGTAAGACAAAGGAGATGGTGATCGACTTCAGGAGGAAGTCACTACCGCACACACCGCTGAACATCGACATCAAAACATCAAAGCTATTGAGGAGGTGGACAGGACTGGTCCCACAACAACAACGCCCTGTACAAGAAGGGCCAAAGTCGCCTTCTGAGGAAACTGAGGTCCTTCGGAGTGAGCAGGCCTCTGCTCAGGATTTTTTTTTGACTCTGTGGTAGCCTCTGCTATCCACTACGCTGATGTGTGCTGGGCCCCGGGCAGCACAGAGCGGGACAAGAACAGACTGAACAAGCTGGTCAGGAGGGCCAGCTCCATCCTGGGCTGCCCCCTGGACTCTGTGGAGGAGGTGAGGGACAGGAGAGTATTAGCCAGGCTCACCTCCATCATGGACAACACATCACACCCACAACACGGGACTGTAGAGGATCTGAGCAGCTCTTTCAGTGGAAGACTGAGACACCCTCAGTGCAAGAATGAGCACTACCGCAGGTAGTGCAATATTCTCTTTGCAAAACTACATGCTATGATCTCTGTATCAGCGTCACTTTATCAACCACCAGCAATATGACCGTACACTTTGTTTCTTAAGTATGTAAGTACTTTATTTGTCATTGTACAACCGCATAAAGAAATTGTGTTCAGGTGTTAGTCCTGAGCTGCTGCAACTGAGTGCGCCGCCACTATGGGCAATGCTGATATTTTGATATTCTACATTTTATATTCTGTTCTAATTTTTCCATCCATCCATCCATTTTCTTCTGCTTTATCCGGGGCCGGGTCGCCGGGGCAGCAGTCTAAGCAGAGATGCCCAGACTTCCCGATCCACGCCTTTGACTGCCACTCAGTCCACTCTGCACCTGACCCCTATGCAGGGGTGAAAGTAGCTTTTTTTTCTTGCCGGTACTATGTCATTATATATACGGCTATATTATTTATTTATTTATATATATATATATATATATATATATAAATAAATAATATAGCCAGTTTTGGGAGAATACTTTAGTAACGTATTCCACTGCTTAGTCCAAACAGAGTATTCTGAATACTTAGAATACTTTCACGTTGATTTTCATAATGTTAATGCATAAATGCGGCATATGATTAGTTTAGTTTAGTTTATTTATTTGTTTGAGCAGTTAACCTGCTCAAAGGGAGTGGGCTGAAGCCAAAGGCTTATAAGCGCCCACCCCAAAATAAAAATAGTAACATTACATTTAATATTTACAAGGTAGCAAATCATAAACAAAGGAACATAGGGCAAAGTAACAATAAATGATGAAGAATAAGACAAAAACAACAGCAAAATAAAGAACAAAAGAATGTGCTACTTTTATGTTATAAAGGTGCATTCATACATATTATACTCTGAGATCTTGCTACTTCCCAGTTGTCATTACTATCCTCAATATAATTTAATTTGGGTTTAATTATCATTAATTATCATTATTAAAGGTGCATTAATACATATTATATTCTGAGATCTTGCTACTTCCCAGTTGTCAATACCATCCTTAATATAATTTAATTCGGGTTTATTTATCATTATTATTATATTTGTTTAATTGAGTTATATGTGAAGTATGATGTAAGCCCTGCATAGTGTGGTGCATTAAAAAGCCAGGGTGTAGAACGGGCCAGTTGAAGAGGGCAGTAACTCCCCCTCAACAAACCCCCACCCAGCTGCCCTAACAGCTGATTTTGTAGATGATGTTCCTATGCTGAGTGGTGCATTAAAAGACAAGGTTTTGAGCCCGTTGGGAGGGTCCCTCTCAACAGATTCATAACTTGCCTACCCTAATTCTCAATTTGTAAATTTGAGCAATAGAATGACAACCGTTCCAAGCAGCAACACTCTTCCTTGATTATAGATAATTGATCCTACTGCGCCTCCTAGTGGCAACACATTTCTTGTTCTCTGTATATTTCAAAAGTCTTTTGTTTGTATTTATATTTGAACAGGTTGATATTTGGACTTCGTTTCAACTCCATTTCCAGTTTATTCCACAATTGTACACCATTAACTGTTGGGCTAAAACTTTTCAAAGTTGAGCTATGTTTCTGAGTCCTAAAGTTTAATTCGTCACGTAATTCATAACAACCAGTACGTTCTTGGAACCTTCTTTGTATTTGGCCTGGCAACAGTTTGTATCTTGCTTTGTATAACATCTGTACAGTTTGGAACTCAACAATGTCACAGAACTTCATGATCTTTGATTTTAAAAATAATGAGTTTGTGTGGTCCAAGAACCCAACTTTATGAATTACTCGGATAGCTCTTTTTTGCAACAATACTATTGGTTTTAATGTGTTTTTATAAGTACTACCCCAAACCACAGTACAATAATATAAATATGGCAAAATCAGAGAACAGTATAAGATATGTAGAGCTTTGATGTTTAAAATGTGCTTTGCTTTTGCTATTACTGAAATGCTTCTAGAAATTTTCGTAGATATATATTTAATATGAGCTTTCCAAGTAATTCTGTCATCTATAATAACACCAAGGAATTTGATTTCATGCACTCGCTCTATGACAACACCCTCTATCTGAATTGCTTCCTGAGCATTGGAATTACAGTTGCCAAATATCATCATTTTGCTTTTACTCAGATTTAGAGATAATTTATTTTGTTTGAACCACTTATTGACACTTTTGAGTTCCAAGTTAACAATCCGACACAGTTGCTGTAAGTCGTCACCTGATGCAAAAATATTTGTATCGTCAGCAAACAAGATAAATTTAAGTACTTGAGACGTTTTACAAATGTCGTTGATGTACATATTAAACAATTTTGGGCCCAGAATGGAACCTTGAGGTAAACCACACACAATTTGTCGACAACTCGACTGATAATCACCTATTTTCACACATTGTTTTCTATTTTTTAAATAACTGGTAACCCACTGTAGAGCTACCCCCTAATCCCATAATGTTCTAGTTTATTAATTAGTATATCATAGTTTATTGTATCAAACGCTTTACTCAGGTCAATAATAACCCTATGGCATATTTCTTGTTATCTACAGTATTAGTTATTTCTTCAATTATATCAAAGAGAGCGTGTGAAGTTGAGTGATTATTCCTAAAACCAAATTGATTGTCCGAGAGTAAATTACACCTTTCAATAAAGCTGTCAAGTCTAGAGTTATAACCTTCTCTAAGATTTTTGAGAATTGCGGTAAAAGGGAAACAGGCCTGTAGTTTGTGAAGAGATGTTTATCTCCTGCCTTGAACAGAGGAATCACTTTTGCTACTTTCATACCATCAGGAAATTGCCCAGTTTGCAGCGATAGGTTACAGATGTATGTTAACGGCTTAGAGATACTTTCAATAACAGTTTTTAAAGTTTTCATATCCATGTCATAATAATCTGTCGAGGTTTTATTTTACACCCTTTAACAATGTCCAGTATCTCCTTTTCCTCCACAGGTTTGAGGAACATGGACAGAGGATTTGTGTCTATCAGTTCACAATTAAAGTTCTCAACATTTGTAATTTTTGCAGCAAGATTCGGTCCAACATCTACAAAGAATTTATTAAATGTATCGACTACTTCATTCATATTATTTAAAGTGTTATCCTCATCTTTGAAATATTTTGGATAATTAATCGATCTTGGTTTATTTCTAATTATACTATTTAAGATATTCCATAAACCTTTAATATTATTCTTATTGCTATCTAACAACTTATTATAATAATCCTGTTTACATTTTCTAATGATACCTGTCAGTTTATTTTTATATTTCTTATATTTATCCTCAGCTTCTTTTGTTCTATCATTTATACATTTTTTGTAGAGTGAATTTTTTTCTTGCATGCATTTAGTAATCCCTTAGACATCCATGGGTTTTCTTTACACTTTCTGTTTTTACAATGTTTTTTCATTGGGCAATTTTTGTCATATACTTTATGAAATATTTGCGTAAACTCATCATATGCCTTATTAGTATCATTCTCTCTGTATACAATACTCCAGTCTTGAGCTAATAGTTCCTTTTTAAATGCATCCATAGTTTTTTCTGTTTTTACCCTTCTAAACCAATACATTTTTTCATCATCAATATTTAAATATCCATGTTTGTACAATACAAAAACTGGCAGGTGATCACTAATATCATTTATCATTAATCCACTGACTGTATCACTATCCAAGGGCGCCGTAAAGGGGTGGAAGGTTAGGACGATTCTAAGGGCCCAGGCTGATGAAGGGCCCAGAAGAGCAGACCCTCTTTTTCTTTTCTTATTTCTTTTCTCTTTTTATACATACGTTAAATGTGCTAGGGCCCCTCATACACTTAATGTGTATTTTGTCTGTTTTGACCATAGATTTAATATTTAACAAACAAATAATGTATTTACTGTTTAAGTCACACCCCTCCCCCTCACAATGGTTCATTCCACCTGCGCTGTCCGAGCTACGCTCGCTAGCGTAGCGTCTCTTGCTTATTGCATTTGTTATGATGCAGTGCAGATAGTGACACACGCAGGCATGTCACATCAAAAGTCAGGGCATCAAAAACGGAAAGAAAAGAAGGAAAGAGAAGACCGAGAACGCCGAAGTCGACAGTATGTCACAGTTTTTCAAAAAGAAAGGTAGCCTGCCCTATTCCTGTATTCCAAAACTTTCAGACTTACTTATTTTTGTTGCTACATGACCTTCTTTTATCTAGCTAGCTTAGTAAAATAATTACTGAATTATGATTTACATCCAACAATAATAACATCTCTGCTGTCTCCGGGTTATGTCTCGTAGACACAGATTCAGCGGCCGCTGCACACCCACGTCCTCCTTCCCCCGCGGCCCCCGTCCCCGTCTCAGCCAAACAAGGTGAGCCTGAGCGTAAAACTTCACGAAGATTGAAGGCTCTAAGCACGTCTTATCTACTGTGTTCTCCACATGATGAAAACTTTACTAAACAAAAAGTAATCTACACGCTTCAAAAATTACAAGATGCAGCTGCAGAGTATTTTTGGGCAGGTCTGCATAGTTTTGCGAATATTTTGCACATTGCCTGTGACCGTTGCTGGGGGCGAGAGAGCATTCAGTAAGCTGAAACTGATTACAAATGATCTTAGGTCTGCTATGTTGCAGGACAGACTTTGTCACCTTGCCATACTATCCATTGAAAGCAAACTGGTAAGAAAGCTGAACTTTGATGATTTGATACATGATTTTGCCAGCAGAAAGGCACGCCGCTGGGCCATTATAAAGTGATGTTGAACATAACTTTGTTATACCTGGATCAGAGGTTCCGTTAGACTGGGTTGTAAAATGTCGGCCATTCACAAGAATTACCGGCCATTAAAAATATATACAGTAGCCTATAATGAATGTGGCTTATTATCAATAACAATATTTATTTAGACCGAGCGCTACACGAGTGCTTTAGTGAGTCCAAAACACGGCTATTTCTAATAAAAGAATGACGGGAGAAAAATGTAACAACAACTCAAATCCAAACATAAAGTTGTGCGCGTGGAGACGATAGAGGCAGCAGGTGCCACGCGGATGTACCCGCTTTACAGAAGAACGCTGTCCAGATCTGACCGCGCATCAGCTGCACACACGAGGGCTGGGCTGTAGATGCTTTTCCGCGCTTTAACGTGGCTTCAGGTGTAACATTAGCAACGTCTCTAACGAGTAACGACAATGCTAAAGTCACCAAAAGTCACTCTCAAGCGATGCGCCCCGGACCCAGCTCTGACACACTCAAGAGCGGCTCCAACACCGGTGACTAAACCGAGGCGTCTGCGCAGACTGACCGAGGGAAGCGCCTCTAAACCCGGCCACTCTCCCAGGAAGAGCCGCTGTGGGACTGCGCGTCAGTCTGACTGAACACACACGAGTTTAAAGAATATCCTAATCAAAAGTATTAGCTGTTGAGTTCTTAACACACTTTTATAAAAGTAAATGTACCTGTAGTTCGCCGTTCTCTTGGAAAATGTGAAGAACCACGAATAAAAAGCGTAACATATCCAGAGAGCGATGAAGGCGCTTCAACTGCGCTTCGTAAAATGGGCTTAGGGCGTAAGTCGAAACTTTTTTAGATAGAAATATTGAACATTTTTTAATATTTAGGCCTGTCTCGAAAACACTGTGTCATGTTAGTCACTGGCTTAGGTCAAATGTTAATATATTTTTCTATATTCTCTCCATATTTTTTTTACCGTCGGCCAATTTGGCTGATGGAAATCATTTTTACCGGCCATTTGCTTTTCACACCGGCTAACGGAAACCCTGACCTGGATAACAAACAGTTTATGTCTGGTTCAGTACTTGTTTAGTCCTGGACTGGTTTAGGCCTGGCATTACTCCTGGTGTGTCTTGATTTTGAGCCCTTTTGGCCTAGTTTTAGTCTTGGACTGATTTAGTTATGGGTCAGTTCTAGCTGATGTTTCCTGATTGAGCAGTTGGACCCAGTTAAAGCTTGTTCACATAAAGTATATGTCAATATGTGTACATTATGATCTGTTGTGTTTGCAATTGCAATTGAGATAATAAATATTCTCCCTTTATGTAAACAAGTACATATTTCATAGTTTTTCTTGTTTTTGTAGGCTTTTACTCATCAGACATTTTAACTATGCAATGTGCTAAGTATCTTTTTTAAAGTATACAGGGCATGTTTATTGGGTTACATTTTATCTGTAAAAATGTAGGGGGCCCAGAATTTTTTGTTTCCATAGGGCCCAGAATTTCTGGCGGCACCCCTGTCACTATCTATTTCATTTGAGAAAATGTTATCAATCAAAGTCGCACTGTGGGTTGTGATTCTACTCGGTTTAGTTATTAGAGGAAACAGACCTATACTAAATAAAGTATTTATAAATTCGTCAGTCTTTTTGTGTTTATATGGGTTTAACAGATCGATGTTAAGGTCTCCCCCACAAACATGACTTTATGATTTAAACCTGAAAGTGCTCCTCCATCCAATTAGAAAAACATCTATATCAGAGCCAGGTGTTCTATAAATACAACTTACAATAATATTTTTTTTTTTTGCCTTGTAATTTCTACAGTAAGGCATTCAAGTACATCATCCACTACCATAGTCTTATTTTCCATTACTTTATAACTATAGTTGGAGTCTACAAACATAGCTACACCCCCACCATGCTTGTTTCGTCTGTTCATACTTATAAATTCATAACCATCAATAGAAAACTCAATTTCTCTGTCATTATTAATCCATGTTTCTGTGATTAAGATTACACTAAATGGTTTAGAAAACTGTTTTAAGAAGCTTTTGATGTGGTTAAAGTTTGCATAGAGGCTACGACTATTGAAGTGGATTACAGTGAATGCCTTAATGTTCTTAAGTTTACTATTGTAAAGATCCTCTGTATAATATTGACAGTCATTAGTAGCTCTAGTAAAGAAGTTATTTTCAGGGTCGATGTCGATCTCAGTGTTCTGTAAGTCATATTGTGATAATGTAAAATCCTGGTTATTTGCTTCAGCAATTCTCCTTAATGAAAGGTCCAAGTCGATGCTTCCTATAGAACTATATGTATTACAGGACATGTGAAGTTATGTGCTTTTACATACCAAAATCCATACGCTTTTCCTGTGTTTATACTTGATTTGGTGTACTGGTGCGCGGACGTACAATGAGTTTATCATAGCGCAAGTAGGCAATCTCCCCCCTTTCCCTGGCAGCTCTCAGCTCCGGCATCAGTTCTTTTCGCTTCCTTTGGATGGATTCCGTGTAGTCCTCGTTTATGAAGATTTTGGTCCCTTTGAGGTGTTTAGCGCGCTGCAGGATTGCTTCGCGATCCTTCCAACGCAGCAGTCTGGCGATGATGGGTCTCGGCCGGTCTCTCCCGCCGTCGGGTTTCCCTACGCGGTGGGCCCTCTCCACCTCCACCGGGTGTTGTAGTTGTAACTTCTCCCTCAGTAGATGTTTAACTTTCTCCTCTGCGTCGGCCCAGGTCTCCCCAGGCGTCTCCAACACTCCCTCAAAGACCAGGTTGTTTCTGCGGCTCTGTCCCTCCAGATACTCCAGTTTGTCCGTGATAATATGCAAATTGTCACATACTTTATAAAAATCGTTTTGTATTGTGTTTGTGCGCTCAGTGAGTTTCAATGTTCCTTCTTTCAGAGTATCCACCTCACCTTGCGTGAACTGTAGGCTTGTTTTAGCTCTTGAATGTCCTTTATCTGTGAATCCATTCGGGTGTTTGTTGCTTCCATGATTATTTTAATGAATCCCTTGAAGTTCTCCTGTTGTTGTTGTATTATTTCCCTGAACATGTCCCTTTGCTGCTCCATGAGTTCCGTGACTCGACTGAGGCTCACGTAATCCTCATCCGCCGCCATTTCTGGCAGTTGCTTCGTCTCTGTTTTTGTCGGTTTAGGCATTTTGCTCTCTCTCAGCCGGACTCCGCAAAAATGTTAGCTGCTTCACTGCTCTCACACTGCTCACACTGCTCACAGCCTTCTCCCAGGGCCACGCCCGTAGATCCCCTTCCAGCACACCTGTGATCAATCAGCGGTCAGTCTGTCTCTAACGAACAAGGAGGGGAGGAGAAACCAGGAAGTTCAGAGCGAGGCTGAGTCTGACTGAGGGAGGGGCAGAAAACCCAAATCCAAAGATTGATTAAGAAGATGTTTAGGCTATTGTTACATGCCTGTTACCAACTTATTTACCACTAATGTGGAATGCAAAAAAAGCACTTTGCAAATGCCCAGAGCCCGAAAGGACAGAGCTAAACTTTTCCCTGGCCATTTTGACCTTTTTTGTCTTCTTAATGTTATGATTATGAAACTGAAATTTAATGAACGAGTACTTTGATGTATTCCTTTAATATTACTGTATTCAGTAACTGTACCTGAATACAGTTACCCAAAATGAGTATTTAAAATATTCTAAATACATGTATTCAGTTACTACCAAGACACCAGTGTTTTCATAACCAGATCTGTTTCAACAGCATAAACATATGCATTTGTTCTTAATTAAATTCCCACAACTTTACTTTCACACGTGTCATCTGTGGACTAGTAACAAATATCCAAAACGATTTTGAAAGAAAATCAAACCGGAGATAGGGGAGTATTTGCATCTATCTTTAGATCCTGGTGTATGTCATGCCTTTCACAACAAAGGCTTTTGCTTTTATTTTGTAAGGCCAACAGGAAGCGCTCAGTTCTTATTATGCTAATTGACAAACAGGGAACTTTAGAAATATTGACCGTTGTTTTGGTAAAGGATTTAACATTTCCAAGACATGGATAAACAGGACATTTGTGACGCGTTCCACAACTGCAGAGAGAGATTCGAGAGGGAGAGGCGGCGGACCCAGCGCGGATTTGTTCGCTCCTCCTTTTTCGCAGGTAAACAAACACGCTGTGAAAGTGTCCCGCGAAGGAAAACCAGAAAAGCCAAAAGAGCCCGTATAAGGGGACTCTCATTCTAATGTGACAGCTTTAGGTGTAGGAGCGCATGTGAGCCGTGGCGCTGACGGCTCTGTCGTGTGATGCGTAAAGACGCACGGGGGGGCCGTAGCCAAATTGGCAAAACTGCGCCGTTACCGTGTGTGCAGAAAGTTCAGAGACAGAACAGATGAGATCCAGTCTGCCGAGTCTGCATTTAAGTGGCTGAACTTCAACGCGTTTGAGCTCACGGTATAATATGGTGGGTCCACGTCGTCCTTTCGGGCTGTGCCCGGCCGGGCCCCGTGGGCAGAGGCTCGACCACCAGGCGCTCGCATTCGAGCCCCAACCCCAGGCCTGGCTGGGTGGGGCCCCGGTTGCGCCATACCGGGCGACGTCACGGTCCTTGTTGATAAACTGTCCATAGAAGTCTTCGAACTGCTCTTCGTCTGACCCGTCACCTAAAACCTGTTTGCCATGGGAGACCCTACCAGGGGCATGAAGCCCAGACAACATAGCTCCTCGGATCATTCGGGCACTCAAACAACCCCACCACGTTAAGGTAGCAGTTCACGGGGTTGTTGTTCTAATTTTTATTATTTATAATTTTGCCCCTTAAAGCTAAGATACCTCTATTTACTATTTCATTGATTGGACATTTCCAGTTGTGGTCCAAAAGCATTCAAACCACAACTAACAATTCCAAATGTACATATCTCTTAACAAAATTAGGTACAAGACCTTTAATTCTGCCATTGAAGCTATACCAGAAGTTTTTTGTTAGTTAGTTTGTTTGTGTTTGTGTTTTGTTTTACTTCATTTTCTTTCATTATATTCACTCCTGATTAAAAATAATCCTGTATTTCCACACTGGTCCAGGACCTTAAAAAATGCTGGTCAACAAATTCACTCATTTCCGTCCAAAAAAACATTGCATAATGTAATGTCCTTTGATGTTCTTTTTACACGTTTATTTGAAGCAACAGCAAAGTATTTTTTGTGCCAGTTAATGTCACAAAATTGCAGTGCTACTCTAGACATTGCCAAGTGTCCTTTTAAAAAGCGAGGAGATGTTTTTTTCTGGGAAACCACAATGAATGACCCAATATTCCCTCTTCAAATGCACAATAACTGTAACTACTATACTTGAGGTAAGATGACGTAAAACAAACAAACAAAAACACAGTTCTAGTACATATGACAGGTTTTTACTTTGTTTGATGGAATAATGCTGGTGGACTGGTCAGGGGGCAATTGTATGAGCATTTTCATGCTCATGTTTTCCCCGGGGTGGGTAGCCAAAATATTGAATAAAGTTATTTTCCACATGATTTTACCCAAGTGGATAAAAGGAGTGGCCCAAATAATTACTCCAATAAGAAAGTACTTGGTAAAAGTACTGAGTAACTGCTTAAGTGTAAATATGATTCATGTGTTACAATACAATACTATTCAATAAAATACAATAACATTTGTTTATTATCTTTTATGTCACTTACTTTACTCACAGAGGGAAGACTACAATAGTACTATGGTAACTTCAAAATAATAAAAAGTACTCTATGGGTGCTCCTCCAAAGTTATTCTAGTGCATGTACTGTACATGAGTCAATGTAACTGAAATACACATGTTTGTGGACTCTTGATAGTGTTCTTACTTATTAGAGACCTTGATTAAAAAAACACTCTCTTGACAGGAAACAAGACTCTCAGAAATCATACTAACTTTGATTACCGGGCCACGCGAAATGTTAAACGGCAACATCAACTTGAAACGAGGATATAACGCTTAGAAATTTCAGGCAAGACATTAAGCAACACTGAGGCGATTATGTGCAAATTAGAAGGCTAAAGCTGCCATTTTATGCAAGTTAAATGACAGTTTTAGGAGGGTGTCACACATAAACTGTCACCCGTGAATGCTCTGCTGACTCCAGCCCAGGCAGAACTTTGATGGGCTTTAATATCAATGTCCATGATTTGGCAACAACTGTGTGAGGACGACATCCAGAACGAGGCAAAACTCTGCAACCAATTAAACCGAAGAAATGACCCTCGCTGCCTCATCCTAATGTCCTGAGAGCAACGTTGGAGGAAAGCAAAGCATGAAGGGAAAAGGAGAGAAGCCGTGATAAACAGGATTCAGGAAACAATCGTATAATTTGTGTAAGTCATTTATAGAACAGAGGCAAGTGGTTGATAATAAGGGCGACCGCCACTAAGTTGATAACACATGCTGTTTTTCGGGCAAGAGAATTGTGTGTACCGTAAATTTAGCTCGACATGGTATATATTTTGGCAGAACATTATGACCACTTGCAAATATTGTACGACAAACTGGGGTTGCATATACAGCACGTCTCCAGCCCAGACTACTATCAGTTCACTACTCCCTGTCTTTGAGGTTTAGACTGACAGAAAATGACCATTACCACCACAGACAAATCCCAGGCAAGTCCTACTCAGTCCTTCCCGAGATAAGTTTGGAGGCCAGGAAGATTGCTACCTGCTGTGCCCCCATGCCGCCCTAATCTTAACATATTTTAAATCATATATCATCGCTAGTCACCACAGATTTTGGTTTAATTCTAGCTGAAACTCAAACAACAACTCACGCAATTCCAGCCTCATCACAAATCCCTATTTCTCTCGACTGCTAACCTTAAAATCCTCAACCTTTTCCGCCTTCATACCTGCAAATTTCATGTTCCACTTGGGGTTGCTAGTTGCTACTAACCCTATTACAAACAAAACAGTCACCAGTCACAATAGCCATGCAAGAAATAGCTTCCCCTCGACATATTTTTCATTGTAGAGCAATTTCACCTAACACCCTGGCAACGAATGTGACACGGGAGGGAACTGCTGCCAGCTCTTCTTGCTGAAACGTAAAAAGCTTGGCGCGGCAGAGACTGGAGAGAGTAGTATCTGGCTTTGAAAACAACAGTAATTTCGCTGCAACACAGTTTAAACCGTGTCAGACCTTAGCTTCCTATTCCAAGATGCTCGGCTGAAACAGTTGTTAGAGCGCGTCACGGTGAAATCCAACCTCTCTTCTGTTTATCCACCGGGCCCATTAGCCATGACCGTACAAAGTGAACAGCGGGGGGCTCTAGTGGCAGCGGGTTGCGGCACAATCGCCTGCCCATCGCCACAGCATGGCAGAAGCGGCGAGATTAGCGGTGTCGTCTTCTTCTTCACTTCAAAGGCGGTTTTCTTAACTTGGTTCTGCCGTTGCACTGCTAGACTGATTCCTTGGAGCAACTTTGCCATTCTTATCTCCCCCCAGCAGACTGCAACACAACTGGCTGCCGCTAACACAGAGGAGGAAGACGAAGCGCGGTCAATGTACAAGCGCACAGCAGTGGTCTGGTTTGGAAACACACAAACAGCAGTATTAGGGGAATTGGTTCTGCAGGGGGAGCGCGTGCATGCAGCCCGTCTCCAGCCGATGTCGAGAGCTCAACCTGCTTCACTGGATATTTGAAATGGATTAAATGATTATCCCTGGATTGGTGCTTGCAGATAGAAGACTCTGCTCTTAGGTTTTGGCAACTTTCTGGCAGAATAAAAAAGAAAAGAGAATAAGAACATTTGCACATGTGAAATGGACATGAGCTAAAGAAGTACACTCATACCTTAAAGCCAATAAGCCCAATACTGTAGAAGAAAGTATATAAAATGATTATTTTAGAATCAAGTACTGCAGGTTTAAACAATGAATTTACTGCTTTTACCTTAACTCATTTTGAGTACCAGTATCGTTTATCCTGTGCTCAAACATATTTTAGAAAATGCAAATTCAGTCAGTATCTTAAGTTAATAGCAGCATTACATTCGAACATTGCACTACTTATCTAGTATCGAGTATTTTTCCCATATAACTTCCAGTTTGAATGATTGACACTATTTAACAGTAAATAAAAACAATACTGCTGAAACACCAGGCATGTCATTGACTGTCATAATATTTAAACCTATTTTGTCGGGTTATCATTCAAAATAACAGCAAAGAACAATCAGTTTACAACTCATAAGTACCAACACACTATTTTAGTGAAGTTTATGTGTTTTACTGTGCTCATGCACTGAATTCAGTACTCGGGTTAGAAAAAGAATGTATGAGGATTATCATGATTTGGGATTATAGTATCAATGGAGCAAGTGGAAGAAAATGGATGGATGGATGGATCAATGGATCAATTTGTTGTGTTTCTATTATGAGCTCAACACCCACGGCATGGCAAGCTCAAGACAAATGGCTCTTTGGGACAATAAAGTTTAACCTGAATCAAACCGTTAAAGTCGTAGGTAGTTGAGTAAATTCTCAGCTGTTACATTTCTAGTTCTCGTGGACCCTTCTGCACATCATGATTGTTCATTTGAATTCATTAGAAGCATGTCTCAGCCGGAGTTCATAGCAAAACAGAGACGTGAACAAGGCGGACCGCCAATGCTAACACTGTGCTAATTTTAGCCTCTTGACTTCCTGGTTCGCGCTGGAGGAAAATGAGCTATATTTAGACACATAACTGCATGCTCTGTTTTCCTTTCACAAATGTCACATTTACAATGTAGATCAATGGTGCCAAATGAAGTTTACTTTTCTCTAAGAAAATCATTTGATTACCACTGCTTTAACATTCACACTTTCAGCAATACATATCACACTTCAAAATGAGTTTGGTGACATGACTACAAGCCAATCACCTTTAGGTGGATATTGTCAACTTGTCTTGGATCAAACTCGAAAGTTCTGACATAACTGTCAACAGCTTGAACACTTCAGGTGTGACAAACCTGTGTGAAGTGAGCCCCATAGAAGCCCTAACAGTCTGTTCTTGTAAACAATTCCCCTTTGATTTTAATGCGTGACTTGGTCAAAAACAGATTTATTGCAGAACACTATGTCACACTTGTTTTCTGAACTGTGTTGTAGTCAGTATCCACTTGAGTCACAGACCTTAATCGATCCTGTCAGGAACAATGGAAACTGATGTTGGCTGCAAAAGTGTGAACCCCACCCTTTCACACAGGACTGTCTGCCACTATGTGGTTCTGCGGTTCTCCCATATCAAAAAAATGAACAACCCATTTCTGAAGAAAACCTCTAAATTATGCATCTATTTTTAATGAGACACTGGTGTGGAGCAGCTGTGCCTCTAATTTCCATACCAACAGCTAATGTTTTTGTGAAAGTCCAGTGCACCTTTGTCTATTTGTGCATGTTTCTATAGCACGAGAAAAAAGAAAGCAATGGAACAAGTCGCAATATTCTGGGAAAGTAAGTGAAATCTCAATGTAATTATGACGAATCATTAACCCAGTTCATGGAGCCTGGTGGACCAAAAGCAACCTGATTTGACTCCGACGTAGAGCTAAGAGCCACAGTGACTCCTAGTGGTCACCCTTCTAAATTACAGCTATAAAGCCAATGCAATGTCCAGAAACATCTTTCCTCTTTATGTCACTATTGGATTTGAGTATAGCGCATTGAGTTGCCTTGTGTATGTGTACGAAATGTGCAGTATAAATAAACATGCCTTGCCTTGCTTTTGAGTTTAAGTATCTTATAAACATGACTGAATCTGTTTGTGAATGAGTGCTCCCTGCCCTGATTTCCTGAGTTCACTCTGCAAATTTCATTCACAAATATTGCAGCCAGCGCTCTGCTATCAGATACACTTTGTCCTTGGCAACATTTCAACATCGGGCCTGTTTTGGTTCCAAAAGTCATTGACATGCCTGAATGCAAACAAGAAAGAGCAAACTTTGACTTTCAAACAAGGTGCGTTCTCCTGCTGCTGGAGTTTGCTGTGCCAACATGGACCAGCAATTGAGCCTTTTATTACTGCTTTTATCACAAATTCTACTTGTAAATGGGGAGGGTTTGGATATGATGCCTATTGAACTTGCACCAATTCCCTGCAATGACAAGGCGGTGGAGAAACTGTCCCGTCTGGCTGTGACTTATATCAATGAGGACAGATCTGAAGGCTACAAGTTTGCCCTGAACCGCATTGCGAATGTCCACCTTCATGCTCAGGTAAGTACACAGGAGGGCCGTTACATTTCATCGCAGTTGTAACTCATAAACAACCAAATGCTCTGTCTCCACTGTGTGTAAAAGCCTCTGTCAGGTTAGACCTCTGCAAACGTGTTCTGAAATGGATGTGATTCATTATTAGTTTAGATACACATATATATATTTCAATCTCCTCTCAAATGTTAATGCAGCAAGACATGTTTGAAATGTGACCTTTGATACGAATATTGCCGTTAAAACATAACTTGCATATTGAATCCCTCTCTTAACACGCACTGAAAAATCATAAGATATTCTTCCAAAGTCATTCAGCCGTAGCACACAGACAGGCTCCAAGCACCAAATCATAGTTCCCGTGGGAGACTCATTTGTGATTAACTAGAGAAGTGGACTGGAAAGCTTATTTTCTCATCTGTAGTTGTAGAAAAATCAAAACATTCCTGGCAGGAGAGGCACACGGTGGAAGGGTTGACCAGCTGTGACCAATCTGGTAGCCGGTGGGAAACCGTTTGATAAGATTTGTGTTGAGGTAGTGTACACAGAATCGTCTAATCAAAACCCCCAATGCCCCAATTTGGTAACTGCTGGGAAATCGTAATCAAATTAAGGTTGAGACACAACAGGTGATGGTGGGTTACCTGCAAAAACTGAATTGGGAAAATCTATTTTGTAGTAAACTGTTGTATCTACTTTATTAATTCATGTAACATTTGATTATGTAGAAATTACACCAAACTCCCAACTATATACAGTGCCTTGCAAAGGTACTAATACACCTTGAACTTTTGCACATTTTGTCATGTTTACAACCATAAGCATTTATTTATTTATTTGAGCATACATTTTGCTCAAAAGGAATGGGCCGAAGCAAGAAGCTTATGAGGGCCTACCCCCAACTCAGTATGATAATAAAACATTTCATTTCACAATAGTACAATCAGTGTGAAAGGGCACAAAACAACAGCAAGGAACAATAGCAAAAAAATGAAAACATAGATTTTATTTTGAATTTTTTACTGAAAGTTCACACACACATGTAACAGACAACTGTGAAGTGAAAGCAAAATGATACATGATTCTGTTATTTTTCAAAAAATAGAAAAGTGAAAAGTGCGGCGTGCATAAGTATTCATACAGCATTTTCAGAGTGCATTAAATGGTAAATGGTCTCAACTTATATAGCGCTTTTCCACCTACATTAGGCACTCAAAGCGCTTTACAGCAAGGATCCACTCACCCATTCACTCTCTCATTCATACACCAATGTACGCAGACACTGGAGGCAAGCTGGGTGAAGTGTCTTGCCCAAGGACACAACCACACTTTCAGGAAGCGGGATTTGAACCCCTGACCTTCCGATCATGAGACGACCCACTCTACCATCTGCGCCACCGTCGCCTTTATAAATTGCCTTTATAACATTCCTAATGACTGCAGAATGTTCACACCTTGCCCTAACCATTAAATAGAGGCCACCTGTGTGTAATCTACTCTCAGTATAATTACAGCTGTTCTGTGAGGGCCTCAGAGCTATGGTCAGAGTGTATTGGTCACTAAACAACATCATGAAGGCCAAGGAGCACACCAGAGAGGTCAGGGATAAAGTTGTGGTCATACCCCAAAAGATTTGCTGCTGTTATTGCAGCAAAAGGGGGTTCCACAAAGTATTAAGTCATGCTGTATGAATACTTATGCACGCCCAACTTTTCGGTTTTCTATTTTTTGAAAAATAACGGAATCATGTATCATTTTGCTTTCACGTCACAGTTGTCTGTTACTTGTGTGTGAACTTTCAGTAAAAAATTCAAAATAAAATCTTTATGTTTAGGGTTGTAAACAACAAACAAAATGTGCAAAAGTTCAAGGTGTATTAGTACCTTCGCAAGGCACTGTAGTATGGAGCAAAGAAGAAAATGTATGATTAAAATGCAGTGTTGGATTATACATTTAAAGTAGGAAATGCTAGTTATTAGAGGTTTGATTTGTTTCAGTCATTCAAAATGTATAAGCCAGTAGTAAATTGTTGCAATGTTCAGTAAAACAAAAACAAAAAAGGCGAACCCCACAAAAATAAAGACGTACAAAAGTATCCAGTAAAACAATGTGGAACACAGAAAACACAAATGCAGTTCACAGAAAAAGGCAACAGCACAGCTATACCAAGAGAGAGGGAGGTTGCCTCTTGTTTACACATCGCCATGATGAGATAAAGCATCTACAGTATGTGTTAAATAACTTTCTCATTATTATGTGTGAAAGTTGCATCTACCCTAGATCTACCTTTACAACAGGCACGTTATACAAATAAAACAGCACTATATTGTAGTACCATGAGAGCTAGATCTCATTAAGTGTTGTACGTCATCGTAGTTCAAGGAATCCATGCTATAGTTATTAAGGCCCGGGTCATTTGAGTGCAGTTCAGCTGATAATAGTCTTGCACAGCACACATCATGAACTCTATGGCTGTAGCTGCTGAAGGCCATCAGTGCGATACCTCGGGATAGATCAGCAGCATTTAAAGGTGTCCCGCTAGTGCCACATTTCCACACGGTGAAGCCTAACACCTGCTCAAAGTGCTCGTGGCCAAATCAATGCGAAACACGGGATTACCTGGCTGCCAAATTGTCCCTAGAAGGGTGCAACTGAGCAAATAAACCGACGGATTGTTTTGAAGGTTTTAGAAAACTATTTATGCTCGTTTAGGTCAAATTTAAAGGGGACATATCATGCTAAATTGTCTTTTTTAAACTTTAAACCATAAGCATACCTGTTTAATTTGGTTGTTACTGGTTCAATGGATTTGTTAGCATACCATTAGCCAAAATATAGTGGCTTGTATTTTGTGTTTACTATGGTTAATTCCTCGCTCCAAGCAACACAGTGTCTTTTCCATGAAACAGAAACTAATTGAGATAGGGCTGAGGACTCCAAAAGCACGGTTATAAGCCACAAAGATACATGATATGCCCACTAATTTTCTACACCTTCTTCTCAAGCGCTTGAATCTGCATGTTCTTTGTTTTTGTGTCTTTCGCACTGTGTACCCCAGGGCCCCGCAGGAAATGTTTACTACCTGGACTTGGATGTCCTCGAGACCAAGTGTCACACTGGCAGCCCGAAACCATGGAAACGCTGTGACATCAGACCATTCATGGAAACAGTGCGTCAGTCTTCCTCCTGGTTAAATAACAAGAAACTTTAATAATATAACAGACTTTTATTTTGTACTTCCTACAACAAATGATGGGTACACAGAATTCCCAGTACTCATAAGCACAATGTTTGTATGCCTTGTTAAAGCAAATCTCTGGAAACTGCAACACCACCATCCTGCACACGAAAGAGGGATACTCCTACCTGTACAGCTACGAGTGCACTCTTGTCCCAGGTAAAGAAAAGTTACAGATACTTCAACACAACAATCAACAATTACACTGCCATACACTAAAATAGCCTCTCAAGACAACCAAAGCAAATTACAATGCAATATTCACTCAATTTGTCATAGTAGAGATTAAATAGGCCCCTAGCTTGTGCATTTAAGTAGTTTTACTCTTGACAACAAGAGAGAGAAGAAGCTTGATGGAAGCAAAACGTCCTCAACGCAATCAAAGCAGTCCAGTTGATATTTGATCATCTCTACACTGATCGATAATACCTGGATGACGAAGAGCCTACACAAACACATTCATCAATCAGTGCCAACGGTCTCTCTGTTTCATACATAACTAGTATCATATTTAAATCTGAGCTTGGCTGAATATGTACAGCTCTACACACTGCTACAAAATGACTCCCCCCACTATATAATTTAGTATGAGATTGAGCGTAATTAGATCTAGTACATGTCATTGCAGTGAAGCATCGAAAATCAATGCAAAGTCTTTGAAGAGGAAATAGTGTAGGTTGAATGCAGTGCTATTCAACATAAACGCTAATACCCAAGTGTCTTTTGGCACTAAGTACCAGGAATAAGTCACACCTGCACATTTGCAACAACCAAAATATCCCTGCACAGATTTCTACTCCTACACAGTGTCTTTAGAGATTTTTTTAATAGTAGGTAACAATCCAGGCCCTGATTACACTTTTTAGCCATTTCTTTACATATTTTCATTAATTCTTACTCTGACTGTATATTCCATTTTAGATCCGCCAGAGAAGCTGCAGCAGACCTGTCCCACTTGTCCCCTCCTGTTCCCCGTAGACAGCCCCGAGGCTATCACTGCGGCTCAAGTCACTCTGGATTCCTACAAAAGGAAGTCCCTGCTGGGGGCTGGACTGGGGGTGAAAAAGATATTGAGAGCAGCCCAGCAGGTATGATACGGAGAAATTGTCCGGTATTATTGCTATATACCGTACATACATACTGTTAGTTTAAAGTCAATTTTTAAGTGTAACAACCTTTCCAATACTGTCCCACTTCTTTTTATAAAGTCTGAGATGGTTTAGGAACACAATTAGCTGCGTTGCTACTGAAATGAAAGGGACATTTACAGTGCCTTGCGAAAGTACTAATACACCTTGAACTTTTGCACATTTTGTCATGTTTACAACCCTAAACATAAAGATTTTATTTAGAATTTTTTACTGAACGTTCACACACAAGTAACAGACAACTATGAAGTGAAAGCAACATGATACATGATTCTGTTATTTTTTTTAAAATAGAAAAGTGAAAAGTGGGGCGTGCATAAGTATTCATACAGCATTTTCTGAGTGCATTAAATTGCCTTTATAACATTCCTAATGACTGCAGAATGTTGACACATTGCCCTAACCATTAAATAGAGGCCACCTGTGTGTAATCTACTCTCAGTATAATTCCAGCCGTTCTGTGAGGGCCTCAGAGCTATGGTCAGAGTGTATTGGTCACTAAACAACATCATGAAGGCCAAGGAGCACACCAGAGAGGTCAGGGATAAAGTTGTGGAGAAGTTTAAAGCAGCGTTAAGTTATACAAAGATTTCCCAAGATTTGAACATCTCACTTAGCACTGTTCAATCCATCATTCAGAAATGGAAAGAGTATAGCACCACTGCGAACTTACCAAGACACGGCTGTCCACCTAAACTAACAGACCGAACAAGGAGAGCACTGGTAATAAATGCAACCAAGTGCCCCAAGATAACTCTGGAGGAGCTGCGACGTACTGCCGCTGAGCTGGGGAAATCTGTACATGGGACAACTATAAGTCGTACTCTACACAAATCTGGCCTTCATGGACGAGTGACCTAACACTGCTCATCGCCCTGAGTGCACCATCCCCAGTGTCAAATATGGTGGGGGAGCATCATGCTATGGGGCTGCTTTTCCTCAGCGGGGAAGAATAGTAAGAATAGTTGGGAAGATGGATGGAGCCAAATACAGAGACATTTTGGAGGAAAACCTGCTGGAGTCAGCAAGAGAATTGAGGCTGGGGCGGAGATTCACCTTCCAGCAGGACAATGACCCTAAACACAAAGCTAAATCTACAATGGAATGGTTTAAAAACAAACATATTAATGTGTTAGAAGGGCCCAGTCAAAGTCCTGACCTAAATCCTATTGAAAATCTGTGGAAAGACCTGAAAACTGCTGTTCACAAACGCTCTCCTTCTAATTTGACAGAGCTTGAGTTGTTTTGTAAAGAGGAATGGGCTAAAATGTCAGTCTCTACATGTGCAAACCTTGTAGTCATACCCCAGAAGACTTGCTGCTGTTATTGCAGCAAAAGGGGGTTCCACAAAGTATTAAGTCATGCTGTATGAATACTTATGCAAGCCCCACTTTTCACTTTTCTATTTAAAAAAAAAAAAACAGAATCATGTATCATTTTGCTTTCACTTCACAGTTGTCTGTTACTTGTGTGTGAACTTTCAGTAAAAAATTCAAAATAAAATCTTTACGTTTAGGGTTGTAAACATGACAAAATGTGCAAAAGTTCAAGGTGTATTAGTACTTTTGCAAGGCACTGTAAATATTCTCTATAAAGTGAGCTATGGTACTGTATTAATTTCCACAAAAGGTCAGTAAAGCGTAATGACGGTTTGAAGTAACAATAAAGCTATTTTTTTTGCCTCTATTGTCTTTGTTTACTTTCATCTCGCTGTATGCTCTTCTCCTGTCTATACTGTTGTTACATTTTAGACTAGACCAGCGAAAACCAGCTTTGTGGAGTACACAGTCCAGCAGTGTCCAGAGGGAACCACTCAAACAGGCACCTGCCAGAGGCTGACTGCAGCCTCAGACACAGAGGTAAAAGAGTTCACACCACAGCTGTCAACGTCTTTATTCACCAAGCATGTGTTTAGGTAGAACTGTTATAACAGTTTATAATTATAAATGCAATGAAAGGCCACTTCAAATTGCCCGGATTACTGGTTTAGTCTGGGGGTGTTCCTATAGTACTACAGTCTTATGCACTCACAGTAACTGGGGAAATATGAAACTACACTTGAAATATTATTGATAAAATGCTGGTTAATTGCCCTTGAAGTGTATGTCGTGTTGTATGTTCTTTTGTGTGGATTTGTGCCAAAAAATATCTAAAAAAGTATCTATTGTTACATTTTTACCTGTTCTTCCAATCCAGACAACAGGCTTCTGTACAGGATCGGTACATGGTGATGTCAGAGCCCATCCTGAAGTCCACGTGGCCTGTGAGATGTTCAAAGTGCAGGTGGGTTAGAAGTATCTGCTCACGTTTCATACAAAAGACTTTACAACAGTGTTTCCTAGTGAACGAGACCTCTTGGAATACATGAGCTCAGGAGGTACTTGTTAATAGTCTCTTACTCTTTGAATGTACACATTTCCAAATTATGCTTTGTTCTAATTCCCTCAACATTCAGGGTTGTATTTTTCCACATTTTACAAGAGATGGCCTTTAAGATTATTTCCCATTTGATTAAATGTCACTGGTCACATAATTATTCCGTCACATTTAAGTGTCACGAGAGCGTTTTCATTTGTGTATCGCAATTATGTATGCCTAAGGTATGTGTCACTTTCTAAATTGCATGCTTGTGTTTTTGCATCACCCACATGACTGTAATTATACTGTCTCCTCTCACTGTGAATCCGGGGTGTAGAGTCACATGATGGAAATTCTCTTAGCTCAAAGCTGATCGGACTCATGATCACAGACCGCGGAGGAACATTGAACCAAAAAGATATGTGTTTGTTGTAGCAAAAAGAAACATCAAGGAAACAAATGAAGCAACTGCCTATAGTGTAAAATAATGAAGATCAGAAAAGCCCTCAACGTTAAAGAAAATGATCTTGTAAAAACACAGCCTTTAGCTTTTAAAGAGGGGGTATTATGCTTTTTTCAATCACATAGCACCAGTCTATAGCATACTACAATGATGACGTAACCTTCTGTTGGTCTGTATATGCAGTACATTAAAATAACTGCCTTGAATAAAATTGCTCTCTCAAAATGGCTGTACTGAACGTCTTGAAATAGGCCTCTGTCTCTTTAAGAAGCTTTCCGACACGCCCCCTTCAGCACACTGCTGTGGCATCTAAACAACACAACTGTGCGGGGAGGGGGCTCTGCTGAGCTGAGGAGCAGTGGTTGGTGGCTTGGCTGGTGACAAAAGGTCCAGAGGCGTCTCCAGGAGGTGGGGGCGTTCCTAGGAGGACTGAGGCATAGCTACACCTAAAATGGCTGCCTTCTAAGTTTTTACTGATTACTCAAAAATATGTGAATGAGCCAAGGCAACACTCCAGGCATGTGTTTAATGAGGGAATGACATAATAACATGATATAAAGCTTGAAAAAGTCGATTTTACATAATACCCCCCCTTTAAGAAGATGAGTGTGCAATGAAAAAGCTATCAGTATTTTCCAATCCTTTTGTATAATTTGTGTATTGAGTGGCATCTGTGAGGTTTAAGCGCAGACCCATTAACACATTACATTTTCATTCCAACGAATAATATATATTTTGAAATAGAGTGAATTGATTGAAGAGATGAAGAGATAGACCGATAAATCCAAACATAGTTGCACATTTTAGGCCATTGGCATTCACCACTGAAGCTCCAGCATAGGTTGCTTTTTTTCTTCAAGCCATTTGACTGAGAGAGATCCACATTATTATACTTTCGTAATCCAGCATGCCCTTCTGTTGATGTGGGAGTATCTGCTCCTGTCAGTGTTGCTAATCCGTTGTTGCGGTTTTCACTTTCAGAACGTTGACATTTTTACACCGCTCCAGCCGCAGGGTCACGACTTCCCCTTGCAGCTACCAGGGATCCCCACTGATGTGCCTTTTATCATTGACCAAGACCCACCTGTCGCCGAGCCGACATTTGCCCCTACTATTGACCTGGTGCCTGTTAACCCTGCCCCTCCCGCTCCCCCTGCCCCTCCCGCTCCCCCTGCCCCACCCGCACCCCCCATATTCTTACCGTCTGACCCTCTCACCTCTTCCTCGAGTGAATCATATGAGCTCCTAGGCCATCACCGTCAGCCACCCCCTCGTCCCGCAGCCCCGGCAGGCCCAGTGTCCATGAGCTCATCCTCAGAGGAAATTCGAGGTCTTCTGGCTCTCCGACCACCTCATAACTTCCGTTACCAGAGGAGGGACGATCGCAGGAGGAGACGCCAGGCGCTACCAATGACCACCCCCACTCATAATCCAGTCTTCCTCACTGACTTTCCTGACGGTGCTTCTCCGTTCCGCTCATGCCCAGGGCCTTCAAGATTCACTACAGTTTAGAAGTTCTGTATGTAATACGCAGTGAGAGAATCAGTGGATGGTTGTTTTGTTGAAAATAATCTCACTGCTGCAAGCGTAATATTAGTGCTTCTGATGTGGCTTATAGTTCAGTCTGAACACTGTAAATTAGTCCTGAAATAATTCATGCATGACTGTAAAAGGCCTTGAGTGAGTACTTGCAGCAAGTGCTTACATGACAATAAATATTCAATTTGTCTCCACAGTGTTACATGCATTCGCCTATTTATACATTCTTTTTATTACATACTACACTTTTTTCTCTTTACATACTATGTCTTATTGCATACAAGTTCTAACAACGTTGGAAACTAGATTTTGGCGAGAAAGAAAGAACCACCACTGAGTAATTTTGTGGGAGATTAAGACAATACTTTTAATAGAATATAATGAGATGTGCGCGAAGCGGTGTGGTTAAAAATAATGGCTCACACATGTATTGCGTTTCACAAGCCAAAGTTGACACGCGTCTCAAAGTGCGACACTGAATTACTCAGTCCCCACTCGCTGGTGGTAAGCTACTATTGTAAACACAGCTGGCTTGGGAAAGGGATGGAAGTGACACTGCCAATCTGTGCCATCGGCCCCTCTGACCACCACCAACCACTTTCTTTAAAATATTCCTATACACACATACAGGCGAGGGTGAAGTGTCTTGCCCAAGGACTAGCTGTCGGAAACAGTCAAGTCAGCGGTGGGATTCGAACTGCTGACCTCATTCATGAAACACAAGAGTTTTCCTCCCACTCAGGAAACTGTTGATATACAGTTCCTACATGTGTTTGTTTATTGATTTATTTGGGTAGGGGGTTGAATTATAAGAAACGACTCTCCTGCGTACAGTTTACAGTTAACCTCTTACCACCCGGCACCCGCCTTCAACCAACACATTTTCTCTAGTTCGGCATTACCCAACTCTAAAAGTTTGTTGCCCATAGGCCAGTGTAATGCCTCATTAGAAATCTAAGACCTACACAACTGATCTAAATGGATCCTATTCCTTGTGTAGTTGCTGTCACTTTTATTTCAAGTTATTTGTCACCTCATTTTTTATCACTTTTATATTGCTCTTTTCTTGCTTTTGTGTAGCTTATTTTATTGCGTTTTAGTCACACTTTTTAGTGTAGTTTTTGCTACGTTTTCTGTCACTTTTTTTGCTTTTGTGTTCCGTTTTAATCCTCGTTTTCTTCGTTTTTTGTTATCGCTTTGACGCGTCTTTAAAGTAGCTTTTAGATTTGGGTAAAGCCAAACTCGGTTCAGGTGGGGGTTAAGAGATCAAAGCAATTATTCTATTTGCTTAGAACGAAGGCTGACACTAACATGATCCGTACACCAGGGGGCAGTAAAGATGGACTAATGGCGTGTTACTTTCCACGATGGCACGTGCGTGTGGGGCGCACAGAGAAGTCACATTTCACCTAACTTTTATTTTCTGGCTGTAACACAAGCTATTCATCATTGGAGCATTACCTTTTATTTTTATTTTTATCGCCAATATAAAACTCATTGTCTACTGTATTTTTGATATAATAACTCTAAAGGCTCAAACCGTGGAGTCCTAATTAGAGGCAGATTTCTCGGAGGGAGTGAGCGAGGAGTGGCTTCTCCGCTTCCCGAGCCAGCGTTCATCTTCCTCCCAGATGGACGTGCGAGTGAGCAGCAGCAGCGAGCGTGAAGCGACAGCTGGAAAAAGATAGCAACAAAGGCGGGTGTGGGAGATTTTTTGGAGCGTTCTACTTTCTTTTAAAGGCTGCGGACATGTTTGTGGATTGACCAAGCTCCCGAGCTTAGAGGTAGGTTGAGCGAGTGTACCCGAAAGTTTGTCTGTCAGGCTTGTTGTTTTCTTGAAAAATTCACGCACATTTACGTCATCTGTTACGCGCTACTTTACGTATACGTAGCTGTATCCAGCCAGTCAGATAATGTCACATTTTCTTGAATCATGTATTCTTACTTTTACTTCTTTTACATTTTGCTACATTGTTTGTTGTTGCGCGCCACAGTTCAAAGCGTGGCGATAAACATTTCTTGATTTCCATCACCTCTGACTTCCAGTTGAGCAAGGAGCATGTGATGGCATGCCCCGTTGCAAACGCGCTTGACTCATTTGCAAGTGTGTTTTGTGTGTGTGTGTGTGTGTGTGTGTGTGTGTGTGTGTGTATGTGTGTGTGTGTGTGCGTGCGTGCGTGCATCATAATAAACGTCATTGTCGGGACTCGGGATGCTGAAAACATATTTGCGATTACGCTTTCCATCATCATCATCAGTGACATGGGTTTTTATTTTGGGTTCCCACTTAGGACGTCGGGAAGGGAGATTTCCTATCATGCACTGAATGAATTTTACCAGAGTTCAAACTGATCAAAGCAGCTATTAATGAAAGGCATTGACGTAGGTTACAGTGGTGGCTTTTTTTCTTCTACTTTTGGTGGCACAAAACATAATGATCCTGGAATGTGGGTTATTATTTGATCATATGTTTGATCATTATTGTTTAGCCTAATACACGATAAAAAACATAAATATGTGATGTGCATATAGCTTGCAGTCAGATGTCTTGGAACTATTTTGGGCCTAAGTAAGAAAAAAATGTGCTAAAGGCAATTTTGGGACGGGTCAATGCAAGGTCTGTTCTTTCACAAGGAATAGCTGGCAAAACGTCCAGTTGTTTGTTCCCTCCTAGATTAGGTATGAAAGTGTTTTATGTGAATCAAAATCTAACCAGATAGCTTTGTCAGTAACTATGCAATATAAAGATTTAAGCTGCTGATTGCATTACATTGTTGCCTTTTTCCACATGAGTAGGCCATCTGCCTCTTTAAATTCCTTCCCATTAAGTTTTAAGCCTTGATGGTGGTTTCTTACAAGCTTTCTCTAAAAATGCAAATACTTTAGAGAGCACTATTTAATTGGACAGTTTGGGCTCGGCTGCAGGGCGTTTACATTCTGGGTTAGCCCTGCGTTCAGACAGCATGTCGAGGGTTTTATGATGACCAGATGTTGTAATATTTTACCAAAAGCACTTTTCTTGTTGGTATGGGTAGAGTTTTTACATTTTGCACGCTCAAGTACTGTACACTTGTGTTGTAGAAGTAACTTTTTAACAGGTTGAATGTTTGTAATAAATCAACAGTCAGATGAATTGTGGGAATATACTGTGGGGGACAATAAGATGAAGAGCATTCGTGAACCCAGATAGCTCTCAGAAAATACCTTGGTCACTTATCAGCATAGCCCTGAACCTTTTATGCAAGTAAGTAATTATGCATCCTGACCCTGCTGTTACTTTAGGATTATTGTAATGATTGAGTATTTCATTTCCCAAGTACCTTTATTTCTTTACATACTGTCTTGCCCTTGTTTATCATGAATTTAGTATGCTTGCTTTGTGGTTTGTACCTGTGTTGCATTGGCCCTTGAAACGAAACCGTGGATTTGATGAAACCGCTACCAGACCGTGATGTCCCAACTTCTTAAACAGCTGCTCTCTTGGGGGACGGTACACTTGCTCACTCTCGAATGGTTACACAGTGTGACGCAATCCAGCCCAAGGGCGCCGTAAAGGGGTGGAAGGTTAGGACGATTCTAAGGGCCCAGGCTGATGAAGGGCCCAGAAGAGCAGACCCTCTTTTTCTTTTCTTATTTCTTTTCTCTTTTTTATACATACGTTAAATGTGCTAGGGCCCCTCATACACTTAATGTGTATTTTGTCTGTTTTGACCATAGATTTAATATTTAACAAACAAATAATGTATTTACTGTTTAAGTCACACCCCTCCCCCTCACAATGGTTCATTCCACCTGCGCTGTCCGAGCTACGCTCGCTAGCGTAGCGTCTCTTGCTTATTGCATTTGTTATGATGCAGTGCAGATAGTGACACACGCAGGCATGTCACATCAAAAGTCAGGGCATCAAAAACGGAAAGAAAAGAAGGAAAGAGAAGACCGAGAACGCCGAAGTCGACAGTATGTCACAGTTTTTCAAAAAGAAAGGTAGCCTGCCCTATTCCTGTATTCCAAAACTTTCAGACTTACTTATTTTTGTTGCTACATGACCTTCTTTTATCTAGCTAGCTTAGTAAAATAATTACTGAATTATGATTTACATCCAACAATAATAACATCTCTGCTGTCTCCGGGTTATGTCTCGTAGACACAGATTCAGCGGCCGCTGCACACCCACGTCCTCCTTCCCCCGCGGCCCCCGTCCCCGTCTCAGCCAAACAAGGTGAGCCTGAGCGTAAAACTTCACGAAGATTGAAGGCTCTAAGCACGTCTTATCTACTGTGTTCTCCACATGATGAAAACTTTACTAAACAAAAAGTAATCTACACGCTTCAAAAATTACAAGATGCAGCTGCAGAGTATTTTTGGGCAGGTCTGCATAGTTTTGCGAATATTTTGCACATTGCCTGTGACCGTTGCTGGGGGCGAGAGAGCATTCAGTAAGCTGAAACTGATTACAAATGATCTTAGGTCTGCTATGTTGCAGGACAGACTTTGTCACCTTGCCATACTATCCATTGAAAGCAAACTGGTAAGAAAGCTGAACTTTGATGATTTGATACATGATTTTGCCAGCAGAAAGGCACGCCGCTGGGCCATTATAAAGTGATGTTGAACATAACTTTGTTATACCTGGATCAGAGGTTCCGTTAGACTGGGTTGTAAAATGTCGGCCATTCACAAGAATTACCGGCCATTAAAAATATATACAGTAGCCTATAATGAATGTGGCTTATTATCAATAACAATATTTATTTAGACCGAGCGCTACACGAGTGCTTTAGTGAGTCCAAAACACGGCTATTTCTAATAAAAGAATGACGGGAGAAAAATGTAACAACAACTCAAATCCAAACATAAAGTTGTGCGCGTGGAGACGATAGAGGCAGCAGGTGCCACGCGGATGTACCCGCTTTACAGAAGAACGCTGTCCAGATCTGACCGCGCATCAGCTGCACACACGAGGGCTGGGCTGTAGATGCTTTTCCGCGCTTTAACGTGGCTTCAGGTGTAACATTAGCAACGTCTCTAACGAGTAACGACAATGCTAAAGTCACCAAAAGTCACTCTCAAGCGATGCGCCCCGGACCCAGCTCTGACACACTCAAGAGCGGCTCCAACACCGGTGACTAAACCGAGGCGTCTGCGCAGACTGACCGAGGGAAGCGCCTCTAAACCCGGCCACTCTCCCAGGAAGAGCCGCTGTGGGACTGCGCGTCAGTCTGACTGAACACACACGAGTTTAAAGAATATCCTAATCAAAAGTATTAGCTGTTGAGTTCTTAACACACTTTTATAAAAGTAAATGTACCTGTAGTTCGCCGTTCTCTTGGAAAATGTGAAGAACCACGAATAAAAAGCGTAACATATCCAGAGAGCGATGAAGGCGCTTCAACTGCGCTTCGTAAAATGGGCTTAGGGCGTAAGTCGAAACTTTTTTAGATAGAAATATTGAACATTTTTTAATATTTAGGCCTGTCTCGAAAACACTGTGTCATGTTAGTCACTGGCTTAGGTCAAATGTTAATATATTTTTCTATATTCTCTCCATATTTTTTTTTACCGTCGGCCAATTTGGCTGATGGAAATCATTTTTACCGGCCATTTGCTTTTCACACCGGCTAACGGAAACCCTGACCTGGATAACAAACAGTTTATGTCTGGTTCAGTACTTGTTTAGTCCTGGACTGGTTTAGGCCTGGCATTACTCCTGGTGTGTCTTGATTTTGAGCCCTTTTGGCCTAGTTTTAGTCTTGGACTGATTTAGTTATGGGTCAGTTCTAGCTGATGTTTCCTGATTGAGCAGTTGGACCCAGTTAAAGCTTGTTCACATAAAGTATATGTCAATATGTGTACATTATGATCTGTTGTGTTTGCAATTGCAATTGAGATAATAAATATTCTCCCTTTATGTAAACAAGTACATATTTCATAGTTTTTTCTTGTTTTTGTAGGCTTTTACTCATCAGACATTTTAACTATGCAATGTGCTAAGTATCTTTTTTAAAGTATACAGGGCATGTTTATTGGGTTACATTTTATCTGTAAAAAATGTAGGGGGCCCAGAATTTTTTGTTTCCATAGGGCCCAGAATTTCTGGCGGCACCCCTGATCCAGCCGCTGCACATACAAAGTCTGGCCTTTAGTCACTCAGTGTGAGTGAGGTCACCGGAAAATACTCCTCATCTTTAGCCAGTGTCACTCAAGGGAAGTTTACAAGCGGGCTGGCTCTGAAGCAACGGTATGAAAAGGAGGACAACAGTGTCTGGCACAAAGCCAGATAGAGAGTGGGGCTGATCTTCCATGTCTGTGGTAGAAGTACCTTGAACTTTTAGAAACATCAACAAACAAACAAAACATTGCTGCCTGGCACATGGTGTCATATCTTGTCATTATAAGTTCAATAAGGAAATGAATAGTTATTGTAATATAATTTGACTCTTTTTATTGTAAAATTGTATAGTTCGGGCATAACTGTAACATTATAAAACACAGAATCCCATGTTTATAATGTAAATACAGTACTTAACATTGTTTAGAACAAACACTGAAACACAAACACCAATTCATTTTCAGTAATATTTAATTGCTCAAACAATTCAATAGTTTGAGCTGGTAAAGGTTTGGCATTTTGCAAAAGATAGTGACCTGAGATGCAAACTACAAAAGACACCAATTCCAAACTTCACACTGTCACTCACTATTGAGTATTTCAGCAAAAATCAAGCCAGGTTTGAAGTAAAACTGAGATGGTCATGCAGGATATTTTTATTTCTCCAAATAATTGACTTGGAATGACCCTGTTGTGGTCATTTGTGAAGGAAGGTCAGTCTGACAAAAATAATGAAGATGACAATGAAAAGTGCTATAGAAATACAGGTTGATAGATATATTGACGGTTCCTGTATCTACCAATATTACTGTATATGAGTGTGGAGGCTGGTATAATATATAAACTACAGCATGTTCAGAGTATGTTGCACTCAAGTCATTTCTGTCACCTTGCTCGCTCCCTTTTGTTTGGGTCGCCTCTCCTGTGTACATATGATAGTGAGGATCCATGTTTATGCTCGCTCCACTTCTCCAGTTTCACAGATAAGAGGAGCGCTGATAGAATGACGCCTGGATTCCTTCATTGTTAGTCAAAATCCAGGCATGGCTTTGCTTAGTGTTCCCTGATAACGCTGAGGGATCGTGAAGTTGTTGGACAGAGGTCTTATGGAAAATGGTGGTGCGGCAGGTGACGGGTCTCCTCTGCAGTCCTCCTGACACGGTCATGTTTGGGATAGTCCTGTTGCACTGTGCATTGGATAAGGAGCTTTTACTGCGAATACGATGCAGGTAGGGGCTGTAGGATTGAATCGAAATCATTGTGGACAGCAGTTATTTTGATGGTATATAGTGTTCAATATGGAAATTAGATAATCCTGACCTGGAGTTTAGACTTCTACATTCATGTTCTGAATGCATTTAATCTTGATTCAAAATAAAATACATTACAAATCTATTTAATACTGGTTGGAAATCCTGCACATATATTTGCCCCCAAATCTTTCTGTTGCAAACTCAGTAGTAAATGCCTGTGACTATCAAATTAAAAAGACAATGTTCATTACTTCTAAAACTGTTTATGTTAGTACTATATATTAACAAACATGGATTTCCCCTGTAGATGTTGGAAATTCCCATTTTATGTTTACTTGTAGGATTTCTCAACTTTTTCCATGTTGAATTACATAACATGGAATTTGTTTGCATTTGTGACAATATCAACACGGCAGTTAGATTTGTGACATATTTGCTGAATAGATAGTTTTTTGTTTTTTAGATTAACCCTCAGGGCACCCTTTAAAAAAATCACACTTAACACCCTAAGGCCACAAAAGTGGCCTCTACTTTTAACAGCCATAAAATCACTATACTTTCATATTTTTTCATACTTTTTCATACTTTAAAAATGATTTTTAACCCTTTTATTGGCCAAAATGCACACAAAGGTTCCCTGCCGTGCTGTTTAGAAATCACAAAAACTTGCGTAACTTTTATAAAAATATTCCAAATTGAATGAGGTGTTTATTTTTATTAGGCCTTGGGATGGGTCAAAGTTTAGTGGTAAAATTATTTTTTACAGGTTTTTTGTTTTTCTGTAGTGACAGATTTTCATAAAAAATCACACTTAACACCCTAAGGCCACAAATGTGGCCTCTACTTTTAACAGCCATAAAATCACTATACTTTCATATTTTTTCACACTTTAAAAACTCAGACTCATAGATCTATGTCTGCTTGACACATACATACCAAATATATGTCATATTTTTATATTTTTAACTCTTTATGAGCCAAAATGCATTCTTAACTCCTCATTTTTGCTCTTGCAGAGTCAGTAATACTTGTATAACCTTTATAAATGTGATTCAAATTGAATGAGCTTCATTTGTTCATTTGTCCTAAGGGTTGGTCATACAATGGTAGTAACCTTGTTTTTAACAGTTTTTAAATGTTTCTGTAGAGCCACACTAAAATGAACAAAATGCTGTCATCCCATCAATACAAATGTTCCACAGAAACTCTGTCTTCTGTGGTTTTATCTCAGGAGCAGTTTGCAAATGTGGGCACATTTTTATACGAGTTGGATGACTGTGCATAAGATAAACATTTGGAGGGTGTAGGTGTGGTGTAGTGAGGGGGGATTTGGGGTTGTGTGGCGTCAAAAGCCTTTCCTCTTTGAAAAAACAACTAAACACAACAGCAATAACAACAGTAAGAAAATGTAAACAAAAGCGTGTAGTGTTATGGTTTTCCCAGTGTTTCACAGGTGCACTGGGCACTATCCAAAAAACTTAATTTGGTCTTTGTGTGTTAACTTGCAAAAGTTTTCTTTTAGATCAGATCAGTGTTTTTTTTTTATTCCTAACAGTTTCTACTGCTCACTTTCTGCAGAGTTGGTCACGTTACTGTGACTTGCCTTGTCAGCTCAAAACTTCATGTGACCAACTCTGAGGAACATTGCAGAAAGTGAGCAGTGGAAACTGTCAGGGATAAAGAAACCTGGTCTGATCTAAAAGAAAACTTTAGCAAGCTCTGGCCGCTATATAAGAGCAGTGGGACAATGGGATTGTCTCCTGGACTGACTACAGAAAAAGAAGCCAACATTTCCAGCATGTCCTAATCTCGCCAGTTTTCAATTTCACGTTTGCAAGTTTGTCATTGCCAATAAATGATCTCAACTTATACAGCGCTTTTCTACCTTCATCAGGCCCGAAGCGCTATAATAAATGCTTCATTATTTCATCAGTTAGAAACATCCTGATGATAGACAAAGGATCACTTACTCGCGTGACAGCATAGGCAGTATGTCCAGGAGACAATCCTGTTGGGGCGAGTACATACCCGAGCGAGTACCACACAATGCATCTACTTTTGGATATCCATCTCAATTCTTCTCCAATCTCCTCTATACTGCCATCTTCAGTGTGGTCTTCAGATGAGTCCTTCCTTGAATCAGAGCTTAATTTCATTTGGTCATTCCCTAAATCAGAATCCTCGTTGGTCTAATATTTTTCTCCTCATCCTCTCTCCCAGAGTTCATGATCACATCCAAAGCCTCATGGTGTATCTTCAAATGTCTCCTCATTGTCCCACTGCTCATATATAGCGCCCAGAGCTTGCTAAAGTTTTCTTTTAGATCAGACCAGGTTTCTTTATCCCTGACAGTTTCCACTGCTCACTTTCTGCAATCTTCCTCAGAGTTGGTCACATGAAGTTTTGAGCTGACAAGGCAAGTCACAGTAACGTGACCAACTCTGCAGAAAGTGAGCAGTAGAAACTATTAAGAATTAAAAAAAAACACTGGTCTGATCTAAAAGAAAACTTTTGCAAAAAGACCAAATTAAGTTTTTTGGATAGTGCCCAGTGCACCTGTGAAACACTGGGAAAACCATAACACTACACGCTTTTGTTTACATTTTCTTACTGTTGTTATTGCTGTTGTGTTTAGTTGTTTTTTCAAAGAGGAAAGGCTTTTGACGCCACACAACCCCAAATCCCCCCTCACTACACCACACCTACACCCTCCAAATGTTTATCTTATGCACAGTCATCCAACTCGTATAAAAATGTGCCCACATTTGCAAACTGCTCCTGAGATAAAACCACAGAAGACAGAGTTTCTGTGGAACATTTGTATTGATGGGATGACAGCATTTTGTTCATTTTAGTGTGGCTCTACAGAAACATTTAAAAACTGTTAAAAACAAGGTTACTACCATTGTATGACCAACCCTTAGGACAAAGTAGGACCCTTAGGACAAACTAGAACAAATGAAGCTCATTCAATTTGAATCACATTTATAAAGGTTATACAAGTATTACTGACTCTGCAAGAGCAAAAATGAGGAGTTAAGAATGCATTTTGGCTCATAAAGAGTTAAAAATATAAAAATATGACATATATTTGGTATGTATGTGTCAAGCAGACATAGATCTATGAGTCTGAGTTTTTAAAGTGTGAAAAAATATGAAAGTATAGTGATTTTATGGCTGTTAAAGGTAGAGGCCCGTTTTGGTCCTTAGGGTGCTAAGTGTGATTTTTTTTTTTAATGAAAATCTGTCACTACAGAAAAACAAAAAACCTGTAAAAAATAATTTTACCAATAAACTTTGACCCATCCCAAGGCCTAATAAAAATAAACACCTCATTCAATTTGGAATATTTTTATAGAAGTTATGCAATTATTTCTGCATTACAAACAGCACAACAGTGGACTTTTGTGTGCATTTTGGCCAATAAAGGGTTAAAAATCATTACAAATTTACACATATTTGGTATGTATGTGTCAAGCAGAAGTAGTTCTATGAGTCTGAGTTTTTAAAGTATGAAAAAATATGAAAGTATAGTGATTTTATGGCTGTTAAAAGTAGAGGCCACTTTTGTGGCCTTAGGGTGTTAAGTGTGATTTTTTTTCAGCCCAAGCTCTGGGAAGCTAATATAAAAAAACTGAAATAGCCAAAATGAACTTCTCCAGAAATGATTATCCTGAGGAAAATTTGAGGAACATCCACTGAACACAGAAAAAATGCCATAAAATGAAAATGTCAAAGGCCACAAAAAGGCCCTAGGGTGGTGTGAGGGTTAATCTAAAAACGTCTGATGACTAAGTCACCATTTGTCAACTATTACAGCAATAGTTGCGTAAACCTTGGATAACGTGGGAAGAGTTCCTTCCTCCTTGCCGTTTATACCGTAAATGCTTCCTCATAATATGACACATATTATGTGAACTCTTATGGCTAGTAAATAATCGACTTGACACTGACTCTTGGCTCTTTGTGAGTGTAATGTGAAACCATATTGTCCCAGAGTTAATTGATGCTGCGCAGGAGGTCTGAAGCTGCCCATGTAAATATTTCAGATCACAACCAAAACACGTGAGGATAAGCGTGTGATTGCAGGTTGCTGGATGCTGTTATTATGTGGCAGAGATTGCTTCACTTTATTGTGATGTGAGGCGTTGCATACAAGCCTTGTCAAGTCAGTGAAAGTCCTCTATGCACATTGCCACAGCCAACAGTGAACCTGCACTTTGTTTAAAGGAAAGACAATTGTAAACGGCTCATTGTTGTTTTAGACCGGAAGGTAGACGACAAGTGTGTGTGAAGAATGTGACCAGACAAAGTGTTGGACGGTCCAGTAAAGCTATTAAAGTGCATATGACCGGTTGTAATGCTTTTGAAAACACAACTTATTTAGATGGATAACATCAGTTGCAAGTTCATCAGTTGCATAATTATCATTTTATTTCAGTGAAGCAGCAATTTTAATAAAAACAATGTTAGAAAAGTTATTTTAATTTTTAAGCTTCAGACAGGAAGTGACATAGATAAAGGTAAAGTTCCATTGCAGTTGATTCACTCCTTTCCCATTGACTTAACATGGTTGCACAGCAACAGTTTAAAATTGTTTGCCTTCATCTATGTCACTTCCTGTCGGTGTCCAATAAGGAAGTGAAACTATAAACATCACAAATGTGCTATAGAAATAAAGTTGACATTGACATTGACATCACAAAAATGGCCAAACTAAAGAAAGCTGGGGACAATCTTTAGCAAAATCCTAAATATAATTGTGTTAACTATGTTTTAGCAAAAATTGTGTCATATGCACTTTTAATATTATTTACAACAGTGCAATAATATAGCAACCTCCAATTCCGAAAAGCAAAGAAAATCCCTTAGTCGTTTTACTAATCTTTCAATTGAGTGGGATTTGGTCAGGGTGCAGCTTTAAAGTCATGTGACCTGTGCCAGTGTCTTATTCCCCTAGAGGGCACTTAGGAGTCTATGCTTGGGACCAATTGTGGCATATTTATTTTTCAAACAACTGGATTTGCCAAAACCATAAATTTAAATTAGTACTTAACAAAATATAATTTACATTGACTTTTTATTCTATTTACAGTAGTGTCCTTTTTAAATGGGATTGCTTTTTTTTTCTTTTTTTTTAAGTTCGTTGATATCCTTATAGGTTCAATAAAGGCCACCCTAGTCATCCATACAAGCTGCTGCCAAATGATTATTTCATGGAGTGTTAAGCAAATAGCTTTAGAGTTCACACGAGCCACTTAAAGTAGCTATAATTACCACGGAGACCTGGACTAATTGGAAGTGACACACCATCAAGTGGCTTAGGACACAGGTTACCACTGCAGCTAAGACATGCGGCTATCAGCTAAACAAGACCGTTGACTGCTCTCCTGGGTTGCTTTTCTTTATTCCTGCTCAGCAACAGCCTGTATTAAACCTCCATTCACCTGAACAAAGGTCCTGGACACTGGCTGTTCAGGACACCGTCTCTAAAGTGGATTAAGTCTTTTTTTGTTGTTGTGGTCCTTGTTGTTGTTACTGGCCGTTAGTGACAGCACACTGGGGCCGGAAGGCGTTTTCTCCAGTCAGGCTCGGACTCTGTGGCCTGATGCGTTATGTGTATGTACGGGAGGAAACAGAGGGTCACGTTTGCCACGATAAAGGAGCTCTGTTTACTTCAGAGAATAATCAACACGTTCAAAATGTCTGTCTATCTGTCCAAGTGTGTCAGGTGCATCAGATCAAGGAGAGCAAACAGGTATGTATAGCTAATGGAGTCTGTGTTAGGACCAGCAGATGCATACACTTTTAAACCCACTGCGTTTGAGGACACACCTCTGATCTTAACAGCTCATTTCTCATTAGTGGGGTAAGTTCAAGGGCAGCAGACAGAGGAAGTGCGGTGTGCGTGAGAGGCCAGAAATGGGAAGATAAATCTCTGTTGAGGGACACTCCAAGGTTAGCTCACAGTTAGATTAGCTTGATTTTATTTTTCTTCCTTGTGTAACCGGATAGTTTATTGGTGAGAAATAAGTAAAATACCAAAAATTGTGCAGCTCCAGTACATACAGTATCACACACACACACACACACGTACCAATTAACCTTGTCTTCATGGTTAAATGCAAAGCACACATTTGCATTCCATAGTAATGTTGGAGCTATGCCTCTGTGTTCAGGGCAGGAAGTTTATTTAGGGCTTTCACTCTGGTGGGATTTGCTTGATCTTATATTTTTGTGTTTGTAAAAAAAATTATTTTGGTGTTTTTTAAAGTGGTTGTCACTGTGAATAGTGTTTCTCTTGTTATAAATAATGTCTGTATTGGGGTAGTTTGAGAAGGAGGTTGGATACAACTATAGCAGTGGACTTTAAATAGACATAATAATAATAATAATGATTTAAAAAAAAAGAAGAACATTTGCTCTGAAGCATGCTGGTACCCAAACAAGCACATAGATGAGGGCATTGTTTTTGCGGTACGCCTCCTACACCAAAGTATGGCTGACCTCCAGCTGTGCTTGTGCATGGCAAACGGTCTTTATAAAAATCAGTTAAAAAAAAAAGAAAAATCACTGCTTTAAATTTTAGATGCGACAGTGACTTGGTGGTTCGAGCACTCGTCCACTGACACTGTGTCCTTGAGCAGAACACTTCGCCCACCCTGCTTGTGTGGTGGTAATGTGGTGCAAGTGGCTGGTAGTGGTTGTAGGGGTCAATAGCAATTATTGGCATCCTTGCTGCTGTCAGTTGACTCCAGGACAGGAGCGTGATGTTATTAAGCAACTTCTGTCTTGAATAATAATGTATTAAAATAACAATGTTTTAATCTTTTGTTTATGTAGTAGCCTATAACATTTACATTTTTGTCACATTTCTTATTTGCAGAATGGAGACATCTTGTCTGGACCTGGCTCTGGAGGGAGAGCGACTCTGCAAATCAGGAGACTACAGAGCTGGAGTGTCGTTCTTTGAATCTGCTATTCAAGTGGGAACAGAGGACCTTCAAATACTCAGTGCCATTTACAGTCAGCTAGGCAATGCTTACTTTCACCTTCAGGAATATAATAAAGCTTTGGAATATCACAGGCATGACCTCACTCTTACAAGGTAATAGCATAAATGTTTACTTTTTGAGTTGTTGCCTCACAGAAAGGTTAATGTAGTCTGTTTACTCAATTTTTCAGGACAATTGGAGATGAACTTGGTGAGGCCAAAGCCAGTGGAAACCTTGGGAACACGTTAAAGCTTCTGGGACGGTATGATGAGGCAGTGGTTTGTTGCCAAAGACATTTGGATATTACCAGAGCCATGTATGACAAGGTATGTGAGAGTAAAGATATGAAATGTTTTTTATTTGTAGTGGAATGCTTGGCCAGTCACAGAGTCACAACGTGCTCTGAAACCACACTTTGGTTATGTGCAGTTGCTTCTGAACAGATGTGTAACAGCATTAGAAATGGTTTGACTGGCCACAAGAAAACAAGTCTGCTGTCAGTGTATTTTCAGCGTATAATTACCACACTGGTCACTCTGGTTTCCGTCTGGTGTGCGTGCCGTAGGTTGGCCAGGCTCGGGCGCTGTATAATTTTGGGAATGTGTACCATGCCAAGGGTAAGAGCATCTGCTGGAGCGGAGCGGAGCCGGGGGAGTTTCCTGAGGAGGCCCGGGTGGCCCTGAGGAAAGCTGCACAATACTATGAGTGAGCACACCTTTTTGAATTTTATTTTCATATTGTATGCCTACCAGGAACATGTTGTGTATTACAACAATCTCAGTAAGCGTTAAACAAATTATTGACAGATAAATCAAAAATATTATGCCATTTTGTTGTCTATACCGCACTCTTTACATCAAGTAACTAAAAAAAGATAAAAACATCTCCCTGAAGAAATCAAATAATTTAATTTGATTTAAAAAAATAAATAAAGTTGTTTTGAGAATGCCTTGGTTTTCCTATTCTCTCACAAGTTTTTGCTCCCTAAACACCATAGAGTACCTTCCCCACAGAACAATACCAAACCTTCTCAATCACTCTCAATTTTAAAACATAAAATAATCGTAATTCGGGTCCAAAGTAATCCAAACAAATGGATAATTTAGTAACATTATAATGAAACACATTGTGAACCTGTCCCTTCTTCCACTACAGGGGAAATTTATCATTGGTGAAAGAATTGGGTGATCGTCCTGGCCAGGGTCGGACATACGGTAACCTAGGTAACACCTACTATCTGCTGGGAGACTTCAAATCAGCCGTTGCAGCGCATGAAAAAGTAAGTCATTGTCAAACTCTGGCTCAGAGATGAATACGTTTTAAAATTACTCACCAGTTTTCCTCTTTCTTTCTTTTTTTTCTTTCCCATAGCGACTACTCATTGCAAAGGAGTTTGGAGATAAGTCCGCTGAGAGAAGAGCCCACTGCAATCTTGGCAACGCGCACATATTTCTAAACCAGTTTGATGTGGCAGCTAGTCATTACAAGTAAGAGGGTGCTTCATGTCAGTATTATTATCAGTTTCAAATGACTCTTACCCATTCCCAAGTCCTTACACGAATAGACATTATATACAGATTCTTATTATGTGTTTCATTGAGATGAGTGCAGAGAATTGCTATTGTCAATCTGTTGTTGGATGAATATAGCTACATCGTGTTATTAGTCAAAATGGTTTGTGGATTTAGAAATTACAATTTCTAATTATAATTTCATGAACTCGATGTTCATGAAATTATACTCAATAATCGTGTTATTGGTCAAAATGGTTGGTATACATTGTTCTTATTGTGTGCCAACAACCAAATCAAAACATGAAAATGATCTCATGGCTAGAATCCGGTATGGAATACATCTTACATTATGTTTTAAAATGATGAAAGCAGCCTGGGAATTAAATAAAGCATATATTTTTTTAACATACAAGTATCATAAACCAGGTGAATCAATGAAGTGCTTTTGATTTGAATGATCTATTCATGTACTGGAAACGTAAAATCCTCAATACTCTTCTCTACAAGTCAAAATTTGAAAACGGATTGCTATCATTGTCCTACACCCACCCGAGTTATTCCTTTGACCCTCTTCCCCTTGTGCTTTGCTCCCAGGAGGACGCTGCAGCTGGCCAGGCTTCTTAAGGACAGGGCGGTGGAGGCTCAAGCCTGCTACAGTCTGGGCAACACCTACACACTGCTGCACGACTATGAGAGGGCCATTGACTACCACCTCAAGCATCTGGTCATAGCACAGGACCTTCATGACCGGTAACTTGGCCAGCAGTGCCATTTGTTGTCAGCTTTCCCCCTAAAGTGCCTTTTGATGTGTAATGAGTGTGTGCAGTTGGAGCATGGGTGGGCCTTAGCCAAATAACTCGCTGTGTTAACAGTTGGCGCCCCTCAGACTTGGGTAAACAGCGACATTATGGGGGTAACTTATGAAAAGGGAAGTTGGGTTTAATGATAACTACTACCAATCTGGCAGTATGGTGGGTTAAGACCGTTATTACAGGTCTTTCAATTGTTTCTACTTTACAACATAGATAGATAACATTACAACAAAGTTTTTTTCTATTTGTACAAATTCTACATGCTTACTACAATAATGTATATATAACCCACTGCTTGACATGCATGAGAAATAGGTTGCTCAATGTTGGTTTATTTTTCTTTTTTTTCATAGCTTCATGACAAACTGGTTTTGCTATTATTTTCTATGCGATTGCGATACTACTACTTGCATAATCTTTACTGAAGTTGCTCAGCCAGTTTCTGTCCACTTGTCTGTGTGCAGAGTGGGTGAAGGAAGAGCTTACTGGAGTCTCGGAAATGCCCACACCGCTCTGGGGAATCATGAACAAGCCATGTATTTTGCTGAGAAGCATTTGGAAATCGCCAAAGAGGTGATTGTTTACATGTTTATCTTAGCTCTCGTCATGTCCAAACGGTAAACTTTTATGAAGGGACACCGCCATCTAGCGGACACAAGCAGAACTGCAAAAACGAACACAAAACGCCCTTTATGAATCAACTTATTTGAAAAACGTTTTATGTGTGTGTGCAATCTGAATTTTGCAGACGGGGGACAAAAGCAGTGAGGTGACAGCCAGAATGAACTTGTCGGACCTGCGACTGGTTGTGGGCCTCAAGTCTAACTCAAACAACAAAATAAACATCTATCATAACTCTAATACAAATAGCTCTGCACTACCTCGACTTTACCAAGATTACAACAACGTCCCAGGTACAGCTTTGTCAATATAGATGTGTTTTTACAAGATACTGATGTTATGGAGCGCAACAGTATCTGACATCTCTGGTTCTGAAATGGAAATTTTCAATGCTTTTCCATGAGCTTTTCCAAAAATTTCAAACATTAAAGATAGCACTGAGATAGTCTTATGGGTATGGCTGCTACAGATGTATATACAGAATATTGTTCCTGTCGGGTTTCCCAACACTGTTCTGTTCAACAAAGCCTGCCGGCCAAAAAAATCAATAAAAAGAACAAGGTATGACAAGTTCTAGCCAGCTACAGTATGTGGTAACCATGGTGAAAATACAGCAAAAAGCTTTTATTGAAGGCGAGCACTTTCACCATATTAATTTTAAACAGAACTGTCATTGTTCTGGACTAAGTAGCAAAGTCACATAATAACAATTTTCATTTTGCCGTACACAGTGGAACATTATGACATATTGTGAATAGCCTCTAAAACGTTTTAACAAATAATCAACAATGTATGATGTATGGTCATGAGTTATCACTTAGCTGATAAGCTTAATTCATGCTTTTATTGAGCTTATGTGTGTGATGTCATGGCGTAGCAAAATAAAATAGAGTGGATATGTTACATTTTTTGGAAAATGCTATTGGAAAAGTGAAGTGGAAGTTAACTTCTAGTACCATAAATCTCCACCCACTGTTGCGCTCCATTTGGCCATAACTTTGAAAAACTTCAAAGTCTTTTCTTTCTTGAAGGAGTAAAGAGTCCTGAGAAGACCAAAGAAAGTACAGGAAACTCACACGCAGGTCACAACAGTCTAGAGAAAGCTTTAAATAAGGACCCCTCCGTGCACTCAGTATGTTTCATATTTTTATTAAAATTCACGTGTCCATCTAAAACAACAGTAAATTGTCTGTAGCTAACAGCCTGTCATTTCTGAATTTACAGGATGAGGAAGTTTTCCCTAAGCCTTCCAGAACAGACACCATAAAAGCATCCACAAAGCTGTTCCTCTTTCAGCGGATAAAAAGCAAAAAGCAAAAAACAACAAATCGCCCTCTAAAGGACAGACGGAAATCAGGCTCGAGGACTCGCCTTCAGAGATGGACCCACCAGTGATAACCAAGGTCGGAAATGTTCTTGGGTTTTACACGCTAAATTAAACAAAATCATACACTAATAAAATTGTGTTGTTTTTTTTAAATTATACATGCTCTATATTTGAATACCCATTTGGTTTTATTTTTGCTGATAACCTGACTTACTCTGACCTGCTGTAGGCATCCCGGGACACAATTGGAGAGGATGGCTTCTTTGACCTGCTGTACCGTTTCCAGGGCAGCAGAATGGATGACCAAAGGTGCTCTCTAATGGATGGCCAAAGCTCTCCCCGTGCCCAGCCCTCTCCCCTATCCACCCCACCTGTAGCAGAAAATAAATGTGAGTGCGCCCCCTTGTGTTTGGTCTCTGTGCTCACACCATTTAAATCCAAATTGGTTTTGTGGTGGATTGTATCTGATACCATGATGTGAATACAGTTTTCCCTTGTGATTATTCCCTAATTTCATATCCTATTTTGGATGTCAATTTGAGTTATTATTTTGCCTTTATAAATGATTTAACAACATTTCTCCAGCTATTTTGGATCCAGAAGCCCCCTCTCAGGATCCTGGTCATTTCCTGGAGCTGCTGGCCAACTCCCAGGCCCGTCGTCTGGACGACCAGCGAGTCAGCATGACCCATTTTCCTGGCTTACGACTCAGCACCTCCAACCCGCTGCATACACCGGACACCTCAGCAAAGGGAGCTCCAGCATCAGGTGACTTGCAGTGACACAGACATTACTCCAGTGCAGGTGCAGAGGCCTCCAATATGTAGCCATGGGATGTTTTTATTGCTCCCCAGCCCTGTATACAGGTAGTTTTCTGCATTTCTAAGTTTCTTCATTAGGTTTATGAGCCAAATTGGATCACTGTCTAAAACAACCAGTATCAAGGCACTTTCATAGACTTATTTGCTCTTTATGCACTGTGTGATTGATTTTGTGAAACCATTTTATTTCCCAGCTTCCTATTGTGTTGAAATGTAATCTTGGCCACCAGCTTCTATGGTGTTCTCAGTCCCATAGTTACTCTTGTTTCATCAAGGCTTAAAGCTACATTATGGTGCGTTGTATGTGGGGAAAAAAACATTTTATTGTGTGTATTTGACCTTCTAGTGACCCAGTGACGGTATGATTGTTTAGCACGGTGCCTTTACTTTCCATTACTCTGGTCTCTATGCGGCTCCAGGATCAATTGTTATTAGACTTTCTGGTTAGTTTTTCACTGCTGACGGACCATCTCCATGGCTACGCTTACGCATATGTTCCATCTAGCAAACCTACCAGAAACCCTACAAAACAATTGAATCTGAAGTGTTGTAGAGGCCACTGTGGTTGAAAGTAAAGGCTCTTTGCATGAATATCACATATTTTTTGTTAATCATGAAAAAGTTACATAATGCACCTTTAAGTAGCTTTCTGCTGTTTTTACGTCGTCAACAAAGTCCACAGGGATAAGAGTTTGCAGACAGCCTGTCGCTTTGTAACAAAGTCTTGACCTGCTTCTGTCTGCTCCCCAGTCCCCAACTCCAGTGCAGAACCCCCTCACACACACTCCCTCTACGATCAACTCGAGGCCACTGCTGATCAGCCAGAGAGCGAGGAGGGCTTCTTTGACATGCTCGTCAAGTGCCAGGTGAGAACAACTTTGATTTTGTTTGTTGCAATTGTACGCCACATTTGCTCCAGTGTTTAGTAACTTATAATCAATGTATTTTTAGTTAATGTGATGTAAAAGTGCCTATGAAAGGTTTTCTTGTTTTTCTAATGAGTTGATTAGTTGAATAGATATTGCAGGTGGTAAGGAACAGTAACAGTTTGGTATATATTTGACGACAACAACATTATTACACTAACATCTCGGAAAGTGGATTTTGTGGAAGCTCTTCCTCAAAAGCTGATTCATTTGAGGAATACATGTGACTCAGTTGTTGTTTGATTTTAGGTTTGTCATGTGCGTTGCTACACTCAACTTCCCAAATTCCCATGCAGTCAATCTTATACAGTTTGTTCTGTGTTTAGGCCTCCAGACTGAACGACCAGAGGTGTGCTGCCCCTCCTTCTTCTACCACGACCAAGGGCCCCACTGTACCAGATGAGGACTTCTTTAGTCTGATCATGCGTTCTCAGTCCAACCGGATGGAGGAGCAACGCGTTATGCTGCCGCCTGCTGCCACTCAACCAAAACCAGACTGACTCCATGGAGGGCCATCTTGACCCCATATGGAATAGTTATGAAGAATTTGGGCTGCATATTGCTCACAACTATTTCAAGAACTACACAACACAAGACTTCTGCCTGTGTACTGGACACATATTAAAAGAGTTTGACTTATTTCTCTACAAGAAAGTAATGGGAAATTGTCATAGTAAAAATAACTTATTGTTATAAAATGGTTTACTTTACAGTTGCTTCAGACAGTGGAGAACGTTTTCTGTCTGTGGCTCCCTCTGCTGGTAGTGGCTATGTCTGCCTCTTCTGGAAAACAGGCCACTAGACTGTGGTACATGATGTACAGAGTCTGTCTTTACACACAGTGTAGACAAGGAGCCAAACCAAAGACATTTCTTAATTATAGTCACTTTACTCTCCAGAGAATTACTGCTCTCAGATCTAAATGGAGGAACTACATGAGCTACATTTTGGGGCGCACGTAATATTTGAGTAACGTTTGGCCTCTTGACTGTGTATTTTTAAATTGTTTTAAGTGAAGGTTTTTAGTATTTGTAAAATGCCTTTAACAAAAATGGGATTATTCTTTGTAAACTTTTAACAAGGGTAACAAAAAGTATTTTTTTTATTGCTTTACTTCTCCACATTTTGGAGAAATAAAACTCTTGTTTACATTTCATTTATTTAAAGTGTTGTGAACATTTTAAGTGACATGTGCATTTTCTATAAAATATACAAGAATGTGACTGCTTAAAACAGAATTGAGCTCCAGTCGATGATGAAAGGTAATTTGGCTTGAGCAATGACTTCTTTTGATTAATGGAGTCCCCAAACTACAACACTTCATACACAAATGATATCCTCAACAAAGGTGTATTAGGCTTCTGACAGCAGTGTCTTGTGTGGATGCCTGAACCTAGAAGGAAAGAAAAGGAACAAATGTTTACATCCTTGGATTACTAAAACATGGCATTTAATCTGAAAAATAGTCTGACAGTAAGCAAATCACAAAAAACTGCAGTTATTTTGAAAATATATTGTCCTCTACAAACGACAAAATCTGTATCTATAAGGCTGTGTAATGGCTCAAAGGTGCAGATCCATAAAGTGACAAGACATTTCATGGTAAGTAGTGCCTTGTCATAGAAAGGGAATGACATTGTCTTGTATAAAAATGTTTCAAACATGTTCTCAATGCTTGTGATTTAGTAGTTTAACAGTTCATATTTAAGTTGGCTCTATTCATCTTTGCATACATTTTGTTGGCTTATTGGACACTGGATAAGTAAGTACAGTTATGATTTTGTTTGTTTGTGCTCCCTTAATAGAATAGGATAATGGCTTACCAGAGCCTTGGATGTACACAGCAGTCCAAAAAGCAATTTGTCCCCTCTTCAAGTCTGTATGCACCAGAATTTGGTAGGTCATTGCACTCTGACCAAAACTTTTGAAGGTCCGAGGTTGGAGCTCCATTCTGCTGTTGCTAAAAATAAGGATTGCAAACAAAAGAGCATTACATTTCTACAACAAAAAGATGTAAAAGAACCCCATGTCTACCTTGACAGTGTCGTATGTGTCTGTGATGATGGTGATGAACAGACTGAGCACCATGTAGATGAACAGTGAGACAAAGCTGTAGAGGTAGACTCTGCTAAAGAGCCACACCAGACTGTTCTTCTGCCCCATGTCTTTGAAGGTGGAGAACATGTCATCTCCATTGACCAGTGAAAACAGACACTCTGAGACAGTGTTCAGTGTCCGGAACTGAAAGTGAAAAGAAAAACTGACATAAGGTTGATGTGTCTGTATAAAAGCTCTGATGAACTGAAACCAAAATAAGATTCACCTTTTCATGATATGGACCAAGCACAATCCAACCACAGAAACAGTAGCTAATGTAGATAATGCCAGCGCAGCAGATGAAGCGGATTACATTTGGAAATGCTGCACTCAGTGTCAAGATCAGAATCTGGACAAAAAACATAAGCAAATAGCAAAGTTTGCTTCAAATGTCTGAACATACAGTATCTGTACAATATGGTCCATTTACATTGTTGATACGAGTTCAGAAATAGAATTGGTGATGTAACATTGTGCAGCGTACATTGTATTTTCTAAAGTATCCCAAGTAACGGATGACGCCAATCCAGACAAACATTGTTCCTGTTCCGAGGAAGATGCTGCAGACGTCATAGCTTGTAATGATCTACAACAATAAACACATCATAAAGGTGAGGATGGTATGATTAATAATGACAACGTTCAAACATTGCATGTCTATATTGCATATTTACCTTTGTCTGTATCTCAATTTTAAGAATGGAGCCAATGATCGTTAATGTATCGCTGACAATGATGAGGATGTACCACCCATTTACAAACTCCAACTTGTCAGACCAGGGGACCTCTTTCAGAGTGAAACTCTTGCAGTATTGATTATATTCCTATGTGGAACAATAACAAACGTACATAAACATAAAAGCCTTACAAAATGGCATGTTACGATACATTATTCTTTCATCATTTCACAAATAAGTAATATTCAATAAAATGCAAGTGCTTAAAATGCACTACTGTTTCAGTTGCACAGTAAGAAAACTATAAAGACCATGATCTTCTGTTTTTTTTTCAGTTTTGGTGTAAGTGTAAAGAAGTAACAGCTTTTAAACACTTTTGTATCCTATCTTTTAAATATCACAATGATGAAAGGATCATTTTAAAGACAAAAGCATATTGGGGTAATGACATTGCTAGACAGATATTATTACACCCGTATTAATAAGAATTACTGATAGGAAGTTGCAACAATTAAAAAAAAGTGTACCCTTTGTAGTCGAATCCCAGTGAGGACCGAGCGGAGACAGAGGCTGAAGGAAGTTATGCATGTAATAATAATGAGGCAGTCAAACAGCACAGTCAGGGTCATGTTTCTTGCAGCTGAGGGAACACAAAACATTACTTTTCGAGGCAAACGGGTAAACAGGTGGATCACGATGCACCCAACTTACACGCTCCAGTGACTTTCCAGTCTCTGCATTCTTTGATCTCCACATCTGTGTCCAAATCGATCTTTATTTGTCCACTGTGCGCCTTGTTGTCAAAAGTTATCTGCAAAATGACATACTATAACTATTTGTTTTGAAGTAGAAGTGAAACTAAACCAATGAAGGTAGTTATTATATAAACAAGGCGGATTCCCAAGTCACAAGAATGTTACCAACCAAAACTGTAAAGTCATAGCAGTCTGGCAACTCCCTGTGCCCCACGGTCTGTAAATTAATCGCCTTGAGAACAAATTTGATGGTGACCGAGAGCATCCTGAAACAAAATAAAAAATCAAATGCAACAGTTATCTCAGCCAGGCTTTTTTCTTTTACTCACCTTTTAAAATACAATTCAAAATGAGGGAGGCCATTGTGCTTTGGATATATGTCATAGCAGTCTGTAACAACAACAAAATAGTGATAGTGAAACTCTGTTGTCAGTCACATAGTAGAGACTTAAGATCAAATTAATATAATCTTAACAAGCCTATTATGTCTTATGTATTTCTTGATGAGTCACAGTTTTGAGGAACACTGTGTAAAAAATTACAGTCATGTGATATACTGTTTTAAGAGCGGTCTGGAAGGTCCTCCCCATGGAAATTGTTGACTACTGTGGAGTAAATTTTAGACCATTTTAAATGACATGTGATGCTCACCATTTTCCACCTCTGCATCAATTTCAAAGGTCTCATTTCCTGGGTATATCGTGCCGTTCCTGTAATAGGCTTGACATAATTCCAAGGATGAGTATTGAGTGCCATTTTTCTCATATTCATGGTTTCCAACGGTTGTATTGTGCAACAGTCTATACTGAAAAAACAAATATATCTTATAAACCGAGATTTACTGCTCAAAAGAAGATGCACTACACAAGTAAATATAATCACCTGTTCAATAATGTAATCAATATGGTCGTATGTATCTGCCTGTCTGTAAACTGCATAGGTATCCATATTTCCATCAGCATAATCCTTGAGAAAAAGGTGCTTAAACGACTGCAAATTTTCTTCTTTGAATGTGACAACCATCTGGTTGCTGAGCCCAAAGGAGACCAACTGGAACAGAAAAGGCCAGTCAAATCTAGACCAATCTGTGACAGTTCTATTTCACCAAAAGAAAACCCACCTGGATTGTGATTATGACTATTTTGACAAGCTGCAAGCAGAGTTTCCATGGTTTGCGGCCTCGAGCGTAAAACTTCTCACAAGGGTTCATGAAATAATATTTGATCTTCCTTCGAAGAGACTGGTGTGTATGTTGTACCCCTGGATCACCGTTTACCACATAATCATCATATGGGTCTGAAGATTCCTCCATGGCTCCAGGTTTGACAGAGAACTACACTGCATCAGAGAAAAAACAAAGACTCAAAATGCTGTACAGGTTCATTTTGGAGATTCTTATAACAGGAACCTGCCAGTCTACATACTTGCTATATTTATTTATGTGATTATGAGTCATTAAATTTGCTTGCAACTGATTTTGATTTGTCTTACAATTTTTCTTTTATGTAAAATTACAGAATTACATAAACATAATGAACTACATGAAAACAAAATGAATGATAATAACAGTATTACAACATGCTGCCAAGTGTTGAGTGGATTGGAAAAAGCGTGTACTGTATTTTTAGACCAAGGGAAAAGAGAAACATGTCAACACAAGCCATTGGGTCACAAGATTTGGAAAATGGTGTTTCGACAAGCAGGATTTACTTTGGGTGTGTTGTTATTTGTTATGCACCTAATTCAACACAAGAAAAATAAATGTATGAATAAAAATGCGCTCATATTCTTTCTCATTTTATGTCACTTCTGAGAAACAGCAGCAAAACAGCCAGACTATGGTGAGAAATGATGGCATCCAAATAAGGAAGTCAGGTGTATAGCTCGCCTCGGCTTGCTTACCTGAGTTTGTGTGTTTAATTATTCACAGGGCATGATCCCAGAAACCCTATAAGTTTCCACCATAAAAACAAACACACTTTCAGGATAACTAGCAGGTTTTCAGATAAAAGCCTTTAAAAGTCCAGAAAACACCCAAGAATGTAATTGAGCCAAGAGAAAAGCAACCAGCTTCCTTCCCACAGCTATTAGATTGATGAATAAGATCCTATCATCTACAGACTAATCAAGTTTTGTTATTTTTTTTAATTTTACATTGCACTAAATTGTTGGGTACGTGTGAAACGTAATTTCGTTTTTATGTTGCATAAGAATGACCAATAAAGCTATCTAACTATTTACTTAGAATAACCTTTATGTACAGCTTTATGTTTAAAGAGAAGAAATGTGATTGTATTTACGCACCTGTATGTCGGTCAGATGTCAGCTAAATGGTTTTTTTTTCCAACTTTTGTCTTTCACAGACAACTATTATTACACGCAAGGGCGCCGTAAAGGGGTGGAAGGTTAGGACGATTCTAAGGGCCCAGGCTGATGAAGGGCCCAGAAGAGCAGACCCTCTTTTCTTTTCTTATTTCTTTTCTCTTTTTATACATACGTTAAATGTGCTAGGGCCCCTCATACACTTAATGTGTATTTTGTCTGTTTTGACCATAGATTTAATATTTAACAAACAAATAATGTATTTACTGTTTAAGTCACACCCCTCCCCCTCACAATGGTTCATTCCACCTGCGCTGTCCGAGCTACGCTCGCTAGCGTAGCGTCTCTTGCTTATTGCATTTGTTATGATGCAGTGCAGATAGTGACACACGCAGGCATGTCACATCAAAAGTCAGGGCATCAAAAACGGAAAGAAAAGAAGGAAAGAGAAGACCGAGAACGCCGAAGTCGACAGTATGTCACAGTTTTTCAAAAAGAAAGGTAGCCTGCCCTATTCCTGTATTCCAAAACTTTCAGACTTACTTATTTTTGTTGCTACATGACCTTCTTTTATCTAGCTAGCTTAGTAAAATAATTACTGAATTATGATTTACATCCAACAATAATAACATCTCTGCTGTCTCCGGGTTATGTCTCGTAGACACAGATTCAGCGGCCGCTGCACACCCACGTCCTCCTTCCCCCGCGGCCCCCGTCCCCGTCTCAGCCAAACAAGGTGAGCCTGAGCGTAAAACTTCACGAAGATTGAAGGCTCTAAGCACGTCTTATCTACTGTGTTCTCCACATGATGAAAACTTTACTAAACAAAAAGTAATCTACACGCTTCAAAAATTACAAGATGCAGCTGCAGAGTATTTTTGGGCAGGTCTGCATAGTTTTGCGAATATTTTGCACATTGCCTGTGACCGTTGCTGGGGGCGAGAGAGCATTCAGTAAGCTGAAACTGATTACAAATGATCTTAGGTCTGCTATGTTGCAGGACAGACTTTGTCACCTTGCCATACTATCCATTGAAAGCAAACTGGTAAGAAAGCTGAACTTTGATGATTTGATACATGATTTTGCCAGCAGAAAGGCACGCCGCTGGGCCATTATAAAGTGATGTTGAACATAACTTTGTTATACCTGGATCAGAGGTTCCGTTAGACTGGGTTGTAAAATGTCGGCCATTCACAAGAATTACCGGCCATTAAAAATATATACAGTAGCCTATAATGAATGTGGCTTATTATCAATAACAATATTTATTTAGACCGAGCGCTACACGAGTGCTTTAGTGAGTCCAAAACACGGCTATTTCTAATAAAAGAATGACGGGAGAAAATGTAACAACAACTCAAATCCAAACATAAAGTTGTGCGCGTGGAGACGATAGAGGCAGCAGGTGCCACGCGGATGTACCCGCTTTACAGAAGAACGCTGTCCAGATCTGACCGCGCATCAGCTGCACACACGAGGGCTGGGCTGTAGATGCTTTTCCGCGCTTTAACGTGGCTTCAGGTGTAACATTAGCAACGTCTCTAACGAGTAACGACAATGCTAAAGTCACCAAAAGTCACTCTCAAGCGATGCGCCCCGGACCCAGCTCTGACACACTCAAGAGCGGCTCCAACACCGGTGACTAAACCGAGGCGTCTGCGCAGACTGACCGAGGGAAGCGCCTCTAAACCCGGCCACTCTCCCAGGAAGAGCCGCTGTGGGACTGCGCGTCAGTCTGACTGAACACACACGAGTTTAAAGAATATCCTAATCAAAAGTATTAGCTGTTGAGTTCTTAACACACTTTTATAAAAGTAAATGTACCTGTAGTTCGCCGTTCTCTTGGAAAATGTGAAGAACCACGAATAAAAAGCGTAACATATCCAGAGAGCGATGAAGGCGCTTCAACTGCGCTTCGTAAAATGGGCTTAGGGCGTAAGTCGAAACTTTTTTAGATAGAAATATTGAACATTTTTTAATATTTAGGCCTGTCTCGAAAACACTGTGTCATGTTAGTCACTGGCTTAGGTCAAATGTTAATATATTTTTCTATATTCTCTCCATATTTTTTTTTACCGTCGGCCAATTTGGCTGATGGAAATCATTTTTACCGGCCATTTGCTTTTCACACCGGCTAACGGAAACCCTGACCTGGATAACAAACAGTTTATGTCTGGTTCAGTACTTGTTTAGTCCTGGACTGGTTTAGGCCTGGCATTACTCCTGGTGTGTCTTGATTTTGAGCCCTTTTGGCCTAGTTTTAGTCTTGGACTGATTTAGTTATGGGTCAGTTCTAGCTGATGTTTCCTGATTGAGCAGTTGGACCCAGTTAAAGCTTGTTCACATAAAGTATATGTCAATATGTGTACATTATGATCTGTTGTGTTTGCAATTGCAATTGAGATAATAAATATTCTCCCTTTATGTAAACAAGTACATATTTCATAGTTTTTTCTTGTTTTTGTAGGCTTTTACTCATCAGACATTTTAACTATGCAATGTGCTAAGTATCTTTTTTAAAGTATACAGGGCATGTTTATTGGGTTACATTTTATCTGTAAAAATGTAGGGGGCCCAGAATTTTTTGTTTCCATAGGGCCCAGAATTTCTGGCGGCACCCCTGATTACACGACTTGTACTACTTTACAAAGCTGTCCTGTCAGGAGACTTCTTGGCTGGGCTGGAGAGGAAACTGGCAGGTGATTCGTCAGTTTACTGCCGGTCTCCGATTGGGTGGCTCAGGTGTCACTCAACATCAGCGCCACCCCCGTAACCCGTGGCAACCAAACAACCGCGCCGCCGCCGCTGTTCAAGGAAGAAGTGTGGAGTTCAACAAACTACAATGGTGCAAGAAAGCGGTAAAAATAATATATCATGTGTTGTTTGTAAAATTGGCTTGTATTAAAAATATATATCGTTACATTCAGCTTCAGGTGACATCAATAGTATGTGCATGTATATAAGTTATCTCTTCGTGTTGTTTTGCTAATTTCCCCACTAGGTTTAACCTCTTAACCCCCGTCTGAACCGAGCACATTTTCTCCAGTTTGGATTTACAGTACCTAAAAGCTTCTTGAACAAAGGGACGACAACGAGGATGAAAAGACAACCAAAAAAGCGATTAAAAAAAAGCCACAAAAGAGCGACCAAGAAGCAACAAAAAGGCAACAAAAACGTGCCGGAAAAGCAACAATAACACAATTAAAAAGCGACAAAAACCCGACTAAAAGCGTCAAAAAGCAAAGAAAAAAAGCGACGATGAAAGCAACAAAACAGGACATAAATGCTTAAAAAATTAACAAAAACGCAGCGACAATGCAACAAAAAAGTTACGAAAAAGCTATGAAAACATGACAAAAAAGCGACAAAAAGTGTGTCAAAAAGGCGAGGGTTTTCTTAGCTTCCATCACTCTGGCTCACAGGCTGTTTTAGATTTGGGTAAAGCCGAACTGGAGAAAATGCAATACAACCGCATATGGACTTAAAAAAAAGAAGAAGAAAAAAAGCACTTGAACAAATAACTATGCAGCTGTGGCATTTCACTTAAACTCCAGAAGATGGCGCCACTTGCATTGACAGAGCCGATGCCTACTGCACTATCGTCATCATGTAGGCCAGTGGTTCCCGACCATTGACTATATGTCTTGTGTACCCCCTTGAGTCATTCATTTATACTCCAAGTACCTCCTACTTCGAGGATCTTGCCAATATTATTACAAAGTGACCAACTAAACCAAGATTACTCAGTATTTAATAGTGTGGTGTGTTCCAAATTAAGCTAAATTACTCTTAAAATCAAACCTTTTACTGAAGACTTTCTTTTTTAATCTGGAATAATTCCAAGTACCGCCTGCTAAGTGCTCAAGTACCCCAAGGGTCCCCGCACTACCCCTGGTTGGGAAACACAGGCTACACTGGTGGCTATCGTTGTACCTTTCTTCATATTGTATAATATAACTTGATTGCATTCATTTGTTGTTATTGTTATTAGATGTTTTTTCAGGCAGGCCATGGTAGATATACCCACGTCTCCTCTTCCTGTTGATTTGATCCAGTATGGCTCCCAAGAAAGCCAAGGGTAAAGCGCGTAATAAGGCGCAAGGGAAAGGTCAGTGATGAAGAAGCACGTAGCTAATGTGATTGTCTACCATGACTTGTGAGTGTAGTGAATGAGGCAAGCTAACCCCATGGCTTTTGCATCCAGGAAAGTCAAATAAGGTGCCAGAAGCAGTTGTGGAAGCTGGTAGGTAAAAGACACACAAAGTTAATTATATGGGGGTCAGCCCTATTTTCCCCCATCAATAGTGGGGGAACATAGATGTATTAAGTGGCTAGGGTAGGGTCAGGGTTAAGATGATTGATATCTGTATGACGTTTCACTCTCATAACTTGTGATTGGTTGATGTAGCAACTCACCTACAAAAAAAATACGATTGGTTGATGTACCAACTCACCTATCAAAAAAAATCGCTCTTGGGAACATAAGTACGCACCCATTATATGAGAGGCTCTGATTTTCCCATTAATTTAGCCATTGTAGGAATTAGGCCACTTAGTATTGTTTAAAGTGCATATTAGGGCTGAACGATATGGACAAAATTTCATATCTCGATATTCATGCCAGATATCTCAATATCGATATGATACGATATAACTATGGGTTAGGTGAAAACTAAGCATTTTTCAGAAAAATAAAATCATACAAAAGTGTGCAGTTTTATTGATGAAAATCTATATCGTTTATATCTTGCTTTTTTATTTTAATATTTTGAATATTCAAATCTCGATATCAATACGATAACGATATATTTTTCTTTTGCGATATTGATATCTTGAATGTTCATATCTCGATATCGATACGATAACGATATATCTTTCAGCCCTAGTGCATATGACAGGTTTACTTGGTTTTTTTTTTTTGTTTGTTTGCATTATTACGTAGTTGGATAGGATCATGCAAGTGGTAAGTATAATTATAGAAAAACTGTACAGGCCTAAGACTGGAAAAAGAAAAAGAAAAAACAAAACACCCTTTAACTTCTTATTCAACAGGAAGAAGCCCAGACATCTTAAACATATCTTTCAATATGCTCTCTGCTCATTACATTCTTGGGGTCATGGGACATTGCACTTCACACTGTTTGTCTCTCAAGCACATACTTCCATGAATGCAAGTGGCATGTATAGTTGACACATAGCGTGGGTGAAATGAGGGGTGTGAGTTTCCACTACAATGATTTGGCATGAGGCCTAAGTGGTGTGAGTGGGGAAGGTTGACACACCCAGCTGGAAGTGGTTACTTAAGCGTCCCCTACTGCAACCTTGTGAAGAGGCTTTGAAGACCCAGACCACAAGCAGTGATTATGTACAACCGTGTTTACTGAATAGCGTTTTCTTGAAAGCGCGTTGTTGATGGGCCATATATATGATTTAATAAAATACTTATGTTGTTGAGGGTTTTATGCCAGCAAACACGTTAAGTAACTCTCAGCATTATTGTTTTATGTCTTTGCATACCAGACCAAAACAGTGTCACTTCCGCACATTTTTGGACGGCGTGTGCTTTGAGAGAGTGTTTCATCTTGTGATACTGCGGTGGGGTGGTCCAGACTACAGGGAGGGGCTTCGAAAGATCAGAGGTGCTGTGCGTTTGATCATCAGACACAGCGAGGGCAATAGGATGTCTCATGCTGTCACTCTAGAAACATACAGGTTTAAAAATGCTGTCTGGGTGTATATTCTAGTAGCAGCATGAATTGGATTTGTTTGATTGTCTTGCTGGTGTCGTGGACATTTGTTTGCATCCTTTGCTGAAACGTATGTCTATTTTACAGATTTTAGTAGTTATATATTACCAGTGTCCTGCTCGCCTTGCTTAACAGAACTCCATGATCAACTTTTTGAGTAGTATACATTTTGCAACACCTAAACACAATCCTAACATCTGTGTTTCCTCCACCTCCATTACCCACAAAGAACACCCCAAAGACATCTTCCCCCTGGTCCTGACAACCGTGACCCAGGTGCTGTTTGAATGTGAGGCTGACGAGGATGTGACAGCGGACAGTCCCTACAAGCTGCTGCTAAAGGATGACATCCTACAGGACATGAGGAAAAGGGCCGCCGTGTCTGATTTCAGCCCTGTGAAGAAGACCATTCAGGTGAGGGGGGCTATTGTCATGTGCACCTTTCAGACAATAACTGTGACGTCACTGCACAGACTACTAGGTAAAGCAAGTTGTGGGAACAGTGGGAACAGTGACCAGCAACAGAAACTAGACCGTCAAACTAGACCGTCACATCAGTTGATTGAGTCATTAAGTAAATTAAAGTCAAGATGTATTACTTTAGAGTAAATCAAAGCTAAACTGCGGAACTTGACATTGTATATGTTGCTTTGTTTCAAGTGCAATTTTTATGTCACAAAATGCTAATGAATAAACAATGGTCCTAATGCTCAGACACAGACAATGGGATTTAAGCTGTGACTTATCAAAATGTAGCGTTTGGAGGAGGATGAAACATAATTAAACCTAATGTTTGGCTAAACCACATTTCCTCGGAGACAAACTGTCCTGTGATGTGAGTAAAAAAATAAATTGTCCCTAAAAATGTACTTTCTTTTTATTGGCAGGAGTATCCAGAGGATGAACTCTTGCTGGTGTATGACAGGGATTTCACCTATGGTAATAACTTCTATCTGGTTCTCACACCAGAAGCCAAGGACAAATTACTCAAGGTGAGCTTCTCTTTCATAGTGACTTAACATCAAAATGGCAGAAAGTTAACACTACATTGAGCTAAAACATTTTTTATTATGTTTGTGTAAGCTCTCAGTCGTACAGGAGTTGTCCATCTTCAATGAAGGTACTTGAGTCATCTTCTGTACTCAGTAGTTGAACACCCCTACTTCAACTACTGAGTACAGAAGATGACTCAAGTACCTTCATTGAAATGTTTTGAATTATAAATCTTTTTTTTACGTTTTCACCAGCCACAGCCTCCAAAACCTCCTTCACCAGTGGAACCTGTCATTGAAATATGCAAAACTCCAGAACCTATACCATGGGTCTCTCTTGGCAGTGAGGTAGAGATCGAGGAGGAATCTGTCAAAGAAACACGAGAAAAGGTACTACATTTTTATTACACGCCTAATTTATAGGGGTGTAACAATGCACCGTGCCACGGTTAACCGCAGTGCAGAAATCTGACGATATGAACCGCATTAAAGTCACGGTGCAAGTTTTAGTCCAAAATTCTTAATATTTCAGACGTGTATACGTGCGCCTAAAGAGAGCGCATGTGTGTCATCATCACTTACCGCTAAACAGGCTGCAGGCAAAGTTATATCCTCCAAATAACACATGAAATCCGCGTGCCTATGCAAAGATTTCTCCTGCTAATGATGGCCAGGCTGCGGTAAAGTGTAGATCCAGTGCACTATGGTGGCCCAGACAAATGCATAAGATGCAATCTTGGTCCTAATCCGCATCAAAAGCTTTGTTTCCGAAAAAGTACAAGCAGAATGTCGAGCACATGGCCCACTGCGCTGCTTTTTTTTTGTCTTTAGAGCACTGGCGACACGGTAGTACAGTGGTTAGCGCTCGTGCTTCACAGCTAGAAGGTCCAGGTTCGATTCCCACCAAGGCTGGGGCCTTTCTGTGTGGAGTTTGCATGTTCTCCCCGTGTCTGCATAGGTTTCCTCCGGGTACTCCGGTTTCCCCTACCACTAAAAACATGTACAATAGGCCAGGATGAAAGAGAGTGTGTTTGAGAGTGCGCATGGGGGACGACGGATGGAAATTAGCCCAAGGCTACAATCCGGTGTGGCTTGTTCATTAACTTGCACTGTCCCTACCAAATAAACCAATAAACAAACAAACTGTGCTTTTTGTTGTGTGTTTTGTATTGTGAGCCCATTGGCACATGTTATTGTAAAGCAGCTTTGAAAAATTAGAAAGCATTGTCAGTGTATTTCTGAAAATACAAATACTCTCTAATAATGAACATTTAGGCTGTTTTATTTAAAAAACTTTTAAATATATCGCACTTGTACCGTGATGCACCAAACCGTGGGTCCTGCACCGTGAACCGGACCAAACCGTGAGGTAGCTGAACCGTTACACCCCTACTCATTTACACACATACCTAAATGATTTCATAGTAATTGACTAACCCTTACCCTAACCCAGTATAAGGCTTATAAAATACCTGGACACACAACTAGTATTTTCATCCTGTTACCATGTTTTACCTACTGTTTTACATAGTCAATAATGATTAATGATAGTAATGATTAATCGATCTGTGGTTGTTTCATCCATATTTTTTTGTTACCAATTTCTCTTCTTTCCTAGTTGTGGTTCAAGTTTTCCAGAGTGCGGCGTAAGTTTGGCACAGCCGTGTGTTTCTCTGACCGCAGCGCTGCAGATGTTAAAGATGGCTACCTGGAGTGTGCTTCGTACCAGGACAGCAGATTCAGCATTAAACAGATGCAGAGGGACTGCGGGATTCAGGCAGTCCCCCAGCTCCACAGCAGCAGCAGTCAGACGCTGTGGTAAGCTGCTGGAAGATCATCATTTACTAAATACTGCAAATGTGTCTACCTGGGGCAAGCTACAACAACATATACTTATATAATGGAGAGAAATAATGAATGACTGTGTATTACAGTCAAATATTCATGAGCTGTTGTTACTACAGGATATAAAACTGGCGTTAGTGATAAAATCTAGGTTTCTATTCAGCAAAAATAAAATCGGAAACAAAATTGAAAACAAAATCGGTTGTTTATCTTTAGGCAAGTTAGAGTTTTTGTAATTTAATCTCAAATTTGCAAAGCATATCATAATTTGACAAACTATGTTTTCCATGTTTTCTCTTTAGGAAACGTAAGAAAAATATGTGCACACAATGCGAGCCAGAGCAATTCCAAGAGGAAGAATGCAAAGAGCTAATACAATCTAAATACTTGAAGAATTTCTTGGATATAGTCACCCCACGGTCAGTACTTTGGAGGTAAAATAGCATATTACATTGGAATTCCTTGTACACAGGCTGCGTTTCCTTACAGTGTTATGCAAGCTCTTCAACTGGAAACCATTATGAATATCTTTGCGATGACTGGAAAGATCAGGGCGTGGACACTGACGAGGGTGACTGGTCAGTGCAGGCGGCTGAAGGGTTAAAGCTCTGTCAGACTTTCACAGACCAGAAGCACATCAAGGACAAGCACATCAGCTGTCTCAACTGGCACCCAACCCTCTATGGTAAACAAGTCTTTTTATGTAAAAAAAAACAGTGAATATTAGTGCGTATTTGACCGTTCAGTGACCCAGTGGCTATATGGATGGATGGTTAGCTTGGTGGCTTTACTTTCCACCAGGTGGCTTCAGGATCAGTTTTATTTCAGGTTTTTTCAAATGCTGGTAGGTTTTCTTGATGGAATGTATGTGTAACCATGGAGAAAGTTCAATCAACACCTGAGACCTAAAAGACAATTGATCCTGGAGTGTCCTACAGGCCACTGAGATGGTAAGTAAAGGCGCTGTGCTCACCACCCAAGCAGCCACTGGGTCACTAAAAGGCCAAATATGCACTAATATCAACTTATTTTTTCTCTTAAAAAGTTGCAAAATGCATCTTTAGTTATTTCAATTTACTCTTTTGCAGTTTGATACGAAGACAATACTGATTTCTTTACAGTACATTTATTTACTTTTTATCCAACATAAAACAAACAAAACTAAACTATTCAGCACAGCATTGTCCAAAACAAAACCAGTCCAGACTAAGTGCATCAAAAATTTGTGTTGGTAATAGGGCAGGGCGATATGGCCTAAAATCTATATCATGATATAAAAAAGAAATATCACGATAACGATATATTTGACGATATAATTGACAATGGACACATTTCTTTAAAATCTCAGCCTTACGCCTATTGGGAAGATTAATTCAGTGATATATATTTTTTTTAAATGACAAACTAATTTCCTTGCAAATATGATCTACTCAAGAAGCTTACATCTTTCATTTAATTTTACTTTTTAAGCCCCTGTCCCTGTGTTCTACAGTCAGTGTTTATGCTGCTCTGATGGAGCTGAGCATAAAATTATATCGTGTCAACAACGATATCAAAAATTACAACGATATCAAAAAATATATCACGATAACGATATGCGATATGATATGGCCCACCCCTAGTTGGTAAACGTTCAGCACTTTACAATACAATAATATGTTATAATAGACACTGTGGTGAGACTGTGCAAGCGAAACAAAAAATTCAATGTGACGCTTTCAGACCATGGGTGTAGATAGAGGGGTTTGAATACTTCTTGAAGCCATTGTACTGTAAGTATAGTTATTTTGAGGGAGTATTCTATTTGATCATGTTGATTCTTATTTCAGGTGTTGTAGCCATCTCTGTAACGGCAGCGAAGGAGTCCCGAAAACCAGTCGCACCCTCCTTTATCCTTTTCTACAGTTTTGTGGATCCTGATACTCCTCAGGTACACAAATCATTTTAAATATTTAGTCCTTCGTCAATCCATTAGCCTACGTGTTTGGAGATGACCTAAGACCTCATAACTAGCGGTAATCATGTGTTATTAATGGACAGTATTTTTCTATCCTAGTTTCTGGGGCACATTTCCTCTCAATATATTATTTTGACCTAGGATTATTAAAGGGACTAAATGCAAGTTGGTCATTTTATACTCACTACTGCCACCTCAGGTCTTACGCGTAACTGCAGTTTCTATATTAATGAACAACTTTTTGAGTGACATTGTTGGATTTTAGAGGCAGTTGTGGTGAATAGGTCTGGGCTCAGTCTACACATTAGGACATAGCTGGAACATGTAGGGGGAGGAAAATACATAATTTTAACATTTTAAAACTCTGTATAGTTCCTTTAAAGTCAAGTACCCTTAATAATCTTTACAGAGAATCATGTGCTGTCATCTGATAGCACTATCTGCTGCAGGAAAATTTGAGACATTGAATTGATTTGACCCAGACGCATAATCAATACATGTGATCTGCTAAATCACTCAGCGGTAATGTGAGTTCTGCATGACGTCGGCCTTATTTGTCACGCTCTGGTTTCACTCTTCTCTGGTGGAGTCATTTAACAAAATAAAGCACAACCCAGAAGTCACCGCTGACATTTAATGGGACTCAGTAAATTCTCTGCATTTTGTCCAAGTGGATGTGCTCAAGAAAAGCGATGGTGTTCCTTGGAGATTTTGTAATTATGGTGGTAATATTTATAGTTTTGATCTAAATGTCAAACGGGTTCAGTGTCAGGAATTGACAGGTTAAAGTTTAAGGTTTGGAATATGCTTAAATGTATACACAGGAGCCTCTCTTTTTATGAGTTTACCAAAAATGTAAACAGAAGGATCAGGAACAAGGTTGGGGGGAGTTTTATGTTGTTCATACACAGCAGCAGGTTTACTGGTGGCAGCCTTTGGCCCTTTTCCAAACAAAATGCCAAACATTAATGGTGTTCCAACATTTATCAGCTAAAACATTAAATATCCCCTGATTTTAGATTGAAATATGATCTTAAAAATCTGTTTCTCAATTTTTGTTTTGTTTTGCAGTTGTTGCTCGAATGCCCCGATGACATTTTAGCATTCAAATTTTCCCCTTCTGACCCTAACATCATTGTTGGTGGCTGTGTGAATGGCCAGGTAATGGATCCACTTTTCCTTTCTTGTTCTGTATACATTGCGATCATAGTTTACTACTACCGTTATTATGTTACCTTGTTATGTTACACGCCTGGTATTTATTTGAACTGTGTGCGTGCTCCTTTCAGGTCGTTTTATGGGACATTTCTGCTTTCGTCACGCACCTACAAGCTATACAGCCTGTTGGGAGAAACGGGCCCGTCAACACTAAGGCTTTTGTAAGTAGATGAATCCGGTCCCCATGCAATGTGTAGGATTTTGTGTCTTTCAGAGTGGTACATGTGGTATCAGTTACTCCTGTAGTTCTTTGGCTTCTGGTGATGTCACTGTGGTTCATTCAAAAAAAAGAGAGACATATTTTCGGACAAGCTGCACTCCATGAGACGGGTGCAGATGATGATATGTTGACTTGATTTTTTTTTTTTTTTTATATGCCCGCTCTGTCATTAAATCTGGATATGAAGGCCTAATGCTACTTTTTAAAGCATCCTCAAGCTGTAATAAGCGGTCAAATCTAGATCCTTAAATGCTCTTAAAGGTACAGCACATATGAAAACATAAAAGAATGGCTCAATAGTTAGTTTAGTTTTAGTTTAGTTTATTTATTTGTTTGAGCAGTTAACCTGCTCAAAGGGAGTGGGCTGAAGCCAAAGGCTTATAAGCGCCCACCCCAAAATAAAAATAGTAACATTACATTTAATATTTACAAGGTAGCAAATCATAAACAAAGGAACATAGGGCAAAGTAACAATAAATGATGAAGAATAAGACAAAAACAACAGCAAAATAAAGAACAAAAGAATGTGCTACTTTTATGTTATAAAGGTGCATTCATACATATTATACTCTGAGATCTTGCTACTTCCCAGTTGTCATTACTATCCTCAATATAATTTAATTTGGGTTTAATTATCATTAATTATCATTATTAAAGGTGCTGTCTCTATTTCTTCCCATTTTCAAACTGATTTTATGGTTGTAGTGCAGGGAAATCCAACAGGGCTGCGTGCCGTATTCTTAGCGACGGTAAACCCATGAGTAACGCTGATGCTAAAAACAAAACAGGTTTTGTACATATTACTGTGCTACTCTGCTTCCTGAAAGGGGGTGAAAAATGCTTGGTATAAACTCATTGTCACAAAAGATTGGGATGTTCGGAATGTATTAGGAAAGTTAGGAATAAAAATGAACCACAAGTAACAGATAAAAATGAACTAGCTCCCCTTTTCAGTTTGAAAATGGGAAATGATTACATACAGGGCCTTTAAATACAGTTCATCATAAAGTATATGGCTATAAGAATGAAGGAGGCCACTGGTTTAGTTTACTGACTAACTCAACCTTTTTTAAGTAATTTAGTAAACACTATTCATTGGAATATTAAATTCTTACAGACTGAAATAAAAGCATCTCAACCTCCTCATAACCCGCATTATGGTTCCAATCTGCAATCTAGATTATTATTATTATTATTTTTTTTTTGGTAAGTATTTAAGTCCTCAAAGCGCTAAAATGTAGTCATTACTCATTCACTCGATACTTGGTGGTGGTTAGCTATTGTAGTATAGCAGGTAGACTGTTGTTAGCGAGGCTGCTAATCTGTGCCATCACCCCACCAACCATCATTTACCCCTCACTCACTCTGTAAATACTCACAACAAGGCCATGTTTGTTTTAAAACCAAAGCCTTTAATATTGATTTCAGAGGCCACCTCAAGACCAGCAGTTTGGAGATTTATATAATCCTAATCTAAAGGCCTGACCCTCCGCCATTTCCTCCACTGGGCTGCATGATTGAAATGGGCACATATGCCCCGATCATCCTGTCCTCATTTGCTTTGTGTGTTTTATGGGCTGTACAGTGGAGCAGCTGCCCCGTTCCCACTCAACACCGGGTTCCTCCTCTATTGCCTCTTCCTCTCCACCCCTCGTACCTCCCTCCATTCTCTTTGTCCTTGTTTGCGCTTCATTCTCCGGAGTCAACAGCATGGGCGCACACGGTCCAGCTGTTACACCAACCCTCCATTGCACACATGGAAATCACTTCTGCTTTGTGTTTGCACTGTAAACATCAGCCAGCGGTATCAGCGAAAAGCTTTTTACGTTAATGTGTCGCACTGAGAAAGCCTCGCTCGCCACGCACCTGTTGCAGGGCTTATCAGTGAAACAAGCAATTAAAATCTTTTCTGCTGATTTGGGCTCTATTCACATGAGGACAATGTTCATGAAATGAAAGCAATATGGTGGAAACAGTATAAGTGTATGATTGATTTGAAAATATGAAATAAAAAATATAGATTAAGTTGTGTGACATTTGCCGAAACAAAAACGTGTTGTTTTGAAACAGAAGCAACTTTACAATACATAACTGGTGAAGATGCATGGTTTTTGCCATCATAGCACAGCGAAGATGATCATGTCTAATGTGATATTGCACTTAAAAGTACAACAAAATGATTTTGCGAGTTTGAATTACAAACTCCATGTTGAAACTCACCGTACCTGCCTGTACCCCCTGTGTCTCACCTCCATCAGGGGAAAGAGAATAAGATGAATGTCGTCCGCCACAGTGCCGTGTCTGCCTTTGAGCACAACCACAAAGCACCAGTTACTGATGTCCATTGGCTGCCACAGACATTTCAGGTAAATCTGAGCAGAGGGATGGCAGGAAGGGGGTAACTGCACATGTGACCATGTGATTTAAGGAGAAACACTGCACACCCAGTTATTGTAATTACAAAGGATATATGTAGTTTATTCAAAAACTCAATAACATCCAAAATCTCCTACAGTACTTAGTATGTCAACATAATAACCCCATAAATGTCTATCCATAGCAATCTTGTCTATATGAAAATATTACGTAAATGAGTGAAAATGTGCGCTTTTCCCTTATACAGTGCCTTGCGAAAGTACTAATACACCTTAAACTTTTGCACATTTTGTCATGTTTACAACCCTAAACGTAAAGATTTTATTTTGAATTTTTACTGAAAGTTCACACACAAGTAACAGACAACTGTGAAGTGACAGCAAAATGATACATGAATCTGTTATTTTTCAAAAAATAGAAAGTGAAAAGTGGGGCGTGCATAAGTATTCATACAGCATGAATTAATACTTTGTGGAACCCCCTTTTGCTGCAATAACAGCAGCAAGTCTTCTGGGGTATGACTCTACAAGATTTGCACATCTAGAGACTGACATTTTAGCCCATTCCTCTTTACAAAACAACTCAAGCTCTGTCAAATTAGAAGGAGAGCGTTTGTGAACAGCAGTTTTCAGGTCTTTCCACAGATTTTCAATAGGATTTAGGTCAGGACTTTGACTGGGCCATTCTAACACATTAATATGTTTGTTTTTAAACCATTCCATTGTAGATTTAGCTTTGTGTTTAGGGTCATTGTCCTGCTGGAAGGTGAATCTCCGCCCCAGCCTCAATTCTCTTGCTGACTCCAGCGGGTTTTACTCCAAAATGTCCCTGTATTTGGCTCCATCCATCTTCCCAACTATTCTTACAATCTTCCCAGTCCCCGCTGAGGAAAAGCAGCCCCATAGCATGATGCTCCCCCACCATATTTGACACTGGGGATGGTGCACTCAGGACGATGAGCAGTGTTAGGTTTGCGCCATACATAACGTTTTGCATTTGGGCCAAAAAGTTCAATTTTTGTCTCGTCTGACCAAAGCACCCTCTTCCACATGGTAGCTGTGTCCTCCATATGACTAATAGAAAACTTCAAACGGGATTTCTTATGGCCTCCTTTCAATAATGGCTTTCTTCTTGCCACTCGTCCATGAAGGCCAGATTTGTGTAGAGTACGACTTCTAGTTGTCCCATGTACAGATTCCCCCAGCTCAGCGGCAGTACGTCGCAGCTCCTCCAGAGTTATCTTGGGGCACTTGGTTGCATTTCTGACCAGTGCTCTCCTTGTTCAGTCTGTTAGTTTAGGTGGACGCCCGTGTCTTGGTAAGTTTGCAGTGGTGCTAAACTCTTTCCATTTCTGAATGATGGATTGAACAGTGCTCCGTGAGATGTTCAAATCTTTGGAAATCTTTGTATAACTTAACACTGCTTTAAACTTCTCCACAGCTTTATCCCTGACCTCTCTGGTGTGCTCCTTGGCCTTCATGATGTTGCTTAGTGACCAATACACTCTGACCATAGCTCTGAGGCCCTCACAGAACAGCTGGAATTATACTGAGAGTAGATTATGCACAGGTGGCCTCTATTTAATGGTTAGGGCAAGGTGTGAACATTCTGCAGTCATTAGGAATGTTATAAAGGCAATTTAATGCACTCAGAAAATGCTGTATGAATACTTATGCACGCCCCACTTTTCTATTTTTTGAAAAATAACAGAATCATGTATCATTTTGCTTTCACTTCACAGTTGTCTGTTAATTGTGTGTGAACTTTCAGTAAGAAATTCAAAATATAATCTTCACGTGTAGGGTTGTAAACATGACAAAATGTGCAAAAGTTCAAGGTGTATTAGTACTTTCGCAAGGCACTGTATTTTTGTCAGTAATCTACACCAAAAGTTCTATTTTATTGACTTTTTCCTATTCACGCTTTTCACGCCTTAACTGCCTGAAATGTTTCCATCCCGATAGAAAGCATACTTCAAAAGTCTAGTCCTTATCTGCATTTTTGGTCATTATGTTTTTGACTTTTAGCCATTTAATCAGATATCAAAAGAACACAATGTTTCCCAGTTTCCCAGATAACAGCGGTTCAGGCTTTTATCTTGTATGAGGATTTTATGCACAGGCTGATAACAAATTATGCATTTAGGCTTGTGCACCACTTTGACTGATACTGTTTTTACAGTTGTTTATTTGCTAACTGTTAACAGATAGTTGCTGGACAAGAAAAAACGTGTTATATTAAACAAAAACATACAATCTGCACTTCATATGTGTCTGTAAAGAATGTTATTTCTAGATTTGGATGAGAAAAGTCAGGCAATCATCAAAGTGCTCCCAGGAGAGTCCGAAACACAAGTCTCTCTAAGCCTGTTTGGAGTTGTTGTTCACTGTGCGACCCTCTCTCTCTGATTAGGTGACCAAGGCGGGATTACCCATGGAGAACAAGTATAACATTTCAGTTCAGATTGTCTCTTGCTCTCCTGACCGGTAAGCCTCGCACACTCGTCCACAACTTGAAATCTTGAGTGTTAGTTGTTTTATTATTCTTGTCTAAAATGGCTCTTGATAACTACAGCGCATTCAGGAAGTCAAGTCGACTTAGTAACTTCTTTCACCTCTTATTAGCTGCTTCAGTGCTTCGCCAGCTGATTTGGCTGAAGATGGCGCTGTTTCTCACTCGTGTTTGAGATTTTATTCATTCATATTTGCTCACGTCAGCTGCTATGTTAGGGGTAGTTAAGACAAGATTCCAGACTAGTCTTTGTATAGAATAGGAAAGGGCTTGTCCCACTGCCCGGGCCGAGTGTATGCACTTCTAAACAATCCCTCTCCGTACTGTGGGGTCAAGTAATCAGATCTGGCACTTTATACCGATAGAAAAGAAGTGTTTTAGTATCAGACTGCTGTGTGAAAACTTTGTGCACCAGCTGTATATTCTGCCTGTCCAGTTCTTTGCTGTTCTGGGACATCAGAGTGGCCACGTTGCTAAGCCAAACAGTGGCTGACAAGAAGCCGAAAGTGAATCAGACGTCACCCTACAGTGCCCCTGAAACATTCAAACACCTGGACCGGACGTGGACTCCACTGTTTCAGGTAATTCCAGCTGATTACCGTGTGTGATATCAAACCACAACACACAGACGCTTGTTACTTAATTAGATTTTTAATAAAAGCTGTCTGGCCTTGTAGATTTGATAAGGGTTCTTCCTCTGCTCTGTCATGTGTCAGGTCTCGCTGCCAAAGATCGAAGCCAGTGAGGAGTACGCACCTTTGAAGTTGAGCTTTGATGATTACACCTGTAGCAGTAAGAAAGGGAAGCAGACAGGTGGGGATTCTGCCTTGAAGTAGGCTCTAGTCAGTCCCTCAGTCTGTCAATGAGGAAATTATTATTTAGATCTTAGTACAGAAAGCACATACAGTGTGGTGGCAGCACAATCATTCATGAACGCAAAATTTAAAGAAATGTAGGTTGTGATTTGACATCGTGATAAAATGTTTTCTTGGCTTGCAAAGGCACTCAAACCTATCAATGTGTACATGTTATTATGTTTATGTCATTGTAGCCAATACAGTTTGCATGTTTTTCTAATTATTTCTTAATTTGTTTGGGTAATGCGGGTGGGAAGTACCGACCAATGAAATGGCAATTATGTGATGAAAAGTAATTTTATTTTTTATGATTCTTTACCCATTCCCAAAACAATGTAAAATAATGAAACGTCACAAAGAAATGTCACACCACAAAAAATTGCTTATTTATTTCATTTTTTGTGTACGTGCAAAATCTTAGTGTGTGTTAACCACGTTCGAGTGAAATAGTTAAACTTTAATTCCAGTAGGTCTTTCACGCTCCTGGGCATCAGTTTATACTTTACATAACACGCTCTCCCCTCTGATCTCTCCTCTAGTTTCATAGACCTATATTAAGTGATACGTCCAAAACAAGGCCCTCATAGTTGCGGAGCATTAGCCTTACTGATTGTCAGCTCTTTGCAATATGCTCCTGCTCCGTGTCTCTATGCTTCAGAAGATGATGGTGTGTGTCCTGAGTGGTCACGAAGAAACCTGTCTTTGTCCTGTGAAAGGGCTGCCTCTGTAAACATAGCTTTGGCCACAGGGGGCTATAGAAGTAACTGAGGCAATAAAATGAGCACGCTCTTTTTTCAGCTGCCCACAGGCAGACTGTTATTACAGTTTAATGAAGTCTCCTGTGATTTAATACTGGACTGCTATGTAATGGGTGGCACCCGTTGACTGAAGAAACTACTGTTTGTCTGTGGGATACTCAGGATTTGGTTGAAAAAAATATCTACTTGCCATTTTTGTTGAAAGTATTGCAGTTAATTGTGGTCCAGGAGCTTTAACATTTGAAACAAGTCTGAAACATATGAATATAATGTTGCCTAAATAAGTGCAGCCTATGTAATTTGCCAGCTGGACCTGGCCCAGAAACTCCAGGCTCTCCTCCTTGAAGGCAGCCCAGGGTAGGGACTGTGTGATGTGTGCGTGGGATCACCAACAGCCTCAACTGAAAAATGTAAAGAGTTTTGTTATGTGAAGGAATGTAAGTCTTCACACATAAAACTTCCCTTTTTAATACTCAGTAAGGATGGTAGCTGAAAGCTAGTGCAGGCCTACAAAAACTGTCTTATCTTTACACCCATTATAATCAGAAGTTGATTAGAAAGATGTGTGATGATCTGCCCTTTGCAAGCTAATTTGACACTGAGACAGTCTTGACTGGGAGCGGTCTGCTGATAAGGTAGTGTGAACGGATAGTGCTGCACTGTCCCTCACAAACAGACAGGCTTTTGTGTTGGACAGGCCTACTCCATTACTGCTCATCTGCTCAGCCCTGTCCCTTTTAACCATCCTGTTTCTGTCTCCCATTCATATCCCCTACCATTTCACCTTAGCTAACCCCTACCCAGCTACTACTACATGATTTTTGTAGTATTAGCTGGGAGAGGAATAGCATGTCCACATACTGTATAGTGAAACCTGGGCTTTAAGCAGCCAAAGTTCACTTGTAGTTTGTACCTTTTAACCACGAGAGCGCAGCTTACAAACGCCACCTTTAAATGTCAGGAAGGGATCTTAGCCAATTTGCCAAGAGGTAATTTAACAGATTTGTGTGTATTACTATATGTAAAGTATATAAAAATCAGTTTCCTTATCCAGTTGGGCGGCATATTCTTGACACAGGGCATACCAAGGTGTCATGTGAAGAGAAATATGTATTTAATTATTTTATAACTTTCCTGTAAGCCATAAACAATGTGAAATCAGTTGCCTTTTTAATTCCCCTTTGCTACAACTATTTTATCCTCATGTCATGAATGTGTTGTAAGCGTCCAAACTGTTCAAAAACCCAGCACTGTATTTTCCCTGCCACAGATGAAGATGACGAGGGCTCAAAGGTCATACCGTCCTATAGCGAGCTCAGGATACCTTCAGCTAAAACACTCACTGCACTGAAAGATGTCAATACCAAGCTGTACATTGGAACACAGGTGTGCCTCACTTTCAGTTGTGTTGCCAATAGCAGCGTTTGCACTTTGCTACATGAAAGCCATACAAATTGCAGCCCAAAATATTACTAATGTTTTCTCATTTCTAGGAAGGAGAAGTAGTATACGCTGACTGGAAAATGGAGAAGGATGAGGCTGGTCGTCTACAAAGTGAGTCCTGTGCTTTGAATGAAAAAAACAAGAAACACACCTGACCCTGCAGCAAACTGTTGCAAACTTCTGGAATGTCAGTCACGTCTGATTTCTAAGGAGGCTCTGCTTGAGTCTTCAAATCTATTATTCATGGCTTTAGTACTGACAAAATAACAGGCGAGTGTGAAATGAAAGAACCACAATTTTGCTCTTGCTGTGATGCACCATGCAGACCTTATCGCCAATCATATTTTCCTGAAAAGAAAATCACATCAGGGCATAACCTTGAAACCAATAGGCTCCCGCTACTTCCTGTTGTGCGTTATAGATTTTCAACATGTTTCTCTCCTTCAGAAAAAATCTATTTAGAGCACATACAAAATTCGTTCACACTTTTTCGCTGCGTAATAACAAGCTATTTATCAGTAGTGTCTCTTCTTGCCACAGGTAGAAAACCTCTTCACTGTCTGGCCATCCATCACTGGTTTGTAAACACAGTACAACGCTCACCCTTCTTCAAGGATATTATTTTGACAACTGGAAGGTGGGACTTTGCCATCTGGAAAGAGGGTGTCATGGTAGGGATGCGCGCCGCTGGACATACTTTACTACTGTTTAACTAACTCTGATAACATGCAGTGCAAATTTAAAGAGCACATATTGTATTATGCTTTACCATTTTGGTGCTTATAATCATGTCAGTGTGTTTTTGAAAAGGGCCGCATTTATTTGTAGAGCACAATTTGAACATCTAATTTGTACAGAACCAGAAGGATGTGATTAAAGGCCCTGTGCCTGATATTTTTCCTGTCAGAGGAATGAAATTTAATTATAAAGCATTGTTTGTGTTTTTGTCGCTCAAGAAGTTCTTGTTAGCATTGCTGTGACAGTGACCCTGAAAAGTGACTCTGAAAGTTGTGACTCCAAACCCCCCTAGTAATTGGGACGTTAGAAATGTGTTAGGACTGTTGCGAATGAGTTTGGACACGACTAACAATTTAAAATTTACAAACAATGAAAGCCAACAAAGTGATTACATTTTAACATAAATAATCACTAGACATATACGTATTACCTGGATTGATGTTGTGTTTAGCATGTTTTTGTAATCCTGTATATTCCGTTTGTCATCCTCTCACCAGTCGTAAGGTGTCCCTTTTCTCCCCTGTGTTTTTTTTTACAATATTACTGATTTTTTTTATGACTCAAAAAATATAGTCTTTAATACTGCTGGAAAACGCATAACATAAGACCTTTATAATACAGATTAAAGGAATAGGCCACCGTTTTTTCATATTGAGTTAGAAGCGACCAAGCTCTTCCACGTTTCCCCTATTTAAATATATGTAGTTACACGATCCAAGTATACAGTAGTTAAAAAATTATGAATTTTCTAAGCGGATATAAAGGCTAAATGCTAACAACATCTTTGGTCTTTTTGCGCTTAAAGACCAGACAGATACGCACCAACTCGTCTAAGCTCAGGTAAAAACATATCTCAGTATGGAAAAAAAACGGTGGCCTGTTCCTTTAGAAAGGTCTTTTTACTGTTATCATAAATATAATATGAATAAGTTTGAATGTTTTTTAGGATGCGCCCATCTTCCAGTGCAGCCGCTCAGAGCAGCTTTACACAGTGGGGTGCTGGTCTCCGTCCCGACCAGCTGTCTTCTTCATAGGGAGAGAGGATGGCAGCATCGAGCTGTGGAACCTGCTGGAGAAGACCAGTGAGCCCACACAGATCCTGGCTCATATTATCAGTGCCAGGATTAGCTGCATCAAACCCTGGGATGCATCGTGTGAGTTAATGCCTTCTCCAATATTATAAACTACTATGGCATTGACTAAATTGTAACTACTTAAATGAATCATTGCTCATAATTTCTAGTTGTCTTTATTTACTGTAGACTTGTTAACAGTGTCATTTTTTTTGTGCCCCAATAGCCAAGCAGCACCTCCTGGCTGTGTGTGATGACCTGGGAATGATTCGTGTTTTTGAAATCTCAAGGGCTTTCTACGCACCAATAAAGAACGAGGTAGCAGACTGGATCACAGATAACTGCATAGCTCAGATGCTGCCACGGGCAATTAAACATCACAGTGAATTCCTATCTATAGCTTTTCTTTATTGATAGAGCGTGAGTGTACAGAAATACTTTGAGTTGGAACAAACCAGGATAAAGGATCAGATGACAGCAGAAGAGACCTGGACACACCACATGGGAGCGGAAGAGCCAATGAAGAAGAAGGCGGTAAGATTCATTGATTTACAAAGTCAAGCAATTTATTTTTGGAGCAATCTCGGGAAATGAAGTGTAGTGCCTGACAGTTTTACCTGATTATTTCCTATGAAAAAGCATTGATTGACACTTCACTATGACAGCAGGTGGCTTTTTATTGAGTTACAATTATAAATTGCAGACATTGTAAAGACTGATAGTGATCCTACTTCTCATCACAGACAATGTTAATGTTGCCGCCAGGGCTGTGTCCAGACTTTTTTTTGGTATCCCCGGTGGGACCCAGGACAGGTTCATGACTTTGACATTTTAAGCAACATTTGTGAAGAGAATTGAACACTACAATATGAACATTTTGCCACTCTTAGATGCATACTTTTTGTGACCCAGCTGAATGGTGGCTAACATGGTGCCTTTACTTTCGATCACAGTGGCCTCTACAACGCTCCAGGATCAATTGTTTTGTAGGTTTTCTGGTGAGAGGGTCCATCAGCAGTGAAAACTGACCAGAAACCCCTCAAAAAATGGTTCCTGGGGCATCATAGAGGCCACTGTGGTGGAAAGTTAAATCACCTCGCTTACCACTGGGTCACTAAAAGGTCAAACACTCACTAATAAGAAGTTTTTGTTTTCACATGAAAAGTTCCATAATGCATTTTTAATGCATCAAACTGTGGGCTAGCGTCATTTAAAAAGTATTTACAGCCAAGTTTGAGTGAAAAAAAAGTATCTCCATTGTGTAATTGGGTTGTGGCACAATGCACAATATCCCTCTCTCCCTTTGTCTTTTCTGTCAGCGTATCATTTACTCTCACGGACAATGAATTAGTTAAAAAATTCACAACATGCTACAACACCTGCAGTGGCGCTTATGGCCTCTAGGGGCATGACTTACTTATGCTTTAACTTGAAATAGGCCTGTGCTGCCCCTGGACACACCTGCCACACCACCTCCTATCCTTTGCATTTTGAAAAGGTTTAACTCTACTTGCCCCCTGACCCATTCCATTTATCCAGGCTTTGGAACATCATCATAGACCTTCTTCTAATGGTTCTATGGTTTGCATTGCAGTGTGGTGTACATGTTAGAGAGTTGTCTCTCACCCAGCAGGTCTCGAGGTTTGGGGGCGTGTCTGAGCCCTTACTGTTGTGTTCGTCCTTCATTTTGTTCATTCTACTTTTGTCCAAGAAAGATTAAAGTTGACTCCTTAGCAGCTTGCTTGCGTCCTGTTCTTTCTCGCCACAGTAGCATGATTTGAAATAGTACTGTCTTTAAATACCTCATGCTAACTCTTATTTTGCTCTATACTGCAGTCTTGTCTCTGTTTCTTGATGATGTGGTCTACTTGTATTTTAGATCTAGAACATTATACCATTATCTAACTTTCTTTTACAGGAGTCTGAAAGGTCTGCTAAAGACTTTGAGGACAATAGGGTGGAGACCATGAATGTGTTTGATGATTACCAGAACATGGAGGAGAGCATCCTTCAGAGAATGGGCCTCATGACGGAAAAGGAGTAACCTCACATACACACTCCATATTTTATACCGCAGAACATTATTATTTTATTGTTTTGTAAATGCAACTGCCACAATAATAATAATAAACATTTGAAGGAAACTACCTCTACCTCTACATTTGATAATATCACCATGGGGTTGGACTTGGGGGCCAACGATGGATCTTTTCCACGGGTCTCATATCCAATTACTGGGCAGTGGTATCCATTAGTGCCCTCTTCTCCGCTGCTCCCATAGGATACTCTCAAGGAGCTGACCTCGGCAGAAAGTCATTTTCTGGATCTTTAATATCATGATGTTTATCTGTTGTTAGAGAGAGCCATTCAGAGTCAGCGTATTTTCCAGCAGTGTACACATTGTATATTATTGTTGTTAACAGAAATGTCACACAGCATGTAAACCAGGTGGGCTGTGAACAATCTTGTCATTTTTGTAGCAGCACCCGCGTCCAGATTTAGTCTAAAACACCACTGTGTTACCTCTCTTCTAGCTTTAAGTGGCTTCCGCTATGGCTTCAGCGAGCGGGCTCCAGACAGCGGTGTGGGGCTGCAAATAGCCTTCTGTGGTTTTCTGCCCAATTTAAATATGGAGCAGTAAATACTTTGAGGTTAAACTTTATGTTACACGGTAGAACACATTTTACTTTCTTTGTTTCTTTCAACACTTTCAATTAATATGGGCACAAATAGTACACTGGTTTGTGACTTCTTGATTTGATTCTTATAGGGATTATTTGTTTGATCTGTCAGGTTTGTCTACTCTGGCAGTGCCTGTAGTCCAGTTGGTAGAGATGTTCATTGTGGAATCTGAAGGTTGGCAGTTCAATGCCCGCTATTGACACTGCATATTGCTCTTGTGTTCTTGGGCAAAACCAGTCATCCCTGAGTACATGAGTCTAACAGTGTGAAAGGTTCCTTATCATAAATAAAGCATTTTGAGAACCCAATACAGAAATGTGATCAATTACTATTTAAGGTCACTACGGGAATATATAACCTTTTTCATATGACCGCCTTTAAAAAAACTTCCTCCTAATTAATAGTCTAAGGAACATTATCATGGGAGCACACATTTTAGTGTGAGTTACAAGGTCCTCTTAGCTTCATTGGTCTCGCTCCACAACGCAATAGAAAAAGGCCTGCCGAGGAGCTGCAGCCTGCCCCAGGTCAAGAGCAGCTCAGTGAACCTGTATTCAGCAGTGACAGCCGTGGTAGCCTGCCAGGAAAATAGAACCAGCACAACGAGGAGAGGGGAAGGGGGGGGGGGGGTCAGCCTATTATACTGGGGGCAACTGTCCGGTGGCTGGTTACACAGTGTGCGAGATGCCTTAAAAGGGAAGCATATCAGGGGGTGGATGAACAAATGGACGGGAATTGTGCGGTGAGGAGTTGGCGAACGCTACGGCCATGACTCATTGATGCTGGCCCGTCCTGTCACTGAAGAATGGGCTGATGTGAGGGCGTACAGAGCCAGGCGTTTTTTGGCCCCAGAGGCTCGGATATATAGGGCCCCGGGCGTGTGACAAAAGGGGCCCCCCCAGCTCTGTACTTGTCCGTCTCCCTTCCAAAACCCTCTCTTGCCATGGGAATTCCACACTCCTTGACCATCCTGGGCCTCTCTCGCCTCGCACTTTCTCCCGAGCACGCTCAGGAATGCGCCTTTTTGAGAAAACAGCAACCCGCGCTGGGACTGTCCTCACGTTCCCCCGTGTTGGCTGTTATTGTAATGTACGAATGTAGAGGATGTTGCATAATTGTAAACATTGGTGGCATGGGAAGGGATTTCTTTTGCTAAAGCCACATTTAAACACACAGGATTAGCCACGACTGGGGCACGGTGGGAAACATATCAAATTACAATTGTTTGTGTTATAAATAGATTTGCTATTGATGCATTCGAATCCAGATTCACTTTTTAAACATGCCGATGGGCATGAACATTTGAGATAGTAACTGAAATATGACAAGCTAAGCTATTACAAGAATCCTCATGCATTTCAGCACATGTTTGTAGAGGCCTTAACCTCAACCAATTTTATATCAATTGGTGATTTTGATGCTCACAGTGGCCAGTTCTCACTTTCTTTCTTCATCTGAACCTGAGGAAATGTCTCCAGGAGTGTTTGCCCTGTGCCACACTTCGTATTTTGAGTCCTTAAATGTTTGGGAGCTAAGTCCCGAGAAACAATGTGAGCAGGTGCTGAGCGGGAGGGGCAGTAAATCCGGCCTAGCGAATTAAGCCATTGCCTCGGCTTTGTTCCGACTGGCCTCTTAGCCGCCCCGACTGGGAAGTGGCGGGGAGACCTAAGTCTGCTGACATAGGGGCAGACATGGTGTATTTCACACTTCAAAGGCACATAATACATAGACTACTTGAATTACAACTTTTTTTCTGTGTCTCCTGTTTTTCATAAGTCTGCATAGCTTTTATTCAAAGTCAGCCTAAACGTATAAAACTCAAGTGAAGCTAAAATGATTCCCAGTAAAATCCACAGCCTGGGCTTTTTTGTTGTTGTTGTAAACCGCCAAGCCATTTCTCTTAAAAAAAACCAGAGAAGCCGCTGGTAAATTTCATTAGTTGACCTTTGACCATATTGGAGATCAGGTGACCAGGGCACTGCTTAGGAATGTTACCTCTTGACTCCTTTTTCATTTTCTAATTTCAAAGCGCTCGACAGTTTGGATTCTTGTCATTTTAGCGCCCCCTTCCAAAAGTGCATACCACCCCCCTCCTTGTTTGCACGTCTAGTCAGAATTATAGCATGTCAAAAGCCACACAAAGTACTACATACTTCATGGTGAATGTGGACAAACGTACATTTAGCCCCAGGTTGTCGACTGAGTTATGATTTCTGGGATACCAAAATGACAGCCTTTTTTAACAGATTCCAAGGCGAAATCATCTCGGTATGTCCTTATGAGTTAGACGAGACGTGCTCACCAGGAATGTCGCATTACTGATTCATTATCAGCGAAGTAAAATGTAGAAAATTGCGTTTTTGCTTAAGTGGAATTTTTATCTGACACATTCGTACACATTCACACACTCAGCTACAGATATAGGAACAGTTTGACTCCTTTCTTTGGGAATCCTGACCATTTTTTCCATCTGTGGTATTTGGGTTTAAATAAATGAAAGGATTGCAGTCCATCAGCAACTTTCTCCACAGAGGCTTCCACATCCAAAACCATGTAGATCCATCACTCGTCTGGACTGGATCAGATAGTGCACTGGAAAGCCCTTCAAGCTTTTTCCTCTCCCTGTTGAAATTGATAGTTCTTCTGCACATTGTCAGCTTAATAACAGCTATGGCGGAGATAGCCAATGAAAGGTTGTTTGGAAGCAGCTCACACGTTAATGAACATGTTGAGTTTGGGTTGTTCATCAAGTATTTCATTGACAGATGTGGATTTTTGTTGGGTTTTTATTTTTTTTGGTAAATGTTTCTAATATTTAGAAAGATTTAACAACAATTAACAATGGCATGTTTGCTAAATTCTGTTCCCACCAATCAAAATGGGAATGGGAATCAAAAACTCCTAAAAAGTTAAAAAGTCTGAAACTATTTCCATATTAAAACAACAGCTTTTCTCTTGTATCCCCAGTCCAAGTGTGCCACCTGTAAAACCACAATCCTGGGAGTCCACAATCCTCCCTGGACCACAGCTGCTGTCTGCCAGTATTCAGTGTCACCTTTCAGATTTTTTGCCTCCCCAAACCCCGTGTGGTGACCCACGAGGAGCTGAGGTGATGAGCTGCTTATACTTGGGGGACGGATTAGCCTTATTAAACACAAATAGTCTAGTCCTGAGTGACACAGCATTGGACAGGAGGCCGATGTCAGAAGATCTAAAGCGTCTTTCCCCGTCCCACCATTCTTCACTTTCACCTTTCCTTGTCACTCCAACCCCTCCCCGACTGCCCCCACCCTTACCCCCATCATTATGATTGGGGCCAGTGCAAAACAGGCCAATCTGTCAGCATCCTGTGGCTCTCAGATGAGTTGCCAACTACAGGGGCTGGACCGCTCGGGAACAAAAGAGTCTCCAAATAACGGCTCGAAAGGTCGACACTGTGGTGAGATATGTGGTAGTTCTCACAGTAAAGGGAGATGCTGCATGTATGGATTTTGCTAGGGTTAATATAACATAAAATGGTGTTATGTTGTTAAGTTTTAGTATGTGTTTAAGGATTTTTTTCCCCTTAGGCTTTATTTGACAGGATAGCACAGGTTGGTTGGAGTCAGTATCCAGAGAACATTTTTTCAGCCATACTGTATGTGCAGCAGCCTTAACCACTAGACTGCACATCATCAAGCTTTTTATTATGTTAACCAGCATATATAGAGAATTTCCTGTCTCGTTCACACATTTTGATTTACAAAAATAGTGCTATTAAACAGGAATTCTCTGACAAGAAGAGAAATAAATAGAAATGTTCAGTAAATGTAGACTGAGGACGTTGGGACGACAATTTGGCAGAGTTTGCCGCCTTTACACTTCCTTGTTATATATAAGACACACTTGAGCACAAGAATAACACTCAGGGAGTGAATTCATTTTGCACCCATCAACAGATCCAGATACAACACGTTTTGTTGCTGATGAAAAGCCACAGTAATGTTGGGCTTTGCAAAGGGAAATAGGCTGCAGTTTTAGAGCAAGTGGTCTCAGCACTTTGGCCGACGGAGGTTGTATCAAGTTTAACTTGAGCTGATTCGACTAAAACATGGGGCTAAAAACATTTTTTTCAGGCCAAGTCATTAGTGCTTGCCATCGTGTGTGAATAAAAGGGTATAATCTACAGCTGGGACAAAATATCGGATTGGACTTGGATCGCAATACTTTGTGCTGCAATACTAAGTATCGATACTTTATCAAGTATCGCAATACTTTCAATACGTGTTGTGTTTGGAGGCATTTTCATCATGACCTTTGAAATCCAGTAACAGTTGCACATCACTTTTCAATCTTAACACTTCAATAAATGTCAAATGGCATTTGGTTTAGAAACTCTGGACACATGACTTTTTACACATTTTAGGGTTAAACATATTACTAATCATAATTAGGCCCAACTTACTGTATCGCAATACGTATCGGATCGGCCTCTGAGTATCGTGATACGTATCAGATCGTGACAAAAGTGGATCGTCCCAGCCCTACTATAATCGTCTTTCTACTGTATAAGGTCTGGTCACTCACTGTTTCTAGTTTACCCCTGGAAGATCATTTGGTATGATGTGTCCATTGATAAGGCAAAGGTTTCATGCTAAGGCCCTTCCTGAAGTCTGTTTATCCAGGCTTGAAACTGGCACTAAAGGCCTTTCAGCAGTATAGCCTTAAATGTCTAGCGCCTTTCAAGAATACCAAAGTAAACCAAATGCAAATGATCATTCGCTTCTGAGTGACTCTCTGGGTGTGATATGGCTGCAACAGTACTGAACATTACGCACTGGTCAGAGCCAACCTTTTTTTGGTCACAAGACGACTGTTGCCCCTTCACTCGCCTGGTCAAACTTGCGGCCCGGCTTCAGAATCCGTTGTGATATTATTGCCGCTGACGTCGACACACAAACGCACATCGCCGGACGTCATTGTTTTTGAAAGCAAATCCGAGCAAAGGTTAAACTCCCCACAGTGAAATCTTACCACTGTCGGGGCGAACAACACCACAGTGAGCCCTCGAACAAAGGCTGTGTGTGTGTGCGTGTGTGTGTGTGTGTGTGGAGTGGCTGAATCAAAGGTCAGGAGCAGATTATTGGGGGGGACACGCTTGGAGAACAGGAGGTCTGCTTTCACGTGCAGGTGGTTGTCGAGGAAGTTTATCAAACGAGACTCATTATCTGCGCCCACGTCCAGAATTAGAAATGTACAAAGGTTCAGGCGAGTTCACCGACGCGGCAGACGCCTGATATCAAGTGACGACCCTGACTCTCCAAACACACATCATTGTTATGTCTGCCCCGTCTTCAGATGGGAATTCACTCTTGGGTTCTTTGACTAAAAAAGGACTTTAAAATACACTGGTTTGTGTGGGAATGTCCCCGTTGCATGGGTCCGATATACTGATTGTTCATGGAATTGGGAAAGCTGAGGTGGCTAATGATTCTGCTGCTGTTGAGGAGAAATCTGTTGAAACGTCAGCATTCAGTTACAGTATATGCTTATTTTTTTGGGGGGGGGGGGGGGTTTGTGTTTCCATAGAACCATTACCGCCTATAATACTGTACATACTGTAGTAGGCGTCTCAAGGTAGACTTCAAAAGGACAAATGCATTTTTCCATCCGCGTATGGCTCTAAAACGATGTTGACAGATGAGAATATTATAGTCTGTCTGGTGAAATTATATACAGTACATTTTTAAACCGTTACAGAGGAATTTGGCTCTCGTTCAAGACAGGCACCTCTTCACGTTCGCCCGGGGTTTTTTTTGTCAGTAATGCATATAAAACAGCGCCGTGGGGATTGAGAACATTCTGTACCCTGAAGACGACGCAAATCTGTCCACGGCGGCTGTAAAACAAAAAAAACAAAAAAAACAGCCACGAGCTCGCGGTAACAGTAGTGACATCAAACGAGGCTGAAAAACCATTTAGTCAAAGTGCTGAAAGGCTGCTGTGCGTTCTCACAATCAGTGCCAGAGATGTGTATCGGTTTGGTGCTCTTTTATTTTGGGGAACTCTCACAGAACAGGTAGGGGAAGAAGTTGTATCATTTTACATGACATAAAAGTTGTTTATGTTTAAATTTTTTTTTTTTTTAAAGGGACTCCCTGTCACAATAAAATTCCCCGTACCCAATCAAATCGTAGTGACTGAACTCACAGCTTGAGATATAGTATAACAACCGATGGAGTTGGGATTGTGTTTTATAAACCACTATGCTACATAAACTGCCAACCAGTTCCTGGGTAATAGCAGTATAGAACACATTCCATTTAATCATATCAAAATCTCGGGGTAAAGTAATGAATATGCAACTATAGCATGTGGTAAATAGGCTTAGTTACAGTTCTTAATCTGACCAGGGGCTAGGGTTAATGTTAGGGTCAGGGGTTAGGGTTATGATTAGGGTTAGGAACGGCAAATGTGATGTAAGTTGTGTTTCACCCACACATATCTTACACATATATTTAGAAGCTAGAAGGTCTTGGCTTTTAAATGAGGTATCAGACCAGCATATAGGCTGTAAGCTCTCCTGTTAATACGCTTTGAGATTTGGATATGCATAATTGCTAACCCTAATTCTAACCCGAACCCTAAACTGGCAGATACCAGGTTAACCAGGGATATAACCAATATTTTTTTTGGTGCTAGTTTCTTCAATCAAATGAACTCAACCAGGACAACTAGACTCCCCTGTTAGTGCTGAACAAGGCACTGAAGCGTTTGCTCATGTGCAACACGAGTAGCATGTGCAAAAGTATGCAGGTTTTACTCAAACAGCATGGTCTCATTTACGTATCAGATGTCATGCAGGCAAAATCAAATAGTAAATCAACATGCCAAGAAAATATCATTTTTTCAGCTTGTATCCGCTATTTAGAACCTGCATTGATATATAAATATTAATATAAATGACCCCCTTTGAGTCCGTACCACTTATTCACAACCATAAATGTACAAGATACATTACATAATACCCAAGTAAGTTCAGTTTATTGTTTTGTTTGTTTTTTTCAAATTTCCTGACTCCCGAAGTGATGGCCTCACGAGTATATTAATTTCATTAATTCATTCAATCTTTATTAAGTGCACAAGTGAGGACACATGATCCATATTTATGTTAAAAATAAAAGAATGTAGAAAAATATTAAAATACTGCAAGTAATTGCAGCAACAAAGCAAGGTACCAGCAATACTCTAGCTGCCACTCACATAAAGACATGAGCGCCAATGATTCCACATTTTCGACGTGAATCTCATTGAGCTGATCTCAGGACACACCAGAGTCCGTATAATTTCATTCTGAGAGTTGCTCAGTCTACACATAAATTTAAAATAACAATGACGAAGTGCAGCAGGACAAGACTGAACTCCACAGTCAGCAAACATCTGACTCGCACTACAGTGTCTTAAACAGCAGCCTCACTGAGTCATATGCAACTTCGCCACAGCTGTGCAGTGTACAGAGGACAAGAAAAAGCTTTAAACAAATCAAGTTTGACATCCACAGAACACATATAGAATTTCCTGACCAACATGTTTGAACGTCCATACAGTTTACACACCTGCCTGTGCATGTCCCGGTCATCAGTGAGGTCACTACAGATATAATGACCCAAATACTTTATCTCATTTGTGAACTCAAGGAATGTAAGAGACCTATCATCCTTGGTTCTCACAATCATTATATAGCTTTTCATAGCGTTAAATTTAATATCATTATCGAAGCCATATTGTGAACAGATATTCAGGAGATGTTGAAGTCCTGCACTGTACGGACAGAACACAACCAGGTCATCTGCATACATGAGGTGATTAATGACAGAACATGGCAGTTTCACAAAGCACCTGGAACTGTAGCCGGTCTAAGAATGGATGTTTACAACAGGAGCCTGTTAGCAGTGCCAGTGCTGGTTTTGTGGGCCATAGTGAAAAGTACAGTCTTCCCCACTGTGGGTTTTATTGGCTGGCTAAATCCATCTGCTCCTCGGGAATGTCCCTCAAGCACAAAGTCACTCTGGGAGATTCCCGCAAATTCCCCAACTTTATTTATCTGCACTGTACCAGGAGTGGGGTAATAGCCAGCAGCCCCCAACCACAATCCACAGCCCAGCATCCTAAAATGAAATGTGTCATTATCTAAAACAAAGATGTTGGTTCATTGAGGTTTGGAAATTAAGACAGGAGAGCGAGAGGATCAAGAGCATAAGCGCCAGATGTTTTTGGATGTTGTTTTTTTTCCACGAGAGAATTCCTGACTTGTTCCTCTGAGCGTGAGAATATTCTAACTACAGCCTGTGTTTGCCTTTGTGTGGGTGGTGGTAAGATAAAATACTAATCTGGTGATGGAAAGTTAAACATTCTTTCAATAAGTAATGCAATACAATTTATAATATGACTAATGTGGCAGAGCAGGTGGGTACAGTAGTGTTTACACTATAGTAAAAATGTTAAATTAGAAGTAAATTAGAAGGCTTGTTCCAACACCCAAAGCATCTCTATCCGTGGCATCTCTATGAGGATGAGTTTTTGCCATTGTCTTGGAAACCCTAAATTATGCGACTTGTAGGCTTATAATTAAGCAGAGATGGTTGTAAAACATCCTTTAAGAGCAGTGTTTTATCAAGAACTTTGCTCTGCCCGATCCCGTCAGATCTCAAAAGCTAACCAGGGAAGGGCCTGGTCGGTACTTGAATGGGAGACCGTTTGGGAACAACTGGAAGCCTGAGTGAGTGAGTGAGTGGTTGGTGGCGCAGATTGTCAGCTTACCCCAGGGCAGCTGTGGCTACAATAGTATCACCATGTATGGAGTGAATGAGTAATGCAATGTAAAGCATCTTTGAGTGTCCAGCAAAGCGCTATATAAAATCAATACATTATTATTATTATTATTATTATTATTATTATTATTATTATTATTATTATACAGTGGAAATGGGAATGTCAATAATAATGGGTCGTGTTGACTATGTATTACTTATTATAACTAGATCAATAGTCAATTAATAGAATGGTGACTGGTGTTTTATAAGTAATGATTGGCTATGGTTACTAAGTGAATGGGAAAGAGAAATAAGATAAAGAAAAAAGTACAAATTGTAAATAAAAATACAAAATAAAATGTTTATAAATACATTGGTAATCAGCATACGCTTCTATCTCCATGTTATGTCTTCTTACTTTGGAAATCTTGTAAACATCCTGTGATTTTCTTTTTGTAAAACATGAAATGTTTTTCTTCAACAATGTTGTTATATGTAAAGTCAGCGCGGACAATTGTAAATGTACAATTTAGGAATTTGTAAAGTGTTATATTGTATGTAAACATGAGCTGTTGTATCACTGTATCCAGAATGTAAATTAATTTTGAATATGGGGGTAGGCACTTATAAGCTTTCTTGCTTCGGCCTACTCCTTTTGAGTTTTGTTGTTGTTGTTGTTGTTACTTTATTTATTTTTTTGCACTGTAAAAATATTAATGTAAATAATCACTCAAATAAACCCAATCAATAATAATAATAATAATAATAATTATTATTATTATTATTATGTCATTATTATTATTATTTTACTTCAAGTTTATTTAGTTACTGGTTTATTTGGTAGGGACTGTCCATGTTAATGAACAAGCCACACTGGATTGTAGCCTTAATATAATTGGGCTGATTTCCATCCATCGGTCTTTACACACACACACACTTGAATTTAAATCAAGTAAGAATGTAAAAAAAAAATTAATACAACTTGGACAGAGGGTTTTACATTAATATTTTCAGATAATGTGTCACTGGGGTCCATCTGTGAAAACAAGTCCATTTTCAATTGAAGTTCAGCTGTTCCATTCTCTCTCTGTGTCCATTCTCTCTATGTTGGAGGAGAACGTTTCCTCCAGTTAACAGTAATCATCTTCCGTGCGATCAACAAAAGGATGTGGAGTATGTATTGTTTTTTTCTTTATCGCAAACTTATCTCTTTATGCTACTATACTAAGGACAAAGCAGGAGGAGCCCTTAGTATTCTCCTCTTGTTGCAATGCCTGTTAATTAATAAGCACCACAATGTAGGTCAAAACAAGGCTGGCATTATTATCTACTGTTTTTGTGTGGTGGATTACGCATGGTTAAAGCGACATCAAAGAGAGTGGAGGAGGAAGACTAATCCCTTTACTGTACAGTCAGGGTGTGTAAAGACGGAAATGTGCTGTGATGGCAAAGCATTGGAGAACGTCCCGCTTTCATGATCCACTTTTTTGAATCAAACCCTACCCTGCTGTATCCCTATCCAATCTTAAATCTTCCAATGTGCTTGTACAATTAGCAGTGAGGCTTCATCGCGATTGAACAGCTAAATCAATAAAATGAAGGCAGGCGATTTGCCGGGAAGTGCATTAGCGATGTTTAACCTTGGACACTGCAGCGTGCAATGCGTTAAATAAATACATGGGTTTCCAGTTTCAGTGTAAAATAATATACTTTATTATGACCGTACGAGATCAATACAAAGCGGTTTTATGTTTAGCGATGCGATTTCCATGTGGCTTTTCATTCTCCAGAGAACAGACTTAAGGGCACGACATGGGTAATGGGACAAAGCAGCTGTGGAATGTATAGCTTACAATTACCATGTACAATTCACATTCAAAAGTGACATACCATAGGTTCAACAACGGTTTCTGATTTGAGATAGTGTGGTAAAGCGACACAAAACTGGAAATGGCTATGGCCTCGGAGGAAATATTTCAGTCAGGTTTCCAATAACTGCAAGGCAAAAAAAAAAAAAAAAAGAAGTAAAATACAAAATAGTGACTTTCTTTACACATAAATTATATCAAATACAAACAGGCAGAGAGAGTTGCCTTTTGTGTCAGTAAAGCTTTTGACCATGCAACGTTCAGTCCTGTACCTTTTAAAAACACCAGACCAAAAGACATCAAATATATACACATAAACAAAAATAACTTTTTTTCTGCGAGAGCACAACTTATATTACAGCTCGCTTGCTTGAGCACACTCAAACACAGGTGTACAGGTAGCTTAACAGGAGCAAAAAGCCACTAACGCTAACACTACGAGGTCAACAGAGGAACTTAAATACACAATTGCATTAATAAGCCGTAAAAATTATATACTCCAAATACATTTATATAATAATTATGTACATATGTAGCTATAGGTTAAATACTGATCATTCTGAATCCCTGGATTGCTGAAATGTCTTTTTAGGCAGCAAGTTAACTCCATGATCATCCAATATTTGTAACTGGATCAACTGTGCTTCACATTCTGCTGTGATAGAGAGGAGGAGCTGAGCGGCGACTCTAGATTACAGAGAGGTATGGTCTTCAAACGCATCCTGTTTAAGAATTATGTAATAGTGTTTGGATTGGAGTCTTTTTGCTCGGGTTTGTGAGTTAATCTTGTGTTATAGAGCTCTTTCATGGCAGCAGCTGTTTCTCCTGTACTTCCGTCATAAGCACCAACTGTAATAATAACACATCACTACACTGCCTCATAAGTGCATCATCGTTGGATAATATTTACTGTTTCATACCTCAATAAAAAGCTGTCTGCTGTTCAAAGAGGAACTTTACCCCAAAACAAAAATCTTCACTGGTGACTTCATCACTAAACTGTTCTCACTGGACAGTTAATGGGTTGTCCAGCTACAGCAGATTTTCTAGGTTTCTTTACATTTGAGTGTGGAAAACATTATAATTACTTATTTACTTAAGAATCAATAATATTTTGGAAAATTGTTGGGAAAGATCATATTGTTTTAGGGTGATTTTCCTCCTAACGTACCACCTTCACACAATTAAGGCACCTTTTAAAACCCCTGAGGGGTCAATGGGTTCTTCTAATAAGAAGAGCAACAATAACAACATGGAACGCAATCAACACAAAAGACAAGTCACATTGAACATTTGGAATGTCTATGGGTCAGATACCAGAAGTGCCTCATTCTCATATTTATCTAGCAGCACTCACACACACTGTCCCAGGACAGTCTCAGTGGAAACACTGTGGCTTTATCCAAGAGCACCTTGATTGTGGTAGAGGCCTGTCTTTCCCTCTCGGTGAGTCAGTATCCCACGTTGAGCTTGTTCTTGTTGAGCTCTCTCTCCAGGTTTCCTATTAGTGTGTCAATGCTCTCTTGTAGGTCTCGCAGGTTCACCCTGTTGCTCAGCACAGGACTGATGTCCTGGATCTTCATGTAGGCCTGGTATGTGTGCTCTTTGGGCCTTAGGGGGAGGATGTGCTCACACAGTCGATCCTGCTGTTCCTCTGTATGCTGTCCGAGGTCTGAAGTGTCTGGTTCATTCTGGACCCGAGTCTCCTTCACTTCCTGAAACTCAGTCTCCAGACTGGGGGCTGACTCTTGCTCCACATGCTCCGAGCTGTGATCTGACCCACTCACAATGTTTATGTCTTCACTTTTTTCTTCTGCTGGACCGTCATTATCCTCAGAGGCCACATCGTCATAGTCAGCCTCCTCCTTACAGGCAGGGGGCAGCAGCTCAGTGGGGAAGTAGTTCTCCCCACAGCCGCTCCAGTCGCCAGCGTAACGGTTACTGGGACTGTCCAGTCGACCGGGCTTGGGCCGCAAAACACCAGCCATCTCTGCTTCGGAGAAGTTCAACACCTGGGGGCGCTCTTTCCTCCGCCGTATGGGAGGAGCAGACAGCAGGTCAGAGAAGGCTGGGATCACTGCCATCATAGGGGGCTCTGCTGACTGGCTTTGAGGGTCCACAACTAAACAAGAGAGGAAGCAAACAAATGATGAATAATTATAACAACAACATCTGGAGTCAATTTGCCGTATAGACATACTAGAACTCATGCATTTTTAATTTTGTGTATAATCTATATTGTTAATGTGTGATGTGCAAACCTCACCAAAAGTGCTTACATGTCATGCCCAAACCAAACCATGCTCCAAACCTCTGCACTCTGCTCCCTTTTGACCCACTACTGAAGATGAACTGTACTGCTCAATATTGAACTTTAAGAAGCACTCCAATTCAAAGCACACAGCCCATTACCTGTCTGTGAACCTACACTGGACATCACTAGCTCTCCCTTACTGCATTAGAAAAGGACAAAAGAGTACAATATAAAAACAAATGTTAGTTGTTAATACTGTTAGTTTTTCAAGAGGTCATTATGCCAAAGCTCTTAACAACAACACAGAACTAATCAGACGCTGCTATTTCATTCGAGACATGATTCACTAATTTTAATTATGGTCTGTGCAAATCTGTCAGTTTAACAATAGACAAACTAGCATTTATGTCTAAATGCTAATAAGCGTTGCTGTCGGTATAGAGTTGCTTACATGTACACTTTGCAGATGATTAGAGATTTCCCGTAGGAGCCATCATACTTTTTCTTTTTTTTATGTTTTGGCACACTTGAGGTCAAAGCGCAACAAAAGAAGTGGAAGTCTGGCTGTGTGCGTGTGAGAGGTGTGAAGAGCCCGCTGAAAATATCCCATAATGGTTGTGAAATGCTAGGGTGAAGCTTTGGGGCCTGAGGGCTAAGGTTAAGACTGGAATGCCTTTAATTATAGTCCAAAAGTCCTACACTGCAAACCCAAGTCGACGCAGGAAATATGTCAGAAAATGGTAAACAAAGGCTAAAAAGCTGGGCGTAAGCTTTGTCAAGGTTAATACAGGTTTCCATTGACAGGAACTCCATATCGGAACACAAACCGTCGAGGAGGAAGTCACTAACAATCTTCTTTTTTTTTTAAAGCACCACTTGCACTTAACTAAGCTGTCCGCACTTATGGGATTTACAACTGCTTCATTCAGCTGCCACCCTCGCGTCATCTCTCTTGTTTTAGTGGATGTAAAGGAGGAATGGGGAGGGTGCCCAGTGTGGTGGTTAGCACAAGATTGGCCCAATGTGGGACCTGGAGGATGCAAGTTAAACTTAGACGGCAGGCCAGACACAGAGTCAGTCTCGCTCCAGACAAAGTTCAGCAAATCTGGTAAAGACTGCGTGTTACGGGGATTAACTCTGAAATGTGGCAACGCAAGGATATGTTTTTCAGAGAGCAGCACGTCCCTGCGTTTTGAAAAGAAAAAATGCATTAGCAAAATTTGAATTATATGTTGTTGTATGTAAAGGAAACAACATTAGTCTGTCCAAACTTTTGGCCTGTACTGTACCTATGAAGGTCTATATGTATATTCTGGACATTTTAACTCGGTCTAAACAATAATCTCTCAATGTTTTATTTGAAAGATTTAACAAAAATCATAACAATGTTTAAAACCCCTTGACCTCCGCGTAAAGCGCTTTGTGACCATGTCTGTGAAAGGCGCTAAAGATCTTCTTCTTCTTCTTCTTCTTAACAGAGGGCATTTTTTCAGTTTTACACAAATCTAAAAGCTTCTGGACTGGAGCTCACAGCCTTAGTGTAACGCCTCATTTGAAAGCTAAGACCTACAAAACTTATCATGACTTTTTTGTCGCCGCTTTTTTTTGGTCACTTTTTTGCTGCTCTTTAGTGGCTTTCTTATTGATTTTCTGTTGCTTTTTCATCACTCTTTAGTTGTGTTTATTGTCGCTTTTTGTATTGCGTTATTGTTGTGTTCTCATCTTCTTTTTTTTTAAACGCTTTTCTGTCGTGGTTTTGTTGCTTTTCCAGCTCTTTTGTCACTTTTTTGCTTTTAGACTTCTCCAAACTGGAGAAAATGTGCTCAGTTCATGTGGGGGTTAAGAGGTTAACCTATAACTGATCAAATGAATAAATAAATAAGCCAAACCCAGAGAAAACATAAAAATACAATAATAATAAAAAAAATCATAATTTGACTTGCTGACAAAAAAAAATCTAATAAATTAAAATGATTATTAGTTGCTGCCCTTATAACCAATTACAAAGCTTGCCCCATTGATCAATCTGAAGAGCATGCAGGTGGCTAATTCCCAGTTCAGCCTATGTAAGCCCCTTCATTTGTCAGGAAGAGCCGGCAGCTGCAGCTGGTGTTAGTAGCTGGACAGAGGGACAGACAGACAGACAAATGACCTGGACTGAATGAAGTCGGTTCTGGTAAATTTATCTTAAGACACAGAGTGCCCCGCCTCACAGTTTGGTTTACATTGGGGCTGAGAGACTGCACTCTGATTGGCCGGGTCCTGAGTGATGAAGAACGCTGTGGAGAGTTTCAACTGTGTAAGACCAACAGATGGTGACCGCGGGCTATCAGCTGTGCTCATGCCAGCGGTGGAACCTCAAGGATCAAAGCAGGCCAATATATAGCAGGCAGGCAGGCCACAGCAGCTACAACGGATACACATCCTCTCATTGTACAAACCAGCACTACAGTGGGTTCCAGAGAGTTTTCAGGCCTCTGTTAACTGCTACTATCATGTTAGTCTAGGGTCTCAGTTGTCCAGGAATGATCCATTATTGCAGAGATTTTCAAATATCGTCGACTGGACAGGGTTGGTTGAGTTGAGGACATTCCACTTTTATCTTTTAAACCTTCGTATTGCTCTTGTAGTCAAAATACTGTATAAGACTATAGGACTAAGAAGCTTCTGAAAATGGTAAAGCGTCCTCAACTCAACCAGGTTCCCTTCATTGCTCCTGACACAGAAAAGTCGAGCCCCACTACTATAAGCCTGAGTGAAGGTTTTTTAAGAGTAAAAAATATTCACTCAAAGCTCAGCGCAATAACAAAGTAAACAAAGGGGTATGGGTACTTCCTGAACCCACTGTACTGTATTCCCTGATGCAGAAGTCTTTGATAATCACCTGGCCAGAGCTGCAGCAGGTAGTGCAGGACTTCGATGTGCTTCTTGAAGTGCAAAGCGCTGGCCAGCTCCTCGGAGTCGATGAAGACGCGGTTGGAGTGGCAGGACGCCTCCTGACGCTGGCTGAGCAGCACGGGCCCGAAGCACACAGCCAGATTCTGACACGTCATTTTGTTCAACTCGTGATAGGACGCCACGAGCTTCAGGTGGTTCAACAGCTTACGAAGGGTCATCTGATGAAGCACACACACATTTAGATATTAATGCTTTTAATAGCAATCAGTTATTGTAAGCATTTTACTCACTTTCGCGTGAATAAAAGGGGGGAAAAACATTGCCCTCTGAATGCGAACATAGCTTTACTCTTGTCAAATCTGATTCAAGTTGAACAAGTAGTGTTTATATCCAAAGTCCTATCATCAACTACTTGCTTTCTCCTTGCGCCATTATTTAGTGGTGAAGGAAATGACAGTGGTTTTGTGTGTGCCACCACAAGCAGTTACTAATGTGACGCTAGGTTATAATCACAGTAGTCATTGATAACCTTATCATTATGGCCTGCTATTCTCTTTGCCACAGTAATGCCGTTCTGCTCCACAGGGGGCAGTGTTTTGTGTCATTGGGATCACCGGCTGAGCCATGTGTGCATTAGTAGTGCAGCTGGTCTGCCTCACCTTCTCGATGTCGGGCAGGATGTCCAGCAGGCCCACCGTGTGCTCGGAGTCGGCCTGGTCATTCTCACAGCCTGTGGCCCCATCCGCAGTGGCCTCAGAGCCATGGACTCCAGCACGGCTTCATACAGCTGTTTGTTGATCAGGGGAAGGGCAGCTCGCGCAGGTAGTCCTTTAGCACACCTACACACAAGACAAAACGATAGCAGCATGTAAGACATATGATGTAAAATAACAATGGTCAGATAGTGCTTTTAATTCCTGCAGGATGTCAATACTAACATGCATTGAATCAAATTTAATATCAGACTGTTACATGGTATAAACATCTGTAAACCCACTTAAGTACTTTTACAACACTTTTTGTTTATGCCTAATAGTGGACTGATGTGTGATAGAAGCGGGTGTGACCCACTGTCTGACGCGGAGGCCTCGCACCTGTGACCTCCCGTCTCTCTCAGCTCATTCAAAGGCCCAGAGTAAATATGAAACCCTTGCCGTCTGTCTGCGCTAAGCCCCTGAACTATCACAGGCATGTCGTTTCATCAAAAGGCAGCCGAGAATAAATACCAGAATAAAAAAAAATATTGGCAGCGGGACAGGTCTTTGTGGCGAGTGTCTCTCCTCTCAGTGTGGAGTAGCATCAGTTTACACACCAGGCTGCAGGCTGGGTAATCGGCCTCACTGGCTCTGGGCCAAATCAATATTATTTTAATGAGCTAAATCTCAAAGCTTACACCTATGTAAGATCATAATCATAAGAGAATATGCTTATTAAACAGTTGCAATATTTCTGACATATTGCGATTAGAGTCTATTTTTCAGTTCTATTATTAACACTATTCACTGCTCAAGTGTGTTTGTTACAAATGCCAAAATCCTGTCATCAGCCACTTGGCCTCAGCCGTTTGCCTCGAAGCACTTGAAGCTCTCAAAGCTAGAAAATAATATTAAACAAAGCTTTAAGTTTTGTATATTTTAAAGTTTTGTCACGATATTTGTTGAGTTGTTTCTTCGAATCCCAGCATTAGTTAAAGCCCCTTGTGTTAGCTCGAGGTGTTTCCCTTTTTTGCATCAGCCTGCTATTTACAGCCGACTACAATGAGATTGAGTGTAAATCCTCCGACATGATCCCCTCAGCCCTGGAGCGCAGAACGGAGAGCACAACTTAACGCGCTCAGGTCTTAATCCTAATTAGTCTCCACTGTGTTTTAAAAGACACCCTAACACTTTTCCTCGGCCAAAGAACTAGTATATTGCCCACGAACACGGTGCTAAACACTGGACACATGTGTTTGATTTGGAACGTGATTAGCATGTTGACTGTGTTTAGTGAATGAAAGCAGCCTCTACATTCATTGTATAGAGTTACACTACAAGGCCCAGATTAGCATTAGGTCAGCAGCTTCACAGTGACTCTCAAAACAAATTGTAATAATTAATAATAATAATAATAATAATAATAATAATAATAATGCATTAGTCTTATATAGCGCTTTTCCAGACGCTCAAAGTCACTTTTACAATTTGGTGCATTATTCATTCACTCCATACTTGGTGATGATAAGCGAGGCAACCAGTCTGCCACATCAGCCACCACCACCAACCACTCACACACACACACACACCCCATAACATTTGCCAGGCTTCCTGGTGTTCCCAAACGGTCTCCCATCCAAGTCCTGCCAGGCCCTTCCCTGCTTAGCTTCCGAGGTCTGACGGGATCGGGCATAGCAAAGGCAGTAAATTGTCTACTCTTGTTATGGAAGGTTTACTGAAGCGGCAGAGCAGCTTTGTCACTTTATTGCAGTAAAGAGTGAGTGCAAAAAATGTATATGTTCAATTGTTTTTGTGCATAAATTTGTGGTTGAAATATTTATTTTTGGCACACTGCATTCCTAACAGAAACATCCAGTGGCAGTTACTACATAATGATAGGTCTGCAAACACATCAATAATAAGTGACTGATGGGGTTGAAAAAGCGTTTAGTGACAACTCCGCCTTGGATTTCAACACTGGCTCGCGCCCACTCACGCTCGCTGATATGATGGCGCATTCCAGGGAGAGTCAGTGGTGCCTCTGGAAAAAGTCAACAACAAGCCAAAGCCCAACATGGACATCCGCGTCTGCCTCCCCCACCCCTGCGCACTGCGCAGACTGACAGCTCGAGTCAGCAGGGTCATAGACAGATGGCTCCCACAGGCAAATACTCACTTATATATTATAGTGGGTTCAGAAAGTCCTCTGTGAATATCATATCATATTGTTGAGGACATTGATACAAAATATTTTTAATTTAGTATAGTGATAAATGCTGGCTCTCATAGAACGACAGGCACCTTTCCAAAGTCATAACCCATCAACAGCTATGATTGAGAGAGGTCTGTAGTAATTGGTTAATTTGATCTTTTTTTTTTTTTTTAGTAAGTAATTGAAACAGATCTACTGAATACTTTCTGAAGCTACTTTCTGCTGTGTTCCCTGCTGTAATCTGCTGTTCTGTGCCAGCATGTTCTCATATCTTCATCACCATGAGGAGAATGTGATAAGCCACCATACCATAGACTGATTGCTTCAACAGATTTCATAGGAATCTTTCGCGAACGTCTCGTGGCTTCCCGATGTCAATCTTTGCTTCAGATTTCCTCCGAAGATAATAATAATCAGCATGTTTCATCGCCAGGAACATTTTTTGCCTGGAAGCTACACAAACCATATGATTTTTATCTTTTTCTGAGGAATGGAACGGCACTTTCTTTTTGAAGGGGTCATGTCAGTGAGTGCGTCACTCTGCACAAAACAACTGATTATCAACGCATTTTCCTATATTTTATCAAGTGCAAAATCAGCCAGGCGGTCACAATCATAATGTATAATACCTTATAATCACATTGGTCACAATTCTAGACTTAAACATACAGTATGGTAGTATATTGTAAGTATGGAGACTGCTTTAACCTTCAAATATTACATAGTGTCATATCTCGTGACAATAGTTTGGTTACTATCAACATTATACACGTGCGTGACTTTGAGTGCCGCGTACGTGCTTGGCTCCTAAACAGGAAGGAGGCTGTTGTGGGTAAATCATTAGCCCGCCACGAGTCACTGATTGTGTTTACTTGTGTGTGACTTGTTTGGTGCCTTCACACAGACAGCTCTCATGCGCCCAGGCCTGGAGAGTGTCACTCACGGATCCGCACAAGGTCACGGTGAACAGGTGTGCCGAGCTGCAGGTGGAACACAGACAAGACGACAAACAGCGCGTCGTCGCCAAGCTGCCCTCGCCGAAGACTGGCACAAGGCCCAATGCACTGCTAAAGGATCGTTATTTTAGCGAGGGCAGAAATAATCACACCGCTTTCTATTTATTCGCCTGGTGTTATGTTATACACAGCCTGACGAAGAGAAAAAAAAGTACAATCACATGCTCATACTTTGTTGGACCGTCTTTAGCTTTGATTACAGCACACATTCGCTGTGGCACTGTTTCAACAAGCTTCTGCAATGTCAGCATATCCAGTGTTGCATTAAGTTTTCACATTTTGTTTCAGTAATGGGAGAATGTGACCACTGCGCAAAGCCTTTTCCAGCACATCCCAAAGATTTTCATTCGGGTTTAGATCGTAACTCTGTGGTAGCCAATCCATGTGTGAAAGTGATGTCTCATGCTCCCTGAACCACTCTTTCACAATGTGAGCCCAATGAATCCTGGCATTGTCATCTTGCCATCAGGGAAGAACAAACCCATTGATAGAATAACCTGGTCATTCAGGATGTTCAGGTGATCACATTCTTTGGGCGCATAGTGTAGCTGAACATAGACCTGAGCAACTGCAGCGACCCCAGACCAGAACAGTTGACGACTTACATTTTTTTGGATTAGGCAGTGTACTGTATGTGTTTCAAAAACTCTAATTTTGGTGCTCTTGTGTGAAAGGTTTGAGAACCATGATTACAGAGTAATCTTTGGTTGACAACTACACCACATTGTTTTATAATCATGCTGTGGATTTGTAGACATTGGACGGGGCCGTGGTTAGGGAGGGGGTATGTAAATGCGGTTATTTACAGTCTGAAAGTCAGTGTTATGCAAAATATGACCCAGAGAGCTCAGTCCGTATCTGGTTTAGCTCCGTGGCCTGGCCTTGAAGGGAAGTGTTGACAGTGTAGGAGAGATAAGCGGTCCAGCTGCTTCAAACCTCCTCTCTCAGGAGGAAGAGAATTATTCCAGTAATAGTTCATACATTTATAATGAATTAGCTTTTTTCTTGGTCTCAGCATTAGTTCAGTTCTCCAGAGCAGGTAGTTCCCTTCACAGTTCATCCCTTTTCCTCCCAGAAATAAAGTCCATCTATTGTCTGTCTCCACAGCAATATGCCAGGTCGAATACAACAGTCCATCGTTGCATCGTTATGCTTTACTTTCCGGTGTAATTCCATCACTCAGTCACTCCCTGCTCCAAAGTGCTTGTTAATTTCAAACGACAGCAGTGTGGTCCGATAACAAACTGCTGTCATTCCAAATGTCCGATAATCCAGGTCAGTCCATCCAAATAAGCAGGTACCCTGTTATCAAGAGTCCAAATAAGTAAATATCTTTGATGTCTCCGACCGACAGGACCGCTAGGCAAACAACAATCCACATCGCAGACCAAGCTGTGACAATCCAGTCAGGGAAGACGACCTCCTCCGTGGCCTCACTTTGTGAAAAAAACGTATCAATTGCGCTGAGATTCCAGTTAATCAGTTCCATAGTTTAGCAGTTCAGGAGGACAGCGAGCAGGTGGTCCAAGAGGAAAAATAAAAGTCAGACAAGACACTCGCAGAGGCAGGAAAAAGCACGAAAGCCAGGAGAAGTGAGAAAATACGTCCGCACTCGACAGAGACAGGAAGATAAGAATATACAAACAAACTATGCCCCTGACTTCATCAAATAACAGTGAATACTCTCTCCAAACCACAGCCAATACAATGTCCAATTACAACTACAAACCATTTTGATGTAAACATTTTCTTTTTTTTTTGCTCCATTCTCTTCACAGTTTCAAATGTGCCACCAAACACTACAAGGCACACAATGCACCGGGACGCAGCTACCTCTGACCCCTTGTTCAAACAAAGCTGAGGGTCAGTCCTCTTGTGAGCGCCACGGTCCGCGCCTCTCCGGGAGAACAAACGGGGGTCTGTTCATGCGCCCGCCCTGCCCTTCCCCTCCTTTCCTCCCGCCCTGCGTGCATGTCCCATTCCCCCACACCCACCCCCCTGCACTGAGCGCCTGTGTGTCCAACTGCGCAACTCCCCATCACTCATTTGTTTTTGCAAGGTAGCAAAACGAGGGGAGTAACCATGTCAAGTGTTTTATGACAAAGACAATGTCATGAGGTTTGTTATTAGCGCTTACCATAATGACACAACAAAACACTGACCTTATCGCACTAATTTTCTGCTGACATACACAGAATTATACTAAGAATACAGGCTAATTGTACAAGCAAGAATCAGTGACATTCCAACTGCGCACCTCCCTGCCCCGGACAAATTATAGCAACGGACCTCAAACCCCAAGCATGTTCAGAAATACATTTGACAAACACCTTTTTCAACCCCTTACGCCCACGCTCGGACCTCCGGAGCAATGGTCTGCCTGTGTGTGTGTGTGTGTGTGTGTGTGCGTGTGCGTGTGTCTCCCTGGCCCGGGCAGGGTTCAGCTAATCCCCATGCGTGAGCCAAATACCATCTGTGTTTGTTCGGCAACAAAGGGGGCACTTGTTAATGACTTTCCATGTCTTCACTGGAGTTGTGGAGAAGGTGGGGTAGGGTGGGGTGGGGTGGAGTGGAGTGGCAGCGACAAGTCAGCAAGCTACGGAAAAGACAAGTCAGGCAAGGCCAATAAAGGAGCACGGACCGGGATCAATTAACGGCGAGGGGGAAAAAGCTTCACTTAAAAGCCACTAACTCCCCAGACTGTACTGTGTTTACTTGCCCTTGAGTACAGGTAAATTTACTGAACAAAATCCTTGATTAGTTTCTGTACTTGTACTTGTCTCCCTCATATTGCTCAAACTCCATTTGCAATTCAGTCAGCTGAAACAAAAAGTGAATGTTTCCCACTTCGGGACTGTCAAATTCCATTTTCTCCAAACTGCCGTGACTCCAGGTGCTGTTACTGCCACGCAAACAAAAGCCTGTGATGACAATTAAGATTGACCACAGTGGAGATTGCCATTTCATTTACTGTTACTACTTTCCCTAACATGCTAAAACTACAGTTACATTTCCCTCAAAAGAACTAAAAAAGTAGAAAAATGTCCAATATTTGTGACAAGTAGAAAGGATGATATCAAAGTTGAAAGTACCAGGGTTAATAGGGTTACCTTCATGAAGAAAGGATTTGCGTTCTAACCTGATCACGTATTGTCACACAAAGCCAGATTCCATCAACAACACAGTAGCTTCTCTAAACCGGCTCAAGATAACGATGTTTGTCTTGGTTTTTCACAGTGGGCGGCTCGCATTGTCGAACCACCCTCTGTGTTTTCTCCGTCTGTTGTGACTTGAAACAAAGGGGGCTCGCGATCCGAAACAATGAAGGCCCGCGCATCGAGCGTGTTTTGCAAGCTTTACGTTGAACCTTGACCCGGGCCATAATCCCTTTCGCTACATCCGCTTTCGAATTAGGCGTGTGACACTCCAGCGCTCTTGGTTCATCAGTCCGCTGTTCACTTATTAGCTCTGAGAGGAGGAGGAGGAGGAGGAGAGGGCCTTAGCAGTCATACAAGCAAGAACTTACATTAGACTTTCCGTACAGCTACTCTAAAGGGTTATTATTATTATAAGGTCAACCGTTTTTCCCAAGCAGCAAGACATTTTCCAACTTTTTTCCAACTAAATCCCAGATCCCACATATTTTTGCTCAAACCATAAAACCTCTTCTCTTCCTCCCTTCCCCCCTTTCCTCTTCAGTTGCGAACTCAGTCCCATCTGCAACAGCAACTCCGCTAGGCAGAGCGAATTTAGGCAGCAAAGCAAAAACCAACAGTCCGCACTGGTGCTGGGCCTTTTTTCCGAAGCCGCTCAACTGTTAACTGTGTTCTTTGGCCTTCCCTGCAAATGCACGCCGATCAAAGCAGGCATGATCGAACGACGCCTATGTGGGGCCTCTTCCCAAAACCAACAGCGGCCCGCACAATGCCCAGGGGGTTTCTGTGGTCTTCCTCTTTTCGGTGGGAGAGCGGCGAGAGAAAAAAATCATGACCGACGCAGTCGCCCGCCCCCTCTATTTGTCGCTCGGTTGGATTGATTACTCAATGCCGTGACACAGCCATTTGTGTGGTGCGTAAAAGGTTAGCTGTCACTCACCGCATCCATTTTGTAATTCACTGTGCGAGGAAGCGGTACTGCAGGCTTTTAGTAAACAGAATTATTTTAATATTATTGCATGAACTTAATTAGGGTTGTTCCAGTAGCCTTTAGTTTTTTGTGTTTTTTTCCCGATCAGCCACGACTCGCATCTGTGGGCTCTTATTGAGAGAAATACAGCACAGTATCGGGAAAAAGTCCATTGATAGTCACCGATATCAATACCAGAAAAATCTGTGATATTGACATCAAGTATCAATACAATCCTCATCAACTCTATAAATAAGTACAAGATCCTCTTACTTTCTGTACTGCTCTTTCCACCTTTACTCATACAACTTGTTAATACTTTAACCTCTTAAAGGGATAATTCGGGATTTTTGACATAGGGCCTCATTTCCTAGTTATCTAGAGTGTTGTTGATGTCTGGAGATATTTTTTTTCTTAAATTCATGCAGTTATATTTGAAGAGTCTAGTTGCGCTAGGCTTGGGCAAGGCTAAAGCATTTCTATGGTATCAGTTAGCCTGCATTAAAAACAGTCTGACCCACTCCACAGTGCACCTGAGGTAAATCACTTATAACACCAGACTAATGATATAAATGTCTGTGTTAATAGAATATTTTTGAAATATAACTGACCTTGTATCACATGAATTACCGCATTTTGAGGGACTATATTCTTGCAGATCACTCCGCCGCAGCATTAGCTTATAGCCACGAAGCTGATGCTGCTCAAATATAAGTTATTTTAAATGCAAAATGGTTAAAATTATTCTATCGACACAGACATTTATATGGTTAGTCTGGCGTTATAAGTGATTTACCTCAGGTGCACTGTGGAGTGTGCCAGACTGTTTTTAATGCAGGCTAACTGCTTTTGCCTTGCCCTAGCCTAGCGCCACTAGACTCTTCAAATATAACTGCATGAATTTAAGAAAAAAATATATCCAGACATCAACAACACTCTGGATAACTAGGAAATGAGGCCCTATGTCAAAAATTCCAAAATATCCCTTTAACCCCCGACTTCACCTTCAAGTGCATTTTGCTCTCTGATCTTCGTATCAGCTTTACCCAAATCTAAAAGGTTAGAGCCTATAGACCAGTGTAATGCCTCATTTGAGAGCTAAGACGTACAAAACTCATCTAAATTGATCTTTTCATTTACATTGCTTTTTGTCACTTTCCTGTCGCTCTTTTGTGGCTTTTTTGTTGCGTTTTCTTCACACATTATTGTCACTTTTTCACCATGTTTCTGTTGTGCTGTCGTAACTTTTCTGATGGTCTTTTGTGGCGTTTTTTAGCGCTTTTTTTAAGTCACATTTTTGTTGCATTTTCATCCTCATTTTCGCCGCTGTTTTGACACTTTTTTCAAGACGCTTTTCGATTTGGGTAAAGCCAAACTGGAGAAAATGTGCTCGGTTCAGGTCGGGGTTAAGAAGTTAAATGCTACTATATTACTTCGATAATATCAATTTCTGATACAACAACTACTAAAGTGACTGATATCTTCACGGTAGCACAGCGGTTAGCGCTCGTGCTTCACAGGTAGAAGGTCCGGGTTCGATTCCCACCAGGGACGGGGCCTTTCTGTGTGGAGTTTGCATGTTCTCCCCGTGTTTGCGTAGGTTTCCTCCGGGTACTCCAGTTTCCCCTACCACTAAAAACATGTACAATAGGCCAGGTTGAATGAGAGTGTGTTTGAGAGTGCGCATACAGTAGGGGACAACGGATGGAACATAGCGCAAGGCTACAATCCAGTGTGGCTTGTTCATTAACTTGCACTGTCTCTACCAAATAAATAAAAATAAATCTTCACAATCCCCGCCCCCTCTGTATGTCACTTGGTTGGATTGATTGCTCAAAGCAGTGACGCAGTGCATAAGGTTAGCTCAGCTGTAACTCACCGGTTCCATTTTAATTTACTGTATAAGGATGCTGCAGGTTAGCAAACCGTGACAAGCACTTCAATTAGCGAGGTTTACGTCAGTGTTTTGACAAAACAAATTTAATCTTCGCCCCCCCCCCCCTCAGCGATCGTCCAACGTAAGGAAACATGCCTCAACTCAAATGCTCCGACGTAAAGAATGGCCTGAATGTATGGCACGGTCTGCATGTGTGGGCGCTTCCCTCCGGGTGCTGCTGCTGCGGCTGCCGCTATGTCGACTGGAGGTATGCTTCTACTGCGCGGTTACGCAGCGCTGCACATGTGCTGACCTATCTGCAGAGGACGCACCAGTTCAGGCACGTTTTACGAGGACAAAGAGTATAGCATTCGCTGCCCACGGATCAATACTTAATCTCTGTTTGCGTCTGTCCTCATAGATTCAAAAGAACGGGGCGCACACTTGATTTGTTGCTGCAGAGGATTTGTTTTGTTTTGTTTGAGATGTTAAGGCACGAAAAGCGATGGTATAGCTGGGGTTTTTTGGGGGGAAACACAAAATCAAAACGTTAGTTGTGGTCCACACTCCTTCCTAATTTCCTAACATGTTTGTAGCATCCCACTTCTTCACAGAGACAGGTTTACAGGCACATTTCACAACTTGCATGGCCACTTTTCAGGGACACTTTCACAGAAATGTGAGAAAACCAGCCAGTAACTTAAATAGATACAAATGCTTTATAATTACATTTTTAATCAAGTTAATTATGGCCTTTGTAATTAATTAATCGTAATTAATCACATTTAAGCATAATTTCTTTAGGGTTTGTATTTATTTTTTTAAGGTATATTTTTGATGCTTCTTCGTATTTGCCAACAATTCAACTTATCTGAAGTGGAGATCTGAGGCCTGTGTGATCATTTCAAACACTTCAAAGGCAACAGTAGCTTGGTTTATTTTGGAGAATTATCTTTTTTAATTACTTTATGTCGGCTTAACTTTGAGAATAAAGTTTGACTGTAAAATTGTCTTTGGTTTTACAGTACACTGTGTTTGTCCGTCTTGCAGGACAAACATCAAAACAAAAATCAAAACATACTGCACTAGTAAATCCTTTGGGCTTAGTTCTTATGTAACATACAATAAGGGCTACACCAGGCAGCACCAGCGTCATAAGACCTGTGCTGGAACATACAGTGCCCTTGCTAATTGGCACATTGTGAGGATGTAGGAAACTTCACAATTTTGTTCTTGAAGTTTTCCTTTTATCCCAACTGGGCTTAGACTGAGTCTACCCGTTTTGGGTACAAATTATACACACGTCTTTTGAGGTTGATTCATGTCACGCCTATCCATTCGTGACTGTAATATTTCCTGTTGCTTATCTTGACACATGACTTTGATAGCTGAACTTGCTGTGAACTACCGAGGTGGGTGTTTTAATTCTACAGCGGGGGAAACCGGGGCACCCAGAGGAAACCCACCCAGATCCAGGGAGAACAGGCAAATTCCACAAAGAAAAGCCCCAGTCAGGCCATGATATGCCAGGAACAATATTTATCTGACTTCCTGGTTCAAGCATAATGTCAATTATTAAGTGGAGGGCACTGCATGGCTTCTTGTGCGTATCGATTCCTTTACCTGTGATAACGTTGATGTCTGGGTACGTGTTCTCGCACAGCTCCACTCCATGGCTGTCTCTCTCGAAGGCTTCCCGGAGCTCCTTCTTCACAGCTGCGGAGCCACACAGGCGATAAAGGCCCACCACCTGCATATTGCACACACACACAAGCACGTAAGGGACACACTAAGACACAAGTAGGTCAAATAAACACCAGAGTATGAAGAGTTTATACACTCGACAGGGCTGCAGACATTTTTACAACCCTATTGATAAAGTTCAGCCTGTGGACTCAAACAATGGCCTGGTGAGAAGTAAAAAGTGCTTTCAAAGAACAGGTTGCCCAAAAAAGGTACCCGCAACACTTATAACAATGATAACAATGAAATTAATCTTATCAACTACCTTCTCTGTCTACTATAAGGGATATTGGACTTTCGAGGTGGCATTGTTGCCCCGTTACTGCTATAGTTATGTTTGGTAAGTACAAGAAAATAGTAGAATGAAACAGTAACATTTGAAACTTTGTCAAAGGAGATGATGTTTTGACGCGAATTCCAGTAAGAAGGCTATAGTTGACTTGACAGTTTCTTTGTTTACAAACGCTAAAGGTTTTATGAAATACATGGAATAATTTTTCTTTTTAATGTAAAGTACATCTACATGTAAATGTAAAACTGATCTGATTCTGATATTTTTATTGTCAATATCTTTGATCTTGACTTGCTGTGGTTGGAATTGAAAACTGCTTAATTTCAGAAAATGTTAGGCGGTTTCTTATCTCTGCCTTCAGAGCCACTTTGTCCACAAACATAAGCACGGCCAAAAGTGTAAAACTGACCCATTTTAGACACTTAATCAATGTTCTCCTTTAAACCGACCGAGGTAAAACAGTATCTGTGTTGTGCCCACGTTAAGTACATGCCGTGGTGCGATAAAAGTGTCACATTCACAAGACCGAGCGGATAAACAGACAGGTACTTAGGCCCCAAATAGACAGTGCTGCTTTTAAAATGGAAACTCTGAGCAAAATGTTTCTTCAGCCAGGCCCCAAAGTTTGTCCTCCAGCAAGTCGCCACAGTGACATTTGATAGTTGAAAACTCTCTCTCTCTCTCTCCTTGCTTGTTATGTTGGAATTAGTCCTGGCTTCAGAGTAGACATACCATAATTTCTCCTACATGTGTCTGTCTGGTATGTGGCATAGCGGGCCAACTGGTGTGGTTGCCTGGGTAACGCATTAAGTCAGTGGGCTGTGAATGACGGCGAGGGTACGCGCGCCGACACATACAGTGGGTTCAGGAAGTATTAGAAAACCTTCTGTTTATTACTATGTTATTATGTTAAAGCTAGGGGTAGACACTGCAGGTTGGCTTGGTCAAACAATGGAGGGTCGAGCCGAATTAAAGCCCCCTTTCAACAAGTACTAGTGTCGTACATGATATAGATTTAACTCCATCTGACAGCGGGCCTTTTTTGGATCTAGCAGTGCTGCGGTAATCACGTCCTCACAGTGGCACCGACATGAACAGTGTATCCCTGAAGCTCACACGACAGAGGGAGAGGGCAGCGCAGATTAGCCGGGGATTTAGCTTTGTGCAATAGTAAACACAAGTCACTGGGCACAATGAACAACAAGTCCATTCAGAAAAAAAAAAAAAGGGACTCCAAATGCAGGCGGGGAACAGCTGTTGGCAAAAAAAGAAGGGGCTCGCACTTAAGGACGTGTGGCTGCCCGGGCAACACTACAGGCATTAGAGGGCCAAGCCAATATGCAGAGAATGAGGCAACAATATAAAAAAAAAAGAGGCCAAACAAAACGAGTTCCGATAGGGAGGAATGTGAAGGCTTGGTAACGCCAGAGCCATTGATGGGATCAGGGGTTTCTGCGTTTCATCTGGGATTGGGTGAAAAGGGTTTTTGGAAACATCAAGAGACAGACACTAATAATAAAAGTATGGAAGGATTTGCACAACCATTTCTATCAGTGCTGACTCCCAGTAACAAATTCTCCTAACTAACACATGTATCTATTTTTTTTTATTTGTAATTTTATTTTGTAAAATCCGCCATGAGAAAAACCCATTTCCTCAAGTTTCCAAGCCGTAAAAATCAGAGGTAGTTCAGCGTAAACTGTTCCGCTGCCCCAAATCATTTCTAGCTCTCACCCATACATCCCAATTTTTCTCAAGCGAATCAATTACGTTGTATATTTCAAGCACATGTACAGCTTTATCACAACTTTTGACACTCATTACTGCGTTAGCCATTGATAAAAATGTACTATACTACAGCGCGATTTACTTCAGCTTTAATATTTTACAAATTCATAATAAATGAATAAGAATAAGATCTAGATGTCCTGCTCAGTGCTTCTTAGTATGTTGTTTTCGGACATTCCTTCACTTCACAATCAATATCTTTGAGTTCATGCCTGTATTTGTTGCTGAATGACTCATACGTTGCTTTTTTAGACACGACCTCTATTCTGTATATTGACACGAACACTCCGCCTCACCCCTGCTTCGCTATCTTCTTTCATCACAAACGTGTAGAATCAGCTCCTCGCACTGGGTTTACAGATAGGTAGGGCTGACACCGCACCACATCCTGAAGGCAGAAAGCCCACAGGTCGTGTCATTAAAGCAGTTGTGCAGCAGTGTACGTTACAAATGATTATTTCGCCCTTTGATGGAGACTGTCCTGAGGGCTGCTCTCGGCGTTGAGTGCAAGCTCAGAGTGGGTGTTTTGTGAAGAGGCTGCACACAATGTCTGAGCTCTCAGAGGCGTTTTTTTTTTTTTTTTCAAACCCATGCATCCCACGAGCCTACATGCAGACACATAAAGATGCTCCGACTTGTGAGCTGCCACGTAAAACACACAATTTTACACCAATGACAGACTTCAAGGTTTAAGCTGTGCATTTAGAGGCATTTATTTCAGGGCTTCTGCGAGACACTGCTGTCCTACGGCCCACATTTGACACAGTTCAGAAACATGCAGTGCTTTTGTAATTTATTGTAATTAAATAAGAGTACACAATGTTGAAATTGAAGTGATGCCAGATTTCTCCCAGACTATGTCGTCACTGAATTTGTGTCAGTCTCACAGAGGATTACAAACAAATCAAAGCACCTTAAGTGAAGCAAGAGGCCCTCTGTGTGAGACTTGGAGAGGCCTAATATTTGCCCATCGGCTCCAGGCACTAGCAGCCCCGGGCATGTCCCCCCCCTCCAAAGTGATCAGTCAGGACCGCGGCCAGACACTTTTACAGCCACTGTCTCAGCTCCAATTAGGCACCGGCTGGCCCTCTGTCTGTCTGGCTTCAAAGAACACTAGAAATGTGGAAGTCTTGGACAACACACCGGACTACACTGGAGATGGTCACATGATCAGTAGAACACTCTAAGTGCAGCCACACACCAGTCTATTAACTCAGAGTCTTTCTTTTCTCTATAAAGAAGCCACTCGCCCCGGGACAGCAGCGCCTCAGTGACATCATAAAGAGTGGTACATCTCTTCTATCCTTTCTGCTCTTGCCACTCAGCCAGTGTTACAGCTGACTGTAGGGCAGAGACAGTCTCACGACATCCAGCTCTGAAAGGAGGCTCTCAGTGTGGGACTAGAGCTCGCTTTATTCTACTCTCGCAACAGAATAACAAGTGTGTCACAGGGTCAGTGCCCTCTGAAAGGAAGGAACTGAACTTAGGATGTCATCATTTGTCCCTTACATATAAAACTACATGTATAAGCCGACTTAATGTGGTCATTATTAAGGAGGAAAACGGTCTGTATGTAATGTATATATGAAAGCTACAGTCATCACAACACTTGGATTAGTTTGGTCTCATGCACAACTGCGCGCTGTAACTTTGTTGTTGTTGTGCAGACTGATGCCTTAGGCGCTACCGCTAGCTACTAAGTGAAAAGCAGTAAAAGTTCACATGTACTGTATACAGCGGTATAACTTTCACCTCACTGTGCGATGTCTCATAGGGTTCATCGCCCTCAGTGGTGCGTCTGTTGGAGTGGGGTTAGCGAGTAGACGAGGCTACAGTCAGCCGGTGGATGCGGGCAGCTGTTGCACTGTCCAGGTGAAGTGAGCGAGCGAGCGCAGGGCAGCGGAGCTCACTCAGCCTGGAGGTGAAGGCTCCTACGGCTGCAGCCATGGGGAAAGTGGCATATTTGATGTAACAGCACCAGTGAACTTTTACAAGCCTCAGCCTGTGCATAGTTTATTTACGCTTCTCTGCTCAGCGGCAGAATTAACTTCAGTGACAACATCTTCATAATGCGTAGTTTAGAACATGAAATTGTACAAGCGTACTAGGAGGTCAAAATGCGTGTCCGCTACGCAAAATGCGTACATGTTGGCAGGTCTGCATAATGACCTAATTTTGCCTTGACTTTATTTGTGTGTGCTAAATATTCTTGTAATCCACCAGAAAATGTTGAAAAAGAGTTCAAAAATACGGACTTCCTTCCCCTTCACTTGGCCACACCCCTGAGTATGATGTGTTTCCATCTGTATTCATGCCCTAAAATAAAGACCTCACCTGACATCCTCTCCTCTCGATCTCGTTGATGCACTTGCTGATGAGTAACGGCACCATGAGCCCCGTATTCTCTCTGTCCACAACGCGCCACGCATCCACTCCGAACACCTGTGGCTCCCTGTCCCCATCCGGGCCGTCCAGCGAGTTCTGCCACTGCTCCATCAGACTCAGCTTCACATAGATCAGCCCCCTCGGCTCGAGCTTGACCGCCAGCTGGTGCGTCCGCGTCACCCGGAAGAGCGTAGGCAAAACCACCGTCCCGTGGCAGCAAACCCTATTCCGTCTCGGCGTGGGCTCCCAACTGAACACCACCAGTTTTAAGTGCTGGGCATTCTCCAGTTCGATGTTGAAGGTATGGTCCATGTCCAAAAAGGTGGTGCGACAAGTGAGCAGGGCTGTCCGTGCCTTGTTGACCGAGTCCACTTGAATGGCACAGTAGACGTCTCGCGAGTCAATTCTTGGCGGTTTCAAGTCCTCTGCGCCATAAAAATGCAAGTTCATGAGTCCGGAGATGTACTGGCTGCACTTGGGTTGCTCGGTGAAGCTGTAATGGCGGAAGGCGTCAATGTCCAAATCCATACCGTTCAGTCGTCCTTCGGTCTCCTTGTTTTTCCCCGCCTTCCCTTCTGAAGAACCGTGCTTTCCAGATTTGGCAACAAGCTCCGGCGAGTCCCCATCACTTAAATAGCCTCCTTTACTGGCCGACTTTGAGCTACCACTACTTTTCTTCTTAGTAAAACTACTTTGTGTGGATACACTGCTGTCTAGATGGTAACGTGAGATGACGTTTCGACTAGCTGGCCCCCACCAGGGGCGGACAACCGCGGAGGGCCTGAACTTTGGGAGACACCCTCTGTCACATTGTTTTTAGGTGAGTGGGATCGAGGCTCAGACTGGCTATGTCCATTACTGTTGTTATTGCTGCTGCTGCTACTAGGGCCCTTTACGCTAAGTTTGCGGCTGAGCTCGGGAAGCTTCTTCATCTTCATGGAAATCTTGCGCACGGTGCGAGGAGACTTGATCTTGTCAGGGAAAGACCAGTTGATGGAGCTGCTCTTCTTGGTGGGGTTGGGACTTGACGGTGGGGAGAAGCCAACAGAGATGCTGGGGACATCCGGGCCATCTACAACAACAAAACAATACATTAAAGCGAGTCAACAAATAAGAAACACTGAAAGATTCAGCTCAGTGTCGAATATTCTAAGGCCCTATACTTCATTTTTTATTTTTATTCTGTTAACAAACAATGAAAGAGGGAGCACATTAATTTGATTGCTGTGGTCCAAAGACTCATTCCTAACTTTCCAAAAGTGTTTCTGTCAGAATGCTGCTCAGGGGTGAGTGACAGGTGTGTTTCACAACTTTCAAGCAGTGTTGGGGTAACGTGTTACAAAAGTAAAGAGTTACAAAAATATATTACTTTTTCAGTAACTAAGGAATATAACATATTACTTAAACAAAATATGGGAATTTATAAGTCACTACAATTCAAGTAACTCAAGTTACAAGTGCTAGTTACAATACTTGTATGAACAAAAAATGCCCCCAAACAGAATGCAGCACCAAATCAGGTTGGACGGACACTGGTGTATAAGATCTGCAGTAGCGCATAAGTGTCATCAAAACAAAACACGAGAGAATGGAGATAAAGAAGGAAAAGGAAATTGTTGACTGCACTTTTGCTCGATGGCATTATTACTATTTTTAGTTTATATTTTACCAAAAGTAACTCTAAGTAGTGTAACTCAGCTACATTTGTGAAACAGTAATATGTAATACAAACATATTACATGTTTAAAGCTGTAACTACTATTATAGAATTATGTTACATTTTTAAAGTAACTTGCCTAACACTGCAACTATTTCACGATTGATAAAATTGCTTTATAATTAGAAGCACAGCGCACAAAATGTCGAAGAAAGCGAAGACACATGTTCTTCCAATACTATAAAAAAAATAAATCAAGTATAGGGCCTTTAAGTGTCCTGTTGACGGAAAATTATTTAATTTAAATTCGAGCAATCTTTTCTCTGAAATGTCATTCAGAGGAAATTCTTAGTTGTAGTAGAAGTAGTAATAATGGTGGTGGTAATAAATGACTGTTTGCGAGTTTGAGTAGTATTTGAGGTTATGGTATTTTCTTTTCCTTGACTACAGATTTTGTAAACATTTTTATATCTTTGTAAAGATGGCAAATTTGTGAGTAGAAATGAGTTAATAATCAGTTTTGCACGCCAGTGTAGACAGACAGGGAGGAGAAAACCTAAACATTGGAGAAAGCCAAGTCTGCAAGCGCCACGGTTTACACTAGAAAGGGCGCTACAACTCCAAAGCACCCTATCAAGTGATTAGGTTTACAAGCACCCCGTAATCCACTAACACATACGTCCAGCCAGACTTTATGTAAACACTACGACGCTACATCATACATCGGAGGCGACATACGTAAACCGAGACAAAGTTCTAGCTAATTAAGGCCCAAAAGAAAGGGCAGTGTCTAAAATCCAATCGCACCCAAAGAGTTTCCATGCAGTGCAAAAGTGGGCTGCGTTCAAGCTAACACCAGGGAAATTGAAGTGGAATGTCATTAGCAGTGGCTCCAGGAAAAACAGTGGTCTCTAAGCAGGAGAATGTCTAGTCTAGAGACACAAAGCGCTACAGGGCTAAGCTAAAGTTACAGAGTAATTATTCAAGCCCAAAAACTAAGCCTTTGGAGGAGACAAAGTAGGAATTTGTAACTTCAAAAATACTGAAACAAAACATATTTGAAAACTGAGCTATGACATTCCTTCAAAAATCCCCTTTTGAGGAGTTTTTAATTAGCAGTCAGATATTAACACCCAAATAACATCAGATGTTACCATAATAGGCAAGGCAAGGCAACTTTATTTATATCGCGCATTTCGTACACAAGGCAACTCAATGCGCCTAATACATAATACAGTGTTAATCCAATGTGTCAACTATTGTGTGGAAACAAAGGTCTGCCTTTCTACCAATACTCAAATTCTATTTATAGCGGGGAATCGAGGGAGTTTACAAATTACTTAATCTGTCCCACTTTGCCCTGGTACCGATTAGTTGTAATTAGGGATTACGTAATCAAATAAAGAAGGAGATTCAGACCGCATTTTTATTGGCAATGTGTTACTACTACCGACATTGATCCTGCACTTTTAAAACATGACTTTCAAATAATTGCTGGTGGTTTAAAGCAGCTAATTATTTCTCCAGATAAAGAGTTTAATTGAGAGGGAACACAAAGAGAGATACAAAGTGGGGAGCAGCGGCCGCTTGACCCTGCCAACATCCCCAGGACTATTTCCAGCGGGGACCTGCTGTGCTATTCTGAGCAGAGGGCCCGCGTTGAATGGAGGGAGTCAGAGGAGGCTCAACAGGATGGGGAGAAGGCTAAGAGACGGGGGCAGCGGCGGGCCAGGGAGCAGCCAGCAGATGGGGGACAAAGGCGCCCCTTGTCCCGCTCTCTCAAGTCTGGATGGAGGGCCGGTGAATGTACAAATGATCATGGCTGTTCGAGCACATTCCTCACCGAACCCTGTTGCACCACCAGCTGAGTGGCCTTCCCTGTCACGGCTTCCTGCCAATAATAGACACAGAGTGCTCTAAGAAGCGGGGAAAAGGGTGGAGGGCAGCAAATGTGGAAATTCACCAAATAACATGTAGGGAGGGGTCAGGTAAACACAGGGCCCTGGTCAGGTTTGAAGCGCGGTTTTCAGAAGACCAATGCTCCAAACATGAGTCACAAAGTGGCCTTCAACACTACTGCTTACTCAACACGATGAAGCGTGACTTATATGGGTGTGCCATAGGTTTATTTACAAACAGAGTGTCATACTTTTGTTTCCTGTTTTGGTCACTTTTTATACTTACATTTTCTGTAAAACATGTGTTTGTTTACAGTCTTCAACAGTCAAGAGTGTAACTAAAGAACTATACTGAATAGTGATTTGTATCTTATTTTTAATTTCAATTCATAAAAACAAGATTAAGTTCATGCATTTTAAACATGTCCAGGAACACTAACACATTTGATAACACTGAATTATGAACTGTTAAAGTAATGCAAAGAGTCCCTTGCATTTCAGAACATGTTTGGAAATGCCTACAGAGCAGGTTTATGCATAACAGATGTCTCTCATTCCGATATAATATTTTGGTTGCTAATGGCGACCATTAAAATAGTGACTGTGGTTCATTCTTTGCACCCACTTCTAACAACTTCTGTATCCACCTTATTCCTCCGCCGCATGAGCCCATGAGTGAATTGTGGGTGTGATTTCCGAGGTGACCCGGAATCGCCGTTTGTTTGCATGCAAATCGTTTGAACAAATCCACTTTTTATGAAAAAAAACAAAAAACATGTGGGAACCATGTGGGAACACGAACTGTCACAGTTAAAACTAAACTACGAGCCGCGATTAGCTGCTCACAATAAACTTGCGACTGAAAATCGCATTGTCGTTAAGTTTTGCGACCTCTTGGATATTTGTTGTGAGTCATGGGGTCCTAGTCAGTGTGCAATATACCCGTCGATATTCGGGGTGAAGTTAGTTGGATATTCGGCAGATTTTCAGAGCGGGAGCTGCAGAGGCTGTGAGGCCGCTACACACACGGGGAAGTAGCGAAGGCGAAGAGTGCACTTGTGTCTGCACCTTTGCTCTCATCTACCACGTTTGCCTTCACCCTCATGATCGGGCCCCGGGGGTCTGATGGTATTTCACACACTGGTTCTAGTGCCGCTGAAGCCGAATAAAAGCAGCATGTAAACAGTAAAATACAGCTGCAGGACCCAGGTGGAGGAGACACAGGGTGGACAGAGCGCACAGAGGTGAGAGTGAGGGCAACACATAGGTAGTCTGCAGAAGTTTAGTGGCTATTGGCTGCAATTTAAGATTCATTAGCTGCTGAAGTTTTCAACGATTGAAAATATATGATGGTACTGTAAATATTTTGAGAAGATGGTAGGACCGGCCCATTTTTTTCAGCACCTGCTCAGCAGTGTTAATTTTGACAACATATTTTAATTTAGTTTTAGTCTTAGTCTTTTGACGAAAATGTAATTAAATTTTAGTCGAGATTTAGTCAAAACAATATTTTCTATTTTAGTCTAGTTTTAGTCGACTAAAATTGCAAGTAAATTTAGTCGACTAAATTTAAGACAAATTTAGTCGACTTTGCGTTCATAATATTCATTAATCATATTTAATCAAGGTCCTCTGCTTCATGGAGCTGCTCCCACATGAACAAAGCTCAGAGCTGTTCCTTTGGCAGATAATTTACATGATCTGAGGCTCTTTCAGACTGTCAATAGAAGTTTGGATGATTTTAGTCTCTCCTATTCATTTTATTTAGTCTTATTTTAGTCGACTAAAATATCTGGACATTTTAGTCATAGTTTTAGTCTCATGAAAAGCTTTTAATTTAGTTTTAGTCCAATTTTAGTCGTCAAAAATATCACTTTGACTAAAATTAAGACTAAATATTTTAGTCGACGAAATTAACACTGCTGCTCAGGTCATGTCACTCACACAGGGTGAGCAGGTCCGTCGTGTTATCGCTCCTCACAGGCTCCGTGGGCTTTGGGCTGATTGTTTAGAAAATCGTCTAGAAATGTTCAAATAAACAGCTATGTGAATCAAAAACTCACCCAGAAAACCTCTGGAAATCAATGGCTCGGTGCTACTTCAGTGCTTATTTCCTGTATCTCACACGAAATTATACCCATAATCGTTCGTACATCATGAATAAGGTGGATAAACAAACGCAAACAATATTCTCTGAACTTGCCCTCTTGAGTTATGTTTACTATGCAATGTAATTGCACTTTGTGGCTTTAGCTTTTCCCAACAGTGCAGTAAACGATTAAGTAATATGAAACTCAAAAACAACAACACTGTCTAATCTCTGCTTTAATCAGTCTGTCAGTCTTTTCTTACATAATGCAGCCTTAAAAAGCATGTTAGCCAAAACACTTCTGGCTGTTGTCCTGTTTTGGCCTTTTAAGGAATGTAATTTCTAGAGTTTATACAGATTATGTCTCAGCAACAGCAGCAACAGTCTCAACAACAGCAACAGAAGCCAAATGAGTGTCAATCATAGAAATCACAGATGAGGTCTGGGATATCTGCGCAAGTCGCTGCAAATGCGCACTTTTGGCTTCCAGGAGTTGTCAGTTATTTGCATAAATGCTCTATCTGGATTCTTTAACCAAATTATTGGTGAATCCAGTCCATATAGTTTATTTTATTATTAGTTTATGTTTAGTTTGTTTTGTGGCCATAACGCCTTTGCTCTGCCCGATCCCGTCAGACCTTGGAAGCTAAGCAGGGAAGGGCCTGGTCGGTATTTGGATGGGAGACCGTTAAGTAACACCTAGCCAAGCCTAGCTAAATGCTAACAACATCTTTGGTCTTTTTGCATGACTGAGGGCACGCACAAAGGCCAGACAGGTACGCATCAACTCGTCTAGGCTCAGGTAAGAACATATCTCAGTATGGGAAAAAATGATTAAAATGATGAGACTTGTCCACAGAGCTGTCAGCTGCTGTAGTAACATAGAAAAGAAAACCAACAATTAAAATCGCCTCTGTTTCCAACTCATATGTGCATGTGATTGGACGTGTTTTCTCAGCACCATGCAGTCGCTGAGTCATTCTGAGGCTGAGGGGCTGACAGAAGAAGAAAGTGCAACATGTGGTGCTGAAAACCGCCATAATAACAGTGATCTTAATAAGTGAAACGCGTTACGCTCGGCGGCACGTTGTTGACCTGACGTAAATCTTTGGAAACTCCACAGCGTGCAGCCACAACACACAGCCCTCTGTAGCCTTTGGCCCGACGACAGCAGCCCGGAGAGAAACGCTACACTTCACTCGCCGCGGTTCAGGGACGATTGGTTTGACACCCAACCCTCCAGGGCCATGTTTTCAGGGTCTGCATTCCATCGGGCGACACCTGAGATCATGGGACCCACCTCCCCTGGCTCTTTAACACGCACAAGCACTCAGCGGATTACTGTATCACAAAGACTACGTGAGGATGTATGTAAAGGCGCGGGATGACCCCCCGCGCCCCGTCACTCGCACCTCCCGACAAAGAGCAGGAATTTATGAGCAAGGCTTTTCACGGCCGGAGCAAGCGGCAGGTGCAGGGGTAACAGTCAGCCTGATCCTTATCTAATATGTTTGAAAAGAATACGCCAGTGAAATATTAACAGTGGACGGATTTAACATGGGGCAACAGCTATACACAGTGTAAATGGCATATCAGCACACATGGTATTTGTCTTTGGCACCATTAGATGAATAAAACATTTCTTCGATTATTAGAAAAAAAAACACAATTATTTAAATTCAATGGAGAGTATTGTGTCGAAATTGTTTAGTGAAATAACGCAATAATACAAAGTCATCATCACAACTTTCAAGACAGTTATGAACTATTGCAATTTTTCTAATATTCTCACATCCAACTCACAAAATATGCACATTCATTAAGAAAATATGTAGATGTCTGTACGCACAAGCCTCTTATGAGAAAAACCTTTGTAAGACTTTGTAAATAATCTGTCATCCCAGCCATGAAAGGGTAGGATTAAGGAATTTACGAGAATAAATGTATGCATTATTCCAAAATACTACGCAAAATATTTGAGGAAACATGTGCTAGAGACTACCGTGACATCCTAGCCGACACCAAGATGCATCCGATCTGGATAATACGAATTGTGCTCCGTCTGAATCAATGTAAGGGATACTCTGATAAGCCTTGGAGGAAAACAAGAACCTGCCATCGCTTATTACTGCCATAAAAACCTCTTGTACTCGCTGCTGTTACTGAGTGCCAAAAGTGTGTGTGTTAACTCTGAAGAGACTGAATGGAGAAGTGCTAGCAAATAGAACCAGTGTAAATACAAGTCTGAATGAGTGTCTTGTGCTTTTTTCACTTTCTTGCAAGCGAGCAGAGATAGTAAAAGAAAACAAGATAGATTAGAACGGTATGAATTCCATGGTGAAGAAAACTTGTCAAAGCTTAACTCAATAGAACAGATGTAACAATATGAGTATTATCGAATCTCACGGAGCAATAATATTACATTATCTATCCAATCCAATCCAATCCAGCTTTATTTATAATGCACTTTAAAAACAACAGGGTTGACCAAAGTGCAGTACACACATCATATAAAAACACAATTAGGCGATACAAATAGATTAAGATCAAATCAGTACAATAAATAAATGGAACCATATGCAGCGCAAAACCAACAGAAGACAATGAATCAATGCAAAGTTAATCAAAAATTAAAAGCTGAAGTAAAGTTTTCAGCTGGGACTTAAAAATTGTGAGTGACTCGGCCTGTCTAAGGTACAAGGGCAGTGCATTCCACAATTTGGGTCCAGCGACGGAGAAAGAGCGGTCACCCCGCAGCTTCCTGTTTTTGGGCACCACAAGCAAGAAATGATCTGCCGACCTGAGAGACCTGTGAGCATCTAACTCACTTTACAATATTTAGAGCAATATTTTCTCTCAAAAATGTCCTGATGCATATTTAGTGTTTTATTACTGCCCTATAGAGTTGTTAAATAGGATTAAGAATTTGAAAGTGCCCTTTGATATAATCCATGGAGTAGCAGGTGAAGAAAGCCTATAACACTCTGCATATCTCCAGTAACTCTACCAATTGAGCGAGGGCTAATTCTGTACAGCCTGTGGCTCCGAGCCACTAACTGCTGTGGAATGACTGCTGGCTGACTTTACAGATGACATGGTGATACCATCTTAATTTAATAATCATTTATCTTAAGAGGTTAGCACTGATATCTTGGACGGGGTCGGCATCGCAATGAACACTATGTCCCAATGGCATTGAGGAAGGGCGCGTAGTGGATTACATTTAAGATGTGAATTTATGGTAGATCGTAAATTTTTACTTGGGTAACAAACATGAGATGGCTAATTTTGACATTTAAAAAAAAGTTGTTGTAATGATCTGCTCCTCTTGTTTAAGAGCAAAGTAGTCTAGATATTATTGATTAATTTTGGTAAAAGAAAACCGATGTTGATCAAATTTAGGAATTCAATTTGAAGGATTTTGTGAGGACGTGACTTAACTTAAAGGTGTATTTAAAGGTGAGTTATAAGAGGAAGACATTGTACAAAAGGCTACTAAGTGAAGTAGAAAAAAAAAATAGTTTACTGTTGTAATTCACAAATACCAATGTCATAACAAGTTATGTGCTTTCAGGTGCACCACTGCATAACTTCTATTTTTGAACTTCTCACTTACAGATAATTTTAGATAAGCCAATCCCACGGGACAATCAAAGACGAGTGGGCCTTATACTAACATGGCGCTGAAAATAACATTCCTCCAAATTTAGCGCAAGTGTAGCCGTCGCCGTCTTCAATCGATCCTTTATCCCTCAAAGCTGAGACGGGTGTTGTTTCAGCTTTTTGGTGCCGAGATGAATAACAACTCCGAAAGAATGAACTCGGAGGAAACTATGTGGCCTGGACTTCACATGCCGGGCCAACTCAGGAATCTGCTTTGAGTTTTCACGTTCTGTTCTCACTGCGTCCTGTTGACTTTCTTAAAAACAACTGCGCTCGTGTCATTTCGGCAGCAAGAATCAATTCTCAAGGATTGGGTTGAGTCGCCTGGATCACCGGATCAACGCAAGTGCAAATTTTAATCCAAAATCATGTATTGTCAACACTGTACACGATGTTTCTGTATAACGCTTGATGATAAAGTCAGAGCGTAATTGGTGGTGCAATCCCAGCTTTGGACAATGGATGCAAACTACAGAGAAAACTACAAAACTCCAATTAAAGGTTACTAAAGTACATGTAGTATCTGGCGTGATGTATCTGGCCCAATATGTATTTCATCCCTTTCCAACTCTAACCAACCAAATGATCAAAACAAGACCCCAGAAATAGCTATTCCGAGACCCGGCCAAGTCTAGATTTCCCCGATTAAGCCCCCAAGAGCCAAGGCCCACAACCTCCCCGAAGTCCATCCATCATTATTCTCCATACAAATAGCGCATTGAGATGAACAAAAAGTCACTCAATAGGCAACACACGAGGCGTCTGCAGTGTATCCGGTTCTAGGAACAGGGGCAGCCAAGCGGACGAGCAAAACTATAGCCACCGGGGTCATCTGCATAGACATGAATTCAGCCGACAATGGTGCTCATGGTTACTCATCGAAAGGCATGTCCCATTTTTAGGCCTACGCAGAAAATTGACTCGGTTTCAGATAATATTCATGAAAAGATGAGGGGGCACTGGAAATAGCTGAGTTCCGTACTATGGGGGCTTTTGATTTTGTTCTGGTAAAGGCAACATCAAAAGCCTTTGTTCACAGCGAAGAGGGGGGAGATGACCAAAATTGTGGTCAGAGGAGCCATGATGTGGTATATACTTGAAATGTACACAGTTATGCACTATAGATGCACTCCTCCGCGGTGGTCTAGGACTAAATTTGGGGATACATCTGGCAAAATTACATGTTACAATAACATGTAGGCAAATGTGCACATTCCCCTCTGCATGTCCTCTGTAGTCAACAACGGTAGCTCATAGGTAGGACAGTAAACATTGGGTGGAGCCTGCACAGCCCACCATTCCCCACCTTCACAGAGCATTGCAGTGTCATTGTACAGCCCTAAAGAGTCGGGCTGCAGCTTTGTGATGTTCGACGAGGCCTGTATGTACTATATGGAGTATCATTTCAGCTTCCTGCCATTGCCTTTGATACAGTCGCCACTTGCATCCCTAATTAACCAGCATTTCCAGAGAGTGGGATGGATGGTATTGGCAAAACCACAGGAATCAATGGCAAAGTCGACAACAGCAAAGTGGGTGGAGGCAGAAAGGAAATTGAACTCGCCCGTGTCCTCTTTTTACATGTCGTCGACTGTGCCTTACACTAATATTAGCCCAAAGATAGCTAACAAGGACATTTATGTTGCTCAATATTACATACAGTAACCCCTTAACCCCCACCTGAACTGAGCATATATTTTCTTCAGCTTTACCCAAATCTAAAAACTTCTCGACTGGAGCTTACGGCTTACGGCTAAAGGCCAGAGTAAGCTATGACCTGCAAAATCCATCTAAGCTTCATCCTTGTTTTTGTCATCAGGTTTTAGCCGTTTTAGTTGCGTTTTATTGTCACATTTTTTGTCACCTTTTTAAAGGGACTATACGGAGTTTCAAAATGTTAAAATTAAGTATTATCCTCCCCCTACATGTTCCAGCAGTGTCCTAATGTGTAGAATGAGCCTAGACCAATTCACCACAACTGCCTCTCAAATCCTGCACTGTTACTCAAAAAGGTGTTAATTTGGGTCCGAATTGCCATCATGCATGAGCTTAATATAGAAACTGCAATTATGCGTAAGACCTGAGGTGGCAGTAGTGAGCATAATATTACCAAATTGCATCTAGTCCCTTAATGCTTTTTTTTGGCACATTTTGTTTTTGTCTAGTGTAATGTACTTAACTGTGATCAATGCACAAAAATGTAACCAAAACATGTCAAAAAAGCAACAAAAACGTGATGAAAACACAACCAAAAAGAACGAAAACATGACAATCATAACAAGGAAAAAGCTTAAATTAGTTTCGTAGGCCTTAGCTTTCAAATGAGCCATTACTCTGGCCTATGTAGGCTGTAAACACCAGTCGAGAAGCTTTTAGATTTGGGTAAAGCCGAACTGGGGAAAATGTTCTCGGTTAAGGCGGGGGTTAAGGCTTTTAGGGATTGCAGAAGTCCCATCCAAATTAAAATATAGAGAAATGTTTTGCAGAAGAGAGTTCGTCATCTTGGCCTCTCATCCTCATTCCTCAGTTCAGTTGTTCTTCACAAACAACCCGGTACAGATGACTACTTTCTACTCATGTACGAACATTCAGAGCGCTCACACAAATGAAGTGAATGTAAGACTTGTGCATGTGGAGTCATTCAAAACAAATGCATTGACACACATTACTGAATTTTTCAACCTTCCGATGAAACGTTGCTCATTCTTAGACAAAAGAAAAAATTAGGTCAGCAGCTCTGCATACATTACATTATGCATTCTTGTTCAGCTTAGGACTGCCGAACAAACCCCTGATTATGTCCTCTCAACTGGCTAAACCGCATGAAAGGCTCTCCCTGCAATTTAAGAGAAGACGGCTCAAGGTCTGAAATAGCCTCAATTTAATTAGCTGTGCGCGCCCCGATTAATAGCCGTCTCGGGTTAGTACATTGAGACGCATACGGGCCCGGAGCTTTAATCCTAATCCTATGGAGGAAAGTCTCTTAGGATTGGGGAGGTTTGGCTGAGCAACATGTGATGCCACAGGAGCCAGCAGTTTGGGCTGAAGGCGGTCAATGGAGGTAAAGCAGTTTATCAGGCGCTATAAAAGTGCTGTGTCCTTGTCAAGGGCAGATTGGTTTGGTATTTCTACGATTAAATGCAAGGTTAAAAAAACAGATTGGGGACTGTAACCAGTCACCAATTGTAAGCTTCTGTACCCAATTTCTCAGTGACATAGGGAGGAAGTTGGATTTAAACGTTAGCTCTTTTCGTGCTCTCACAAACCCTTCCGCACATCATATTTCTTCATGTGCAATATTCATGTGTTGTACAACTTCCAGGCAACAAAGTGGAGTTTACCATTATGGTGGTGACATCGACAAATCCCAGTACATCAGAGCCGTACTGTATTTTCCGGGCTATTAAGTCACACTTTTTTTCATAGTTTGGCTGGGGGTGCGACATATACTTAGGTGCGACCATAGACTGTACAAATAATAGACAATTCCTCCTCACTCCTCCCCGTTTACCATAATGACCACGTTCAAGGGGAAATCATGGCGGATTTACAGACCCCTCCTCCCAAGCTCTGACGAACCATGTTCCTAATAAGGGCATAAGTGCAGGATCTTCATTGTAGACTCGGCCCTTGCGCGACGTGTATCTCGCGCAGCTCCAATGCTAACAGTCCGACCCTCATTAAGTACGAGATTTCTAAAATTTATCCTACGATAACCAGCCTGGTGCCTCCGATTGTGTCTAACCCAGCGTAATCACAGGAGGAATATCTAGCTGTAGAAAGTTTAAAAAAATTAGGCACCGGGCATTAAAGTTGTTTTTAATGTGTCTAAAGTGCAATAGATTCCAATGGGGACTAGCGGCTATATGGTGGTACTACAGCACTGGCGGAGCAATGGAGGCCTCCAGTGTTGTCGTCGGAAAGCAGAGCAGCCAGCGGCCATTGGGTGCGACTTATATATGAACATTTATAATTTCACATGTTTTTTTTTAATACTGACAGCTGCGAGAGGGCGCTCTAGGCTTGTGTACCAGTATCTGCTAACCAAAATTTAATAACCGGTAATCGAGCAGCAGAAAGCAAGTGTGGCGTGAGTGAGAAACTCAAAAACCGGAGGTTACTCTTACTGCAATGAAGAAAACAAAAAAAGCTAATCGTAGGCTAAAAGCTAGATGGCCACAGCTAGAGGAAAGAGTTTGCAAATGGGTGCTTGAACAACGTGATGCCGGGAGAGGCTTGTCAACGGAGCAGTTACGCCTTCGTGCCCAGGTAGTTGCCAAGGCTGGTGCGACTTATACTCCGGAAAATAAGGTACTTAGTATTTTCATTTGAATAATGGTTCATCTGGCTAATACTTGCTTGACAATGTGGAAACGGGGAGCCAATACAAAATCTCATCTTGTGTCATGGTCTTGTTTTGGGGCACATTGCACACCCCAGACCTAAACCATTAACTGTCGACATCAACGCTATACATAGAAATGACTGTTGCGTGCCACAGTCAAGTGCTGTCAAAAGTAGTAATTATAGGCTCAGCAGAAGATGTGCCAATTGGTTCAAACGACCATGTTGCCACATCATAGAGAACAAAAGTCGGAAGTTCAACAAAGCAGGCCTGGCTTATTACGAGACAGGGAGCTGTGCGCCGCCTGTCATCATTATACTATTGATGTATACCACAGTGTCAACACCAAAATACAGTTAGCCAAGCAAACCGGCCTATAGCTAGAGCCATACATCAATCATGCATTTTCTGACAAATACTTCGATTGTGGTTTTTACGAGTTAGCTTACGGTGTCTTTTTCTAAAACAAAGTTAGCATGTTTTTAACAATGGGCGCTAGCTGCTCTGCTTTATGACCGCAACACTGGAGGCCGCCATTGCTGTAGTACCTCCATATCATCGCTAGGCCCCCATTGAAAAGCATTGGACTTGAGACACGTTAAAAACAACTTTAACGCATGGTTTCAATTTTTTTTAACACTTTCTACGGCTACATATTCCTCCTGGGATAACGCTGGGTTAGTCACAAAAAATCAAACCAGGCTGGTTTTCGAAATATTTTTTTTTTTAAATCTCCTACTTAACGGAGGTCGGACTGTTAGCATTGGAGCTGCGCGAGCTACATGTCACGCAAGGGCCGAGTCTACAGTGAAAATCCCGCCCTTATGCCCTTATTAGGAACATGCTTCGTCAGAGCTGGGGAGGAGGAGTCTGTAAATCCGCCATGAATTCCCCCTCGAACATGGTCATTGTGGTAAACGGGGAGGAGTGAGTATTGACGGTCTTTGTAGCCTTTGAAAGTTGCTCACTGTTATATTAAAAGTGTGGTTTTGATGCACTTTTAATGACTCATCCAGGTATACACATTACTTAAAGAAATAAGGACTAATACTAACATCATTAATAGTAAGGGTGTTAGTAGTAGGAGTAGTAATAGTAAGGAATGTCGGTGCTGAATACCCCCTGGTTCTCGTCTGTCTGAGCCGTACTAATGAGGGCTGCTGATATGAGTTGATAAGAGTGGACAGACCCAGCTCCTGTCTGCTCCAATCCGCAGCAGTGGCTACTATATGTGACCCGACGCCCCGAGGCCTCAAAACATTTAAGAGCTCTGTTGATTCACTCATTGACTTTTCAGCACTTACTGCAATCAACGCTAACCGCAAATATTTGCCGTGAGATAAGTCGTTCGACAGTAATTGCCTCTGAACTTAAAATACATCGAGAGACTATGAATTGAAGAATGAAAAACATGGGGGGAGAAAAAAACAGTACGGGAAGTCAGCGCAGGCGGGCGTGATTGACTTACCTGTGGGTTTGCTGACAGAGGGGCCTCCGTCTTCCTGGTTTTTGCACGCCAGCATTTGCCTGTGCACATGAATTGTCTCGGAGGAATGTGCTGCGCCGTCTCCCACGCTGGAGTTTTCGTTGAGCGCGTCCGACCCAGGACCGCTGCTGATGCTTTCCAGGGCCCGGGTGTCCCCTCTTGCAACCCTAGGTGCCCCGGACCTCTGTCGGGACGGGAGCAGCAGTCTGACAGAGGGCCTGCCGTGGGCATGTTCCGGCTCAAAGTCCTCCGGGATAGGGTTGTACCAGATCTCCCCCTCATCATCCGCGTCGTTCTCCTCCGCCGGGTCGATGCGGCGAGAGTGAGAGGACACTTTGACCGGGCTGATGTTGACCTGAGGCAAGAAGAGGGACAATGTTTTGCAAAAAGCTTAACGCCTTAAATGAGTGCATTTTGGTTTTACCCAAATCGAAAAGCTTCTCAGAGCTCACAGCCTATTATGCCAGTGCAAAGCCTCATTTGAAAGCTAAGGCCTACAAAACTGATCTGAACTTTTTTGTCGCTTTGTCACTGCGTTTTTGTCACATTATTGTCATGTTTTCGGGTTGCTATAACATTGCTTTTATGTCACTTATTTGATGCTCTTTTATGGCATTTGGTTGCTTTTTCATCACTCTTTAGTCGTATTTTTGTCGCTTTTCCATTGTGATACTGTTGCTTTTCTCGCCTGGTTTTGTCGCTCTTTTGCCCTTTGTTTCGAGAAGCTTTTAGATTTGGGTAACGCCAAACTGGAGAAAATCTGCTCGGTTCAGGTGGGGGTTAAGATTTGTTTTATATTATTATTATTATTATTATTATTATTATTATTATTATTATTATTATTATTATTATTATTATTACAGTCTTGCCAATCAATGCACTTTGAAGGAACAGCCTTATAGTAGCATCATAGTTGTTTTTGTCTGTCCTGTCCTATCAATTAGTGGGATATCATCACATGTTGCTACAGAAGAAATACCAAGAATCAAATCTGAGGTCTTCTTGAGAGGTGAATGCTCTTATTTCAAATGTTGCCAGACGTACACAATTCTTTAAACATACCTAATTCTTAAAACCTCCTCATGATTATGCATTTTAATAGCTACACACAACCAAAGATCCAGCATTTAAAGCAGGTTTTTCCTTTTGAAATCAAAGTGGCCCCCAGTATTATGTGTTCGCAGACATGTGTGTGGAAAAAAGAGACCGCTGCATGGAGCCTGCAGTGTATTGTAAGGGATCATAAACCTGGAAGGATCCCAGCTATTAAAAACAATTAGCCTGGTGAAACCCTTAAAGCTCTAAATGTGGAAATAAACACATCCATGTGAAGAATGCAGGTGTGTTCGGAATAAGTTTTGGCCACAACTTACAATATAAAATCTACAAGTAAAATATTTGTGTTTGTAAATGCAAAAACATAAAAGGGGTCTTTAACACCAATTCAATATAATACTGGCTTGGTTTCTTCAATATTTGGCCAGCTATTGTTGTCCAGCGCGTTACCATCCGTGTTTACCTGTGGCAGGAGCAGACGAGCGGGCCTTGGTGGCGCTGCCCCTGTGCTCTTCAGGTGATCAGGAGAGGGGCTGGGGGGTGGATGCTGAAGATGGGACCCCTCCTCCTCGGCTCCGAAGCTTCCCTGCGCCTCATCCTTGGCCAAATGGTTCTTGCCCAGCGAGCTCTGCTGCAGCCAGTTGCGCTTCTTGGACACCGTGATGGTGTTGAGCGGCGGCCTCCATCCGGACGTCTCTGTGGCCCCCTCGCGGCCGTTAGCGCAGGAGGGGGGCTGGATATTCTCAATAAAGGCTGGAACGCGGCAGAAAACATAGAGAACAAATCAACATGAAAACATTGGACATGATTTTACGGTACATTTTGAAGCGTTTATGCAAACCGCTGCAGAAACATCTGTGTCAAGAAGCCGCAGCGAAGAAAAGCTGGTTTGATGTTGCCAGGTTCAACACTAATTTCCCTTTACGATAACTAACAGCACCACATCAGCATTAACCCATTTTTCATTAGCTAACCATTTGAGTTTTTTTTTTTTCTTCTTGATGTTCATGAGCTAGCAAACCTTTCATTCATTTCATCTAATACCCTGAAGCACTACCCTCCATTAGACACACATGGGCTTCCAAATGAAAAGACAGCACAAAACATAGCATTTTCCATAAGTGCAACAACAAGCAGATGTCTTATACAGCTATGAAAATAGGGCAAAGTGAATTTTAAGGGAGGGGGCCAAAGGGGAGGTTATGATAAGTACAGCCAGTGGCATAAGAAGCAACAACAACAGGCGACGATGTGGTCTTTTCAAGTTAAAAAGAAAGACTCCATATAACCATTTTGCTCTCTCTTTCTAGCTATGTTTCGTTCAAGGTCACTAAAGCAAATTCCCCACCTTCTGGTTTGTTTATTCGGGAATCGGGATAGGATTCATATCAAATGCTCTTTCAAAGGAAAAATATTCATGTAACTAAGCTTGAATTCACTCTATTTTGTCTCATGTGTAACATTTTACTGTGACTATGCGGCTGTTGCCCGTAATATCTGAATTATTTTGGGACAGCACAGTGGCATAAGGGTTAGTGCTTTGACTGCCAATGGTGGCATTAAACCTTCCTGTTTCATTCAATAAAGGTTGTCCAAATTCAGACACACAACTTAACATCCCTATTGCACAGTAAGCAATCCCTGCTAGTATACTACAGATTACCTAGATGTAATAACTTGATACTCAATAGTAAACTTAAAATACATTCCCTAAACTGATATTATTTCACCGTAAAAAAAAAGTAGAAAACCTGTGTACAGTCTGTGTTGTGTGAGCGAGCGGCAGAGGTAGGTGCTGAGGGCAGGGTCTTGCTGTGACATGTACAGCAGACTTGTGCGAAAAACACTGTTTTGATCCCGGACCAGTCGACGAGCCCCCTCCGCACGCGCTAATGACAACTTCTCCTTTTTCACCTTAAAACGCACCTCCATGCACGCCATCTCAAATCTACGTAATAAAGAAAAGGTTTACGCACAGCAATATTTATTGTAGGGAAGTGAAGTGGATGCTGTGTAGTTTAACGATTATTTACAAGGCTATTCACTTTGACGCAATAATAATGTTTCCAAATCATAATTTCAGAGTAGTATTTAATGACCTATGTTTAAGTGACTTGTTTCAACATATTCAATTGTCAAAGCCGTAACCAGAAAGGGCTCCAGTTTCAATGGACTCATTCTAAAAGTGAAGGGCTATATTTGTCATTATAGAATTACTAAAGAGTTTCACTCCACATTTTTGCCATCAGAGACCACCAGAAGCCAACTTAAAAAAATAAAATAAAATGTTTTATGGCACGAGAATCAGTTTTATGCACATGGATCTTATACAACATGAAATACCAATGTGAGGATGTTCAGAAGTAAGTGTTTCAAAGTGAGAAAGAAGCACATGTCTCTTTCAAAAGCCACAGCTGAGCATCTATGACACGCTAGCAGAAAATCAAAAATCACATGGCCGTCGTTGCGTAACATTGAGGTGCTGTGCTTGGTTGTTTTTTAGGCCTGAAAGCCACATACAGTACAGAGGGATCCTCAGTGCGTAGGAATCCACTAGGGAATTACTTCTACCCCACGCGCTGCGCTGACGGAGGTGCGGGCGGGCACCACTGTGAGGCAACTTTATTAACACCCAAACAAAGCAACTGTTGATTCGCAATAGCGGCTGCCAACTCCTGTGCCCCCAAGACCTATAAAACACAACCTCTCACCACAACAAAAGCAGCATTCGACTGACGCGAGATTTTCCATTAGATAGCTGGGAATTGATTTGGAAGAGAGCGTCTGATATTATCACACGCTGAAAACAAAGTGTGTCATTATGGTTTTGTATCTATTATTATTTTGGGTTTTCCCTTTCTGGGGTAGCCTTAGCAAATCATTCATCACCTAAGTTTCCAGTAGATTTGCATAATTATTGCGTTGGCATCCATTGCAAAAAAGGAAATGGATGAGGTTCAAATGCATTTGTATTCTTCCTGACGTGAGTAGTTTTGACAAATGTTATTTATCCATGTATTAGGTTATTCTATTGTACTCGCACTAATGTGGGTGGATTAAAGAAATTAGGTGATTCAGGTGATATTCAGGCTCTTGGTCAGATTACGTGTCCTCCTTTGGGAAATTGCTTGTTTAGAACTATTCCAGTCATGATTCACTCCTGTGGTACAAAAGATTTAAAAAGTCCCTTTCATATTCGCTATTCATCCAAGTTTGGGATTAATTATTGATCTTATTCTGGTTACGGGGCCCAATGTTCATTGTAGTCCATGTCATCTGGGAAAGTGGATTGGATCTAAATGCGTAAAACAGACTGCACACACAGTACTTTCTCCACATGGCTGTACTTTTTCCACACTCACAAAACTGCGGTCAGATTTTGGATCATTTTACCCAAGCTATGTATTTCCGACCGGAAGTAATTTGTGCAAACTGCGCCACCGACGCACGTGTAGGCAGGTAACGCACGACTTTGTTGTCAGCGTGCCTCTGTCTTGCTGGGGTCTTTCATAACCTGAATGGGATGCAAGTTCCGACACGAGGCGCATTCCAGGCCACGTTTTTTTTTTTTTTTTAATTTACAGCTTTCCTTCCGTCTGCCTCTCTGTCACACTCTCCGAAGAAGCGGAGAGTTTCTCTGGAAACTCTCCGCTTCTTCGGAGAGTGCTCATCTTTCCAGAGAAGTGGCAGAGCAATAGTTGGATAAAATGTGCTAACGTTTAGCCAATTTCAAGTCTGTCATACTGAATCAACCCACACAAGTGTAATGGCAGGTTCTTGCATTAACATGGCCTTATATTTATCACGGGGGAAGACTTTCATTCATCTATGTGGATGACAAACAAAAGTTACAGTATTTATCCAAACTAATCAACTGCCCTGATATTACCCAAAAGCTTCACATGTCACATTTAACTTGTGCTAGCCAGGTAGTCTCAACTCACAAAAAAAAAAAAAAAAAAAAAGATTTACTACAGAGAACTTGTAGGTGAGAGCTATTCAAACAAGTTGGCAGCCAATAGTAATGATATCATTGAATGTTTCACACTTGTTGATTCTTGCAGCCTGTTTTCTTTTGGATTACAACTTACACCTACATTTTCTAACAATAGTGAGAAAAATGGGCAATATTTGTCAAAGGCATAGCACTATTTTTCACCACAAGCCATACCAACAGCATTACTACAGTACCTCTCGAAAGTACTAATACACCTTGAACTTTTGCACATTTTGTCATGTTTACAACCATAAACATAAAGATTTTATTTTGAATTATTTACTGAATGTTCACACACAAGTAACAGACAACTGTGAAGTGAAAGCAAAATGATACATGATTCTATTATTTTTCAAAAAATAGAAAAGTGAAATGCTGCATAAGTATTCATACAGCATTTTTCTGAATGCATTAAATTGCCTTTATAACATTCCTACTGACTGCAGAATGTTCACACCTTGCCCTAACCATTAAATAGAGTCTATTTAATGTGTGTATTCTATGTGTATTCTACTCTCAATATAATTCCAGCTGTTCTGTGAGGGTCTCAGAGCTATGGTCAGAGTGTATTGGTCACTAAACAACATCATGAAGGCCAAGGAGCACACCAGAGAGGTCAGGGATAAAGCTGTGGAGAAGTTTAAAGCAGCGTTAAGTTATACAAAGATTTCCCAAGATTTGAACATCTCACGGAGCACTGTTCAATCCATTATTCGGAAATGGAAAGAGTATAGCACCACTGCGAACTTACCAAGACACGGGCGCCCACCTAAACTAACAGACCGAACAAGGAGAGCACTGGTCAGAAATGTAACCAAGTGCCCCAAGATAACTCTGGAGGAGCTGCGACGTACTGCCGCTGAGCTGGGGGAATCTGTACATGGTACAACTATAAGTCGTACTCTACACAAATCTGGCCTTCATGGACGAGTGGCAAGAAGAAAGCCATTATTGAAAGGAGGCCATAAGAAATCCCGTTTGAAGTTTGCTAGAAGTCATATGGAGGACACAGCTACCATGTGGAAGAAGGTGCTTTGGTCAGATGAGACAAAAATGTAACTTTTTGGCCCAAATGCAAAACATTATGTATGGCACAAACCTAACACTGCTCACATCTGTGGGAGAAAATAGGAACAAAAAAAGACAAAGGAGGCGGAAGAATCGCAGCGCAGAGACAGTGTTTATCTAGGCGCTGAAAAAAGACCAAACTTTGGAATTTATACATTTTGTAAGATGGTTTACTCTTACTTTTTAAACTGGATTCCTTAGTATTAGCATTAAGCAATAGTAACAGTAGTAGTACTGTAGCAGTAGTAGTGGTTTATTTACGCATTTTACATTCTTATTTTTCTCAATTTCACACTATTACACAGTAAAGGAAACTCAGATGGAGTAGGCCAAAGCAAGAAAAATGTGCCTACACTTATTTTTCTCTTATAGTACGACTGTGAATAATGTACTCATCTTTAGAAGGAATGGTCCACCATTTCAAGCTCGAAACAATGGTGAAGCACGATAAAGCACACAGTGATTCAACAACAAACCTGATCAGAACAAGTCTGACAAAAAGGACTTTAAAACCCTTCAATAGGGTTTGAGTTAAGATTAGGCTAACTTCATGAATAACAACATTAAAGCAGAAGATGGAGACGGACCAAATATCGGCTATAGGATTACTGAAACGTGTGTGTGAATGAAACAAAACACTGCTCGAAAATATATATACAGTAGCAAAATAAAGGCCTTTTAACCTGCATGTGAGCTACTGTGACAGTTCAAATACAGTAGCAGCTATGTTCACAATCTAAATCTTCTTCCTGGGTAAATCACAAGAACATCTCTCCTTTCCCATAGCCCTTCCATTTTCCTTGGTACATTCCTCTCCTTTTGATGAGCGCAAAACACAGCAGCTAGTTTTCTCCTCTGCACACAGCACTCTGTTGTGTATACACCAGTTTTTGGCTCCCCCCAGTTCGAAGGGTGCCATACGTTTGTGTTGACGGTCTTTCATATGATAATGAGGATACTCGCTGTAGATCTTTTTTCCTTTAAGACCCCAGACCGAGACGGAGATCATCCAGGGTTGCATCACATGTCAACACTTGCATCCCACCAGCAAGGCTCTTGGCAAGGAAGATGCTAATGCTAATGTTAGTTAAACCACTACAGTGAACATGAAGGAGCAGGGCAATTAACCCATTACTGAATAAAATCATCATAGCATAATGTGAACAGGGGTGGGAACCTCACAATTCGATACGCGATACATGGCTTACGATAACGATAATCTCCCGATACGCCAATACTGCAATAATCGATATATTGCACAAAAGTAAGATACATCACGAGTTTTTATTTTAAAACATGCTACTTGTAACCTTTATTTTAACATACTACATATTATTCATCATTCACATTTCTTTTCATGTGCTTTGTACCCCTTTTTCTGTGTGTATAGATGATCCCTGACTTACATTCTGAAAATGGGTCTATAGATCTGTCAGTGACTTCATTTACATTTAGTAAATAAACAAGAAACCACAGTCCTATTTCAAAAGGAATAAATCAATGTAATCTTACTTATGATTATAAAAACTATCATTGAGTAATTTGTGTGACAGTGTTTGGTCCAAGTGCTTAAACCCTCTGCTGTTCTGACTGAATTCTTGATCATTATTGGCCTCTATTGATAGTCAAAACAGTGTAGAACTGCTACCTCATTAATATACATGATGTCATCAAAAGGATGGATATCGGAATAAAAATTATCGGTATGGTCCCGCAAAATATTGCGATATGTCAGAAAATCTATATATTGTCACACTCCTAAATGTGAATGTTATATTTTAGGCAACCAGGATATGACATTGGATTTTCAGTGTTGTTCCATAATCATTGCACATGGACAAACAACATTGATAAGATGTAGCCTACATCCGGTCCATATCAGCCACTTTTGTTGACTGTCTGATTTGAACTGGATAAAATCAAGGACGTTCAAGGGGTTTAAGGAAACACACTTCCGCACTGTAGCCTAAATAGTTGCACATAAGCTCAAGCAAGACAAGGTCATTCCCCAAACGCCTGTGTACTTTAAACAACTTGTAGCAGAAAGCAAACTCGCTGGCATTGATCATATGACTTTCTCCTTTCATAAACAACTCAGGCGTGCCTCAGGTTTCTCCTCCATCACCAGATCCATCTTTACACCCACCGTCCTCCATAAATCTGTCCGGAAAAGACACCCACATAACCGTAAATTATCTTCCCTTACAGGAGCAGCGTGGGCTTTGTTTATCAGGAGGTTTCCTAAAGGGCCCATTATACGTATGCTCGAATTAACTTTTTGAGCTTTGAGTTTTTTGTTTTTTTTATAAAGTTGCGCCCTTACTTAATCCTGAATATTTTACACCCTAAGCATAAAGCCAAATTGTTCAGACATGACCTGACAGCAGTCTGGGAGGATAGCGTTACACCTGTGTTAGCATTTTTCAAGCTAAAGTAGATCCATTGAGCGGGAAGGAATTAATGTAGTGCAAATGTTGGGCAATGGCGGGACTGTAAATCTGCACAGCAAGGGCTTAGGCGCTTTTATTGCTAACAACACTGACAAATTAAAATCACGACGATACTTCCAGCGACGTTGCCCTGGTAATCGATAGCGGCAATGCTCCAAAATGTATCAAATGAACAAATTCAAAGTCCCAAGTCCAGATTTGTTATGGAACTACTTTGCATATTGAGTGCCTGTATGCTTTGCCCCTGCAAAACACGACAACACTGACACAAACATGCAAGTCCACACAGGAAGCAGGCGCAGAGTTCATATTCACCCACACATGAGCCTGTACCAGCACTGGCACCCCTTCAGCAAAAGGTGATAATCAGGGCCTATTTATGCACACCAATTAAAAGACAAGTCTACGCAGGGATCCAATTAAATCAATGCATTACGAGCAAAATATATCACACTTTCACCGTGTAGTTAGGTTTAATTTGCAATCATAAAATATGTGAAAGCAGTTTGAGTGATAGCACATACAGTAATTCATTCTGATTGCCTTGTACAGTCAGGATTTGCTGCCAACAGGACAGCAATATTGGTTTAGATTCCCGTTTGTACAAAATGGTGATATACAAGGTAGGGCTGGGCAAAGAAATTCTGATTTTCTAGCTCATATTGATCAATCGATGCTCTATGTCTCTTACTAAAACAGTTAAGGGATGTTGTCTACTCCAGCACAAGTTAACACTTTATTCCTCCATTGACCGATCTCCGAACCAGGTGTTCTCTCTACCACGGGATTGGCTGGCAGACCAGGAAATTAAAAAGCTCCAAGATGATAAATGCAATCATTTTTTCTTTTATTTTTTTCATTTTATTTTTTATTTTTTCTTTATTTTATTTTTATTTTTTCTTTATTTTTTCTTTTTTTCTTTTCTTTTTCTTTATTATGTATATATATATTTCTGTTTTTCTTTTCTTCTTCTTTAGCTCGAAATAAAATATTCAAACTCAAACTCAATCAATAAGATCATGATTTTGTTCAAACTCAACTATTACACCACTCACTCTAATACAAGGTGTTGATGTTATTAGAAGCTAATAATCCAAATACACTGGATAAACAATGAAGAAGCTAATGAGAAGAACTTCCATTTCAGTAGTTGTTTTAAAAGCATATTTTCTTTGTTTCATTTCATTCAATTTTTATCTATTTTTTTCTATTTCAGTCATATTTAGTTTACTTCTTTTTTCAGATCATTTCATGCATAGCTTTACATTGTACTTGCAGAGTTAAAAAGAAGTGTATTTATGCAACTGGGAAAATGTTGAACCACTTTAGACCAAAAGCCCTTTAGTGGCTATTGATGCTCAATTTTCAACATTATAGCAGCATTATGGCAGTTTGATTCGAATTTTCAGCCAAGTTCATCAAACCACCACCGCAGCTTTATAAAGACCCTTTTTTTTTCACATTAAATGCCTCTTTGTCAAGGCTGAGAGGCCCGCCCGGGCAGGATAAACCCGGCTTTGACCTTAATAAATACCTAATCGCCCTTCATTTTGTTCATTCACCGCGGGGAATTAAGTGACACAAACGCAAACAAGTTAAACAACAGGAATGGCATCCGAAATATTCAATCCAAACTAAAGACTTCTTCAAATGCAAGTTACCATGGAGCTGTCCGGGGCAAACGACCGGGGAGGGCATGACAACCAAAACCACCCCCACCTACTTTTGTACTCCAAAACACAGACATCAGCACAGAAGAGCAGCACTTCAACCCTGGCTACAGCTGTGGAGATGTTCAATAGAGAGAAATGGGAGGAAAAAAAGACTGGGAATAAATTTGAAATACCTGGTAAGGCAGGGAGATTAAAGTGGAATTACAATCAACATGTTTGCACTGAATACATTCTCAAGGCAGTCATTATTTTGGCGATAAACTTGAACTGCTATTCCTATAGATTCACCCACGGGCAATGTGAGGGGGTGGAAGGTTTGGATGATTCTACGGGCCCAGGCTGAGAAAGGGCCCAGAAGAGCAGAACTTTTTTTTTTTTACATGAGTTAAATGTGCTAGTATTTTGTCCATTTTAACTAACAAATGGGGTATGCTTATTAACTGTAAGAAAAATATAGGGGGTCCCCCACATTTTTGTTTCCATAGGGCCCAGAATTTCTGGTGATGCCCCTGGTTTCACCCTCCACAAACACATTCTGTAATGACTTTAGAATTTGAGTAGCAATCCATATTTTAGTCTTCTTTCAAATATTAATATGTGTAAAATGTAATTGCAAATTTAATCCCATTTACGTCGTTTGGCAACACCTGGAGTGAACCATGGGAGCCTATATCACTAACCTGACCGAAATAGACAGAAGGGAAGTGGCGGATACAGCATGAGCCAAGCAAAATCCGGCTGGAAGTCCGAGCAAGAGGCCTTCCGCTGGGTCTCACAGAACACGTTCTATTTCGAGCCGCAGTCAACAACAAGCTACGCACATGGCAGCTCATCTGTTTACTCTGTCAGAGGCATGCTAGTAGATAGAAACACGGCCACCACGCATACGCTGACTGAACTTACAACATGAGAATGAGGAAAAAGATGCTATTGCTGTTTTCATTTTAAGCTCAAACCGCAATGAATTTTTTTTTCAAAGTTTCCAGCCACACTTTTGGTCAGTGTAAAAAGCAAGCCTTCCAAAACACAGAGAATTTCAGTAACTTCAAAATATGCTTTAATGGATGACTGCACAGTGAATACAGTTGTTTTGTGAGCTTGACGAGGCAACAGTGAAATAGGTTTCGAGACGTAATAATTGCTGCGTAAATGGAAGCTGATACATTTTTGTGGCTATCGTGCAAGGAAAATAACATTGGATACCAGGAACTTCTTTTGATTGACAATGCAATGAGAAAACCATAGAGGGGTTTTAAGCAAATTACTTTAATAGCTGTTTGGAAACCGCATATGGCTTATGGAAGACTGATTTGGTAATGTGCAATCTGCCTCTGAGTGGCTTTTTATTTTGAAATTGCAGTCGTGTAATGTTCCCTTAAGAAACATCAAATCTCGATGTAGCAATTGCACAATCGCTAATAAGCGAGAAAGACAATAGAATGTATTGTGCACCGAGCGAATCCTCTGCAAAATCCCAGAATACCACTAACATCTGGAGTCCATTTAATCGCTGGCTACCGAAAGGCGCTTCTATTTTAGTAGCAGTAACACCGGCTTCATGACACAGATGTTTGGCTTTGTTTGTGTTTACACCACATTGCACATAGAATAATAACACAATCGTACGACATTTCGCACGTTGTAACACACGCACATCGAACCCAACCGCCCCGAAAGAACCATGGCAACTAAAGAGAGGTGAGTTAGTTGTTACTGATCTACGCCGTGAGGGATTGACCCTGGAATTTCATGTGTGATTACTTGAGAGTTAAAAAACATTAGTGTGAAGGAGAGAACCCACCACCACCAACACCACCAACACCAACGGTTAGAAGACTGTTTTGATAAGGAAAGCAAAGAGGTCTGAGGAGTCTCGTCCCTTTTTTGCTTTGCATCCTGGGAGAGTCAGCAGTAGCAGCAGCAGTGCGGGGTCGGACCACCACCAGACGGACTATCATGAGTGGAGGAGAGGGAGGAATGGCGACAGTAATCAAGGAGGGGTTTTTGATTTTTAGTGGCTTTTGTGGAGCCACTCCGTGAGGTCATCCTACCTGGCTGTGCTGAGCTGGAGGAGGAGGAGGAAGAGGGTTGCCTTGGAGACTTGACTGTCGGAGATTTTGCCTTTTTGGATGGTGCTGCAGGTTTGTCCTGGACTTTAGTCCGGGGCAGAGGCGGGGACGATCCCTCGATGCGCTGTTTCATCTCCGAAGACAGCAGGCGACCCTTGTGCATCCACTCTTGCATCTTGTTCACGGTCACGCCATGGCCCTTGTTGTTGACAGAGGCTTGCCTTTGGCCCGAAGTCAGTTCCTGCTTGTTTTCTGATTTTGAAGACGCATCCATATTGCTGTCTGTAGACCCTGTCAGGCTATTCGTAGAGCCACTACTGTCTTGCAGAGGTGCAGCCTGGTCCTCACTGGCCTCTCTTTGCTGCTCATCCCCGCTAGCAGCATCGTAAAACACCTGTCCTTCTGAAATCTCACCTACTCCTGCAGTAACTTTATCTTGTGACACTGTAGCCTCCGTACTACCTTCCTCCTTTTGTGTTCGGCATACTAAAGGTCCACCTGGATACCTGATCGCTCCGTCACTAGCAGAGCGTTGTAACACTACTGCCCCAAGATTGCAGTTCAAGTGTCCCATGCTTTTGCTGTCGCCTTTCGTTCTCTGGAGGTTCTCGCTTACGCACAAGAGAAGTGAATCAGTGTCCGACACCTGCTGTGGGCTGTGTTCCCCCCCGGAGGACCAAGAGTCGCTGTCCATGTTCTTAGCGGACAGCCGCGAGCAAAGGCTGTCTCTAGAGTGGCTGCTACAAGAGGACGTGACCGGCTGTTCGGTCAAAGCTCCATTTACTTGCTGGACATCCATGTTGATGTCATTCATGGCATTTATGAGCAAGTAATAGGCTTCTTGTAGCTGGTTTCTGAGCCTGTCTGTCTCCTGCATGGCGCTGTCACTAACCTCTCCCTTGTCCTTGACCTTTTCCGAATGGGACTGGACGGTTTCGTAAAAGGGCAAAATCTCATTGTCATAGTAGTCGTCATCCTCACTGTCTAATCTCTGAGTGCCACACATGGATGCCATGTTGAGGTCACAGATTTCTAGCTCAGTGGGGAAAAACGTGGGGCTTTGGACAGCGGGGGCCCTAAAGTCCCCACCTGCAAACTCTGGCTCATAACTTTCAATGCTGCTGATGAGGATGTGCTCCTCTGGGTGAGCGGGCAGTGGGAGGAGGGCGCCGGTGTCCAAAGTTGTGTTGCTGTCAAAAATCAGCGAGTTTTGCACAACGTCTACGTGTCCGATTCTGCTCTGTGCCGCCACTACACCTGCGTTCGAATGCACCGATTGGCAAATGACAGGATTCGAACTGTCCCCGAACCCTATCGAGTCCCCGCTGCACTGCCTGGATACAAATTGCTTCCCCCCGGCAACTAGAGTGACTTTGCTGAGCTCCTGATGCCGCGCGTCGCTGTCCCCTATAAGCACGTGTCCCCCGAAGTCGCACCTCGTCTCCTCCTGGGTCGGCTCGGCTCGGGACAACGCCGGTGTTGTGGCCACTAACACTACTCCCCCTGTCCCCGTGTGCAGCAGCGCACCCTCCACGCCGCAATTCTCGTACGTGCTCATTCTCTCTGCCGCGCAATCCAGTTTCGAGAGGAAAACTACCGGCGCTCGCTCGCACTCTAGCGCAACTTTTTTGTTACCTTCTCGTCCCCCGTACGCAGTGGCCGCCGCAGAGTCGTATCCACCACCGCCAGCGCCGCCGATCGTAGCACCTTTCCTGGACTTCTTCCCCGGAGTTTTGCTAGTAAAGTCCTCCGCAGAGGGTCGGCCATTCCTTTCCTTTGCCCCCCTCTCCAAGTTAAATCCCCGCGGTTCGGTTCTGCAGCGCGCTGGCTCCGTGGCGGAAAGGGACGCCGAGTGAGTGGTGCTCGCTGGCCGCGGTCAAAGCTCGACGCGCGGCCGGGCTGCTCTCCATTCTCCGCTGTCACCGCCGCTCTGCCGCTGGGGTCCAGGCTCAGTTACTTCAGCCTCGACTGCGCCACCTCTCTCTCTCTCTCTCTCTCTCTCTCTCTCTCTCTCTCTCTCTCTCTCTCTCTCTCTCTCTCTCAAACACACACACAAACTCAACTCTGTTCTTCCCTCCCTCCTCCTCCTCCTCTTCTCTCACGCGTGTCCCTCTTTCACTTTAGCGCCGCGCCTCGACTGCACCGCGTGTTTGCAGCTGGGATTGACCATATTGTCCCCTGGCTCAAAGTTCATCGCAGATTCTTTTTTTTTTTTTTTTTTTTTAGTTCACAGGGCTTTTTCGTTCTGGGTTAGACAGCTTTGAACATTTAATACAAGCCCAGGTGAACGCTACTTTTTCCATTTTAACGTGAAAACGCACGGTCAACTCATTAGTGGGTTGGGTTGCAGTGTTTTTTTTTTTTTTTTTGCATTTTGTTCTATACATTGGGGAAATGTTATGTGGTGTGACTTTAACATACACTATTATTTTGATGTTGCATGGTTCATATCTCATGTCTAAAAAAAAAACTTCACAACAAAAACTTTCTCTTCCCTTGGAAATTATTAACTGCATTCCTTCCTGCCTTCTTACATATTTCTGTGTGCAACTCACTTTCCGAGAAAATGTGTGTTTTTTTTACCTGAACCAACTGAGACGATTTGTCAAAAGGGTTAGGGCAGGCCACAGCTCCTGACCTGTGGACAATCACTCCAAAGGGGTCTCCTCCTGACAGCCACCTCTGGCTCTTTAGCTCTCCCTTTTCTCCGTGCCTTGCACTCACACACACATAGAGCACGTAGCCTGCAGGTTTTGACCTGTAAATAAGTGCCCAGACAGGGTCTAGTCAGCCAGTCGGGAGGCAGGCTGAGGCGTCAGGCCCTTCACGACTCCTGCCGAGCAATAACAGATGCTTATCATCCTCTGCTGGAGATGGAGGTAGAGAGAGAAAGAGGGGTGGGAAGGGGGACATGGGGGCCCTGTCACTGCATTGAGCTGACAATAACTACCCTCCGTACAATGAGACACTTTTCAGTCCTATTGTATCTGTTTTATTGTCTCTTTTAAAGTTGTCAACCATGCTTCTCATAGAAAAAGTTGAACGCATCTTTAATAAAGTAGTTGTCAGTTTCACAGCATTTATTGTTTTTCCAAACAAAGATTTTGCTTTCTATAAATATCTTTGCACCATATGAAATTGTATTCTATCAGTTCATTACATTATCCAATAAAAAAGTAGCAACAGCTCAATCAACATGTGGCCAATGCATTCATTAAGTTTATGATTGCACAACCTCTATAATAGAAATAAGTAAACAATAGATTTTTTTAAATACAGCAGATGGTATATAGTTTTACATTTTATATGCAAATAATAGCCAAGGAGTAAGACAGTAACCAATAAAACCTTGAGAAAATGCTTGATCACAGCTCTGTACCATTACTAAAATAAGAATATAAGATATAATGTACATAGATATTAAAATGTTCCATGTTGTTTGAGTGTAGGTTAGGCCTGAAGAATGCGCATGTGCGCTGTTCCACCCCTCTGCAGCTTTTCACCAGCTCATCCTTCAGCACATTCCAGGTGGAGGCAACAGCAAACAAATGGCTTAAAGTTCAAGTGTGTTTCATACCTCTTTGTGCACTTAGCCCGGGGTTGTGCCGGGAGCCGCGATGCAAGGTCAAAAAGGAGAACATCATTCAAGAAGACACAGTTGAGATAAAGTCATTGTCGGCGATTCATTGTTGTAAAAGTCACACTGTTTGGATAATTATATACAGTATATAGTTATAAGGAAAATCACGCAAGAATGGTGAAGTGATGATACGACTTTGAAACAGTTTGCATGGATTCAAAGCAACAGTAGTATCAGCATTATCTTTCCTGCTGAAGTCGACTCTTTTCTCCTCTAATAAAAAGGCCAGGCACAGGTTTCCTCACGAGACAGAAACATATTACCTGCAATTTGATGAAATACCTTCACAGCTACAAGCAATTTAGACCAGGGCACTGTACAACTGAAGTCAGTGGGACTAAAATGTGTTTTTATACTGGCACGGATATGATTCATAAACCTGTTCTTTTACTTAAAGCCATGCATATTCCTAGATGAACACCTGATAACCCTGAATATGCATTTCACATTTTTACTCACAATTGTACAAGCTCATGGAAGATCTGGATGTGACTCTTGTTTCCCCCTCTCCTGTGCAGCGCCCTTTTGTGGTAGAACATCTGCTGACTGCCCCGTGTGCTCTAGGACAGTCAGGGAAGCGGAGTGTGTTTGGGACAAGGGGGCAGTGCAGCTGTTGGTTGGTCCCCTCCTGATGGCTGCCGCATTGTTCTAACCCTCTGTGCCTCCAGCTCTCTCTCCCTCACTCTCTTTATGGCCTGCTTTTTCAGGGGCACAGCGCAGCTAAATTTATGTACCCCAAACGTGAGCATTTCTCAGGACATAAATTAGGCTGGATGATCTCTGTCAGTGGAGCGTTGCCAAGGGGTTCACGGGCTTTACGTTCCATTATTGGCATAGCCTTTCACTTTTCTTTTGTCTCTCAGAACTAAAGAAATGGGGGACTATTGTGTTTCTCAAATTTGAAACTTTAATGCATAACTTTAAGACTTTCTTTTTTTAATTATTGTTTTTTTTAATAAGAGCACATACATACACATAGATAACACAGCATGTTGTAGTCGGACTTCACACACTAAGTAAAGTGTTTGAACTTCAGTGTACCACCTCATAACATATTTGACCATCCAAGTACCACCAGGCCAAGATCAAGATCAAATCAGGACTAAAACAAGGTCTAAAACACTGTTTAATGCATGAAGTGTAAATGAAATCATCTCTAATTAAAATGAGTTTAGGATGAATTTGCTGATGACTCTGGGTAACAGCTCATGAGGCCCAAGCACAACCAGCGGTACATGTACCACAGTTTGAGAACCGCTGGTCTAGATTATTTCAGTGACGTGTGCAGTGACCGATTTAAGTCTAGTGGGACAGTATGCTGTGACCAAGGTCAAACAGTGGCAGAATCCATGTAGATCACTGTCCTGCTGTTCAGTGGGACACTACCACTGAAGTCTTTAACGCATACCTCAGTGTTATCAGTTGACAATCCCTGACATGTTTATCATGACGAAGAGGCAGACCTTATGTCTCTACTCCTGTGTCTATATGCTGCACTGCTGATGGTTATTCTGCTAAGTAGGGAAAGTGATCCAGCTCTAAAATGGACTTTGTTTTTGTAAAATGCACCGGCATTGTTTATGTTATGTAACTGGATCCTAATGTTTTAAATAGGCCATAGGCCTGTTGCTTTGCTTTTGACACAGGAGCTTCAGAAGCGTGGTTCTGAGCAAAACATCTGTTAATGTGTTTAGAAAGTGTGAAAAACAACTGTTTGCCTCTAGGAAACGTGCGATGCTGTGGCAATTCAATGTAACATAGCAGCAAATGCAACAAGCAATGTGTTGTACCTATATCTCTAGGCAAGGCAAGGCAACTTTATTTATACCGCGCATTTCGTACACACACACACACACACACACCAGTTGAGAACCCTTTGGTAATTTCTCTAAACATTGTGTTGATGAAAATAGCACAGGAGACACGAGCCAAGGCAGGACATTGTGCTGCATGAACAGGTCATAACTCAGAGACACAGCTTTAGGCAGGTCACTCCGCAAAGACCCCAGAATATTCAATAGCCATCATGACCTTCACATAAATATGTCTGAGTGACAAATAGCTTGTGTGACAGACACTGGGGCAAAGATCAGGACTTTTGCACCCTCAAAACTCTGTTTTAATGAAAAGGCCTTCTATCTATACTTTTTTCTCCGACATAAAACAATACCCATTTTTAAAGCTGTGTACTGTATATCAAGAAGTATTTAGGTCACCAATGTGTGAAGAGTTACAATGTGTCTGCTAATGTGATAACACAAAGAGGCATCAGTCCAGGAACGCATCAGCCATCAATGCGGATATCAAAGCAGACAGTTTTCTAGGAAACTGCATTTCATTTCTTTTCAGGGAAACCTCCATTGTGGCGACTGTCAGATGAGTATTTGACACACACGCACATGCACACACAAGTTGAGAACCCTTTGGTCATTTCTCAAGAGTTTGCTTTACTTCATTTTTGTATATGCCTATCAATGTCTGATAACATCTGCCTGCTGTTGTGAGCAACAGCTACATGTCTCTAGCAAGGCCAGGCACATACCTGGAAGCAAGAATTTGATCAGAAGTACATATTTCAGGTGAACCAATGATGATAGATAGGTCAGTAGTCTTACTAATCATGCACGTTTTGTAAAAGTGAAAATAAGTTCAAAACAATAAATAGGCTATAGGTGCGACAGGCAGAGGTAGGAGACTCGAGTCACATGACTTGACTCGAGTCGCAATTTTCGGGACTCTTACTTGACCAAAGCTCCAAAAAGACTTGACTTGGGATTTGCTGTAACTTGGACTTGAGGCCAATGACTCTCAATGACTTGCTGTGACTTTATAGTTATTATTTGTTTGAGAGAAACTGATGAAAGATAAGGATTCATTGCGTAAAAGCGGCGCATCTATGTTTACATATGGTAATTAGTCACATGCTTTTTCGGCTTCCCGACGGAGCGCGTCTAATCACAGCGCGAAAAGGCAGGGGGAAATACAACGTGTTCTTTGGATGCATTAAATGTGTTCTACTGTGAGTGAAGAGGTGAAGATTAATATAAATTTATTAAGGACAGGAAAACGTTCGAACAATGATTGAAGGCTACTGCAGCCGAACGACGATGCGTAAGATCTGGATTAATAACAGAAATCGTGGGGGCTTTTCGGTGTTTTAAAGCGTTCTCTCGAAAGTTACATCATTTAGAGGCTATTTTCCGCAGCCACACAGAGCCCAGTGACAGCAGGACTGAAGGCTGTGTGTAATCGACTTTGAACAGAGGCGAATCCGAGCATACAGGGGCTGGGGCATTAGGGGAACCACTGACAGAAAAACTGCCAGAAACTAACAAAAATAAAAATATTATTTTTATATTTATATTTATATTTATATTTCAGACTGCATGGAAAAGCAACTCATGTTTAAAAGCTGTTTCCATCTTTTTTTTTTAAGTAGGCCCCCGGTGTGTTGTGTACATAGACTGGAGCATTTAATATATATATATATATATATTAGGGCCGGGACTTTTTTCGATTAATTGCGATTAATTAATTACATGAGGTTTAGTGCGATTAAAAATATTAATCGAAATTAATCACACTTTGCTTTCCACACTTCAGTTTCCTTTTTTCCTGCAGACGCACAATTAATGGCAATATTGCACTGGTCTGTTGGACTTGGTTGAACAAAAATAAACAATATTGTGTTGCTTAAGCTTATGTATTCAGTCATTATTCAATGCTATACTAAAAATCCTTATGAAAAAATTACTTCTCACTGTTCTCAGGTCAAATATTTATATGCGATTAATTTCGATTAATTAATTACAAAGCCTCGATTATTTTTTTTAATCAAGTCCCGGCCCTAATATATATATATATATATATATATATATATAGTAAATGCTCCAGTCTATGTACACAACAAACCGGGGGGCCTTCTTAAAATAAGAAGATGGAAACAGCTCTTCTCTGAGCCCCTGGTATTTCTCTAGTTTCTCGTGCTCCTTTTTCCTGATGTTGAAGTCGCTTGGTATTGCTATGTCAACCACCACGGCTTTACTCTGCTCTTTGTCCACCACTACAATGTCCGGTTGGTTCGCCATTACCTTTCTGTCCATCTATATCTGGAAGTCCCACAGGATCTTGGCTCGGTCATTCTCTACCACCTTTGGAGGTGTTTCCCACTTTGACCTTGGGGTTTCCAGCCCATACTCTGCACAGATGTTCCTGTACACTATGCCAGCCACTTGTTATGGCGCTCCATGTAAGCTTTCCCTGCCAGCATCTTACACCCTGCAGTTATGTGCTGGATTGTCTCATTGGCCTCTTTGCACAGTCTACACCTGGGGTCTTGTCTGGTGTGACAGATCTGGGCCTCTATTGCTCTGGTGCTCAAGGCCTGCTCCTATGCAGCCATGATGAGTGCCTCATCATGGCATATAATGTATATACAATTTTGTAGCGATTTGAATATTAATTAGACTTTAAAAAGTTTGATTTTAGCCTACATTTTCAAAATGGCTAAATCTTGAAATAGCACTTTAGATTTTCAAGTAGATTAAATACATTTCAAAAGAAGAATTAGGCTTAACGCTGACGTTTGCGACTTGAGGTGACTTGCCGACTAAAGAAAGACTTGACTTGACTTGACAAAAGCTATGACTCAACTTGACCCCATGACCAATTGACTTGGACTTGCTTGGGACTTGGACCTTTACGACTTGGACTTGACTCGAGACTTGTATTTAGTGACTTACTCCCACCTCTGGTGACAGGTAAACATTTTGTCATCTCAGGCCCTGCCCCTGCATATTTGGGTGAAGGCACTATGCAACACCAAAATGTAATTTATGTGGATAATTTTAGCTTCCTTCTATAAGAAGAAAGTACTGAATTATAAGGGATCTTCTCTGCTGTCTATAAACATTGCAGTCAAGCAACATCTTTGACGTCTTGATGATAACACTCGTCCCTCATCAAACACCCAGGATTTCTAATATACGTACAATAGTTAGAGAGTTCCACAGACTATATTTATCAAAAGAGGGCTATTGTATGGTGCTCACCACCCAGTCATTGCTGTTGCTACTGTCGGGCAATGTGGGCTGGAGTGGGGAGAGGGGAGTGGGACAGTTAGGCGCTCGGATCACAGAAATCTGGTGCATATTCCTGGTCAGAATGTGGCATCAAGCCCGATTACGATTAAACATGCTGCACTGAAATAACAAATTGCTTTTATTTAAAGATCTTATTGCCTTTTATAATCTTGATTTTATGTTTTTAACTGAGACGTGGCTAAATAAAAACACAGAGAATGCTGTCCTGTTTGAGTGTAGCCCCCCTAATTTTAACTTTATGTCTGAAATAAGAACAAATCAGAGTGGTGGGGGTGTTTGTTCTGTATTTCAGGACAACCTATTTTGCCACAAACTGTCATTTGGGGAGTTTTCATCGTTTGAGTATAGTCATTTAAAATGGAGATACAACAATCTGCCATACTCTATATTGTTATTTATAAACCGCCCCAAAATTGTTCTTTTATTGATGATTTTATTGGATTAATTTCAATCGTGGCCACATAATTTGACTTCTTGATTATTACTGGAGATCTGAATGTGGATGTGGGCAATGACAGGCACACAAAAGAACTTGATGCGGTCCTTGAAACATTTGGCTTAACTCAGCATGTATTTGGGCCCACCCATAAGAGAGGACACACATTGGACATCCTTTTGACAAAAAGTGTTACTAATTCTAATGTGAATGTTGTTGATGTTGCATTATCTGATCATTTCTGTGTTTTCTTTGAACTCTCAGTTGTGCCCAAGTCAGCAGTTGGGTCTGCAGTGGTTCAGAAAAGACTCATAAATGACAAAACAAGGGAACAGTTTATGGAAATGGTTCTTAGCAGACTCACAAACCCTCCAGTTTCATTTCCCCAATCATTAATATATACCTAACATTATTTAGTGACAAGGTCCAAGCCAATAAAAACGGCATCAGTTCTTCAATACAAATGGTATATGCGACCAGCAGGAGACATAGAACTTACATATTTTACAGCGGTCACTAATAAAATACTTATAAAAGATGTTACAGATCTGGGTAATGACCGAAAGGACAAGATCGCGTTTACAGGCGGCCGAAATGAGTTTCCTTCGCAGGGTGGCTAGGCGCACCCTTCCACATCCGTTGAGGAGCTCAGTTACCCGGGAGGAGCTCGGAGTAGAGTCGCTGCTCCTTCACGTCGAAAGGAGCCAGCTGAGGTGGTTTGGGCATCTATTTCGGATGCCTCCTTGTCGCTTCCCTCATGAGGTGCTCCAGGCATGTCCTATTGGGAGGAGGCCTTGTGGAAGACCCAGGACACGCTAGAGGGACTATGGCCGTTTCTCAATCCCCAGTATGCGTACTCTGTACTTGTGAACTCCGGGGTACGGACTTGCGGGTGCAGACACGGAGAACGGACTTGAGGAGTTCACAAGTGTGGACTCGGCTATTTCAGCGTTTGGAACGAGTGAACTCGATGACATCACAGGAAGTAGCTCATGAACATGGGGCTGTGAGCTTTTATAACATTAAACAACCTCATATTAAATTAAAAGGGTGAGACACTGCAGGAAGTGGAAAGATGTTTTCAAAGACATCAATTACAAACGTTTGCTGTAAACAAAAATAACATTTTAGTCAATTTCACATTATTTATACAATTATAGCCTACATAGATAATGCGTTATGTGTAAAGTAATTAAAAATATCTGATGTGTAAACTGAAACAATAATAAAAAAAATATTATTTATTAATTTGTTTGGGGGTTGCAAATTATTCTGGGAAAAAAACGAACAAACAATTTAAACTTTAAAATATGAAACTGTTTTGGAAGTTCCCACATAAAGATTTGTCTACAGTGCCCCTTAATAATACAATGTAAACATAAAATGCATTTGTCCTCAATAACCTGTCCATGACGATACGACTTAATATTGCTGATCATTATGAGAAAATGAAAGCATGACCAAGTTGTTTTAACACTTCTGCTCAGAAAACCATCTTGAGCTGGAGACACTTCTAAAGACTCTTAAACCGGTCACATCTCCGCGTTTATTTACATGCGCACGATCAGCTGTTGATCAGCTGGAGCGCAGCTCGGTGCGCGCGGAGGAGGGGCTCGCAGTGATCCACGTGCTCAAAGCGAAACGGTTTATGGGAAATTATGGCGGAGAACCTTATAATACATCCATGCGGAGAACGCACAAGTCTCCTCTGATGCATCCTCGGTAAAACGGGCGGAGCAAGTTCTCATCCGGGGATTTCCAGCGGACTTGCTGAGAAGCGAACTTTGAATTGGGACAGGACTTGGGCCGCGCGTGATGACGTTTCACGAGTCCACGAGCACACAAGTCCGCACAAGTACACAGATTGAGAAACGGCATGTCTCTGAGCTGGCCTGGTGTCGCCTCGGGGTCACCCCAGAAGGAGGTCTCTGCACTGGCTTCCTGTCGCTCAGAGATTAGACTTTAAAACTGCTCTGCTTGTGTACAAGTTTTCATGGTTTAGCACCAAAGTACATCTCTGACATGTTACAGCCGTAAACCACCTCGGCCTTGAGAACCTCAAGGAGGGGTCTCCTGTTGTTTCCTAGTGTCACTAGGACTAGCACTAAACACGGTGTGGCTGCGTTTCAGTTTCATGCAGACTCTGTAAGGATGTGATACAGGCCTCAACTCTGACTATATTTAAGTCCAGGCTGAAAGCATGCTTATTGATTGACTGCGGAATTTTCCGCAGTCAATTATTGGTTTTCGTTTCTTTATTATTATTATTGATTGACTGCGGAATTTTCCGCAGTCAATTATTGGTTTTCGTTTCTTTATTATTATTGATTGACTGCGGAATTTTCCGCAGTCAATTATTGGTTTGCGTTTCTTTATTGATTGACTGCGGAATTTTCCGCAGTCAATTATTGGTTTCCGTTTCTTTATTATTATGATTGACTGCGGAATTTTCCGCAGTCAATTATTGGTTTGCGTTTCTTTATTATTATTGATTGACTGCGGAATTTTCCGCAGTCAATTATTGGTTTGCGTTTCTTTATTATTATTATTATTCCGGCACATTTTTCCTGATTTCTGCACCTTTCAGCACTTTCATGCTTTGTGCAATTTCTGCAAGTTATGCATCAAAACGTTCCGCATGTTGAGGAGAATCCTGCTATTACTTTTGGGACTTCTGCGATTTACGGTTTTTCCGCAATCGGACGAAATACCGCACATTTTTCCCATTGACGCATAATGGGGCTCCCGCAAATTCATGCTTTTCCGCATTTTTTTCCGCAATTTCTGCAATTTCTGCAACTTGTGCATGTTCAGCTTCCGCAACTTGTGGGATTTGAGAAAAAATTGGCCTTCTGCAGTTTTCCAGTTTTTTTCTACAGGAATTTGAACTTTTGCATTGGTGTGTATGTGGTCTCTGCTCCATTAGTGTGTATGGCGAATCCAGCCAATGTATTTTAATAGGATTTCTGGCTCTCCATGTGTTTCAGCCATTTGTGCAGCTTCTGCATCTTCAGCATTTAGGCGATTTCAACAGTTTGACCAGTTTATGGAATTTAAAAAGTTTATGCAATATAAACAATTTATGCAAATTAACCACTTTATGGAATTTAACCAGTTTACGCATTTTAACCAGTTTACGCATTTTAACCAGTTTATGCAACATAACAATTTATGCCATTTAGGATTTATGAAATTTAAACAGTTAATGCAGTTTATATAATTTATGCAAATTAACCAATTAATGCATTTGACCGTTTTTTTTGCAATTTAACCAGTTTATGCAACATAACAGTTTGTGCAATTTAAACTGTTCATGCATTTTACCGGTTTATGCAAATTAGATTATGCAAATTAACCAATTTATGCATTTTACAGTTTTTCTGCAATTTTACCAGTTATGCAATTTCACCAGTTTATGAACATTAGATTATGCAAATTAACCAATTTATGCAAATTTATGCAATTTCTGCATTCGATTCCCGCAGTTCCGCAGTCAATCGCAATGGCGCAGCCATTGCTGCATTTCTAGTTATTATTATTCCCGCACATTTTTCCTGATTTTCTGCACCTTTCAGCACTTTCATGCTTTGTGCAATTTCTGCAAGTTATGCATCAAAACGTTCCGCATGTTGAGGAGAATCCTGCTATTACTTTTCGGACTTCTGCGATTTACGGTTTTTCCGCAATCGGACGAAATACCGCACATTTTTCCCATTGACGCATAATGGGGCTCCCGCAAATTCATGCTTTTCCGCATTTTTTTCCGCAATTTCTGCAATTTCTGCATTTCTGCATGTTCAGCTTCCGCAACTTGTGGGATTTGAGAAAAAATTGGCCTTCTGCAGTTTTCCAGTTTTTTTCTACAGGAATTTGAAATTTTTGCATTGGTGTGTATGTGGTCTCTGCTCCATTAGTGTGTATGGCGAATCCAGCCAATAGGATTTCTGGCTCTCCATGTGTTTCAGCCATTTGTGCAGCTTCTGCATCTTCAGCATTTAGGCGATTTCAACAGTTTGACCAGTTTATGGAATTTAACAAGTTTATGCAATATAAACAATTTATGCAAATTAACCACTTTATGGAATTTAACCAGTTTACGCATTTTAACCAGTTTACGCATTTTAACCAGTTTATGCAACATAACAATTTATGCCATTTAGGATTCATGAAATTTAAACAGTTAATGCAGTTTATATAATTTATGCAAATTAACCAATTAATGCATTTTACCGTTTTTTTTGCAATTTAACCAGTTTATGCAACATAACAGTTTGTGCAATTAAACTGTTCATGCATTTTACCGGTTTATGCAAATTAGATTATGCAAATTAACCAATTTATGCATTTTACAGTTTTTCTGCAATTTTACCAGTTTATGCAATTTCACCAGTTTATGAACATTAGATTATGCAAATTAACCAATTTATGCAAATTTATGCAATTTCTGCATTCGATTCCCGCAGTTCCGCAGTCAATCGCAATGGCGCAGCCATTGCTGCATTTCTAGTTGATTGACTGCGGAATTTTCCGCAGTCAATTATTGGTTTTCGTTTCTTTATTGATTGACTGCGGAATTTTCCGCAGTCAATTATTGGTTTCCGTTTCTTTATTGATTGACTGCGAATTTTCCGCAGTCAATTATTGGTTTCCGTTTCTTTATTATTATTATTATTATTATTATTCCCGCACATTTTTCCTGATTTTCTGCACCTTTCAGCACTTTCATGCTTTGTGCAATTTCTGCAAATTATGCATCAAAATGTTCCGCATGTTGAGGAGAATCCTGCTATTACTTTTCGGACTTCTGCAATTTACGGTTTTTCCGCAATCGGACGAAATACCGCACATTTTTCCCATTGACGCATAATGGGGCTCCCGCAATTCATGCTTTTCCGCATTTTTTTCCGCAATTTCTGCAATTTCTGAACTTTGTGCATGTTCAGCTTCCGCAACTTGTGGGTTTGAGAAAAAATTGGCCTTCTGCAGTTTTCCAGTTTTTTTCTACAGGAATTTGAAATTTTTGCATTGGTGTGTATGTGGTCTCTGCTCCATTAGTGTGTATGGCGAATCCAGCCAATGGGATTTCTGGCTCTCCAAGTGTTTCAGCCATTTGTGCAGCTTCTGCAATTTCAGCATTTAGACGATTTCAACAGTTTGACCAGTTTATGGAATTTAAGAAGTTTATGCAATATAAACAATTTATGCAAATTAACCACTTTATGGAATTTAACCAGTTTACGCATTTTAACCAGTTTACGCATTTTAACCAGTTTATGCAACATAACAATTTATGCCACTTAGGATTTATGAAATTTAAACAGTTAATGCAGTTTATATAATTTATGCAAATTAACCAATTAATGCATTTTACCGTTTTTTTTGCAATTTAACCAGTTTATGCAACATAACAGTTTGTGCAATTTAAACTGTTCATGCATTTTACCGGTTTATGCAAATTAGATTATGCAAATTAACCAATTTATGCACTTTACAGTTTTCTGCAATTTAACCAGTTTATGCAATTTCACCAGTTTATGAACATTAGATTATGCAAATTAACCAATTTATGCAATTTATGCAATTCTGCATTCGATTCCCGCAGTTCCGCAGTCAATCGCAATGGCGCAGCCATTGCTGCATTTCTAGTTATTATTATTATTATTATTATTATTCCCGCACATTTTTCCTGATTTTCTGCACCTTTCAGCACTTTCATGCTTTGTGCAATTTCTGCAAGTTATGCATCAAAACGTTCCGCATGTTGAGGAGAATCCTGCTATTACTTTTCGGACTTCTGCGATTTACGGTTTTTCCGCAATCGGACGAAATACCGAACATTTTTCCCATTGACGCATAATGGGGCTCCCGCAAATTCATGCTTTTCCGCATTTTTTTCCGCAATTTCTGCAATTTCTGCAATTTGTGCATGTTCAGCTTCCGCAACTTGTGGTTTTGAGAAAAAATTGGCCTTCTGCAGTTTTCCGTTTTTTTTTCTACGGGAATTTGAAATTTTTGCATTGGTGTGTATGTGGTCTCTGCTCCATTAGTGTGTATGGCGAATCCAGCCAATGCATTTAAATAGGATTTCTGGCTCTCCATGTGTTTCAGCCATTTGTGCAGCTTCTGCTATTTCAGCATTTAGGTGATTTCAACAGTTTGACCAGTTTATGGAATTTAAAAAGTTATGCAATATAAACAATTTATGCAAATTAACCACTTTATGGAATTTAACCAGTTTACGCATTTTAACCAGTTTACGCATTTTAACCAGTTTATGCAACATAACAATTTATGCCATTTAGGATTTATGAAATTTAAACAGTTAATGCAGTTTATATAATTTATGCAATTAACCAATTAATGCATTTTACCGTTTTTTTTGTAATTTAACCAGTTTATGCAACATAACACTTGTGCAATTTAAACTGTTCATGCATTTTACCGGTTTATGCAAATTAGATTATGCAAATTAACCAATTTATGCATTTTACAGTTTTTCTGCAATTTAACCAGTTTATGCAATTTATCCAGTTCATGCATTTACCAGTTTATGCAATTTCACCAGTTAATGAACATTAGATTATGCAAATTAACCAATTTATGCAATTTATGCAATTTCTGCATTCGATTCCCGCAGTTCCGCAGTCAATCGCAATGGCGCAGCCATTGCTGCATTCTAGTTATTATTATTATTATTCCCGCACATTTTTCCTGATTTTCTGCACCTTTCAGCACTTTCATGCTTTGTGCAATTTCTGCAAGTTATGCATCAAACGTTCCGCATGTTGAGGAGAATCCTGCTATTACTTTTCGGACTTCTGCGATTACGGTTTTTTCCGCAATCGGACGAAATACCGAACATTTTTCCCATTGACGCATAATGGGGCTACCGCAAATTCATGCTTTTCCGCATTTTTTCCGCATTTCTGCAATTTCTGCAATTTGTGCATGTTCAGCTTCCGCAACTTGTGGGTTTTGAGAAAAAATTGGCCTTCTGCAGTTTTCCAGTGTTTTTCTACGGGAATTTGAAATTTTTGCATTGGTGTGTATGTGGTCTCTGCCCCATTAGTGTGTATGGCGAATCCAGCCAATGCATTTTAATAGGATTTCTGGCACTCCAAGTGTTTCAGCCATTTGTGCAGCTTCTGCAATTTCAGCATTTAGGCGATTTCAACAGTTTGACCAGTTTATGGAATTTAAAAGTTTATGCAATATAAACAATTTATGCAAATTAACCACTTTATGGAATTAACCAGTTTACGCATTTTAACCAGTTTATGCAACATAACAATTCATGCCATTTAGGATTTATGAAATTTAAACAGTTAATGCAGTTTATATAATTTATGCAAATTAACCAATTAATGCATTTTACCGTTTTTTTTGCAATTTAACCAGTTTATGCAACATAACAGTTTGTGCAATTTAAACTGTTCATGCATTTTACCGGTTTATGCAAATTAGATTATGCAAATTAACCAATTATGCATTTTACAGTTTTTCTGCAATTTTACCAGTTTATGCTATTTCACCAGTTTATGAACATTAGATTATGCAAATTAACCAATTTATGCAAATTTATGCAATTTCTGCATTCGATCCCCGCAGTTCCGCAGTCAATCGCAATGGCGCAGCCATTGCTGCATTTCTAGTTATTATTCCGGCACATTTTTCCTGATTTTCTGCACCTTTCAGCACTTTCATGCTTTGTGCAATTTCTGCAAGTTATGCATCAAAACGTTCCGCATGTTGAGGAGAATCCTGCTATTACTTTTGGGACTCTGCGATTTACGGTTTTTCCGCAATCGGACGAAATACCGACATTTTTCCCATTGACGCATAATGGGGCTCCCGCAAATTCATGCTTTTCCGCAGTTTTTTCCGCAATTTCTGCAATTTCTGCAACTTGTGCTGTTCAGCTTCCGCAACTTGTGGGATTTGAGAAAAAATTGGCCTTCTGCAGTTTTCCAGTTTTTTCTACAGGAATTTGAACTTTTTGCATTGGTGTGTATGTGGTCTCTGCTCCATTAGTGGTATGGCGAATCCAGCCAATGTATTTTAACAGGATTTCTGGCTCTCCATGTGTTTCAGCCATTTGTGCAGCTTCTGCATCTTCAGCATTTAGGCGATTTCAACAGTTTGACCAGTTTATGGAATTTAAAAAGTTTATGCAATATAAACAATTATGCAAATTAACCACTTTATGGAATTTAACCAGTTTACGCATTTTAACCAGTTTACGCATTTTAACCAGTTTATGCAACATAACAATTATGCCATTAGGATTTATGAAATTTAAACAGTTAATGCAGTTATATAATTTATGCAAATTAACCAATTAATGCATTGACCGTTTTTTTTTGCAAATTAACCATTTAATGCAAACATAACAGTTTGTGTGCAATTTTAAACTGTTCATTGCATTTAAAACGCGGTTTAGCAAATTAGATTATGCAAATTAAAACAATTTATGCATTTTAGCAGTTTTTCTGCAATTTACCAGTTTATGCAATTTCACCAGTTTATGAACATAGATGTATGCAAAATTAACCAATTTAATGCAAATTTAATGCAATTTCTGCATTCGATTTCCCGCAGTTCCGCAGTCAGAATCGCAATGGCGGCAAGCCATTGCTGGCATTTCTAGTTGATTGACTGCGGAATTTTCCGCAGTCAATTATGGGTTTGCGTTTTCTTTATTATTATTATATTCCGGACAATTTTTCCTGATTTTCTGCACGCTTTTCAGCAACTTCATGCTTTGGTGCAATTTCTGGCAAGTATGCATCAAAACGTTGCACGCATGTTGAGGAGAATCCTGCTATTACTTTTGGGAACTTCTGCGATTTTAACGGTTTTTTCCGCAATCGGACGAATACACCGCACATTTTTCCCATTGACGCATATGGGGCTCCCGCAAATTATGCTTTTCCGCATTTTTTTTTCCGAATTTCTGCAATTTCTGCAACTTGTGCATGTTCAGCTTCCGCACTTGTGGGATTTGACGAAAAAATTGGGCCTTCTGCAGTTTTCCAGTATTTTTTCTACAGGACTTTGAACTTTTTGCATTGTGTGTATGTGGTCTCTGCTCCATTAGTGTGTATGGCGAATCCAGCCAATGTATTGTTTAAATAGGATTCTCGGCTCTCTCCATGTGTTCAGCCATTTGTGGGCAGCTTCTGCCAATCTTCAGCATTTAGGCGATTTTCAACAGTTTGACCAGTTTATGGAATTTAAAAAGTTATGAATATAAACAATTTATGCAAATTAAACCACTTTTATGGAATTAACAGTTTACGGCATTTTAACCGAGTTTACGCATTTTTAACCAGTTTTCATGCAACATATACATTTTATGCCATTTAGGATTTATGAATTTAACAGTTAATGCAGTTTTATATAATTATGCAAATTAACAATTAACTGCATTTGACCGTTTTTTTTGCAATTTAACCAGTTTATGCAACAATAACAGTTTGTGCAATTTAAACTGTTCATGCCATTTTTACCGGATTTTTTTTAAATTAAGATTATGCAAATTAACCAATTTATGCATTTTACAGTTTTTCTGCAATTTTACCAGTTTACAATTTCACCAGTTTATGACATTACACCAGTTTATGAACAATTAGATTATCAAATTAACCAATTTAATGCAAATTTATGCAATTTCTGCATTGATTCCGCAAGTTCGCAGTCAATCGCAATGGCGCAGCCATTTGTGCGGCATTTCTAGTTATATTATTCCGCACATTTTTCCTGATTTTCTGCACGCTTTCAGCACTCATTGCTTTGTGGCAATTTCTGCAAATTAAATGCAATCAAAATGTCGATGTTGAAGGAGAATCCTGCTTATTTAAACTTTCGGACTTCTGCCAATTTAACGGTTTTTTCCGCATAGGACGAAATAAACCGCAACATTTTCCCATTGACGATAATGGGGCTCCCGCAAATTCATGCTTTTCCGCATTTTTTTCCGCAATTTCTGCAATTTCTGAACTTTGTGCATGTTCAGCTTCCGCAACTTGTGGGTTTTGAGAAAAATTGGGCCTTTGGGCAGTTTTCCAGATTTTTTCTACAGGAATTTTGAAATTTTTGCAATTGGTGTGTATGTGGTCTCTGCTTCCATTAGTGTGTATGGCGAATCCAGCCAATGGGATTTCCTGGGCTCGTCCAAGTGTTTCAGGCCATTTGTGCAGCTTCTGAATTTCAGCATTTAGACGATTCAACAGTTTGACCAGTTTATGGAATTTAAGAAGTTTATGCAATATACAACATTATGCAAATTAACCACTTTATGGAATTTTAACAGTTTACGCATTTTTAACCAGTTTAACGCATTTTAACCATTAATGCAACATAACAATTATCGCACTTAGGATTTATGAAAATCTTAAAAGTTAATGCAGTTTATTATAATTTATGCAAATTAACACAATTAATGCATTGTTACCGTTTTTTTTGCAATTTAACGCAGTTTATGCAACATAAACAGTTTGTGCAATTTAAACTGTCATGCATTTTAACCCGGTTATGCATTAGATATGGCAAAATAACACATTTATGCACTTTACAGTTTTTCTGCATTTTAACCAGTTTTTATGCAATTTCACGGGGTTTGTTTTTGAACAATTAGATTATGCAAATTAACAATTTTATGCAATTTTGCAATTTCTCTTTCTGCATTCGATTCCAGCAGTTCCGCAGTCAATCGCAATGGCGCAGCATGCTGCATTTCTAGTTATTGATTGGACTGGCGGAATCTTTCCTTCCGCAGTCAATTATTGGTTTCATGTTTCTTAATATTATTATTATTATTTATTATTATTCCCATCTTTTTCCTGATTTCAAGCACCTTTCAGCACTTCATGCTTGGTGCAATTTCTGCAAGTTATGCATCAAAAGTTCCGCATGTGAGGAGAATCCTGCTATTTACTTTGGGACTTCCTGCGATTACGTTTTTCTTTCCGCAATCGGACGAAATAGCCGGCACATTTTTTTTCCCATTGAACTGCATAATGGGGCTCCCGAAATTCATGCTTTCCGCATTTTTTTTCCGCAATTTCTGCAATTTCTGCAACTGGTGCATGTTCCAGCTTCCGCAACTTGTGGGTTTGAGAAAAATGGCTCTGCAGTTTTCCAGTTTTAATTCTACGGGAATTTTGGAAATGGTTTGCATTGGTGTGTATGTGGCCTCTGCTCCATTAGTGTGTATGGCGATCCAGCCAATGCATTTTTAACTAGGATTTCTGCTCTCCATGTTGTTTTTCGCCATTTGTGCAGCTTCTGCAGATTTCAGCATTTTTAGGCGATTTCAACAGTTTTGAACCAGTTTAATGGAATTTAAAAAAGTTTATGCAATATAAACAATTTATGCAATTAACCACTTTATGGAAATTTAACCAGTTTACGCATTTTAACCAGTTTATGGCAACATAACAATTTATGGCCATTTAGGATTTATTGAAATTTTAAACAGTTAATGCAGTTTAATATAATTTGCAAATTAACCAAAATTAATGCAATTTTTACTGGTTTTTTTGCAATTAAACCAGTTTAATGCAACATAACAGTTTTGTGCAATTTATTCTGTTCATAGCATTTTAACCGGTTTAATGCCAAAATTAGATTAATGCAAATTAACCAATTTATGCATTTTAGCAGTTTTTTTCTGCAATTTTACCAGTTTATGCAATTCCAACCAGTTTATGAACATAGTTTAATGCAAATTAACCAATTTAATGCATTTTTATGGCCAATTTCTGCATTCGATTCCCGCAGTTCCCGCAGTCAATCGCATGGCGCAGCCATTGCTGCATTTCTAGTTATTATATTCCCGCACATTTTTCCCTGATTTTCTTGCACTTTCAGGCACTTTCATGCTTTGGGGTGCAATTTCTGCAAGTTATGATCAAAACGTCCGCATGTTTGAGGGGAATCCCTGCTATTAACTTTTCGGACTTCTGCGATTTACGGTTTTTTCCGCAATCGGACGAATACGAACATTTTTCCCCATTGACGCATATGGGGGCTACCGCAAATTCATGCTTTTCCGCATTTTTTTCCGCAATTTCTGCAATTTCTTGCAATTTGTGCATGTTCAGCTTCCGCAACTTGTGGGTTTTTGAGAAAAAATTGGCCTTCTGCAGTTTTCCAGTGTTTTTCTAAGCGGGGAATTTGAAATTTTTTGCATTGGTGTGTATGTGGTCTCTGCCCCATTAGTGTTGTATGGCGAATCCAGCCAAATGCATTTTATAGGATTTCTGCACTCCAAGTGTTTCAAGCCATTTGTGCAAGCTTTCTGCAATTTCAGCATTTAGGCGATTTAACAGTTTGACCAGTTTATGGAATTTAAAAAAGTTTATGCAATATAAACAATTTATGCAAATTACCACTTATGGAATTTAACACAGTTTACGGCATTTTTAAACCAAGTTTATGGCAACATAACAATTCATGCCATTGTAAGGATTCAAATGAAATTTAAACAGTTAATGCAGTTTATATAATTTATGCAATTTAACCAATTAAATGCATTTTATAAACCGTTTTTTTGCATTTAACTCAAGTTTAATGCACATAACGTTTGTGCAATTTAAACTGTTCATCGCATTTTACCGGTTTATGCAAATTAGATTATCAAATTAACCAATTAGCATTTTAACAGTTTCTGCAATTTTAACAGTTTATGCATTTCACCAGTTTATGAACATTAGATTATGCAATTAACCAATTTATGCAAATTATGCAATTCTTGCATTCCGATTCCCCGCAGTTCCGCAGTCAATCGCAATGGCGCAGCCATTTGCTGGCATTTCTAGTTGATTGACTGCGGACAATTTTCCGCAGTCATTATTGGTTTCCGTTTCTTTATTATTATTATTATTATTCCCGGCACATTTTTCCTGATTTTCTGCCAGCTTTCAGCCTTTCATGCTTTGTGCAATTTCTGCAAGTTATGGCCATCAAAACGTTCCGCATGTTGAGGAGAATCCTGCTATTACTTTTCGGACTTCTGCGATTTAACGGTTTTTTTTCCGCAATCGGACGAAATACCGAACATATTTTTCCATTGACGCATAAATGGGGGCTCCCCAAATTCCATGCCTTTTCCCGCATTTTTTTTCGTCCGCATTTCTGCAATTTCTGCATTTGTGCATGTTCAAGCTTCCGCAAACTTGTGGGTTTTGAGAAAAATTGGCCGCATGCCGTTTTCCGTATTTTTTTCTACGGAATTGAAAATTTTTGCATTGGTGTTGTATGTGGTCTCTGCTCATTAGTGTGTATGGCGAATCCAGCCAATGCAATTTAAATAGGATTTCTGGCCTCCCATGTGTTTTTCAGCCATTTGTGCAGCTTCTGCAAATTTCAGCATTTAGGTGATTTCAACAGTTGACAGTTTAATGGAATAAAAAGTTTATGCAATATAAACAATTTTATGCAAATTAACCACTTTATGGAAATTTAACCAGTTTAACGCATTTTAAAACCAGTTTACGCATTTTAACCATTTATGCAAACATAACAATTAATGCCACTTAGGATTTAATGAAATTTAAACAGTTTATGCAGTTTATATAATTTATCAATTAACCATTAATGCATTTTACCGTTTTTTTCAATTTAAACCAGTTTTATGCAACAGTAACAGTTTGTGCAATTTAAAATGTTCCATCGCATTTTAACCGGTTTATGCAAATTAAGATTATGCAAATTAACCAATTTAATGCATTTTACAGTTTTCTGCAATTTAAGCAGCAGTTTAATGCAAATAACCAATTTATGATTTTACATTTTATGCATTTACCAAGTTTATGCGATTTTACCAGTTTATGAACATTTAGATTATGCAAATTAACCAATTAATGCAATTAGGCAATTTCCCCGCATTCGATTCCCGCAGTTCCGCAGTCAATCGCAATGGCGCAGCCATTGCTGCATTTCTAGTTGATTGACTGCGGAATTTTCGCAGTCAAATTATTGGTTTTCGTTTCTTTATTTGATTGACCTGCGGAAATTTTTTCCGCAGTCCATTATGGTTTGCGTTTTCCTTTATATTATTATTATTCCGGCACATTTTCCTGATTTTTCTGCACTATTCAGCACTGTTCAATGCTTTGTGCAATTTCTGCAAGTATGCGTCAAAACGTTCCGCATGTTGAGGAGAATCCTGCTATTTACTTTTGGGGACTTCTGCGATTTAACGGTTTTTTCCGCAATCGGACGAAATACCGCACATTTTTCCCAAATATGACGCAATAATGGGGCTCCCGCAAATTCATGCTTTTTCGCGCATTTTTTTTTTCCGCATTTCTGCAATTTCTGCAACTTGTGCATGTTCAGCTTCCCGCACTTGTGGGATTTGAGAAAAAAATTGGCCTTTCTGCAGTTTTTCCAGTTTTTTCCTACAAGGAATTTTGAACTTTTTGCATTGGTGGTATGTGGTCTCTGCTCCCATAGTGTGTAATGGCGAATCCAGCCAATGTTTTTTTAATAAGGATTTCCTGGCTCCTCTTCCATGTGTTTCATCAGCCATTTGGTGCAGCTCTGCAATCTTGCGAGCATTTAGGCGATTTCAACAGTTTGACCCAGTTTTATGGAATTTAAAAAGTTTAGGCAATATAAACAATTTATGCAAATTAACCAACTTTATTGGAATTTAAACGCAGTTTACGCCATTTTAACCCAGTTTACAGCATTGTTAACCAAGTTTATGCAGACATAACAATTTTATGCATTTAGGATTTATGAAATTTAAAAGACAGTTAATGCAGTTTATATAATTTATGCAAATTAACCAATTAATGCATTTGACCGTTTTTTTTTTGCAATTTAACCCAGTTTAATGCAACATAACAGTTTTTGTGCAATTTAAACTGGTCTCATGGCATTTAAACGGTTTTATGCAAATTAGAATTATGCACAATTAACTATTTATGCATTTACAGTTTTTTTTCTGAATTTTTACCAGTTTTATGCAATTTCAACCAGTTTTATGAACATAGATTATGCAAATAACCATTTTATGCAAATTTATGCAATTTCTTTGCATTCGAATTCCGCGCAGTTCCGCAGTCAATCGCAATGGCGCAGCCATTGCTGCATTTCTAGTTATTATTATTATTATTCCCAGCACATTTTTCCTGATTTTCTGCACTTTCCAGCACTTTTTCTGCTTTGTGCTAATTTCTTGCAGTTATGCATTCAAAACGTTCCGATGTTGAGGAGAATCCTGCTATTACTTTTCGGATTCTGCGATTTACGGTTTCCGCAATCGGACGAAATCCCGAAATTTTTCCCAATTGCTGGCAATAATGGGCTACCGCAAATCCCCATGCTTTTCCGCATTTTTTCCGCAATTTCTGCAATTTCTGCAATTTGTGCATGTTCAGCTTCCGCGCAACTTGTGGGTTTTGAGAAAAATTGGCCTTCTGGCAGTTTTCCAGTGTTTTTTCTACGGAATTTTGAAATTTTTGCATTGTGTGTATTGGTCTCTGCCCCATTAGTGTGTATGGGAATCCAGCCAATGCATTTCAAAAATAGGATTTCTGGCACTCCAAGTGTTTCCAGCCATTGTGTGCAGCTCTCTGCAATTTCAGCATTTAGGCGATTTCAAGTTTGACCAGTTTTAGGAAATTAAAAAGTTTATGCAATATAAACAATTTATGCAAATTAACCACTTTATGGAATTTTAACCAGTTTAACGCATTTTTTACCAGTTTTACAATGCAACATAACAATTCAGCCATTTAGGAATTTAATGAAATTTAAACAGTTAATGCAGTTTAATATATTTTGCAAATTAACCAATTAATGCATTTATTAACCGTTTTTTTTTTGCAATTTAAACCAGTTTTAATGCAAACATTTAAACAGTTTGTGCAATTTAAACTGTTCATTCGCATTTTACCGGTTTTAGCAAAATTAGATTATGCAATTAAACCAACTTTAATGCATTTTACAGTTTTTTGCAATTTAACCGTTTATGAGCCATTAGATTAATGCAAAATTAAACTCAATTTATGCAATTTATGCATTTTGCATTTTGATTAACCGCAGTTACCGCAGTCAAATCGCATGGCGCAGCCATTGCTTGCATTTCTAGTTATTATTTCCCGCACATTTTTTCTGATTTTCCTGCACCTTTCAGCAACTTTCATGCTTGTGGCAATTTCTGCAAGTTATGCATCAAAACGTTCCGCATGTTGAGGAGAATCCTGCTATACTTTTTCGGACTTCCTGCGATTTACGGTTTTTTCTCGGCAATCGGACAAATACCGAACATTTTCCCATTGACCGCATAATGGGGCTTAAACCGCAAAATCATGCCTTTTCCGCATTTTTTTTTTTCCAGCATTTTCTGCAATTTTCTGCATTTGTGCATGTTCAGCTTACCGCAACTTGTGGGTTTTGAGAAAAAATTGGCCTTCCTGCAGTTTTCCAGTGTTTTTTCTTCCTACGGGAAATTGAAATTTTTGCATGGTGTGTAATGTGGTCTCTGCCCCATTAGTTGTGTTATGGCGAATCCGCCAAGCATTTTAATAGATTTCTGGCTCTCCAATGTGTTTCAGCCATTTGTGCAGTTTCTGAATTTCAGCATTTAGGCGATTTCAAACAGTTTGACAGTTTATGGAATTTAAAAAAGTTTATGCAATATAAACCAATTTATGCATTAACCACTTTATGGAATTAAACCAGTTTACGCATTTTAAACCGTTTACGCATTTTAACCAGTATTTTATGGCAACATAACAATTTTGCCATTTAGGATTTAGAATTTAAAAACAGTTAATCAGTTTATATAATTTATGCAAATTAACCAATAATGCATTTTACCGGTTTTTGCATATTTAACCAGTTTCATGCAACATACATTTGTGCAATTGGAAACTGTTCATACTGTGGCATTTTACCATCGAAT